>CM060910.1:10222500-10960000 GCA_030737875.1 Allium sativum | reverse complement strand
TCCTAGTTTATTTTCATTTTTTAAATAACATAAAGCATTTGAAATATTTTCCAACAAAAAACATGGGTTAACTTGTGTTTTCGAAGATTTTTTTTCCAAAAATAAGAAAATTTGATTTCGTTAGTTGTAAGTATATGTATTTTATATGAACCAAGGGACACTTCAATGGATCTGAATTATGAAACGATAAAATAAATGTATTAAGAAGTTTGAAAGATATCACGATTGAAGAGTGTATGAATTTTGGTTACGTATGCAGTAGGGTAAATGGATCGGTGGCTGGCCACATGAATTGATGTCTCAATTATCTAAGGAAGGATTGATGCTTGGAAGGAAAAAGGCAGAGCACAAGATGTGACATGAATCAATACAAAAACACATAGTTCAGTACTAAGGTAGGTGGTTTCCTCAAATAGCTAACTACTTAGATTTGAAGGCTTCTATTGTATCGTAGAAAATTATAAAGGAAAGACAGAAATTGATCAGTACCGATCTATACCGATTGGTGTCGAATTATGTTGGTTGATGGACTTCATGCATTTGACTAGTTCTTCATGTTGTAATTATATATTTAAAGATATTTTCTTGTTTAGGTCGATTCCGATGACTTTAATATTTGAATTCCTCTATAAATATAGAGCTGACGACAGCTAAAAATAGGCTTCAACTAATAGTACAAGGGAATACTTCTAAATTCAAAACCAATCGGTTCGGGCCTTAAAACCGTTGTAGTTTAATTGTAATTGCAAGAGTAGATTGGAAATAAGATTGACAATGAATGCATGCTTATGATTGTAGCCGAATCACTTTAAAAATTATGTTTCTTTCTTTCTAACTTTGAAGTCAGACTTGCTTAGTTTTTTATTTCAGTTGTGCGGTAGTGCCCTCTCTCCATACTTTGAGTAAACATCAGATATAATTATTATTTTTGTTAACCGACTTTTTGGTCCGGTTCCCAAAAGTACACAAGACACGCTCGACTCAACGCATCGCGTGAAACTAAAACCGAAAGGGACGCTAGGGAGCGAAAGAAACAGGATGAAGAGGGGACGCGCCAACAGAGACCTCACGGCACCCCAAAAACTCCCATTCGTGCAGCCGTCGAGGTGCGAAACCTCGCACCCTCGAGGCGCGAAATCTCACACCTACGAGGCGCGAAATATCGCAACCTCGAGGCGCGAAATCTCGCACCCTCGAGGTGCGAAATTTCGTACCCAAGAGGTGCGAAAATTTGCGCCCCGGGGCCAGGTGCGAACTTTCTATATGCGCAGGCTCCAGGTGCGAATTTCTGCATGTGGTCCCCTATTTCTACCTACTCCTACCTAACCCCTACCTACTCCTTTCCTATAAATACCCCATGACTTCACACTTGAAAGGGGTTGGAATTTGAGACCTTGGGACCTCTAGAGAGCTCCATTAATGGCATCTCCCATTTGAGGAAGAAGAAGGGCAAAAGAGTCCCTTTTTGGAGAGATTTAGTATATGATAATTATGACATCATATATGAGGATGATGACATCATGCCGTAGAGATGACATCATATAGCTCTAAGGATGACATGATATAGCTTAATGATGACATCATCTAGCATAAAGATGAACGTAATGAGATGTCATGAGAGGGCCTCAACCTTGTAACTTTTTGTGATTAATAATATTCCAACAACGTTTCAAAGTGGACGTAGGCCCCTCACTAGGCCGAACCACTATAAATCTCTTGTGTTATTTACTCCTTTCCTACTCTTTTCTATACGACCAAATTATCTATTTCTAGTAATTGGAATCTTTGGTGTTTACGATATTTTTTGCCATCAACATTTGGTGCTTTCGCTGAGAAAACTCGAATTTTGCGCCTTTGTCGCACGTTGCCATCTCGACCCCCGACGAGCTTAAGGTTCCTTTCTAAACCTGTTGTCGAGTCTACTTACGATGGCAAAGCGACCAAAGAATGCAATGGTTGGCTCTTTAACCGCAGCCGAGGCCGGTACGTCCCCGCAACCTCAACCAACGGACATCCCGGCCACTAATGAAGCCATCCTCCTACCGTGGACCCCGAAGCGCCCGCGACACAAACTCAAATCCGCGCGCTTAATGAAAAATATGAGCGCACGGCGGTCGCTTAATCAAGCATTAAGGAATAACATTGACCTTATGCGACAGCTTCAAGAAAGTCAGTGCATTGTCATTCGAGTTCAACTAACTCATAACAACGCTCGACCTCGACTGAGCGTATTGGAAACTTCCTCTTCCGAGTCGAGGGGCCCGCATCAAAGGAGGAGGTTTAGCCTCATCAACAACGTCGCCGCCCACACCAATGCCCTCAACAACGGCAATGGAAATGGCTATGCCAACGGAAATGGGAACGGGAACAGCGATCGAACTACCGTCACATACATCGAGGGGCACAATACCGAGACCACTCTCGCTTGATCATCAATGACGGACCAGGTCCTACAAACCAACCTCTTCCTCAACACAACCCGACGGTGGATGATCAGGATGATGGGCTCGCTATTCCAACAGCCCGCTTCCTCCAGAACAGGAACCGCATCACCCGTTCCACCTCACCATCCACACCTAGACCCAATCATAGATGTCAAGGACATGGAGGAAGACGATCCGGACGTCAATCATAGGAGACGCCCTAGAAATAGAACTCTAGAACCTCATCAAAACCCATGGGTCACAATGGCAAATCCCCATCCAACTTACCTACCTGACATGGTTCGAAAAATCATGAGGGAAATGCAAGGAAATGTGCATGATTCATGGAAAGCGCACATTAGGCGTAACCCCTTCACAAGAAGGGTAAACGAAACTGAATGGCTGCGGCGCTTCAGCATGTCGCAAATGCCGCTCTACGATGGCACTACTGACCCATGTGTCTTCCTAAATCGATATGAATGGCAAATGGACTCGAGTCGGGGCAACGATCTGGTAAAATGCAAATGTTTCCCAGTCTTCTTATCAGGGACCGCTCTATTATGGTTCTCTCGCCTCCCGCTCGATTCCATTAACAACTTCGGTCAGTTAGCGACACAGTTGGTCAAGCAATTCAGGATGCACATACCAACTCCAAAGAATGCTCTCACCCTTTCTAACTTATACCAAGGGCCCGCTGAGTCGCTCAAAAGCTACCTCTTCAGGTTCAATATTGCCCTCGCCGAGGTCGAGGATCCAGACCCTCGCACCATACTCTTTCAATTAGCCAAAGGTGTCCTCCCTACTTCTGAATTCGGGGCGTGGATCGATGGAAAGCAAGCAAAAAGCCTCGACGCCTTTTATGAGAAGGCAGATCGGTACTTATGCCAAGAGAAGGCAAGGCGCAGCCGACTCTCAGCCACCAGTCTCCCCAATGGCCATCGAGCAGGCGCTGCAAATAACAACCTCAGAAAAAAAACAAGTAGGGGAGCCCCTGTGATTAGAACAAGAGGCAGGTCATAACAGGCAAAGACCAAACATTGGTAGGCAAGACGGCTGGAACAACGATCAGGCCCCGACCGAGCCAAGAAAACCCGGCCCTTACCGAGCCTTTGAGGCATACACCCCGATAAACGAGGATCTAGAAACAATCTACTTGGAGACATGCAACACTTTGCCATATAAGAAGCCGCACACCAGGTAATCAACCGACCTTGAGAAAAACACGGGATGGTATTGCCGATACCATGACGTATATGGCCACAATACCAATGATTGTCGCCAACTAAGGGATGCAATCGAGAAGCTTATTCGCGAAAAGCGACTTGAGCAATACGTCCAAGAGCCTTTTCCCCCCAAAGCAAATCCAAAGCCTCAGGCACCAGCGCCTCAGGCAGCCGCCAAAGCAGCTCTAGGTCCATCTAACCCAAGGCGTGTGATCGTAATCAACACCATATGTAGCAGACCTTATCGCACACATGATAGCTTCTGAAAAATGGAAGAGTATGTTAGTTCGATAAAGCATGCTACTTATGAAACTTGCTCTGCACTCAACGAATCCGTCCCATCCAAGCTCCAAAAGACCATGCAGGACGACATTGTTTTCCACGAAAGAGATTCTACTAGGGTGGAGATCCCAACCACCGATCCACTGGCTATCACTGCTCATATCGGTGTCGCTTCTGTCCGAAAAGTGTTAATCGATTCTGGAAGCTCAGTCAACATCATTTTCAAAGCTGCTTACGACCCGATGAAGTTAGAAACAAAGGACTTAAAGCCATATCGCGCCACGATCCACGGCTTCAATGGGGCTTCTACTTCGCCAGTAGGAGTGATTGATTTACCTATGGAGCTCGACGAGGGGGATCAGAGCCGTAGTTATAGACATTGATTCCCCTTACAAAACTTTCCTTGGGCGCCCTTTTCTCACAAAGTTTCGGGTTTGCATATCGCCATGGTCTCTCCTAATGAAATTTCCGATAGAAAACGAGATTGGAACAGTCAAAGGCGACCCAGTAAATGCCAGAGAATGTTATGCAATATAATGGAAGAACGCGCGTAATAAGGACAAGGGTAAAGCATTGCCCAAGCCTTCTTGTGCCAAGACTATTTTAGCATAGAAATCAGTGGCGTCTGGGCCATGGCTCAAGCGCCACTGTCGTCTTTCCGAAGACCTCGACCCACAGAAGGACGAAGAGCCCGAGTACGAGAGGGCTACCCCAGTCGAATCTACAATAGCTATTCCTGTTAATCCTGATAATCCGTTAAGAGTTCTAAAGATAGGATCGCAACTCCATCCCGCAATAAAAGAAGATCTTGTGGATTTCTTGAAGGCTAACCTAGACGTATTTGCATAGGCTCATTCCGATATGAAAGGCATCGACCCTGCAATTGCTTGCCATTGTCTAAGTATTGATCCTACAACAATTCCAGTCAAGCAGAAGCGCTGCTTCCTGGGACCCGAGAGGTCTAAAGCACTGGAGGAAGAGGTAGATCATCTACTCAACAACAATTTCATTCGTGAATCCGACTACCCCGAGTGGGTCTCCAACCCCGTCCTGTTCAAGAAGGCCAATGGTAAATGGCGAACGTATGTTGACTTCTCTGACTTAAACAAAGCATGTCCCAAGGACAACTTCCTACTTCCAAAGATCGACCGACTTGTTGACTCAACTGCTAGATACCAGCTGCTATCTTTCATGGACACCTATTCAGGCTACAATTAGATCGCTATGAACCTTCGCGACCAGGATCACACTTCTTTCATAATAGATCTCGAACTTTACTGCTATCGCGTCATGCCCTTCGGCCTCAAGAATGCTGGAGCTACTTATCAGCGAATGGTTAACCGACTCTTTAAAAACCAAATTGGAAAGTCCATGGAGGTGTACGTGGATAACATGTTGGTAAAATCAAAAGTATCAAGCGGCCACATCCACGACCTCTCTGAAATGTTCGATATCCTTCGCCGGTACGACATGAAACTCAACCCCTTGAAATGCTCCTTTAGAGTCGCTTCAGGAAAATTCTTGGGTTTCATCGTCAACTCTCGGGGAATCGAAGTTAATCCATAAAAAATCCAAGCTATTCAGGATATCCAAATCCCCAAAAACATCAAGGATGTCCAAAGTTCAAACGGAAAGGTCGCCGCTTTAAGTCAGTTCATATCCAAGGCCACCGACAAGTGCATTCCTTTCTTCAATTTACTTCGAAAAGGGAAACGCAGTTTCGAGTGGAACCCAGAATGCATTTCTGCGTTCAAAGAAATTCTGGATCACTTAGAGTGAACACCCATCCTATCTAAGCCCATATACCATGAGGACTTATACATTTATTTGGCTGTTTCTACGCAGGCAATCAGCTCGACATTAATCTGCCTCGAGGTCCGTGTCCAGTGGCCCGTCTACTGCATAAGCAAACGACAAACAAGGGCAGAGAAGAATTACCCGAGGCTGGAAAAGCTGGTGTTCTTCTTGCTCATTTCCTATCGGAAACTTCGACCATACTTTCAGTCTCATCCTATAAAGTTTTTCATTGATCAGCCACTACGACCGGTCCTGCAACGACCCAAAGCGTCTGGACGACTGTTAAAATGGAGTATGGAGCTCTGCCAATTTGAGATAATATTCATTTCTCGCCGAGCCATCCTCGGCCAAGCTCTCGCCAACTTCACAGTAGAGTTAACTTCCGCCGAGGAGACTTCGGCAGAGAACACAGAAGCTCTCAAGGTTCAATGGAAATTGTTTGTAGGCGGGTCCTCCAACAACAGGTGCTCTGGGGCCGGAGAAGTATTCGTCACCCCCGAGGAACGCCTGATATGCTACGCACTAATACTAAATTTCCCTGTTACCAACAATGACGCGGAATATGAGGCCTTGATAGCCGGACTTAGAATCACGATCAAGCTTAAACTAAAGACGATCCAAATCTTCTCTGATTCACAACTCATCGTGCGTAAAGTACAAGGAGAATATCAAGCTAAGAGGGAACGACTCGCCCTCTATTTAATCAAGGTTCAAGAATTACTCACTCACCTCGATCACTTCGCCATCATTCACATACCCCGAGAACAAAATGAAAAAGCAGATTCGCTATCTAAACTAGTAAGCTTCGAGGATCTGCAACTTTTGGGGTTCACCCCCATCAAAGTGCTCAACTCCCCTAGTATCAAGCAAATTCAGACTGAGGTAGTCATAAGCACCGAAACCGAACCTGAATCTTGGATGACACCAATCAGGAATTACCTAAAGCACGGGACCCTTCCGAGGGGCTACAAGGAAAGACGAGCACTCATCCGCCAATCGGTTCGCTATCTTCTTATGGATGAGACTCTCTACCGTAGAGGATTTTCCGTCCCGTTGCTCAAATTTGTAGCCCATCATGATGCCATCAAAGTCTTAATTGACGTACATGAGGGGGAGTGCGACGACCATATGGGAGGGCAAACCATGGCCAGAAAGATACTTAGACATGGTTATTATCGGCCCACGCTCGACCAAGACGCCGCAGACCATGCTCGCAAGTGTGACAAGTGCTAGCGTTTCTCAAAGATCCTGAGAGCCCCGTCTACAGAGTTAACATAAGTGATCATCCCATGGCCATTCTCCATGTGGGGAATCGACATCATTGGAAATCTTCCAATGGCCAGAGGCGGGGCATGATACGCCGTCATCGTAGTTGATTATTTCACCAAATGGGTAGAGGCTGAAGCTTTCGCCACAATCACCACCAAGAAGATGATCAACTTTGTTGTACGCAACATCATTACTCAATATGGGGCCCCTCAAGCTATCATTTCTGATAATGGCACTCAATTAGAGAGCATCGAATTCAAAGCCTTCTGCCAGCGGCACATCATCGAAAATAGATTCTCGGTAGTGGCTCATCCTCAAGCCAATACGTAGGTCGAAGCAGTCAACAAAGTTATTAAGTCTGTCATTAAGAAGCGCCTGGAAAAGGATGGAGGCATGTGGGAAGACGAACATTCTCTACCCCTATGGGCATACCGAACCACCCACAAGACAACAACCGGATATACTCCCTTCGCCCTTGCCTACGAATCAAAAGCCGTCTTTCCTATTGAACTCAATCTTCCATCTCACCGAGTTACCTATTCTGATCCAAGGACAAACCAAGATTTACTTTTAGGATCACTTGACTTGTTATAAGAAAAAAGGAACGAAGTTGATCTCCGAGCTGCCGCCCAACTGCAACGAGTTGCTCGATACTTCAATTCTAGGGTCCGCCATAAGGACCTCAACGTCGGCGACCTCGTCCTAAAATGGATCTTCTCTCCACTAACAGGCCTCGCACCTCGTTGGTAAGGTCCGTACTCCATATAACGGAAGCTCAAAAATGGATCTTTCAAACTCGCAACCGTGGACGGAGCTGAACTCCCAAGGGCATCGAACAGTGAACATCTTCGCCGCTACTTCACATAACTTAGTACACAGTTATTTATTCTTTCCAACAATGTTTGTTTTCTAACAATTCAATGCATTGTAAAGGCTATTACTGCCAAATTTATTAGTGGAAATGATGTTCAACTTCCATCTCCTCCTGTTTATGTTTACTCCGCACATGACACATTTGATTAATCCTTACAACTAGCTTATGTTCAAGCAATCGATTGTCATGTCGACCTTCAAGCACGGAGTCGGCACTGCCGTCCGAGTCTCGAGCCAACCTCGAGGCCAAAACACAATGGCTATGATCAGAACCCCGAGCACGGGAGCCGACAATGCTACTCGAGTCGCCGGCCTGCTGCGCGATCGAGTATAAATAACCACGAGCTCGAATCTTGGCACCGTGCCGAGACCAAGGATAAATCATTCCGCGTCCAAGTTCCAAGCGACTTGGGGCCACCCAATAGCCAGGCGGGAGTGATGTAAATCCCTCCCTCGGCTACGGGTACTGGTCAAATCTTGGCGTAGCACCGATACCGACCCTTAAATCGTTTCTTCCCCGAAGCTCTCAAGGCTAAGGGGTAGCCCATGGCCACGATCGGACCCTACGGGCTAATGATCCGGGCTTCTCTTCTCAGGTGAATAAACAACACCTATGGCTCGCCTCAACCTGATGAACGATAGGAGAGCCACACACCGTACGGACTGCACAACGCGATGTCATACGGCTTCGCTACACTTGGGATTGACCCTGGACAAGCCAAATACAGTAGGCGCTCAGCTTGGCTTCGCAAGCTATGGGTTTCCTGAGCTGAGGGAGACTTACTAGAAGCCTCCGCTCTATCACACCCTCTGGAATAATTGACCCGGAGTGCGGTATATAATCACACCCCTTTGGAATAATCAACCCAGAGCGCGGTACATAATCGCTTTTTTGTCAAGTGTAACGATAAGTATGCTTACGCAAGTATGGGACACCTGAAAACATAAGAAGGACATCCAAACACTTAATGCAAATTGCGATCTTTACAAATTCATATTTCCATTTCAACACACATACGTTGAGACAAACTACATGTCTAACCTTTTTCTTTTTGATGACAGGGTGTACATGAAAACCACACCATGTCTTAAAAAACCAAAAGCGTGGGTCGTACTCGCGTAAACTATCGGCCTACACTACCAAAATAAAACGGTAACTTCTACTTAAGTTACTAACACTAGTCATGCTTCTTTCGTTTGTGCTTGAGTTTCTTTTTTGTAGATTCCGCACTTGACGGTTCATCCTTTGCCCCAGGCCTCTTCTTACTAGACCCGCTCTTTCCATCTCGGCACCTCCGAGAAGTGGTCGACTCATGAGAAGCCGAAAGACGCTTCTCGTCTGCACCCTCGCCGCTAGAGATCTCAATAATATCAATGATGGTTGTATGAGACCTAGGCGCGGGGGCACTCCCAGCAGCGAGGCCGACCACAGCGTCACTCTTCTCCGGGACCGCCTTGCCTTCTCGCTCAACCCGTTCCTTGGCCTCCCTAGCAGCCCGACGCTCAGCAAGCTTCTGGGATCTATGCGGCGTGTCACTGCCATCCCCGGTTTTCTCAAGGGACTCAGTAGTCCTCCGCTATAATTTCTCATATTCCCTCTTCTTCCAGGCGTCATCATCAGCCCTCTTCTTCTCGGCCTCCTCATCGGCTTTCCTTTTCGTGACCGTATCAGTGAATTTCGCCTCAGCATCCTGCCTGGTCTTCATTAGGACCTCCTTCCTGGCAGCCTCATCATGCCTCGACCGCTCCTCCACCTCCTCATGCTTAGCCACCATCTTGACTTTTTGGGTCTCTATGATAGCTTCCACCGAAGGCACATCAGCCGCCACTGGACCCCGGGCAGCTGCATTTTGCCCGTCAACCACCTTTTCTTCTTCCATAAGGGTATCAATCATGCTGGGAGTTAACCTTATGTCTAAATAGGTATCCAGTTGATTGCCGCCCTCTCTAAGTTGCGCCGCCAAAAGTCTTGGCCCATATTCCGTTGTTTGTGGGGCCACGGGGTAGGGCCCGATGTCACGATCAATCTAGGAAGGGCAGCACATTGAAAACACAACTTTTTTGTTCGCAAATTCGGTAAGTACATCATCCTCGGGGATGCATGGAAAAATAAGTTTACCTCCGGGCAGGGATGGCGTAGAAATGTCAAGAGAGGTATTGGTGGTGGTTGGCAAAGTGGATCCGGTCTCTCCTAGCTCCAGATGCTCAAGGTCATATTCGGTCGGAACCCGACTCAAAGCTGCGGGATCGCTCACCATAACCGATTCAGGGGCCGATGGCCGGTAGGAGCTAGCTTCGGCAAATGTCTCCGCTACAACAACACTCTCAATCACGACAAACTTCCCCTTCTCAGCAGTGAGCCTCTCCAGCCTCTCTCTCTTGGCATCCTCAAGCAGCAACCTCTTACCTTCCTCTAGCTTCTCGCGCTCCTCGACCGTTAGGAAATCAATCGCGAGTTAGCGTTCATTTGAAGTTCCCACATCCACTTCGGGCAAGAAGGCCTCATACGGCACCAGCCTCTCCCAAGTCCAGGATAGTTCTCGAGGATAATCGTCAACCCATGAGAGTCCATGGAATCTCAAGACCTTAACGTACATATTTTGGATGTCTTCCACCACAGACGATTGCACTCGGAACTCTGTATCCTCCAGCTCCTTTATCAATTGTTCCACCTCCCTCAGGTGTGCCTCTCTTAGTCCATCTATTGTGCCCAGCATATCTCGGTTACAGGCCTCCGCGTCCCCCTTGGCCTTCTTCATTTCCTCTAGCTGCCTCTTCAAGCTGTCATTCTCCGCTCTCAGAGCATTGTTGCCAGTTTGGAGGTCGAAGACTCGAGCATTTTCCCTTTCTAGATTGGCACATACTTTATCCACCTCAGCCTTGTCCCTCCTTAGGGTCGTGTTCTGGGTATTAAGATCGGCTATAGTTTCAGTGAAAACGGAGAGGGAGTGATCAACCTCTTTCTTGAGTGCCTCATGCCCTTTCTTTATCTCAGCTACAGCAACGAGATTCACTAGTTAGCATTTACAGACATGGGAATAAACGATAATGTGCTCACGGTACAAAAAGCAAACTCACTAATGTCCGCATTTAGATGAATGGCGGTGGTCTTCTCAGCATCGATAGATAACTTCTGATTCATGAGCTCCATATTCTTCCACTTGATTAACTCCGATAAATGAAAGGAATAGGCGGTATGTTCGTCCGCCTGGTGGTACGGTTCCTTTACATGCATCCAAATATCTACGGAGTCCCTAGCAGAATACGGGTGAAGGTTTGGAAGGACCATCAACTCATCAAAGTAGTGTCGATGGAAAGTCGCTTTCAACTGCCCTCCGTTCCTCCATAGAAAGCCTTTGCTGCTTAGAGATCGCTAGTTTCTACGTCTCGGATACGGTCACCCTCTCCGATCTTGGTCGCCCGAGTGGTGGCTCCCTTGGGATAGGGGCAGGAACCGTTGTACTCGAGGTAGCTATTAAGGGCGGACGCCGAGAACCTCCCAAGTTAAGACGAGAATTTCCCTCGGACACCCGAATCGGAGGAGGAGGGGGAGGAGTTGGAGATCGTAGAGATTGTTCCCCACCTCGGTGCTCACTGCCACGGCCAAGTGAGGGTAAAGTGCCATACAAGTTGGTCCCCCTTCTAAAGCCCTCAAAGAAAGGATTCCTAGGGCGTTGACGGCCTCCATGTCCGTAACCTCGTCCTTCACACCCTCTAGCCATATCACATGTCAAAGAAATGAAATAAAATCAGTTAAGTCACATGCTCTGATAAGCCACTATGATATGCAGTGCTAGTGAGTGTATGTCCAAAGTGCTCTCTCAACAGACCAGATTGTGATCTGCTCGAAGGAGTTAACCCCTCCACAGCAAGAGCTAGTTCGTCTATGACAGCCAGAGTCGGCCGAAGGAATACGTCAAGGTCAAGTTTATTCAAGTCATCAAACTGGCACTCGTCCTCGAGCAGGGTGGCGGCTTCAAGAGAAGCCACTGAAGACAAGGGCCTAATCGACTCTCCCTCTCTCGTCCCTCTAGTCGGGGAAGAACAGGAGCATTCAATGTGCCTCATCTCCGGCTGCAACCTCCTCTCCACGAGCCCCATCTCCACCGATGTCTCCTTGAAACTTAACAACCTTCTTTAGCCTGGTCCCAGCAGAGGGCATCTTTCACTTCTGACCAAGGGTCACAGAGCCTTTCACCACCACCTTTTTTGGTACACCGCTTGCCACTACGGGCCTAATGACAGCCCGATCGTCGGTAAGTAACCCCGCACGGTGAAGGCGCTCTTGGCTCATCACAGTTTCCATTTTTCGAAATTCCTCGGGAATCGCCCACAAGGTATTAAGACGCTACCTATACTATTCGCCGGTTGGTGCCTCTGGATTCCCTACCACAATCAAAAAAGGATAATAATAATAATAATAAGATACGGGCTCCAAAAACTTTATAGTTGAAAGCAAAGTTCGAAGGCACTTACTCCCTTCAATCCACCTCCTTGCAAATCCAGGAGGGCAGTGCACAAAGAACTAGTCTTGTTTAAACACTGATGGTCTGGGCCACGTCCCGCTAAAGAATTTGTTGGCGGCTATTGCTTCCAGAAACCATTGGGAAGTTGATTTGTTAGACGTTCTCTTCAGACTGAAGAAATACCGAATGTCCTCTCCGGTGGGTTCCATGTTCAAATACTCTCGGTGTAAAACGTAAGTGCCTAGGAGAGACCAGTAGGCATTTGGATGCATTTGCGAAGGTGCTAGGCGGAAATAGGACAGAATATCTCGAATAAAATCATTAGCCGGAGGCACGCACCCCGTGAAACAAGCATGCCTATTCCAAGCAGTTAAACCCTCGGGCGGTGCGTGAGCCCTTCCATCTCCCGGTGCATGTGCATCACCTACTGGTATGTTGAACCGCTGCGCCATCTTCATGACTGTCATAGCATCCAGGCGCGACGGTACCGAGTCCGTCGGATTTTCCAAGACCACAGCATCAGGTAACATATCCAGGGCCACTGGGCCCATCGGGGCATCTTTGTTCATAATATCCACATTCTCAACTTCTTCGCGTATGACCGAGGAATGTAGCCTCTCAAGTTGTTCCCCATGATCAGACACTTCGGGTGAACTGGCCAATTGAGAAGGAATGGATCCTTCGGTAGTCTCAAGCTTGCTGGCACTTGAGCTACTGCTATTGATAGAATCAGATGAATGGGATGGCGGCAGGGAAGCCTCGGCTTCCAGAATTTTCCTCTGTGATCTTGTTTGCATGGTTAACTATACTTTAAGACACTAGTATTAGACATCACATTGGAATAACTTGTACCCCTCGTGTTGGTGAAACTAACATGTATGCGCGGTGTCATGCAAGATTAAAAGATACATAGGAAAGTTAAACAGTCTAACAACTCAGTCATAGTTCAGATATATGCGCTACCCTATGTGAAGAGTCCATGTCCTTGCCCGTGCGACTGTCACCATAACGTGCATGCAATCACGCAAGCAAATATAAGATATGTAAACTTAAGGGCGGGCAGTTAGGAGATCGAAGTACTAAACCAGAAAAACGATACCCCGCCAAGGCGTGACACAGAGTAGTAGGCGGCAAACCAAAAGACCGCGGTGAGCAAGGGAAGCCCCAACAAGCTTCGAAGTTCAAAAGACCGAGCTTCAAAGTACCAAGATTCGAACTCCTAAGGGTTCGAAAATCAGAACCTCAGGAGTTGAAAATTCGAACCCTACAGGGTTCGAAAATTCGAACCCCACAGGGTTCGAAAATTCGAACCCTAGAGGGTCGAAAATTCGAACCCCAGGCTCGAGGACCCGGAACCTTCAAGGTTCGAAATTTCGAACCCATAAGGCTCGAAACTCCGAACTCAAAAGGTCCGGACCTTCAAATCCCTCAGGTTCGAAGTTTCGACCCCTGGAGTTTTGGGAACTCGAACCCACGAAGGTTCAAATGTTCGAACCCTAGAGGTTCGAAATTTCAAACCTCGAGAGGGTCGAAATTTCTGACCCAGTTCAGGCGCTCGCTTCTCTCTCCCTCGTGTCGAACCACTCTGGCCAAGCCTCGATGCCTCGACCTCCCTCCTCCTCGCGCCTCGACCCTATGCATTACCTAAGTCAAAGTTCAAAAAATATTTGGCTTCGAGGTTTGAAATCAATTGCGGTCGAGATAGAAAAAAACAATGGAAGAAGAAAATGAGGAGGGGGACTATTTATAATAAAAGGAAATAGTCCTTTCGCATTCCCAAGAATTTCGAGCCCGCGGTTTCAAAATCTCGAACCCACAAGTTCAAAATCTCGAACCTCCGGGGTTTGAAATCTCGAACCCACGAGTTCGAAATTCCAAACCCTCTGGGGTCGAAATTTTGAACCTCTGTGGTTTGAAATTCCGCACCCCACCGAAAAAGGGGGAGAGAAAGAACCGAACCCCCCGGGTTCGAAACTTCGCCCCACGCGCTCATGTACATGTATTCTCTGCGTACACTGATCTCGCGGACAAGCGAGGCAATGCCTTGCGAATACTTAGCAACGTGAGCATGGCGCCACGCCAGCAACAGCTCGCTCGCCACCATGCAACAAACAAGCCTGTCAATCAACATGTGTTTTTCTTTAACTTACAGCATAAACCAGCAACTCATTTACCACTTCAACCAATCCAAAGCACATCATGTCAACACAAGACGTACTTTAGGGGGCAAATGTTAACCGGCTTTTTGGTCCAGTCCCCAAAAGTACACAAGACATGCTCAACTCAACGTATCGCGTGAAACTAAAGCCGAAAGGGATGCCTAGGAGCGAAGGAACAGGATGAAGAGGGGTCGCGCCAACAGAGACCACATGGCACCCCAAAAACTCCCATTCGTGCAGCCATCGAGGTGCGGAACCTTGCACCCTCGAGGTGCAAAATCTCACACCTACGAGGTCGAAATCTCGCACCCACATGGCGTGAAATCTCGCACTCTCGAGGCACGAAATCTCGTACTCTCAAGGCGCGAAGTCTCGCACCCTCGAGGAGCAAAATCTCTCACCCTCAAAGTGCGAAATTTCGCACCTGCAAGTTACGAAATTTCATACCTATAAGGTGCGAACTTTCACGCCCTGAGGCCAGGTGCGAATTTTCCGTATGTCCAAGCTCCAGGCGCGAATTTCTGCATATGGTCCCCTATTTATACCTACTCCTACCTAATCCCTACCTACTCCCTTCCTATAAATACCCCATGACTTCACACTTGAAAGGGCTTGGAATTTGAGACCTTGGGACCTATAGAGAGCTCCATTAATGGCATCTCCCACTTGAGGAAGAAGAAGGGCAAAAGTGTCCCTTTTTGGAGATATTTAGTATATGATAATTATGACATCATATATGAGGATGATGACATCAAGCCTTAGAGATGACATCATATAACTCTAAGGATGACATCACATACTTAATGACAACATCATCTAGCATAAAGATGAATGTAATGAGATGTCATAAGAGGGTCTCAACCTTGTAACTTTTTGTGATTAACAATATCCAACGACGCTTCAAAGTGGACGTAGGCTCCTTACGAGGCCGAACCACTATAAATCTCTTGTGTTGTTTACTGCTTTCCTACTCTTGTCTGTGTGACCAAATTAACTATTCCTAGTAATTGGAATCTTTGGTGCTTACGACATTTTGCCGTGAACAATTTTAATAGAATATGTTTTGTTCAGTTGATTATAATACTTTTTTACCATTATCGAAATTTGTGGAGTTTTTTTTAACCTTTTTATGGAAAGCATTAATGTGCAATTTTGTATTTCAAACATCGTCTATTGACATAATCACTGTTAAGGAGATTTACTGATGACAACATTAATAATACGAATATATTTCTTTTCACTATTTACTGCTAGTATTAGCTTCAACCTTTATATGACTTATTAAGACTTTAGAAAGAACTTAATGGTGCTTTATTAATTCTTTTTCTAGGGAACTTGGCTTAAATAATAATGTTTCGGGTTCAAGGTTGGTACAATTCCCAAAATTCACATATTTTTATTGATTGTTATTTAAATTAATTAATATAAGAACGAGATGTTTATGTTTTTCAATGACATTCAAACCATACAGGTTAGAAAGTCTGTGTAAACATCCTGTATCATTCTTGAGAGATTAGAGTACAACTAGTGTGAAGTTGTGCACATGCACAGACTTTATCATATTCTTGTAAATTTTATCTTCATAAATAAAGTGTGATGTACACAAGTTTATGTCATAAAATCGTATAATGGAAGAAAGTTCTTCAACGAAATATTGTATTATAGTGAAGAAAATATAGAATTTAAAAATAAAGCGAGGTCAAGTTGTATCCACTTGGAAGTCAAATGGCTTTAGAGGGATATTAAATCTTCATTTTAAATCACAGTGAGAAGTCAAGTATAATCAAATGCAATCAGAACTCAAGTTGGGCATGTCTAAGTAGAATTATGTTGGATTTTGTTAATATCTCTAGTTCAAAATAAATTTGAATGTATTATGAGTAATGTGTAATTCTGACTCAAATTTATTGCCTTATTTATTGATTTGGAACGGATTGTGATTTTTGATACAAAATCATATACCTAGAAGGAATAAAGGGGAAATAGTTGTATCATTGCGAACAAAAATATGAAAATCATAATAAAAGAGAAGTTTTTAGTTTTTCAAATTAGGTGCAACAATTTATCTGTTTTCATATAGCTGAATCTTTGAGTATTAAGTAATTTCTTATTATAAATATGCATGTGTATGGTTCGCCAGAGATGTGTGGGAACTTTTTTTAAGGCTTTAGGGATTGTTAAATCTTTTCAATTTTTGGATTTTTTTGGTAATATTTGGTGAAATTACTAAAATTTATTTGGAGAAATTCCTTTTTCTATGGTTTCCTTCATTTCTTATATATTTTAAAGTCTAATTGTATAGAAATCTTAGAATTAAACCCAACAATTGGTATCAGTGCTTACTACACATAATCTTTGAAGAGAGTTATTTCTTATGAGGAGGATAATTATTAAAAAGCTTAACGAGAGAAATTGGGGGTTATGGAAAGCTACGACGAATAATTTTTTATATCCTAATGTTCTTCATCAACCATTAGAGAACATAGTGGGAACTTAGTACCAAATTTGGACAAAACTACAAGACTTTGGGTAGGAAGGTTGTGGTGGCTAATCGATTTCTTTGGAGAAGACAGTGTTTTATATTGTTTCTAATGAAAAATCTGCTTTTAGAATTTGAAAGAAATTGTTAGCGATCTATAAAAAGAAATGCGCAAAAAAATGCACTTCTAGTGATAACATTAGTCAATCTAAAGCTTAGGGAATGCGGATCAATTGAGGAACATCTCAATACTTACCAGGCTACTGTGAAGTTGTGAACTTATTAGCGAACATAATAATAAGGCAGATAATGAGATGCTAGCCTTGATGTTAATGAGCTCACTAGTAAAGAGTTGGAAAAGACTAGTGGTTGCACTAAATAAGTCTAATTTTAGTGGAGTTATTTTAATTAGTTCAGCGATTAGTACCCTTTTTGGTGAGGAGATGCACAGGATGAATACGATGGAGGATAGGGAGAAAGAGGAAGTTGGAAATCCAATTTGAGAAGTGCTTCTTGCGAGGAAGGATAAAAGGAAAAACAAAGAAAGTTGACCAAAAAAATTAAAATCGAGGGAGGTTTTATCCGTTTTTATTGCAAAAAAAACCCATTTGCCAGTTTTTTCCATAAACTTAAAAGTGATTAAAAAGGAATGAAGGCATTAAAGGAAAACAAAGATGTAATGGCCCGGATTCCGCCCGACCCGATTGATCGCAAAATCGACCAAGACCGTTCAAAACCCGAACACGTTAACTCTGGGAATACAACACATCATAACAATAACAACAAACTTTTATAAAACATTATAATAATGTTACATCAGAGTACATAACATGTCAGAGTACATTGAATAAAATTACAGTGGAAGGTAAATTACAGTAAATTAAATACAATAAACAGTGGAAGACTTCTATGCTCTGGACACAGCTTTAGGATTCGATCCAGAATCTTGTTCAAGAGATAAATATCTGCAAAAAGCTACTCGACTGCCCGTGTGGAAAAGAGGGCACCCGAGTTTGCAAAGTGAAACAAACTACGAATCAGTCATGGGACTAGTGTGAGAATTCTTAACTGATTTTACTAATAACAATATGACAAATCCAAGGACCACGTCGCTAACGCGGAACGGGTTTACTCCAATGGATTGTCGTGCATAAATTAAAGTAAATCGTCAAAACAACGCAATTCTTTTTAGAAAAATGAAACCACCATAAGACTCAAGTCCCATCACACAATGCAACGCAAACCGAAGGATAGAGTTTTACCTTATGATGGTCAAAAATGCTTGATACGATAAAAACAAATTTGATATTATTATTAGTGTATTTATGTTTCAAAGACATTTCAAAGTAAATGTATCAATCCTAGGAAGCATAGCTACCATATACTATGCCTCCATACTAGTAATACAATCAAAACCGCATGAGGTCGTATTGGAAATTGGGTTTCCATCATGAGTCAAGGTCAAAGAGGAGCTCCTTACCGATTCGAGACACTCTAGCTAATGTCTCAGGATCCCCCGCAGTGAACCCTTGGATAGCTGATGGGCCGGTCCACACATACAGCTTCGTGGATTAGTTATTCCTGAACACACGTTTCCCGGTCCTATAGGACCTATCATCTGAGGCGTGCCACATTCCATCATCCACATAAGTAAATATCAGTCAGTTTAAGCACCGACACCACTTCTAGCTAGAAAGAAACGTGCTGCTCTCCCTGCGTTCCCTTCTCCCGTTTTAGACTCAACCGGGTTGTAAGGCTCGCGAAGTAACGTTATAACCACAAGGCCTGCTTTTCAACAAAGCCTTGATCATCTTCATCTTAGCGTGCCACGTTGACAATTCACGCCATGCGATTGATAACTATTAATACACAACCTCTAAGGGTGTTGAGCAAGAGAATAAATTCTTCGCCACCAACAGTCGTATATTAATAGAAATCAATTTACATAGAACAAAATTCAACGTCAGACACACATTCCATTTATAAGCTTATGCTCTAGGTCTGAGCGAAAGCCAAATCCGTACAAATCAACACTACGTCCGGATAACTACCATTTTAGCCCCGTCTTAGGAGCAAATCAATCAAGGGCCTCAACACTAGTTACCCATTCGATGTGATGATCGTCGGTCTTCAATCGTCGTCTTCCATTCTTCGAACGTCGTCTTCCATTCTTCGAACGTCGTATCATTATTTGGAATGAGAGTAAACCCGGACTTTCCAAATAATCCTCGCATAATTATCATTTAATTATTTCATAACGTTATTATTTATCACTATTTTTATTTTGATAAAAATAGATATAAATCATTCCATGTAGTCATTAATATATAAGGGCAACGAATCAACCAAACAAACAGCACACAACCATGTTCCTATCATACAATGATGTAATGTGACATGTTTATATCAAGATATCATGTTATATGAACAATTCAATTCCCTTCCCTCATTTTATTTGTTAATAAACAACAACTAAAATGTAACTCTCAATTCATTTAGTGCATAGAAAATGTCATTTAAAAACATTTCTTTTTCCTATTTATTTACACCATATGTAAATAAGTTAACTTTTCCTTATTCCTATTTATTTACCTAAATGTAAATAAGTGTTATCTTTCACTTCTACATATCCTATTTACACGAAAATGTGAATGAAAGTGTCATCTAAAATAATTCTTTTTATTTACATAAGAAAATGTAAATTTCTATTTCATCTTTTATTTACGTTCTTTAATTTCATTGAAAATGTAATATTTTATTTCTTTTGCTTACATTGAAAAATGTAAATTCTATAAAAATATAACTTCTATTTCATCCTTATTTACATGGAAAAATGTAAGTTTCTATATTTCTCTAATTATATAAAAAAATGTAATTTCCTATTTTCATTTTACTTATATTAAAAAAATGTAACTTCTTTTTATCGCCTTTAAAATGACGATAAAAATATATAATTTTTATTCTATTCGTTTATTGCATCTAAAGTGACTGATAAAAATATAAATTTCATCTCTATAATTTTTATTCACATTAAAATGTAAACTTTTCTTTTTAATCTAATTTACATTAAAAATGTAAATTATTTCTATAATTTTTATTCACATTAAAAATGTAAACTTCTTTCTATTCTAACTTGATTACATGAGATGTAATTCCTTCTTTATCTTAATTTACATGATAAATGTAAATTTTATATTCTCTTACGTAATTACATAAAAAAAATGAAGTTTTCTTCTAATCCTCATTTACATTAAGAAAACGTAAATTTTTCTAATCTTTATCTTATTATATTAAAAATGTAATTTTCTTTTATAACAAACTTGGAGGTGAAAATATTCATTTCATTATTAACACATAACGGTGTGAAAATAATGTCAATTTCTAGGTGTAAATAATGTCCATTTCCTATTTAACCATTTATATTTTAATATGGGCCAGACCTCTCACATTAGGTCTGCAACTTGTGGATGTTGGATAGGCCGGTTGGTTCCGGGCAGACTTATCCCACAAGTTGGGCTTAACCTCGTGTCTTGGCCCAATTTGTATGTGCGCACTTGGACCTCTCACATTAGGCTCAATATTTGTGGCTGCTGGATATGCCGGTCGGGTCCGGGCAGACTTCCACCACAAATGTGACCTAACCTCGTGTCCAAGCACAATTTTAATTAATCATTATAATTGTTCTACTAAAAATATTATTTTACATGACACTTCTTAACATAATTGATGTTTTTAATTCACATGCCATTCTTTAATAAAGGTGATGTAATGTCATATAAAGAGGATATTTTATATGTAAACATATTTTCTATGAATTCTAATGACCTTTTTAATCTAATGATCTTCTAGTTTTAATGACATTATAATTTAACGACATTTTAATCTAGTGATATTCTAGTTTTAGTGACATCCTAATTTAATGACATTTTAAATCTAGTGATATTCTAGTTTTAATGACATCCTAATTTAACGACATTTTCCATAAACGACCTTATAATATTTTAACATGAAGGGCAAGTTTATCCTAACATAAATGCCAATTTCAAATTTCCATAAAACTGACAAACTAAAATCCACATAAATGACAAATTTATTTTTACATAAATGACAAATTCAATTTAAACATAGATGACAAATTTATCTTACATAACATATTTCTAATAAACGTGGCATGTCTATCCTAATTAAACATTTTTGACTAAGATGATATTTCCTAACTAAATTGATATGTTTAACACAACAAGATATATTCTTACCAAAATGCTGTTTAATTAGCACATATATTTTTAATATTTAATAATTATAACAATTCATATATTAACATAAAAAGAATACTTTTATGTTAAATCAATTCTATCATTTCATATATTAACATAAAAAGAAAACTTTTATGTTAAATCAATTCTATCATTTCAACAAATATGATAATTTGGTTTCAACTCTCTTATTACAACAAGTATGATAATTTTAATCTAATGACCATTCCAATTTAAGGACATTTTAACCTAACACAAATGACATTTTTGAATCTTAACATAAATGTCATTTTGAATTCTAACATAAATGTTCTTTTTAATTCTAACATAAATGTTCTTTTGTTTTCTAACAAAAGATGATAACTTATTCTCTAATAAAAGATGACAATTTATTCTCTAATAGAAGATGACAATTTATTCTCTAATAAAAGATGACAATTAATTCTTTAATAAAAGATGACAATTAATTCTCTAATAAAAGATGACAATTAATTCTTTTAACATCACATAAAAATGTAATCTTTTTTTTTTGACATTACATAAAAATGTAATCATATTTCTAATGTAAACATTTTTCTAATGTAAACACTTTTCTAATGTGATCATAGTTCTAATATACTGACATTTTCAATATAGCAATTCTCATTTCAACATAAACGATGTTTTTATATAACAATTCACATTTAACATAAAAACGATGTTTTTATATGATAATTCCTTTTCAACATAAAACGATGGTTTTATATAACAATTCTAATTTAACATAAATGTGAATTCTTGGATTAACAAATCTAACAACCACAACATAATGATTTTTGTTCTACTATTTTTCTAATTAACATAGTTGTAGATTAACAAATCTCATAACAGAACAAGGTGACTTGGTTTAACAAATTTATTTATTAACACATCTAATAACACAACATGATGACATGTTCAATTTGTCAAGTTTTAATTCAACATAAATATTCCATCAAATTAACAGAACACCAAACAACATCAGACGTTTAGAATCCAATCACAAAAATGTATGAATCACTAAACACGATAACAAGTAATTTATTTTAAATTATTTAGATCAGAAATCTCACTAATTAACAAACTGATCATTTTTGTTAAACACAATTCTAATTAACAAACATGTTAATTTTTCAGATCCACATAACACACAAATCACAGTTCAAATCAAATCACAAAGCATGGCATATACAGTGAATGGAGGAGAACACAATTACGATTTATTCATATTATTTAAAATAAATAATAATAAAAATAAATTAAGATTTCTCACATCGTTTTGAATTTCTGAGCCGTTCAGATCCAAAAATTGGCCAAAATTCAACTTGCCCAGAATCAGGTCCAGTTAGTGTCATTGCGTAGATATCGGTCTCACGATCGTGGCGCACTTGAAATCGTTCGATTTCGAGTCCTTACGAGCAAGATATGGTTAAAACAAGATTGGTAAAAATTGAATTAATTTAAATAAATAATCAAAGGTTGAAAAAGTCAACCTTCCTCCTTCTCCCTCCATCACGTTTCAAGGCCATTACTCTCCTTATTATTGAACCCATTAGGTTCAAAACTAGGTCTCCAATTATCTCGGGATTGGTGAGGCTAGAAGTCGATCAGAAGGTGGCAAATCGAAGAGTGAGGAGAGGGCTACGTGCGCCGGAAATGGTGTGGGGGTGCGGTGGGCCATGGTGGGCGCGGCAGGGCTGATTTGGGCGCAGGTTTGGGGTGCTTTCCCTTGAAATCCATGCACTTTTGGTCGATCATAACCGTATGGATCTATAAATATCTTCAAGAGCTTCGATTTGGTATATAATGTGTTGAATTTCATTGAGTGGATTGGGAGATATTAGGAGGGAAGTTTCGGCCATTCCAGGCCATGGAAGATGTAGGTGGCGGCTCTGTTTTGGTAGGGAAGGATTAGGGTTGAGGATTAAGGTGTATATTTATATTATTATATTAATTAATTACCCAATTAAGGCCGCAGGCCCAAACGACTGTCTTGACCCAGTTTTCTTTAATTTAAAATATTTTCTTTTATTTTTAATTCAATCGTACGGAAAATTTCACCGGGGTCACAAAATAACTTCGAAAATTCCCAAAAAATATATTTGTCTATGTTTTGACGCTGCAGACCTAGGAAAATTAATTTCGTTCAATTCTGAGCCCATTTGAAAAATGACTATTTTCAAGTCGATATAAATTGACCGAAATTGACAAAACTGAAATCTTTTTGCCACGGCTACGATTTAATTCTAAAAATTATGAAAAATTAAACTTAACCATATTTTGACATTCCGAATCCAACAAAAGTGGTTTCGTCAAAACAGAGGTCGTTTGAAAAATGGCTATTTTCAAGGCGTATATATTTAATATTAAAAATACATTTTTAAACAGATAATTTCCAAGACTCGAAATATATAAGTGTTTATACTTTTTAAATGCAGAAACGTCATTCTGAACTCAATGGAAGTGGTTTCGAGTCCAAATTCCTTCGTATTCAAAAAGTAGCAATTTTGACCTTTATAAATTTCATAACAACCTTTCTAAATTTTAATTTGGGCATAACTTTTGATTCCCGCTATGAAATTTCAATTTTTCGGATTCGTTAGAAAGATATTTTCAAATAGATTACAATACTTTTGGTTTCATTAAAATCCGTTAAATTTTGAATCTTGTACGGTCAGTCAAAGTTCAAGTTTGACTTTTCAAACTACCGCGCTATTTCTAACTCCTTTTATAATTAAAATTAAATTATTCATTCTAACTTCGATTCAAATCAATTTTTAATCATTATTATTTTAAAATAAATTATTTTAAATATCAAAAACTCATTAAAATTAGTTAAAATAAAATTTTATATTTACCCCAAAATGTAGGGTTGTTACAGTCTCCCCCACTTAAGAACTTTTCGTCCTTGAAAAGGAATGAAGCTAAAGTTGTTTAAGTATCCTATCTCATCTTTTATTCTTTTATTCGTTTCTAAATGTGATTAGTTGAACTAATAATTACACTACACAACCATCAATCAATTAGTTGATTAACTTTTAAAATGTATAACTTTTGTATATTCAAAAATCATATTTTCTAAAATAGATTATAATTACAAATACGTATATTATAGGCTTGCTACTCTCAACTCATTCTAGGGCATTACTAACCCTATCTCTAATGAGTTTTCTCATTCTAGGATACTGCTGATCCTATGTCTAATGAGTATTCTTATTGGATATTACTAATCCAATCTCTGGTGAGTCTTTTGTTCAGTTCTAACGAGTTGTACCCCAAATATTTGAGCTAACCAGAGCTCTGATACCAAAATGAAACGACCCGAAAATCGCCCTTGCGGGAAATCTCCGGATACGCTTACTCTGGGTATACAACACATCAAAACAATAACAACAAACTTTTATAAACATTATAATAATGTTACATCAGAGTCCAGAACATATCAGAGTACATTGAATAAAATTACAGCGGAAGGTAAATTGCAGTAAATTAAATACAATAAACAGCGGAAGACTTCTATGCTCTGGACACAGCTTTAGGCTTCGATCCAGAATCCTGTTCAAGAGATAAATATCTGCAAAAAGCTATTCGACTGCCCGTGTGGAAAAGAGGGCACCCGAGTTTGCAAAGTGAAACAAACTACGAATCAGTCATGGGACTGGTGTAAGAATTCTTAACTAATTTTACTAATAACAATAAGACAAATCCAAGGACCACACCGCTAATGCGGAACGGGTTTACTCCAATGGATTGTCGTGCATAAATTAAAGTAAATCGTCAAAACAACGCAATGCTTTTTAGAAAAACGAAACCACCATAAGACTCAAGTCCCATCACACAATGCAACGCAAACCGGAGGATAGAGTTTTACCTTATAATGGTCAAAAATGCTTGATATGATAAAAAAGAATTTGAGATTATTATTAGTGTATTTATGTTTCAAAGACATTTCAAAGTAAATGTATCAATCCTAGGAAGCATAGCTACCATATACTATGCCTCCATACTAGTAATACAATCAAAACCGCATGAGGTCGTATTGGAAATTGGGTTTCCATCATGAGTCAAGGCTAGAGAGGAGCTCCATATCGATTCGAGACACTCTAGCTAATGTCTCAGGATCCCCCGTAGTGAACCCTTGGATAGCTGTAGGGCCGGTCCACACATACAGCTTCGTGGATTAGTTATTCCTGAACACACGTTTCCCGGACCTATAGAACCTACCATCCGAGGTGCGCCACACTCCATCATCCACATAAGTAAATATCAGCCATTTTAATCACCGACACCACTTCTAGCTAGAAAGAAACGTGCTGCTCTCCCTGCGTTCCCTTCTCCCGTTTTAGACTCAACCGGGTTGTGAGGCTCGCGAAGTAACGTTATAACCACAAGGCTTGCTTTTCAATAAAGCCTTGATCATCTTCATCTTAGCGCGCCACATTGACAATTCACGCCATGCGATTGATAACTATTAATACACAACCTCTAAGGGTGTTGAGCAAGAGAATAAATTCTCCGCCACCAACGGTCGTATATTAATAGAAATCAATTTACATAGAACAAAATTCAACGTCAGACACACATTCCATTTATAAGCTTATGCACTAGGTCTGAGCGAAAGCCAAATCTGTACAAATCAACACTACATCTGGATAACGACCATTTTAGCCCTGTCTTGGGAGAAAACCAATCAAGGGCCTCAACGCTAGTTACCCATTCGATGTGAAGATCATCGGTCTTCAATCGCCGTCTTCCATTCTTCGAACGTCGTATCATTATTTGGAATGAGAGTAAACTCGGACTTTCCAAATAATCCTCGCATAATTATCATTTAATTATTTCATAATGTTATTATTTATCACTATTTTTATTTTGATAAAAATAGATATAAATCATTCCATGTAGTCATTAACATATAAGGGCAACGAATCAACCAAACAAACAGCACACAACCATGTTCCTATCATACAATGATGTAATGTGACATGTTTATATAAAGATATCATGTTATATGAACAGTTCAATTCCCTTCCCTCATTTTATTTGTTAATAAACAACAACTAAAATGTAACTTTCAATTCATTTAATGCATAGAAAATGTCATTTAAAAACATTTCTTTTTCTTATTTATTTACACCATATGTAAATAAGTTAACTTTTCCTTATTCTTATTTATTTACCCAAATGTAAATAAGTGTTATCTTTCACTTCTAAATATCCTATTTACACGAAAATGTTAATGAAAGTGTCATTTAAAATAATTCTTTTTATTTACATAAGAAAATGTGAATTTCTATTTCATATTTTATTTACATTCTTTAATTACATTGAAAATGTAATATTTTATTTCTTTTGTTTACATTGAAAATTGTAAATTCTATAAAAATATAACTTCTATTTCATCCTTATGTACATGGAAAAATGTAAGTTTCTATATTTCTCTAATTACATAAAAAAATTGTAATTTCCTATTTTCATTTTACTTATATTGAAAAAATGTAACTTCTTTTTACCGCCTTTAAAATGACGATAAAAATATATAATTTTTATTCTATTCGTTTATCGCATCTAAAGTGACTGATAAAAATATACATTTCATCTCTATAAATTTTATTCACATTAAAATGTAAACTTTTCTTTTTAATCTAATTTACATTAAAAATGTAGATTATTTATATAATTTTTATTCACATTAAAAATGTAAACTTCTTTCTATTCTAACTTGATTACATGAGATGTAATTCCTCCTTTATCTTAATTTACATGATAAATGTAAATTTTATATTCTCTTACGTAATTACATAAAAAAATGAAGTTTTCTTATAATCCTCATTTACATTAAGAAAATGTAAAAAATTTCTAATCTTTATCTTATTGTATTAAAAATGTAACTTTCTTTTATAACAAACTTGGAGGTGAAAATATTCATTTCATTATTAACACATAACGGTGTAAAAATAATGCCAATTTCTAGGTGTAAATAATGTCCATTTCCTATTTAACCATTTATATTTTAATATGGGCCAGACCTCTCACATTAGGCCTGCAACTTGTAGATGCTGGATAGGCCGGTTGGTTTCGGGCAGACTTATCCCACAAGTTGGGCTTAACCTCGTGTCTTGGCCCAATTTTCATGTGCGCACTTGGACCTCTCACATTAGGCCCAACATTTGTGGCTGCTGGATATGCCGGTCGGGTCCGGGCAGACTTCCACCACAAATATGACCAAACCTCGTGTCCAAGTACAATTTTAATTAATCATTATAATTGTTCTACTAAAAATATTATTTTACATGACACTTCTTAACATAATTGATGTTTTTAATTCACGTGTCATTCTTTAATAAAGGTGATGAATTCTAATGTCATATAAAGAGGATATTTTATATGTAAACATATTTTCTATGAATTCTAATGACCTTTTTAATCTAATGATCTTCTACTTTTAATGATATTATAATTTAACGACATTTTAATCTAGTGATATTCTAGTTTTAATGACATCCTAATTTAATGACATTTTAAATCTAGTGATATTCTAGTTTTAATGACATCCTAATTTAATGATATTTTCCATAAATGACCTTATAATATTTTAACATGAAGGGCAAGTTTATGCTAACATAAATGCCAATTTCAAATTTCCATAAAATTGACAAACTAAATTCTACATAAATGACAAATTTATTTTTACATAAATGACAAATTCAATTTAAACATAGATGACAAATTTATCTTACATAACATATTTCTAATAAAAGTGGCGTGTCTATCCTAATTAAACATTTTTGACTAAAATGATATTTCCTAACTAAATTGATATGTTTAACACAACATGATATATTCTTACCAAAATACTGTTTAATTAGCACATATATTTTTAATGTTTAACAATTCTAACAATTCATAGATTAACATAAAAAGAATACTTTTATGTTAAATCAATTCTATCATTTCATATATTAACATAAAAAGAATACTTTTATGTTAAATCAATTTTATCATTTCAACAAATATGATAATTTGGTTTCAACTCTCTTGTTTCAACAAGTATGATAATTTTAATCTAATGGCCATTCCAATTTAAGGACATTTTTAATCTAACACAAATGACATTTTTGAATCTTAACATAAATGTCATTTTGAATTCTAACATAAATGTTCTTTTTAATTCTGACATAAATGTTCTTTTATTTTCTAACAAAAGATGACAACTTATTCTCTAATAAAAGATGACAATTTATTCTCTAATAGAAGATGACAATTTATTCTCTAATAAAAGATGACAATTATTTCTCTAATAAAAGATGACAATTAATTCTCCAATAAAAGATGACAATTAATTCTTTTAACATCACATAAAAATGTAATCTTTTTTTTTGACATTACATAAAAATGTAATCATATTTCTAATGTAAACATTTTTCTAATGTAAACACTTTTCTAATGTGATCATATTCCTAATATATTGACATTTTCAATATAGCAATTCTCATTTCAACATAAACGATGTTTTTATATAACAATTCAGATTCAATATAAAAACGATGTTTCTATATGATAATTCCTTTTCAACATAAAACGATGGTTTTATATAACAATTCTAATTTAACATAAATGTGAATTCTTGGATTAACAAATCTAACAACCACAACATAATGATTTTTGTTCTACTATTTTTCTTATTAACATAGTTGTAAATTAACAAATCTCATAACAGAACAAGGTGATTTGGTTTAATAAATTTGTTTATTAACACATCTAATAACATAACATGATGACGTGCTCAATTTGTCAAGTTTTAATTCAACATAAATATTCCATCAAATTAACAGAACACCAAACAGCATTAGACGTTTAGAATCCAATCACGAACATGTATGAATCACTAAACACAATAACAAGTAATTTGTTTTAAATTATTTAGATCATAAATCTCACTAATTAACAAACTGATCATTTTTGTTAAACACAATTCTAATTAACAAACATGTTAAATTTTCAGATCCACATAACACATAAATCACAGTTCAAATCAAATCACAAAGCATGGCATATACAGTGAATGGAGGAGAACACAATTACGATTTATTCATATTATTTAAAATAAATAATAATAAAAATAAATTAAGATTTCTCACATCGTTTTGAATTTCTGAGCCGTTCAGATCCAAAAATTGGCCAAAATTCAACTTGCCCAGAATCAGGTCCAGTTAGTGTCATTGCGTAGATCTCGGTCTCACGATCGTGGCGCACTTGAAATCGTTCGATTTCGAGTCCTTACGAGCAAGATATGGTTAAAACAAGATTGGTAAAAATTGAATTAATTTAAATAAATAATCAAAGGTTGAAAAAGTCAACCTTCCTCCTTCTCCCTCCATCACATTTCAAGGTCGTTAGTCTCCTTATTATTGAACCCATTAGGTTCAAAATTAGGTCTCCACTTATCTCGGGATTGGTGAGGCTAGAAGTCGATCAGAAGGTGGCAAATCGAAGAGGGAGGGGAGGGCTATGTGCGCCGGAAGTGGTGTGCGGTGCGGTGGGCCATGGTGGGCGCGGCAAGGCTGAGTTGGGCACAGGTTTGGGGTGCTTTCCCTCGAAATCCATGCACTTTTGGTCGATCATAACCGTATGGATCTGTAGATATCTTCAAGAGCTTCGATTTGGTATATAATATGTTGAATTTCATTGAGTGGATTGGGAGATATTGAGGAGGGAAGTTTCGGCCATTCGAGGCCATGGAAGATGTAGGTGGCAGCTGTGTTTTGGTAGGGAAGGATTAGGGTTGAGGATTAAGGTGTATATTTATATTATTATATTAATTAATTACCCAATTAAGGCCCGATTTGATCCGAACTCAGAATTAGGCCCAACGACTGTCGTTCTTACTTATTAACCCCCATTTCGGACTCATCTAGCTATGTACCACAGGCCTAAACGACTATCTTGATCCAGATTTCTTTAATTTAAAATATTTTCTTTTATTTTTAATTCAATCGTATGGAAAAATTCACCGGGGTCACAAAATAACTTCAGAAATTCCCAAAAAATATATTTAGCTATGTTTTGATGCTGCAGACCTAGGAAATTTAATTTCGTTCAATTCTGAGCCCGTTTGAAAAATGACTATTTTCAAGTCGATATAAATTGACCGAAATTGACAAAACTGAATTCTTTTTGCCACGGCTACAATTTAATTCTAAAAATTATGAAAACTTAAACTTAACCATATTTTGACATTCCGAATCCAACAGAAGTGGTTTCGTCGAAAATAGAGGTCGTTTGAAAAATGGCTATTTTCAAGGCGTATATATTTAATATTAAAAATACATTTTTAATACGATAATTTCCAAGACTCGAAATATATAAGTGTTTATACTTTTTAAATACAGAAACGTCATTCTGAACTCAATGGAAGTGGTTTCGAGTCCAAATTCCTTTGTATTCAAAAAGTAGCATTTTTGACCTTTATAAATTTCATAGCGACCTTTCTAAATTTTAATTTGGGTATAACTTTTGATTCCCGCTATGAAATTTCAATTTTTCGGATTCGTTAGAAAGATATTTTTAAATAGATTACAATATTTTTGGTTTCACTAAAATCCGTTAAATTTTGCATCCTGTACGTTCAGTCAAAGTTCAAGTTTGACTTTTCAAACTATCGCGCTATTTCTAACTCCTTTTATAATTAAAATTAAATTATTCATTCTAACTTCGATTCAAATCAATTTTGAATCATTATTATTTTAAAATAAATTATTTTAAATATCAAAAACTCATTAAAATTAGTTAAAATAAATTTTTAAATTTACCCCAAAATTCAGGGTTGTTTCAAAAGAGAAGGTTGATGAAGGCAATGATGATGAGGTGAATTTTGTTATTAGTAATGACATTCTCTGTGTTGACAAAAGAAAAGGAAATTGATGATTGCTCGTTTCAGGTGCATGTGTCCCTATGGGTCACCAGAAGAGAGCATTCGTTGATTATAAGAAGCAAGTGAGCAAGGTAGAGTCTGCTACTAGTGGAAAATTTATTGTTAAGTGAATAGATTCCTTTAGATGTGGAATTCTAAGATTTTGGAAGGATAATTGGTAGGTACAACGTGCAAAAAGAGTAAATAACAATGTGACAAACTGCTTGAAAGGACAATGGATAACAAAAGAATTTTTTGGAGTAAGAAGGACAAATTTGTCCAAATCAAGATGAAACATGCAACGGAAAACCAAACCCGATGCAAAGACCTTTTTGATATTACAAAAAATTCTAATTTATTAATGATGTGCATCTTTAATTGGATGATGTTCATATTCAGATGGTTAAGAGGTTGGTAAAATTTTATTTTGGGATTGATACATTTTCTTTCATAGAGGTAATGAACATTATTTAAAGTATTCAAATATTAATAGAGTCGGTGAGCTTCTATGGAAATACAATATAAATGTGAATGTTGCAGGATATTGCGATATAGTATTTTTCAATCAAAATTGATTTTGAAGATATTATGAGTGTGATATAGTATTTTTGAATCAAAATTGATTTTGAAGATATTATGATTGTAAAACCCTTAAATTTAGTAAACATTAATAGAGAGTTTTAATTAGGTAAATTTGAAAAGAATAATATAGTGGGATGTTGAGAGGACCGTTTGATTAACATAGAAATGTGTTTATTTTATGCTCTTATATCTTATCTTTTGTATATAAATAAATATTACTTGGGTGTTATTTTGTCACTTTAATAGATATGCAAAATAAGCCACATGTAGCCATAAAAATAGAAAATAAAGATCACAATGCTGTGTATATACATATGAAGATCAGCAGATAAAGACATCGCATTGCATTTCTTTTGGAGTTTAAGATATGTTCATCTTTGGTAGAAGAAATCTTATCTCCCTTCAATTAGTCACATGCAAAACAAGGAAGATATGGGAGGAATAATTGCTAATTAAGATGGAAGGAATAATTGCTAACTAAGAGGGGAGGAAAAATTGCTAATTAACAGGCTATATATGCATAGATTAAATTAGGGTTTAGATTGGCTATGTATTCTATAAATACCCTTGTATTCCCATTGTAAGCTATCATCCATGAATTAAGAGTTTTCTTTTCTCCATTAATAAAACTTCTTTTATTTTTCTGCATTTTTATTTTCTTAGTAGTTAGTGTTGTCTACACAATTAGTTTTGGTAGAGCACTAGTTGTCATTTTCATTTATTTTTCATTAGTGATTGACTGCCTGATTAGATTCAGTGGTAATCCTAATTTTATTCTCTGTTTGTTATTTTATTTCTGCTTTTTAATTGCTTTCCTAGGTCATATTGGATTGAATATAGATTTGATTAGATTTAGATCTGATTCAATTCAATAATAGTTTTGTTCGTAGTTTCAAATTTTTTTGTTTTCAAAATCAATTTCCAAGTTTTGTCTAACTCGCCCAAGAAATTATATAAATAATTTGATTTAATTTTCCTCCCAGTGTTCGACCTGCATACTACACACCTTTGCGCTTGCAGTAATTTATTTTAAAATTTGTGCTTTTCTAAACTATAGAAAAGCATCGATCAAGTTTTTGGCGCCATTGCCGGGGAGGTAAACAATGAATTTTATTATTTATTTAATTTCTGATTCTGGTTAGTTTTTATTTTTTCCTTTTGTTTTCTTGTATATATAGAAAAAATTCTTAATTGGATTGATTTGGCATTATTCATCGATACTACAATCTTCTGAGTAAAAGAAAAAAAAAGGGTTGCCAAATTTTCTTTGATTTCTTTCCTTTTAACCTTCTTTATTCTTTTCAGTACATAATCTCTCCTTTCTTCTTTTACCAATTTTTTTTTTTTTGCCATTTTTCGTTGAATTTTTACCTTTTTCAACTCCTTTCCATTTTTTCTCTTTTACATTGTTTAGAACTTGATTTCCTTAACACTGAAAAAAAAAACAGAACTTTCCTACTTCCTTTTTCTGCCTTGATTTTTTTTTTAACTTTTTCTCCTGTAAGTTTTGCTAACTTCCACTTTTTTTTCTCATCTGCCATATCCAGACTCCATCACACAGACCATTGCACGTCGCAAAATAGCACCTTCCTCATTGAACCCAAAACCAAAAATCATCACCAAATTCTCTTGCCGCACAAACGTCTCAACCATCACCTTCTGACCGTCATCATAAACCAAACGCATCCACCTTCATTGATCAACCACAAGTTTGTTTCCATCCATTGCCACTGTCTACCGCAATTCGTATCATAAAAAAAAAATTACCACACCAAAAGTTCGAAGTCAGAAAACTTATTCAAGCCAAACCAAAAATTCAATTTCTCAGACTCTCATATCCCCAATCCTATTTGCAACCATACTTCACCCCCACCCACTATTCACAGACAACTTCAACCTACCCACGTCCATCCCCTTCAACCACAATTCTCCACTGACCTTCAACCTTCGACAACATTCATCATCAAATCACCAAACAAATTCATTCCTTCAACATACTTGTTCACAGCCTCCATAACTAAGTGAACCGCTCATCAACCGCAGACACTATAGAGATTACCCAACCCTTATCATCCCTCACAGAACACCACCGTAAGACAAGACGCAAGTTCCAAAACCATACCGTCGTCCATCTATATTGCTAAAACTTTCTTCACCACCGTTCACCCAGTTCTACATCACCGTCATCGCAAAATTCCACGCAACTACAAACCAAAAACCCATACTGCAATTCAACTCCAACAATTTGCTATAATCCAAAACTAAATCAACACCATCTGCTTACGCCAAACCAGGAACGAACCAACCTCAACACCCTCATCTATACCAGCCCTTACCAAAGCTTCATCAATTCACCACACTCGAAAACCCCAATCGTACCCATTGATCCACACTGCAACAACCGGCCCGAAACCACAAATCTGAAATCAAATCACGATCAAACCGAAATCGACATCCCAAATTTCTAGGACTACACTCCCCTTCGAACAGATCGGTCATCCCCAATTCGAAAAAAAAACTACTAACCCTAAATTGATCCGAAACCACAAATTCAAGTCGATAAAAAGGGAGAGCGAGTATCTAAGTTTGTCTGCGATTTTTTTCTCCATTCGATTTTGGAAAAAGAATTTTGAATTTAACTGCGTTTTTTTATAGGGTTTTGAGTTTTTCTTTTGGTATTGAGAGGGTTATTGGTTTTATTTACACACGTGAGGACCCTTTTGTTTCTAATTGAGCAACTTAGCCCAGTTTTTTTTAATGCGAGTCCTTGTTTTCTTTTCCTTTGAGCCCAGGTCTTCTTTTTGTTTAGTTTAATCCTTCGTCTATTTTTATTCTATTTTTTAGCTTGGCTTAGCTTAGTTCATTTTTTATTTTATTTTAGTTTTTTTTCCTAGTTAGCCTTTTGCTTTTATTTTTTTATTGCTTTTTTTTAAAAAAAAAGTGAAATCTCTAAAAACAAATTAAAAGCCAAAAGGAAGAAAAGAATTCAAGCAAACGAACAAGGAATCCGGTCAATGATTTCCAAACAGTTGATTTGAATTGTTAGTGGATTTTAATTGCTCTAGACAGACAACAATCCACACTGTAAAATATTTCTAACTCTACAGGTGGTACAATTATTTTAAAAAAATATAGACGTTGCTCATAAAAATCTACTGTAGGGGCAGCGGCTTGCTTGTACAATTTCTTTAATTTCTGTAGTTATTGTTATCTGATTGTTGTGGTTGTCTGAAATTTCTGTAACTAAAGTCATCATTCTCATCGTTTTTCAAGAAGAAAATCTGATCTGATTTTCAAAATATTTATCGACTAGAGTGTATTTTATGAAACTGATTCTCTCAAGGATTTGAATGCTGATATATATTGGTTCAATTGGTTGAACTTCTAGCAAAAGAGGTTGCATACTACCCATAAAACATTAGCTGTATCCCTTAGTATTTATACTATACGTGTACGACCATAAGACCCTCTTCCCCCCTTCAAATTGAGATTATCAACGAATAAGATATATCTGAGTACAATATTTTGTAATAAGGGCTAAGTGTGTCGACCTTAAGTTTTAGATTTTCTATAACCTCGACAACGATGAGTGACAAGTGTTTTGGCCACCATAATTTTCCTAAGGATTTTGAGATTGACATGATTCAAAAAGCAATTGATGAAACCTCTAATGACACTTCTGAAGCCATGTGTCTTGACCATTTCAACTCTGACTTCGATGAGCTCGAATATATTTCTGAATTAAATGAACTACTTGACTCAAAACCCTTGTCTTTTGAATCTGACCATGGAATATTAACAAATATTAGCATACAAGAACATCCTAATTTGGGCCTCAAACCCCTACCACAAGACCTTGAGTATGTTTACTCAGACTCTATAGAAATTTTTCCCGTAATCTTGGCCTCTGATCTTACCGAGGACCAAGAAGAAAAACCTTTGAAAATTTTACAGAATAATCTGCATTTGAATGGTATAAATAACTGTCACAACCAAATTTTCAGAGGAAAGATTTTTATTTCAGAAGTTATCGACATGTCTCTTGTACCTCAAAATTCACATGCGAAATCATCGTACATCATTTTCGATAGAGGCCAGTGTGGGGGGAAAAAGAAGCCTCATTTTTCACATAATACTTATCATTGTCGTAGATTCCATTCTGCATATGATTTTCGTTCGCATATAGTGGCTAAACTTCATTTTATTTTACAAATAGTTTTGCAACTCATTCAACTTTGGGTACGATCTTTCAAATTTAGGAAACGTTTACAGCGTCGACACTGTTTAGTTCTAGTGTGGGGGGAGTCTTCATTGTATTCAATTTTTATTTTTATTTTCATTTTTTATGATTTTAGATTAGACCATCATGCATTTTAAGTCATAGTAACATGCCTTTTTTTTATACAACTCATTTTAGATTGATACAACAAAATAAGTTAATAATTGTTAGTCAGTTGATGCTATTTTTTTCTCTCAACTAAGATCAAATAAGAAATCTAATGAAAAGTTGAATTTTGAGGGATAATAGTGTAACCGATACATAGGAAGATTCTTAGGTGATGGCCACGAAGTTTATTCTAAATTATAGTCTTTGTTTAACGAGTGGAGAACTTAAAATACTTATACTGGCTTTTAAGTCTTTACAACTAAGTTTTGTTAAGCTGAATTCGCGTAATCTCTCTTGTTCTTATATTTTCAATAATAATAGTAATAGTAATCCAAGGGTATCCAACATTGCTTGTAAATCTAGCGTTAGTGTGCAAACCCACCAAGCTCTATCCGACATGTTGTTGACAAAGTCAGCGTCGGTATATCTTGGTCTCATTTTATGAGTTGGACACCTAAGGATTACCGACACCTTATTGACAAAGTCAGCTTCGGTCTGCACAATCCACCAAGCTCTGTTCCACCTGTCATGGGTGGCATACCTTGGTCTTTTAAGTTTGATGTATGTAATTAATCATAAATTTTAATTTTTATAGAGATAGAGAATAAGAGATGATGCCCAAGCACTTCTTGACCTTATTGATTTGATTATTCATCCACAAGCAAACTAGAATACCACTTTGCAAACTATAATAAGCAAACTAAGAATTTACTTCATGGCTGCACTATGTTATTAGCCGAACCAACTATCCAAACTAGAACATAACATTTGAAAACTTGAATTATATTGAAAATTTGTGATGAGCTGAGGTATCTAAAATAAAATCAATTGACTAGAAATTGTCAATTTAATTTGTTGTACCACTTTTCTGAAATAAGTTGTATTTTCATTTTTTTTGTTTTCATTTGCATATGTCCATGCATTCATATAGTTACATTAAAATCATTGCGCACTAAATTTGGATTTTGTAGGTAATATCCCCTAAAAACCCTCACGAGACACCACTCCTCCTACTAGGGACACCTAGAGTTTTAACGGCTTGCTACATACGCTCAATGCAATCGTGTTTCCTATGTAAGTGTGACATATCTAGTTTAGTTTTTCATTTTTAATTTATTCAAGGACGAGTAAAAGATAAGTGTGGGGGTATTTGATTAACATAGAAATATGTTTATTTTATGCTCTTATATCTTATCTTTTGTATATAAATAAATATTACTTGGGTGTTATTTTGTCACTTTTACAGTTATGCCAACTAAGCCACATGTAGCCATAAAAATAGAAAACAAAGACCAAAATATTGTGTATATACATATGAAGATCAACAGATGTAGACTTCGCATTGTGTTTCTTTTGGAGTTTAAGATATATTCATCTTTGGTAGAAGAATTCTCCTGAAATATTATCTCCCTTCGATTAGTCACATGCCAAACAAGGAAGATATGGGAGGAATAATTGCTAATTAAGATGGGAGGAGTAATTGCTAACTAAGAGGGGAGGAAAATCACTAATTAACAGGCCATATATGCATAGATTGAATTAGGGTTTAGGTTGGCTATGTATCCTATAAATACCCTTGTATTCCCATAGTAAACTGTCATCCATGAATTTAGAGTTTTCTTTTCTCCATTGATAAAGTTTCTTTTATTTTTGCAATTTTATTTTCTTAGCAGTTAGTGTAAACACAATTAGTATTGGTAGAGCACTAGTTGTCTTTATCATTAGTGATTGACCGTCTAATTAGATTCAGCGGTAATCCTAATTTTATTCTATGTTTGTTATTTTATTTCTGCAATTTTAATTTCTGCTTTTTAATTGCTTTCCTAGGTCATATTGGATTGAATATTGATTTGATAAAATCCTAATTTCATGCATTTTAATTGCATTTTATTTTTGCTTTTTAATTGCTTCTTAATCAATCTCCAAGTTTTGTCTAACTCGCCTAATAAATGATACGAATAACTTGATTTAATTTTCCTTCATGTGTTCGACCTGCATACTACACACCTGTGCGCTTGCAGTAATTTATTTTAAAATCTACACTTTTCTAAACTATAGAAAAGCGTCGATTAGCGTTGGAATTGATAAATAGTGTTCTGTCCTTAGAAACTAATCAATTTAATAAAACATAAGAAGAGGATATATATGAGGAAGAAACTGGAAAATACAAGGTCTCATATATAAACATAGTCTTCCGTACCTTTATCCCTTCGTTTCATTTCTTAAAACCTAATCAGATTCATAAGGGAGGTCGGCCTTTATCACAGAGGAGAAGAAATAAATTTTTTAAGGAAAAGCTAAGGAAATCCAGGCTAAGTAATTTACATAAAAAAAATATGTCTCTCATCCTATATTAAGGAGGATAATTATTTTAACCCCTTATTATTTTTGTCTCTTGCATATCCGAATTGAGTTTATATATATATATATATATGTATGTATATATATATATATGTATGTATGTATATGATTGTTTCATGTATATTTTGATGCTCAGACATTATTAGGATGAAACAATGGTTTGCTTTGAGTAAATATGCTTGTTTGCATAAGAACCGGTTAGATCTTTCGATCAAAATCTATATTTTATCATCTTCGGTTGCTTTCAATTTTAGTACGTTGTATATAACATGATTTTGGATATAAATTTCAAGTTTCGTAATTTTCTGAGCATGTAGAAATATCATATGAATTTCCTAAGTTTGATTATGTGTTAATTCTTAAAAGTAATTAAAACTATTATTTTGATCTAAAATTTCTAGATAAGGTAGAAGGGCATACCTTCGATCAGTTGTGAATTTTTGGGAATTTTCCCATTATTTTTCAATCCATTATGATTTTCATAAGTTTGATGGGCATAAGTGATTAATGAATTACTTAGCATTAATTAATGTATGTTTAACATTTTACACTTTAAATATTAAAACGTTTGAGTGTTTCTGTTAATGCAAAAAATAGCACTAACACCCCAAGGTGTGTTTCAACACTTCACAAATGATCAAAACAAGGTTGTGAGCAAATAAATGTGGGAAAAAGTAAAGGAGAGAGTGTTTATATTGGTTCGGCCTAAGATCTGGCATATGCTCACATTAATCGGAGATTCCATTACGATTCTCATCATTACAAGGTACATAATCATTTTCACTTTATACATATTTTCTATTTTCTTTTACAATGAATTTCTCTTCTCTACGATTCTCTATCTCTTCTTTTTAATCTCTTACATTTATCATGGAAATGCTTGGATCTCTTGAGTTGTGGAGATTATTGAAGTAGATCTTCAATAATCTAGCACTTTGATGATCTTCGATGATTTCACGATGATGGAGATGATTGAATTAAACTTGATGGGGCTCTATTGGAGTTTGAGATGATTGCTTGATGTTTAGGAATGAAAATGGCAGCCGTTCGAGGTGGAAAAAAATCGATTCTTTAAATGTAGGAAGTGACGGGGTATTTATAAGTGTGGTTTGGAGTGGAGTGGCAAAGCTAAATTTAATGTGTGCAGACTATGGATCGGATGCCCGATCCATCATAATTACAAAATTTCCACTATGCAAAAATATGGCCGATCCATCCTTCAGAAGCGCCTGATCCATGGAATTGCAATTGATCCATCGTCACCTACCTTGCCAAATTATGCGTTTCACCGTGCGCCATGCGTGGCTGATCAATAGCGGTTTCTGCCCGATCCATCGAGACCATACATGCCTGATCCATCACATGGATTTTCTTCCCAATCCATCCGATGATGCCGCCCGATCCATTGTTATGAAAATGATCGATCCATATAACAAGAGTGCCCAATCCAGGAATGCTAAACTGCCTGATCCATATGCAAGCTTTATGCCGATTCATCATAAGGAAGCTTCCTGATCCATGACCGCAAGCAATGGCCAATCCATTGCAAACTCATATGCCCGATCCATGGGCATATACATAACAAATCCAGTTGTATGTGTCATAGTCTGATCCATCGAACAGAGAATGCCCCATCCATTGTTAATCAAGTATCTGATCCATGGCTCTAACATAATGACCTATCCATGATATTGAATCATGTCGATCCATGTTATGAACACACATTCGATTCATCAAGTTAAACAGTATTGTCCAATTTATCTCATATGCTTTTTAACACATTGTTTTCATATAGTGTTTCACAATAGGGTTAACATTTGCCCCTCGAAGTTTGATTTTTTGCTTGTGAAAAATACTAATTTAGAATTGAGTGTCACAAGCTTGTGTCAAAACGCATTAATAGATTGCCAATTGTCATTTTAGATGGAATGGAAATGGTTTTTCTATATGGATTGAAATGTGTTAAAATTCATTGGACCATGCAAAAATCAGTGGACCGGGGTGGGCCACACGCCGCTCATATTATGGATCGGAAATGCCCAATTTCACTTTGCCTTTATATTATTTTTGAATCTATAGTTCTCACTTTATCTTCCTCGGCCGAAAATCACTTTAATGGTGGAAACTTCTCTTCAAATAAATCGCTCCAAACTCCAACTCGCTGCTTCGTCGTTAGTCAAGGTTGCCGCCGCTAATCCACATCGACCACCAGCTATCTTTAAATCGCAACCAATCAAATTCGATCGTACCTGATTCAAGAATTAAGTGTGAGCCTTCTCCTTTTCAGATCTGAAATTGAATTATCGGGCCAACTGTTGTAGTAAATCGATTTAAGGTTTCGGCCTGTTGATTTATTTCGAACTTTGTGCAAAAATTATTTTGGGTACTTAGGGTTTGAGATATGAGTTGAATTCTTTAAGGTCGATTCTCAATGATTTGGCCGCGCATTGATTCAAGAATTTGTTCGTGAATTTGGATCTGACTGTTTTACAATATGTACCTAAATTCAGTAGTTTCGAACTAATTTTGTTAATTTCATTTTCCTTTGAGAATTGTGGATTTGAGCAGATCTAGTTTCTATTGTAATCGAGTCTTGATTTTTGAGAGTTCAGATGAATCCATGCTTCAAATCTGAGTTCAACAAATTCTTTTGAGTTAAAAGTTTATGTTTTATGCCTTGATAAGCTTTTCTTTACTTTCGGTTTTGATTTAAATCCGAACGTGCGATATATCCGATGCTGAATTTGCTTTGTTTTTGACATGAATTCTGATATACACGTAAATGTGTATATTTTATCCGCTTATTTATCTAGTTTTCTATTTAAAATAATTAATATTGTGTATTTATAGCTGTGTTTTCAGATTGTTGATAAAAAGCTTGGTTTAGAGCATTTGATGGATAAAGCATGAAGAATTTGCTTAAAAAGAGTGAAGTTGAAATTTCTAAAGCTTGAAGAGTTTAAAGCTTGAAGAACGGTTGCCAAAAGAGTTTAGTTGGGTAGATTTTGCTCAATAAAGACTCATATTGTGTTACATTAGCTCATTTGCAAGGCCTCTCACTCTACAGCTGCGTTCACACTAGCTTATGTGTTAGTTGGGCTAATTCTTTAGTCCCACATTATGGAATTTGCCAAGGAGCCTTTGTCACATCAGCTATAAATACACTTTATCTCATTCATTGTAAGACACTTAGTTTTATTCTGTAATCTTCCTCTTGGAATAAAACTCTTCTTCCTCTGTTCTATTTAGTTTTAGCTTTATTTATGTTCATGTTATTCAATTTTTGTTTTTCCTCTTCTTTAGCTGTGTCTAGCTAATCCCCTTTGATTAGGGGGTGATGACGCTGATAGATATGATTCAACATGAATCACATAGCCAATAGATGAGGACTTTATATATGTAGATCTAGATCTAAATCAAGGGTTAGATCTGAACCTTCATATTCTGTGTCGTTTAAGAGCTATGCTTCTTCACAGGGTATATTCGTGTTCAATCTAACAATTATCAGATTTAGATCTAATTTTAGGTTTTTAGAAATTAATTTGTGAATTTGTCCTGATAGTCTATGGTTGTTTAAGAGATCAGCTCCTGCATAGGCTATGCTTGTCGTTGTTTACTTATTTGTTTCTAAAAATCTATTTATCGTTGATTCGTGTTTGTGACAGAAACATGAATTAGATCTATATTTATTTGTTAGCTATTGATGAGTGTGAATCTAATCTATGTCATTATCCCCTAATTGCTTTCTCTTATTAGATAAATCTCTCTTTTTTATTTAATTGCTGTTATTTTCTGTGTTTTCAACCAATCAAAATTCTGGAATAACTTGATTGGATTTATTAATTAAAATATTTTTGGTCCCAGAGTTCGACACCCTCTACAACAATCCTTGTTGTTTAGGAAAACCGAACGGATTTTACAGTTGTTTATAATTGTATGATTTGTTCTCAAACAAATTTTGGCACCGTTGCCGGGGACCAAAATAATTTTTCTTTTTAAATACTTCGAGTTATAATTTTATCATTTTATATTTTTATTTTTATTTTTCATATAAACAAAAAAACAAAACAAAAAGTATTTGTATTTTATTTTGTTCCCTTTTGTTTTCTAGCATAGATAGAAAGAAAAATCTTGAGTAGCTGATTTGGTATTAACATCGTTGATACTATAATCTGTAAATCAAGGAAAAAAATTCTTACCACTTTTTGTTTTAGTTTCTTTCCTTTTTCTTTCGCCTTTACAATTTTTATAGCTGATATGGCATTTCTTTCCTTCTACAAATATATATATATATATATATATATATATATATATATATATAACATTCCTTTAGCATTTTCTTTTCTGCTTTTGTTTTAAACCCCTTCCTTGCTACTTGTTCTGCCTCCAACCGGCACATAATTTCTCTCCCTTTATCAACCTTCATTACCATCTTCTTTTCTGCAAGTGTTTTCCTCTCTGCTCAGTCCGATCACTTCAGTTCACCCTACGCCTATCATCAAAAACTCAGACCAGCCTCCACTTTCACAGCGTTCACCATCCTCCTTTCTTCTCAAACACCACTGCGTTCAACCCCTCCTTCTGTTCAAACTGTCCACCATACTGAAACCTGTTTGCCACCACAAACCAAAATCACGGCACCTACCTCACAAGACTCCCTTCAATCAACAGCATCACGCAAATTCCAAAACAATATCACCTTCCCCGACCATAATTCAATACGCCGCTCACAAATTCCTGAACCCGAAATCCATCTAGCTCACAAACTCCTGAACCCGAAAGCAAGTCCAAACCCTCAAATCATCTTCACCAATTCAATACGTCGCTCCAAGTTAGAGCAACTCCGACCCCTTGATCTTCCCATCCAGGACACAACCCTCCTTCCACACCGCATCCTCCTTGCAAAACAGCAACCCCTCTACATCACGTTCATCCACCGAACTCGCAACAACCAGTGCCACAATTTCCTACACCACATCGCCCCTCACATACATTTTCTCCTACAAAACTGCAGTCCGACATCATCCATCAACCAATTCACCACAAAACCCAATCCGTACACCTGAAAGTCCCCCTTGATCCAGAAATTAACGTCCTCCTTCATTACAAATCACACATCCACTTCCGCTCACCACTCCATATACCCCATCATCCCTTTAAACTCTGCATTACAAACCAAGAACCATCACCATCTTACCATTCACCAAACTGTTTTGCTCATTCACAATCCATCCATCACAACACCGTGACCCCCAAAAACTGCAAATACCCCACCCAAATCGCGTCGCAACCCCTGAACCCCATCAGTTTGAAATCTGCACCCCTAGTAACAATCTCCACCGCCACGTCCAATTCCAGTAAACCCAATTCAATCGCCTTAAATTGAACCAAAACCCACCGCAAAACCTTCAACCGCCACAGTCAAACATTCCAAATCCGCAATCCATACCCGCTTCGAAATCCACAGACTCATCAATGTCATAAATCGCACTGCCCCAACCAATAGAACTCACACCGCCACCAGTTCAAGCCCTTATTTGACGCTAAATACCCCCTTGGCACAATTCGCAGATTCGAAGAGTTATATTCGAGATCCGATTTTAGTCTGCACAGATTTCGAAAAAAAAGGGCGTGATTCTTTATGAAATTGTGACTGCTGTTGCCTTTTATTTTGGTGAAGTGTCCAGCTTTGCAAATATTGTGATTTATTTCCAATTGTAGCACGAGTTTTGAAAACAAAAGAGGGGGTCGGTGTTTAATTATTTTTAAGGGTTGCGTTCTCTTTTAGGCGTGGGCTGAGTCTGTGGAACTTAACGGGATGAGTTAATTAGTTCATTTGTTTTAACGTTTTTGTTTTCTTGTTTTATTTTATTTGTTCGTTGCTTGTTTTGTGTTTGACCCCATTTGCCTTTGATTGGTTTTAGTGTTCTCTTTAAAAAAAAAAGAACAAAAAAAAAGGAGAAATTTTTCGAAAACAGGTACAGCAATAATTTGAAAAAGGTCATAAAAAAACAGGTACATCAATAATTTCGAAAACAGGAGCCCGAACCCGTGCCGCAGCGCAGTCAAGCGATTAATTAGGAGGAGACAACAACAGGAAGCGACGGACAATTCAGGGTTCGAGCGGTTGCACACCAAGTGGGGTGTTAACGCGCTAGCGTGACTCAATTGCACTGGACAGACCGCCGATCAAGGTGAGTATTTTCTAACTCTACAGGGATTGCTTCTGCAAAGAAAAGTATATAGAAATCGCTTGTAAAAACCTTCTGTAGGAAATCGTCTTGCTTGTAAAAAAAAATTATTTCTGCAATTTCCTGTTCTGTGACGGTTCTGAGACTGTTCATTCTATGACTGAATATTTTGCCTGTTGATGTGTGGTTTAAAATTTTAAAACGAATGTGGGATTAATTGAAAAGTTTATTTTTGAAATCGAATTGAGGATTCCCCAAAGCTCATAGGACAAAATATTCGTTAAATTGACAATTAGGATTGATACTCTCTGAGGTGTCTAAGGAACGGTAGAGTCTAGAACTCAAACAGGTTCTTAAACCTTCAGTCGTGTTTCTACGGTGATTCGTGGCACACTGATAATCCCTGTCCGAACCTGGCCCAGACTTGTATTTATATAATCCGAAGTTGTAAATTTTAACATATTTTTAGGAGCTTCTTTAGAGCCACAACTTTGTAATTGATTTTTCGACGAAAAACTTTCTACTCTAGTACATGCGCGCTTGCCCCATGTACAACCAAAATTGCAGTTCTTTTCAAACTTTAAATGATTTTGGTTTCAATTCAAATCAGACTAAATTTCATGCTGAAACTTTTTCAAGTAATTTCCACCAAACTCATCAAACGGTTGTACCACAATATGAAAACTGTCATTCTATGATTAATGAGAATTTATCTGAGGCGAGACGACTGTTAGCGCAAATGGCTAAGCAAAGTGCTGAAAATCAAAACAATTGCAAAACGGGTTTTAACGAAATTTTTGAAAACCAAAATGATTTTCATAATACGAGTGAATGTCAAATGTTGGTTATCGAATATGAAAAATGTGTTGCGAACAAGCTAAATTTTTGGCCATTTTGGTTTTGGAAAATAAATAATGGACGACTTCTAAGAGATGAGGTGGATGAGTTTTTAAGGTCAACCAGTGAGGAACACATAGAAATGACGAATCTAAAAAAGAACATTTTGAAGTCTGGTGTGTTTACCAATTTGATAGATGAGAGCCTGAGTGAAATTGATCAATTAATGCATGACATTTGGAATTGTCGCGAGGACATCAAGGAATGGGCACGAATTTTAGACGAAAAACAAGATTCTGAAAATAAATATATCGAAAACATGCGTAACATTGAACAACTGGCTCAATACACTATTGAACTTTGGCAAAATCTAGAGAAGTTATTACTTGAGGGAATTGATGATGTTGAAGAATTTGAGGATTTAATGAAACTTGGCTTGACTAACGTCGAAGAACTTGCTCAAAGAATAACAGACAGCAAACAAAGTTGCACTAGGATAGTTTATCACATTTCTCTTCTTTAAACTGAAGTTACAAACTTGTACAACAACCACAAATCCCAATCTAGTGACAAACAACTTTCTGCCAATGTTTCTTTTGAAATAAATAGTCAGCCATTAACTTCATCACAACAGTACATAAGGATTATTGATGATTCTGACGATTTGACTGTTGACGAAAATGAAATTTTTGAAAAATCTCTGGTGCAAAACTCTGATTTCTGCGAAACTGAAATTCAAACTCAAACTGATGCTTCTGCTGAAAATTCAACTCTTACTGAAATCGAAAATTGTCAACTAACAACTTTTGAAATTGATGAAAATCTTAATGAAGTTGTTGAAATCTCGGTAATTGATTTGAATTTAAATTCTCTTGAAAACAAAGACGTCAACCTTCGATTTGGCCTTCCTTTCTCAAATTCTGAAAATTTTGAAAATTTAGCAACTTTAGATTGTTATCTTGAAAGAAATGACGATGTGGGTAACAACTGTTTAGGTGAGGATGACTTTGATGAGCGAAAACTTCTTGAATCGATTGACGATAATGTTGTTAAGACCGAAATTGAAACTAAATCATTTGAAAACTTTGAAATTCTTGAGGTTGGACACAATGACAATTTTTTTGAAACTGTTGAAACCCCTTGTGACTTGATCGTTTCAACTGAATCTCACTTTGATCACTTGTTTTTCAATGATAAATTTCTGCAGTATATGAACTCTTTTTGGAATAACACGGTTTTTGAGAAAACACGATTTCGAAATTTACTGAAACTTCACTTGTTTGTTTTTAACTTTAGGTTTATGAATGAACCTTTCGTCAACAAAATTTCCAATATCAAAGCAAAACTGAACAATATTTCTCAAAACCATTGTGGGGGTGAGAATGCTGCACACGTCTCTCAATTTATACATCATCTGAACAAATCAAACTTTGTTTTTGAGACTTTTACTGAACCCTAGCTCGATGACCACTCTTTAGTTGCTATAGAAATTCAATTCGATTTTAGGATCAATTGTAAGCTCAAAACTTTAAAATTAGCAACTCAAACTTTTGAAAAAACGAATTTTGTTTTTCCAAATCTGACATGTAATACAAAATCCTTTATGACTTGGTTTTCTATGCTGAAGCCGTGTCTCATAATCTTAATGAGGCTGATCCATTGGTCCATTGTGGACCGGTACATCTATTCGATGACTGCGTATTTTCTGCACACGCATCCGGTAAGCCGTGCTGACCCTCTTATTTTTATTTCCCTTTCACTAAGATATGTCTGATTAACGACTGTGAGGACACAGTCACACTCAAGTGTGGGGGGAATTTACATTACATATTTACATTACATCAGCAATCAAATTTTATGAACTAGGTCATTCATTGAACAAGGATTAACTTAAATTCATAAATAACACCTTGGTTCTTGTTTGATAAGTTGAATTTTTGGGTGATGAGAATGAACATTATTTGTTCATTGAGTCGTAATGTGTCTTTTTAAGATGCTAGCTTGAGATTGTGCAGACGTTAGTCGTGTTCTGGAGTAAGCGTGTCAACCCTTGTTATACATGTTAGAATGTGCAAGTAAAAATAATCAAAAAAAAAAAAAAAATCAAGAAATAAAAATGATTTTGCACCTACATTTGTTGGATTTTCTGAGTTCGTTTTCATGCATAATATTTTCTTTTCCACTCAAATTTTCAAAATCGTAAGTTCTAAAATCCAGTTGGCCCAATTAAGGAGAAATGACTCATTGTAGCATTCTTCTTTGATACCCCACATTATTCAAACCCAAGTTTTAGTCGATTTACATTATGTTTCGACAAGTTTATCTTATATTGGTATACTCAAGAACCTTTGTTTAAAGGTCAAAATGTCACTTTTTATACCAATATTACACCACCCACTCCGTACTTGTTTTAAGGTAGGATAACCATATACCACATCTTATTTTATATGGGTTATCTATCTTACAAAACTTTGTTTATCATTCCTTTCAGCTTTTTGTATAACATCAATCCAGACTTGTGTATTGAATTAAGGTTATAGAAGTAGAGTAATTTGGGCACAAAACTTTCCTTTCATGAAGTGTTGGTTTAGTAGAGGAGGAATCAAATAAAATAATGTACGGTATCATTCCATTCCATCTCCACTCATCATTCATCATGCAAAAAAAAAGGAAAAAAAAAAGAAAAAAAAAAGGAAAAGAAAAAATAAAATAGTCATTCATCATTCTTGACTATAAAAGCATTCAATTCCATTCCATCCACATCCATTCTACTATACTTGGAAGTGAGGATTGTAGTAGACAAGATGAAAGGAAATAAAAATGTTCATATGTGCCTTAGTATTACTTTATCTTTTGTAGCTTGAAATTCAACTAATACACTTGCCCTCTTATCTAGAATATTTTTAGAACTTACAAAAATTTTCCTTCATCTATGCATAACTCATATCCAATACATTACAGTTTCATTGGTGCAAAATTATTCCAAAAAAAAAAAGAATAAAGAAATGATTGGGTGCACATTGTCGAAGTGTAGAACTTTGGTTGACACCGCTCTTAACCTTCAAGACAATTACAGTGTTATCAAGGAATTACGATTCAGCTTGAAAATTTTTGTTCATTTTTGCACTAATTATGGGATGGAGAATTTGGGGCTAAACCGTTATTATTGAAGTTAGGTGAAATCCTTGGAATATGAAAGACCTTAAATATATTGTTTGATTAATCCCGTACATAAGACGCTTTGAATTTTGTGGGTAGTATCCGCTGAAAACCCTCACGAGACAACACTCGTCCTATTGGGGACACCCAGAGGTTTAACGGCTTGTTGCATACGCTAAATGCAATCGTGTTTCCTACGAAAGGGTGACATATCTTAGTTTAGTTAGTTTAGTTTATTCGAGGACGAATAAAAAGATAAGTGTGGGGGTATTTGATATACATGTAAACGTGTGTATTTTATCTGCTTATTTATCTAGTTTTCTATTTAAAATAATTTATATTGTGTATTTATAGCTGTGTTTTCAGATTGTTGATAAAAAGCTTGGTTTAGAGCATTTGATGGATAAAGCATGAAGAGTGAAGTTGAAATTTCTAAAGCTTGAAGAGTTTGAAGCTTGAAGAACGGTTTCCAAAAGAGTTTAGTTAGGTAGATTTGGCTCAATAAAGACTCATATTGCATTACATTAGCTCATTTGCAAGGATTCTCACTCTACAGCTGCGTTCACACTAGCTTATGTGTTAGTTGGGCTAATTCTTTAGTCCCACATTATGGAATTTGCCAAGGAGCCTTTGTCACATCAGCTATAAATACACTTTATCTCATTCATTGTAAGACACTTAGTTTTATTCTATAATCTTCCTCTTGGAATAAAACTCTTCTTCCTCTGTTCTATTTAGTTTTAGTTTTATTTATGTTCATGTTATTCAATTTCTGTTTTTCCTCTTCTTTAGCTATGTCTAGCTAATCCCCTTTGATTAGGGGGTGATGACGTTAATAGATATGATTCAACATGAATCACATAGCCAATAGATGAGGACTTTATATATGTAGATCTAGATCTGAATAAGGGTTAGATCTGAACCTTCATATTCTGTGTCGTTTAAGAGCTATGCTCCTTCACAGGGTATATTCGTGTCCGATCTAACAATTATCAGATTTAGATCTAATTTTAGGTTTTTAGAAATTAATTTGTGAATCTGTCCTGATAGTCTATGGTTGTTTAAGAGATCAGCTCCTGCATAGGCTATGCTTGTCGTTGTTTACTTCTTTGTTTCTAAAAATCTATTTATCGTTGATTCGTGTTTGTGACAGAAACATGAATTAGATCTATATTTATTTGTTGGCTATTGATGAGTGTGAATTTAATCTATGTCATTATCCCCTAATTGCTTTCTCTTATTAGATAAATCTCTCCTTTTTATTAAATTGCTGTTATTTTCTGTGTTTTCAATCAATCAAAATTCTGGAATAACTTGATTGGATTTATTAATTAAAATATTTTTGGTCCCAGAATTCGACACCCTCTACAACAATCCTTGTTGTTTAGGAAAACCGAACGGATTTTACAGTTGTTTACAATTGTATAATTTGTTCTCAAACAAATTCTTTAATTAATGTTAAGGCAAGAATTTTGATGTTGGTCGGCTCTTGAGTTTTGCACATGTTGTTGTTGAAGTTGTGGTGATCATAGTTTGATTGTACTTGCTATTCTTACTGTCGTTCGTATGGTGCTCGATGCGTGAATGCTCCAGATTTGGACTTGTAATTTTTGCGTGCTGATTGACACACTTGGTCACCTGGAGCCTTCAGATCGTGCTAATTTCAATGGAGTGGTCAAGTCTGATCCAGGATGGAATCAGTCATGTCCGATCCATGATGGATCGGTCGTGTCCGATCCATGTGGATCGATCATGCCGGATCCATGATGGATTGGCTACATACGTTCCATTAAAAAATTGTTTGCCCCGGGGATTTTTCTTGATCAACAAGCCTTCTTAAACAATGAAAACTTTTCAAAGCGACCAATTACAACTTTAACATGTAATTAATAAGATAAACATGCCATTTCACTACTACAGCTGGAACTGTAACAACAAAAACACTTACACGTTTCTGGGCTAATATTTTGATATCGACTGCCCACATCGACAATAGATTGGTTAATCATTAAAATTTTACTACAATGGATTTTACGACTTAGATTGAATGATATATCCGCATAGAGCCATTTCATTTGATCATTTGTAACTTTCCAAACACTGCTTGTATAGATACAACATTCTAATCCGAATTTGCAATGATGCTTGAAATCAACTAATCAGCATATGCCAATTGTAGATTCCAAGTTTTTTTAATGACATATACAATCATGCACACACTTTTCACGTAGTAAATGTGTACATGTGATTTATTATCAAACACAATTCCTTGTTTAGAAATGGTAACCCGACAGCAATCTCGCCAATAATCTAAGGAAACAACTATGTCTACTCAAGCCAAAGCTTTTGCCCAGGTTCCTGAAATTACGACAATTGTTGTTGCTAGGCCAAATGTCAGTCAAGATTTTCCTTTGCTCTATCCTAAAACCAAATCACCTTTGAAAGACACCCAACAATGCTTTCATTACGTTCGTTTGGACATTTATGCACTCAGTTTGGCATCTCGGAAGCCGATGCAATATTATCGAGAAAGAATGATTTTGCTGATCTTTCGCCCGTCAACTATGTTACAGTCAATCGTTACATGTTAGTAAGCGGAGCCATCTCTCCTTTCAATCCATTCTTAGAGATGATGCTTCCACGCTTAGCTATTACCCCATTGCAGTTCACCTAAACGGCTACGCCATCTTGATAGGGCTTTATGTGTTTTTCGTGCGGACAAAGCAATGTGCGCCTACTTTTCAGGATATATGCTCTTTATGCGTTTTCAAAAGAAGGAAAGAACATCCATCAATCGTTTTTGTCGAAGGTGCCCGAAATTCCAAGCTTATCTTCGAATTACCAGACAACGTTCGAGGATTCTTAAATCAATATTTTTACTTCTGGTGCCCCGAAAGCTTTTATGGCCTCTGGATGAAAGGAGGTAAATATATTTGCTCAGAGCTCTTCATCCAGCTTTCATCTAAGTTTTGTTTCTTAAATCTTCCCTTTGTTTTGCAAAATTTCCTTCTCCTAACAAAGATTCTGCTACTGATCAAACTACACTTGAGACTTTAAGAGCTGTGAAAGACGGAGAGAGAAGTAGAAATTTTTTAGTCACGAAATGATTCTTTCGCCAATATAACTTGCTTGACCCTTTACAATCCTTTCCTTCTGGAGGACTTTCTTCAACTCCTCACTCTACACCTGAAGCATTGAGTGCTTTTGCTTTTGGAGGAGGTAACGCATCGAAAGATTCCACTGAAGAGTCTTCTCTAAGGAATTGCACAAATCCTGCTATTAAAGTTGAGCCATCTACATAGCCTCAGTTACCTCTTATTGAAGAGGATGAGTTCAGACACCATGAGGGTAAAGGTCCTGCAACTACTAAAGAGAAGATTGAGGAACGAGAAATCGTTGATATAGGCGACACAATTGCTAAGAGAGCTGATATTGACCCCACATTTCCAACCACCACTGAAGATGACTTTATGAATGTATACGGGGTTTAAGCGATCTCAGTGTCACGACAAGCGAACTTACAACGAGTGGTATTATTACTCCTAAAATCTCTACATTAGTGATAAAGGTGGCTTCTGGGCTGGCCATGACTCCTTCGTCTCAAAAACTTATCTTTGAAACTGCAGCAACTTTGTCTTCAAAAACCAAAAGTGGTTCGTAGATTGATGCGTGCTAGAGCACACACGACACACACTTATAGCTTTGAAATCCTGCTTATGATTTTTGTCTTTCCACAGCTCTTCTTGCTTTAAAGTGCTGAACTCTTGCTTTTTTTAATTTTAGGTCAAACCATGAGTCGCCACTCTTATGATGAAGAAATCAAGCGCTATCATTACAACCCTCGACATTACACACAACCTCTCTATTATGGAGAAACCGATGAGCAGAGAAGAGCGAGAAAAGCCCAAGAAGAGCAGGATCATCAAGGTGAATATGAGCGGATCAGACAAGACCGTGACTATCGCTATGACTAGGATAGGCAAGAGAAGGATGATCGCCATAAGAAGAGGGAAAGGCAAGGAACACAACGAAGGTCATTCTCACAAGTGGATCAAGATAGATAAAGGTCCTGTTACTGTTGTCCAAAACTCTGCCAGCAACTTTATGCCGCTTCTACCTCCATCAATTACCCTCACTCCTGCTGATATACAACAAATTATCGAGAGGCCAAAACATACTTTGGATCCATCACCCAGCATACTTACTGAGCGGTTTAACGCTTAGTTCTTAAAGCAGTCCATTTTGATTGGACATTAGGCCAATGGATAAGGCAGAGATGCTTAAAGATCTGGATATAGTGAAAGGTCATATCGAGATGCAACTGATTGTGGTTAAACGCCATGTCGAGAAGATATCCCATGTCGAGATGAACTTCAACGAGTCAACAGACTTAACTGTCAGGTCATGCTTGCAATGGAGAATGATAAAGAAGAGTGGAAAAGAACGCTCCAAGCGTGTGATGCTAGTTTTTCATCTCTTACCCCAGAAGAACATGGAGTTGGAGGACGAACATAAAAGACTTAAAGATGAGCTTGCTGCCTCTAAACTGAGGGAGAACTTGCTAATTACTCAAGTTAAAGATGTTTATTCTTCCCGAAAGACCATTGAGGACCAATTAATCATGGAACAGAAAACTACTGCAATTTATCAACGAGACAATGTTAGTCCTGTGCAGTTAAAGCGCTTAGCGGTTCTACAGCGGCAAAGGTGCAAAAATGTATAGCGGGGATAAAACGGGGAAATAGTGGGGATACAGAGGAGGGGCAAAAAGGTTCATTTAATGTAAAACCAAATATTTAAAAATTAATTAATCATCTTTCTCGCATTATATGTGCATAAGAAATTAATATTAATTGATCTTATATAACAAAATCAAGGAATATCATAGTTATGCATGCTAAATTTGATGAGCATGATTGATTGTGACTGTATATTAGGCATTTATCCCTTAATTTTAGCCTTTTACGCTAAATTTACTGAATTCTTTAAGTAGAGAACTAGTCAAATCAAGCTCTATATATTAATACTGCTAAAGCAGACATTAAAAAGCTTTAATTTAGCGGATGCAGCGGAAAATAGTGGGGCTAAAAGCGGATCTACTGTTCATCAACGATAAATTGAAATAGCGTAGCAGTTGAAGAGCGTTATGGGCTAGAGCGGGGATATTACGGGGCTTTAGCGGGGCTTTAACTGCATAGTGCTAGTGTTCATGAAAAGGCTACTGCTAAGGACTTGGAGATTTCTTCGTTGAAGTCTAAAGTAGAAAATCTTGAGTAAGAGAGAGATCAGGCTCTTGCGGGTAAGGAAGCTGCGGAGCAAGCACGTGCCGAAGACAAAGCTAAATTTGATTCTTTCTTATTCAAATTCTATGCTTATAGCATCATGGGTCGTGGTAGCTTATCTTTTTTGGGAGAGAAATTTTCAGTCACATCAGATGAGGTTTGGAAGAGATGCTTGCATAGCTTGAGGATAGTGGCTACACTAAGGAAGAATTCTTGAAGTTCCTACTAGAGTAGGAGTCTTGTACTACCCTAGCCAAGGGTAATGATGAGCTCTTTAGGAAGCGTGGTTTAGCAGTTGGTGTCAGATCTTCTATGGTGCATGCCCCGGATATAGCTGCTACCACCACTGGCACTACCTCTACTAGTATTACTGCTTCTGCCCAAAGGCTGCTGTTGTGACTTCCACTGATCCTGCTACCACTTTTGGAGAGGAAAAAGATGTTGCTTGAGGATCATCGGGATGGCGATGATAATGATGACCCCAACAATTACAAAATAGAGCCCAGGAGCCCTCGTGCCTTAAGTAAAATCGACTTTAATAAAGTCTTATCAGACTTGGATTACTTTAGCACTTTACATGGGTACAACAAGCTCCTTGCTTATCACTCATTTGCATTAGGTTTGATTATACCAAAGTCTTCTACCGCTACTGCTGAAGTGATGGGAATTACGCCCATCTTTACACCTTTAACCCTACTGGCGATGACTACCTTGACTAGCACTCCCCCTCTGGGCGATCCTTCTTTAGTTACTACCTCCACTCATGCCTCTACTTCACAACATGGATCACAATCAGATAAAATTATTGTTATTGCTGATTTGGACGACCCAAACTACTCACTGGACGAAGGAGTGGAGGACATTGAGGACATAGATGAGAGCCCGAACAAAAGTACAAAAGGCCGCTCAGAAGAAAAGAGTAAATCTTCATTACAAAGGTACAAGGGGAAGCGCGATGCTCACAAGAAGAACTTGTTCTTTCCTCCCTCAACAACCATAAGGATAATGAAGAAATCAAGGGCGAAGGCCAGCCTGTTGCTACACCTCCTCCTCCCAAAGTCCTAAAGCTTACGCTAAGGTTTGGTAGTGCTTCTAAAGGCGGGAAGAAAGTAGATTAAACCTTTGGGTTATCTTCTTTGCTTTATATAGCAATGTTATTTGTGGTTTACCTTGACTGGATGTTTATGCGAGTGTCGACCCTCGCTTTTGAGTTTGTGAAGACTTGATTTTGAAAACTTCTTTGATGTAATAATAATACTTCAGGTTTGTTTGTACTTTAGCTTTTTCGCTAGCTTTGTCGCAATTTTGCATATTCATTTTCTTTGCAAGATACAAGTTTGTTATTTGTGGCGAAGTCGTGATGAGCTGTGGTGTAACATCCCGTAATTTTAAAGGACACTATAAGGATAAGCTAAAAGAATACTTAATTAAATATCGAGAATTGAGTATACCATTGCATTCACCTTGGAATTCTGCTTGATATTGACTCCAAGTTTGCGTAAAATGGACATCGTATGAAGAAGATATTAAGGTTTGAAGTTTGTATACATATAAGTAAAATATATATAAACAAAATCAATTTAAAATTCAAAATAAATCAAAATCTAAGAGCGGGAAGGCATGCGGGAATTCGACCGGTTGGAGGTCGATCCATTCCCCATGAGGGTCGACCCACCCCAGATCCATCCAGGTTCTTAACCTAAACCTGGACTTGTTTCTGGGCAAGATTAGTTGACGGTAGGCTATAAATAGGACATCATTTCTATTGTTTTATTCACCCAAAACAATGAAGACAACGAGATGTTGCCCCATCTTGGATTGAATTAACCTATTCTTCTGCAACAACGACTTATACGTATGCAAGAATCTCTGCTACAACGTCAACATTCTTTTCTCAGTTCTTTAGATTTAGTCTTTGTGTGTTCATGTTGCTTTTAGATATAAATATTTAACAAGTAATCCCGACATGCTAATAAACTGGATCTAAACCTATGCATGTTAAGAAGTTGATTAATATTTAAACAGATCTGTTATAATGACATGGAATTTGCTATACACCTATTTTGTTCAGTTATCTCTATATGCCTATTTTCAAGCCTATTTCTGTTATTTATGCATATTTATGTTATTCTTCCTCTCTCATTCCTTTTTATTTTTATAGCCAGGCTAACATCAAGCTTAGGCCGATATCGCTGAAATATGCATACGAACGAAATTGGGTTTAGTTAGGAATAATAGGGAATGGTAATTTGGGGGCATAACTTGTACTATGAACATGAGTAAAGTCTGGGGCCTAACTTATACTATGCAATATAACTAAAATATGGGATGTATGAATATGGAAACATGTAGGCTTAATACAAAGATTAAGGGAACATGTAAATGGAATAGTATGTCACATATGTATTCTGTTTGATCTGTTGGGAGTTAAGTAAACTTGTTAATCTGGCGGGATTGTAGGGACACTATTAACCCGTGTAAAACTTAACCTGTGTAAAGCCTTTTTGATTGGGGACACAAGTCTAGGGTGCTTGTGTCATTTGTTGTGTGGGTCCCATATTAGTTAGTAACCCATTATGGTATTAAAAGAGGACCTCGCACTAGGTAGGGGTCATGGCACGCTTACTGAGACTAATTATAAGAGGTTCATTTGGGATGTGGTGTTCTGATGGTCGTTCTAACGGGGTCATGTGCGTGCATGGGTCCAGTCTGTCTAGAATAAGATGCCATAACTGTTGTAAATAGGTCTGTGTCCTTTTGATGGTTGCCACTTTAGGAAGTAATGCACCCTACTATGGGGTCGACACAGGGTATTAACGTGGTAGGGAGCCGATCATAGGGGTAGTAATTAGGGTACATTTAGTTCTGTTTAGGTACCTGTTATTTCTGTTTGGGACAATACCCGTTATATTCTGTTTAGGTACCTATTATTTTGTTCGGCGTAAACCTCGTTGTTAGAAGTACACATAAGCCTACCATTTTTACTATGTTGGGATCATTCTGTTTATGTCAAGAGTTGAAAAACACTTAATGCGATATACTAGTATTGGTGCAGAGAAAGTATTTGAGAAGCATAATTCACCCTATTCATCCTGTTTATTCTTGTTATATACTGAAGTTATCTCTTATCCAGTTTATTTACTATCTCGTTACTTTTATCCCTTTATATTTTAAAAGTCACCGGACTCGCCAGACATTATGTCTGACCCGTTTTGTTTCCTTTTCTCTCTCTTTCTCTCTTCCTTTTTCCCCCAGGTTCTCAGTATGGGAATACTCAGGCTTGATTAGGACTCTCTCTTGTTCTACTTGGAGTTGGATTTGCTTTGCTTTGCTCAGATGTATTGTTTTGACTACCTGTCTACCTTATTATGGCTTTTTTAGGGACTATGGATTTACATTTTTGTACTTTGATAGTTTTAGTATAAGGCAGATACTTTAATTTGATGTAAATGGTTTTCAGTATTTCAAACTTATGTTGTAACTGTATTTTTGGACCACGGTATTTTCTTTTGAAAATAAAGTACTATATTTCCGTTGCTTTTTATATCTATCTTGTGATGTTTATGTTTTTGTTTACCTATAACGCTTCATGAAACTTAATGCATTTTGATAAAGAGTGACATTAACGGACATGGGGTATCACATTTGGTATCAGAGCTGAAGGTTACAAGATCAAATAAAATATTTTTAAAATCATTTTCAAAAGGTTTCAAAAAGAAAGTGTTTTCAAAGAAAAGTCTGTTATTGGAAAACATATTCCCGAAGCCACATAAATTTTTCGATCCTCTATTTGAATCCCTTTTCCTTTTTTTCCAGCATGTCTGGGGAATCGAATATTCCCAAGGGTGTTTAGATACCGGCTTGGTTCTGTAGGTATCTCGAGGTTACGGCACCTGCCGGAGGCCAAGCAAATGCTCCTTCCCCAGCTGCAACCGTTGTTCCTCCTCCTCCTTCGCGAGCGGATAATTTCTCCAAGATATGCAAGGACTTTTGCGCTATGGGCGGAAAACCATTCCGTGGAACTGAAAGCTTTGTGGAAGCATGGAATTGGCTTAAAGAGATAGAGGATTTGTTTGGGACTTTTGAGCTTGACGACCGTAGGAAGATTCAGTTGGCCACATGGCAGCTGAAAGATGAGGCTTCATTCTTGTGGGACATGATGCAAGCAGGGCATCCAATAGATACTTGGGCTGATTTTTGTCAGAGGTCCGAGATGAAATTTCTCTCTCAGGCAGAAGAGAGTATGCAGATGGAGAGGTTTCTGGTACTTAAGCAAGGGAGCATGTCGGTCAAAGTGTATGTCAATAAGTTCAACCATTTGGCAATTTTTGGTTTGAAGCTGGTAAATACTCCACACAGAAATCTTTGAGGTTCGTAAGAGGATTGAATGAACCCCTCCATGGACTGGCTATGTCTCATATTCCGATGGGAGCACCTTTCGAGAAGCTCGTTGATATGGCATTGCTGAATGAAGAAGAGATAGGCGAAAAGAAAGAGGCAAAGACGATGAGACACAAAAAAAGAAGTTGTGGCCCAAGAAAGAACATGAAAAGAAAGATGGAAAGAATGACAAAGCTCATAATAAGAAGAAATGTCATGGTTGTGGAGGCTTGGGTCATGTGATCAAGAATTGCAGATAAGAGGAAGAATTCTTGTTACAAATGCGGTGAAATTGGACACTATAGTAGGGAATGCCCGAAGAAGCAAGGACGAGGGCAGACGTCGGAACCTTCTAGAAGGCAAGTTCATGCTTTCGAGGCTAGCAGACCAGACAGAGGTAGGAAAGTTTTCGTTGAAGGTTTAATTTCTCTTTCCGATTATCTAGTTAGGAATCTTTTTTATTTTGGCGCTTCTCACTTTTTTATATCTGATTTTGTGGTTGAGTCTCTGCACCTTAGTACTAGTATTGTCGCTGATCCCGTTGTTTTCTCAGACCCCATTGGTGGCACGACTCATCTGTCTATGATTTATTGGGGTTTGAGGATATCTGTGTTAGGCATCGAGTCTGAGTGTGACACGTTTGTGCTTGGTTTCTTGGGCTACAGTTTGATTCCAGGGATGGATTGGCTAGCCAGGAGGGTCGTTATACTTTTGACTTTCCATGGGTGGACTCTCGAGATTTCTTGTGACCCTAAGGGGCCTGTCATGCTTAGTTTCCTAGAATCTCTTGATGATTCTGTAGATGATTTGCGATTTGTACCGGTGGTCTATGAGTATCCAGATGTTTTTGAGGAGGTTCGGGGCTTACCTCTGAGGCACAAATTGATTTTCAGATATACTTGGTGGATAACGCAAAGCCAGTTGAATTGCCTGTGCGCCACATGACTCCTAGGGAAAGGAGGGAGCTCAGCAAGCAAGTACGGGAGCTAATTGAAAAAGGGTTTATTAGGTGAAGCATATCGAAACGGGGTGCTCCTGTCATTTTCGCAACTAAGGCAAATGGCTCGCTTCGCTTATGTGTGGATTACTGGGAGTTGAACAAGCTCACTAAGAAGAATAGGCACCCACCCTCAAGGATTGACGATTTGTTTGAGCAGTTTGTTGGTGCATCTGTTTTCTCACATTAAATTTGGCTATTGGATTTCGTCAGTTGAGAATGGCCGAGGAAAGTATAGAAAGGCTGATTTTAGAACTCCATATGGTTTCTTTGAGTGGTTATCATGCCTTTTAGGTTGACTAATGCACTTGCATATGTTGTGGATCTGATGAGTAGGGTGTTCTGGGAGTTTCTGAATAAATTTTTTGTGGTCTTTGTTGATGACATCTTGATTTTCTCGAAGAATGAATAAGAGCATGCCCTGCATTTAGGAGTGGACTTAAGGACTCTCAGAACACACCATCTTAAGGAAAAATTCTCTAAGTGCCACTTTTGGTGAAAGGAAGTAAGATTTTTAGGGCATGTGGTTTGCAAAGAAGGGATAGCGGTGGATCCAACAAAAGTAGTTGTAGTTCAAGATTGGAAATATCCAAAGAATGCAATGGAGGTGAGAAGTTTTCTTGGTTTAGCGGGCTACTATAGGAAGTTTATTAAAGGCTTCGCGAGGATATCAGCCCCACTCACTAGATTGACGAAGAAGAATCTGGCCTTTGCTTGGAACATTGATTGTGAGGATGCTTTTTAGTGATTAAAGAAGGCTTTGACAATAGCCCCAGTTCTGACATTGCCTGATGGGAGCAAGGTGTTCACAATGTACACTGATGCATATGGTACAGGACTCGGTGCCATTTTGATGCAAGATGGGAGGGTAGTTGCTATGGGAGTAGACAGTTGAAGGTTCATGAGAAAAACTACCCCACTCACGATTTGGAATTGGCTGCTATAGTGTTCGCACTTAAGTCTTGGCGATATTATCTACTTGTAGAGAGGTTCGAGTTATATACCGAACATAAATCTCTCAAGTATCTATTCTCACTGAAGGAGACAGCAGAGATGGATGGAGTTCCTAGCATCCTATGACTTTAAGATTGCTTATACCCCTGGCAAGGGTAATGTGGTAGAGGACGCATTGAGTAGGCATAGGATGACCTTGAGTCCTCTATTAGTAGAGAGGCAGAGCTTGGAATATATATCGACCTTTGATTTTAGTCCTTCTATGGATATTACACCTAGTTTGTTAGCATCGTTAGAGGTGCGACCTACTCTTTTGGATCAGATAGGATCTTTGCAGCGAGAGGACCCATAGGTAGCAGACATTTTGGATAGGCTCAACATAGGAGATACTTCTACTCACCTTAGCGGATATTCCACAGATAATAAAGGGTGGCTACGAAGGGATGGAAGGCTTTATGTTCCTCGATTGGGAGTCTGTTGAAGATAGTCCTTGAGGAAGCCCATCTCTCTAGAATGACTATCCATCCGGGTGGCGATAAGATGTACTGAGATATGAAGAGGGTTTTCTTTTGGGCTGGGATGAAGAAAGATGTAGCGGAATTCGTAGCTCAATGTTTGATATGCCAGCATGTTAAGGCTGAATAGAAAAAGCTTGGCGCGTTACTGCATACTTTGGAGGTTTATAGTGGATGTGGGAGAGCGTCTCTATGGATTTCTTTGATGGTATACCTAGATCGAGGAAGGGCAATACCAATATCTAGGTTATAGTAGGCAGACTTACTAAGATCCCTCATTTCATTCAGTTAAGAGCAAGAGAATGACAACATGGTCGGAATCTGTTTATCTTCGTGAGATAGTTCGACTACATGGAGTACTGTCCGGCATAGTGAGTGACCGTGATCCTATCTTTACCAGTGAGTTATGGCATAGCTTTCAGGAGGCACTTGGTATGTAGTTAGGTTTGAGCATCGCATATCACCCTTAGATAGATGAGCAAACTGAGAGGGTGAATAGGGTTCTTGAGAAAATTTTAAAACCATGTATCCTAGACTTCGGTGGGACTTGGGAAGAGCATCTTCCATTGGTGGGTTCGCCTACAACAACAATTATCAATTAGTATTGGCATGGCACCCTTCGAGGCACTGTATGGACGACCCTGTAGATCACCAACTTGTTTGTGGGGGTCTACATATAGACTTCTACTTGGACCTGATATGATTAGAGAGACTTCAGAGAAGATTGACTTTATCCGCAGACGCATGAAGACAGCTCAGGACAGGAAAAAGTCCTACGCAGATTAGAGAAGTACTGATATTGAGTTTGAGGTAGGAGACATGGTTTTCATTAAGGTGCCACCTTTGAGAAATGTGGTTTGCTTTGGATCAGTAGGGAAATTGGCACGAAGGTTTGTAGGGCCATTTCCCATAATAGAAAGGATTGGTCAAGTGGCCTATAGAATAAAGCTACCAGAGAGACTGTCAGGTGTGCATGATGTTTTCTACGTTTCTCATTTGTGAAAGTGTCTACATGACACAGTAGAAGTAGTTGAGCCGAGTACGCTTGAGGAGGTAGAAATAGAAAAGGAGTCAACAATTAGACAAGTTCCTACCCGTATACTTGGATCAGAGGTTAGGAAGCTTCGAAATCGAGAGGTTAAGCTGATGAAAGTTCAATGGGGAAAAGACAACGAGGATGCGACTTGGGAGACTGAAGCCAAGATTCGCACTCAGTAGCCTTTTTTTTCAAGGGTATGGTCTTAGCTTCTTTTTCCAAGCTTTTATTTGTACTTGTTTCTATAATTCGTTTGTACCCTATCGATCAAATCTTCGATCTTTAGGTAGAAAACCAATGGGTGTAAACATGTGTTTGAAACATGTTATGTTTGATGGATGCAAGTGTTTGCTAGTGGTTGCACATGGATGCCTATACACATACATTAGGCACAAGATCGACTCAATCACTTACATATTGCATATGGATGCGTGTGCATTTTTAATTTTATATGGATGAAAATGGATGTATCATCATATGGATGTTGCATTTGAATGAATGCTTGTGCACACATATAGAACTTATATGTTATACTAGGATTATTTGCAAGCATTTTGTTTACATGGCACGAACATAAATTACATTAAGGAGGTCAACTGAATCAGTAGACCGCCTGAATTTTCGCATTAGTGTAACGACATACACACACTATTGCATATGTTCATATAAGCATTATAAATCTTTTAAGGACAATGGACGCCTGTGATTGGTGGATGAGTAGATGGTTGATGGATGTTAGGATAAACATTCTTCTTAACTTGGAGATTTCGAGGACAAAATCCTTTAAGTAGGGGAGAATGTAACACCCCGTAATTTTAAAGGACACTATAAGTATAAAATAAAAGGAAACTTTATTAAATATTAGGAATTAAGGGAAATAGACTATATCACTGCGTTCGCATCGGAATTCTGCTTGAGGTAGACTTTGAGTTTGCGTAAAACGGACATCGTATGAAGAAGATATTAAGGTTTGAAGTTTGTATACATATAAGTAAAATATACATATAAACAAAACCAATCCAGAATTCAAAATAAATCAAATCGATGAGCGGGAAGGCACGCGGAAATTCGACCCATTAGGGGTCGACCCATGCCCATGGGGATCGACCCATCCATATCCATCCATTCTTAACCTGAACCTGGACTTGTTTCTGAACGAGATTCGTTAATGGTAGGCTATAAATAGGACATCATTTCTATTGTTTTATTCACCCAAAACAATGGAGACAACGAGATGCTGCCCCAACTTGGATTGAATCAGCCAATTCTTCTGCAATAATGACTTATACGTATACAAGAATCTCTGCTACAACATCAACATTTTTTTCTCAGTTCTTTAGATCCAGTCTCCGTGAGTTCATGTTGCTTTTAGATATAAATATTTAACAAGTAATCCTAACATGTTAATAAACCAGGTCTAAACCTATGCATGTTAAGAAGTTGATTAGTATTTAAACAGAGCTGCTATAATGACATGGAATTTGCTATACACCTATTTTGTTCAGTTATTTATATATGCCCAATTCTATGCATATTTCTATTCTTCTTCCTCTCTCATTCCTTTTTATTTTTATAGCCAGGCAACCTTCGAGCCTAGACCGATATTGCTGAAATATGCATACAAATGAAATTGGGTTTAATTGGGAATGACTGGGAATGGTAATTTGGGGGCATAACCTATACTATGAATATGACTGAATTTCGGGGGCATAACTTATACTATGCAATATAACTGAAATATGGGATGTATGGATATGGAAACATATAGGCTTAATACAAAGATTAAGGGAACATGTAAATGGAACTGTATGTCACCTATGTATTCTATTTGATATATTGGGGGTTAAGTAAACTTGTTATTCTGCTAGGTTGTAGGGACGCTATTAACCCTTGTAAAACTTAACCTGTGTAAAGCCTAGTTGATTGGGGATGCAAGTCTAGGGGTGCTTGTGCCATTTATCGTGTGGGACCCATATCAGTCGGTAACCCGTTATGATATTAAAAGAGGACCCTGCACTAGGTAGGGGTCATGGCACGCTTAATGAGACTAATTATAAGAGGTTCATTTAGGATTGAGTGTTCTGATGGCGTGTTCCAACGGGGTCATGTCCGTGCATGGGTCCGGTTTGTCTGGGAAAATAAGACGCCATAACACCTATAAATAGGTTTGTGTCCTTCTGATGGTTGCCGCTTTAGGAAGTAATACACCTATTGTGGGGACAACACAAGGTACTTACATAGTAGGGAGCTGAGGCGGGGGTAGTAATTAGGGTACATCTAGTTCTATTTAGGTACCTATTGTTTCTGTTTGGGCTAATTCCCGTTATATTTTGTTTAGGTACCTATTATTCTGTTTGGGTTAAAACCTGTTGCTAGAAGTACACCTAAGCCTGCTATTTATGTTATGTTGGGATAATTCTGTTTATTTTAAGTAGTTGAAAAACACTTAATGCGATATACTAGTGTTGGTGCAGAGAAAGTGTTTGAGAAGGATAATTCACCATGTTCATCCTGTTTATACCTGTTATATACTACTGTTATCTCTCATCCAGTTTATTTACTATCTTATTACTTTTATCCCTTTATATGCTAAAAGTCACTGGACTCGCCGACTTTATGTCTGAACCATTTTGTTTCCTTCTCTCTCTCTTTCTATCTCTTCCTTTTTCCCCCTGGTTCTCACGGTGGGACTACTTAGGGTTGATTAGGACTCTCTCTCTTGTTCTACTTGGAGTTGGATTTTCTTTGCTTTGCTTAGATGTACAGCTTTGACTACATGTCTACCTTATTATGGCTGTTTTTGGGGACTATGGATTTATATTTATGTACTCTGATAGTTTTTGTACAAGGCAGATACTTTAGTTTAATGTAATTGGTTTCAATATTTCAGACTTATGTTTTAATTGTATTTTTGAACCACGGTATTTTCTTTCGAAAAATAAAGTATTATATTTCCGATGCTATTTAATATATGTCTTGCGATGTTTATGTTTCTGCTTACCTATAACGCTTCATGAAACTTAATGCATTCTGATAAATAGTGACATTAATGGATGAAGCCATATTTGATATGCTTTCAGAGCATTTATCCATTCCAATGTGGTTATATTGCCCCATACCATAGATCATCACCAATTGCATATGATGGATGCTATCAATTTTGTCGAGTTTCATTGATTTTGACTAGAACACTTGAAGCTTTAATTTGTTAGCGAAGTCTTTTTGCTTCCACCAGTTAATTCGGAGCTTCGGAACCTGTCTTTGTATCTAGGAAACCAGGATCTGTCGATTCATCCATCGCTTCTTCTTGGAGAAGTCTTTAGTACATATGCCCTCATGTGGGAGGTCTTATATTTTGGGCCCAGTGTTCATCTACTATCCATCCTAGATAATTCAAGCATCGAAGACTTTCACCTACTGCCAACTGGTTAACTTAAACGTCGACAACATAAATTGGGTGCCCCCGGAGAGGTCTTGGGTTAAAGCCCAACTTCGTCTACTATCCAGCTGGTTAATACAGGCAATAAAGACTTTCATCAAACAATTAGACCTATTAATTCAAGCGTCGGTAGACTCAAAGAGGGTTCCCATGGAGAGGTCTTTTATTTAACTCCAACGTTTGTTGTAATCAGGCCAGCTAGACCTTAGCACTGACGATCTTATTGGATGCCTCCTTTCGGCTAAGACTTCAGCTTATTCCAAACTATGGAGAAACTTTTGTCGGACACCCCTTTTCTGTAGGGATTTCTGTTCAGCTTCTCTATGAGAGGCTTTAAGCTTCACTGTGAGAGGCTTTAAGCTTCGCTATGAGAGGCTTTTGTTGTTGCGTTGTTCCACGGGGCTAACACCGGTTCCTTCACTGGATGCTTGACTTAACAAGCTATCCTAGTTAAAGAACTAGAGCCCTGGACCTCTCACTTTGGGAGGTTCCATTTTGGTGGAGCTTGCACATTTTTGGTTGTTGCGCCATTCCATGGGGACGGACGCCAGTTCCTTCACCGGACGCTCGACTTAGCTAGTTATCCTAGTTAAAGGACTAGGGACATGGACCTCTCACTTTGGGATGTGCCCCTTCGGTGGAACTTACAACCTTTGGTTTTTAGCTCTGTGCTTGCTTGTTGCGCCTTGCGTCATTTCACTCCTAATGATTCCTCCCTTTTTCTCTTCAAGGCAGTGCTTTTCATTCTTGCACTTCCGCATATCGATATTCGTGGCACTTGATCCTTGAGCTAGCGTTGTTGGGATAAGCTATTGTTGAGGTAACTAGGACTCATTGAAATTTGAGGAAGCAAGCATTCCTTTGATGACCTGCAGTATTAAATCGACTTTAAGCAAATTTTAAATTATTTTACAAGAATTTGCAAAAATATTACCGACATAAGTAGGATTGCTTTTCATTCATGATGATGTTCAATTACAAGACTTGCAAAAACATTTACAATCATTATTTTTACAGAAAATTGAACAAAGCAACTATGAAAAATAAAAACGAAGGTGGTTGGAGTTCCAAGATCATGGAATTGGATTCCATTAACTCTGGAGAGTTCGAAAGTGCCATCCAGAAGCTTTTAACTGATTACATATGGCCCTTCCCAATTTGGCCCTAATACACCTGTGGCAGTTTCCACCCTTTTCAGCACGTGATCACCAACTTCAAAAGTCCTTTGGAGAATTTTGTTGTTGAAGTGTCGAGCTACTCTTCTTTGGTGTGCTGTGATTTGGAGCTCTGCCTCATTCCTTCCCTCCTCAAGTTGATCGAGTGCCTCTAGATGCAGTTGATCATTCTCTGATTGGTTGAAATGAATTCTTCCGTGAGTAGGAACCTCTAGCTCTACTGGAATCATTGCCTCAGAACCAAATGTCAAGGAAAAAGGAGTGTGCCCAGTCGCAAATTTATGAGTTGTTCGATATGGCCATAGTGCAGGATGGAGCACGTCGAACTAACCACCTTTTGCTTTCTCAAGACGCTTCTTAATGGTCGATTTTATGATCTTGTTGATTTCTTCCACCTACCCATTTGCCTGCGGATGGGCTATAACTGCAAAACTCTTATGGATCTTATACTTGGAACAAAAATCTTTAAACTCTTCGCTTTCAAACTGAGTCCCATTTTCTGTGATTATCTTTTGTGCAACAACAAACCTGCAAATAATATTCTTTAAGACGAAATTGATGACTTTCTTTAAGCTAATGGTGGCAAGTGGCTCTGCTTCAGCCCACTTTGTGAAGTAATCAACAAAGATAATGGCGTACTTCATGTTAGATTTGGCGGTTGGCAGTGCCCCCGATCAGATCGATGCCCTAAGCAACAAACGACCATGGACTGACAATTTGAGTTAACTCTGTGGATGGTGCTCTGGGAATATTGGCAAATCTATAGCATATGCTGCAGAGTCACTGCTCAAGTCAGACCAGAAATAACTGTATCGCAGAATTTTCATGGCTAATGTTTGTCTACCAGAATGTCCTCCACACTCCCCGCTATGTAATTCTGTCAGAATTGCCTTGGATTCCTCTTTGGTAACACACTTCAGCACAGGCATAGGAAAAAACTCCTTATATATAACTGACCATCCTGCATAAGAAACATGAGAGCTTTTCAGAGAAACTTCTTTCGCTTCTTTAGGTCACTTGGGGGCACACCATTGAGGAGATATTCTTTGATTGGAGTCATCCATGAATCTAGCTCTTTGGATGTTTCCATGATTCAATCTATGCCATTGTCTTCCGTGCTGGGATTTGATAGAACTTCGACTGGAATTAATGGAAATAACTGAGCATCTCCCGAACTAGCATACTTGGCAAACAAATCCGCCTTCATATTTTCTTCACATGGAATATGTGTTATGATGTAGTAGTCTATGTTGTTGAGCAGTTCCCAAGCCTTCGACAAATAAGCTGGAAAATTTCCCCTAGGTTGAAACTCTCTTCAAAACTGACACACCACAAACTGAGAATCGCTGAAAAGTTGCAAGGCTTTCAAGTGCAACTCCATTTTTATCTTTATTCTAGCAATTAACGGTTCGTACTTATCTTCGTTGTTCGTCGATTGAAACTCCAATCTCAAAGCATAGCAAGCTGAGCGTCCTTCAGGAGTTTCTGGAACTACTCCTACCTCCGAGTAATAGTCATTCATAGCACCATCAACAAATGACTTCCACTGAGTGATCACTTCTACAGACTCTTCCTTCTTATCTCCTCTATCTGTAAACTCAGCAATAAAGTATGCCAAATCTTGTCCATTGATCACCCTTCATGGATGGTAAGTGATATCGTATTGACTGAGCTCAATACTCCACTTCAATAGCCTTCCTGACGTTTCTGGATGAAATAAAACTTCCTTCAGTGGCTGATCCATGAAAACTTTGATTGGGTGAGCTTGGAAATATGGCCTGAGTTTCTTCGAGGCAACAAGCATACAATATGCAAGCTTCTCTAACTTCGTATAGTTCAGCTCTGCCCCGGTGAGCCTTTTACTGATGTAATATATTGGCCGCTGAACCTTTGAATCCATTCTAACCAAAGCTGCACTTAAGGCATTATATGAAATAGCCAAATACAAGAACAAGACCACTCCATCTTTAGGCTTTGACAACATCAAAGGTGCTTCCATATGCTAGCTAACTCCTCAAAAGCTGTCTGATATTCTGGAGTTCACTGGAAGTCCTTCTTCCCTTTTATCAATGCATCAAAGAGTGGAATACTCCTATCTGTTGCCTTTGAAATGAAGTGACTTAACACAACAACCTTCTCATTCAATCTCTGAAGCTTTTTCTTTGTTCTAGGAGCCCGCATCTTTCTCAATGCTGAAATATGAGTAGGGTTGGCCTTGATGCCCATAAACCCAAGGAATTTCCCAGATGTGACTCCTAACGAACACTTAAGAGGATTCAACTTCATGTCATACTTCCTTAAGATATGAAACATCTCAGCCAGATTCTCTAAATGGTCATCTTCTCTCTTTGACTTTACCAACATGTCGTCCACATAGACTTCCATAGTCCTTCCAATCTGAGACTTGAACATACCATTGACGAGATGCTGATAAGTCGCTCCAGCATTCTTTAACCCAAATGGCATCACCTTGTAACAGTACAACCCAACTCTGTAATGAAGCTTGTATTCTCCTGGTCTGGCTCATGCACCATTATCTGGATGTAGCCAGAATAAGCATCCATGAATGATAAAATGTTATGCCCTGCTGTCATATAAACAAGTTGATCGATTCTGGGTAATGGAAAGCTATCCTTCGAACATGCTTTATTGAGGTCTGAATAGTCGATGCTTATGCGCCATTCGTCATTGGGTTTCTTCACTAACACAAGATTCAACACCCAATCCGGATACGTTGACTCTTATATAATGCAATTTTCCATCATCCTATCCACTTCTTCCTTGAGGGCCATCGACCTTTCGGAGCCATGGATCCTTCTTATTTGCTTCACGCTACTCTGTAAGATAGCATTCTCTAGCAGTATCCTGGTCTCCCTTGATCACACCAATTCCCTTATCATTAGGAAACTTCACAGTCAAACGCCAAGGTGCTAGGACAATTCTAAAACATCTAGAGTAGGTCTGCCCAAGAATGCATTTCATGTAGAAAGTTCATTAACAAGCACAAAAGTTTGCGTCATAATAGCTCTCTTCTCACCTTCTCCTAATTCTACAAGCATGTCAATAACCCTGGTCGCTTGCTTTGGTTTGCCAGTGAACCCCTGAATCTTCATTTGACAAGCTTGCACATCAGCCACGGACAGCTTCATCTGGTTAAAAGTGTTTCTGAACAAAACATTAACAGAGGCACCACAATCAACAAGCACCCTCTTAACCATTGCTGGGCCTATCCCAACTGCCTCAACCATCAGATAGAGAGTAGGAGTTATCACACCTTCAACATCCTTCTCCTTGAACACAATGTATTCATAAGAGATCTTATGCTTCTTCACAGGAATAGTGTTGCTCAGGATTAAATACCGCTTTTATTTCGGGACATACTTCAAAGCATGTGCATACCTTTAAATATCCCCCAACTGCTGCCTTCCAGATGAAGACCTCTAGAAATGGTAATAATCACTGATCTTTGATCAGCTTGCACCAGAGCTTCACTTTTTGAACTAGGTTTATTAGCGAGTGCATTCTTCTCCTAAAGAATCAAACCTTTGGTTTTATATTATCTTGTGTCTTTTGATGGCAGTGAAGATATTTTTTGGGGTGACTGTTAGAGAAGTCAACTCCGAGAGGTTGAACAATCAGAGCTTCTTGCCATTCCTGTTATCCCTCCCACCATTTCCTCTCTTCTATCCCCCATTATTCTTTTGACCACCTTGAGCACCATTATCTTTCTTCTTTGGCACAACATTGATTTCAACACCATTTTGAGCAGGGGAAGGGTCATCTTCTGCTCTAATAAATTCCTCAGCCTTCTTGTAGAACTTTCAAGAGTAGTAGGCTCCTTCATCTTCATCCATCTTCCAAGCTTCGACTTCTTATCTACGGCCTTGTACAATGCCATCAACACCATACGGGGATCTAGATTCCCCACTTCAGTCATGACAACATTGAAGTGTGTAAGAAAGGCTCTGACTGATTCACCCGGCTTCTATTCCACATCATTTAATGTCATTACATCTTTAAATTTTGTTGCATACAGCCCAAACTACTCCCTGAATTTCTTTGCTAGAACATAAAAATTATCCACGCACTTTGGCAGCAATTTGGTGAACCAAAGTGACGCTACTCCCTCCAGGTAGATAGGGAAATATAAGCACTTTAACTCATCCGTGGCCCGTGCACTATTCATATGTTGGTCATATTTGTACAAGAACAGGTTAGGATCACCGGTTCCGCTATACGCTGTCATGGTCGGAGGATTAAATTTCTTCAAGAATTCAGCCATCCGAATTCTTTTAGTAAGCTGTGTTTTTCTTGGAACGAAGTCCCATTCTCTTTCGTCATCATTTCTTTCCATGCCCTCTTTCATAATCCGTCGAACTATCTTTGAAAAATATTCTTCGTCCCCGTGTCGACCCACGGGGCGGACGCCATCACCTTTACTAGAGCTTGCTGAGGCAAGTGAACTCGGCTAGGGATCCGGGCCCTGGGCCTCCCTCTTGGGAAGGTGCCCCTTGGGAAGAACTAGCCACTTTTCGAGAAGGATAACTTTCAGAATGGTTCTTGTTATTAGGTTTGGAATATTCAATATCATTATTAGAATGATCAAACTCTTCGACAGTGTACTCACAGTTGATATCCAAAGCAGACGAGTTAGCATTCTCTTCAAGATCAACCTTGAATTTCTGATTTTTCATAGTAGCTTGAGTTGCGAAGAGAGCTTCTAGCCTATCCATCGTAGCTTTGTTTGAAGCTTCCATTTACTGAGTCAAGCTAGCAACGGTGGAATCCAACTCTCCTCTGGTTACACCAATAACTAATCCCGAAGTTTGGCCAACATTAGGATGGTTAGTTTGCGTAGTTACAGGATCATTAGTAACATCCCTCTATCCGCAGCTCCCGCAGACTTACTAGTCTTTTTCGATGGTGCCATGATCTCGGATACATTTCTAGACTTTGTAGAGACTCTCTCAATGGACCTGATCTTTAGACTTTGTGAATCTATCGTAAAAAGCAGGCTTCAATCCCCGACATCCCCTACTAAGGCTCTTAACCTTGTGGTCGAGGGTTCAAGCCCTATGGTGGGAGCCAAAAATGTTAATGTTAAAAATAGCACTAACAACCCAAGGTGTGTTTTAACACTTCACAAACGATCAAGACAACATAAAGAGCAAAATAAATGCAAGAAAAAGTAAAAGAGAGAGTGTTTATTGTGGTTCGGTCCCAGATCTGGCCTACTTCCGCTTTAATTGGAGATTCCATAGCAATTCTCATCATTACAAGGTACATAATCATTTTCACTTTATACATCTTTTCTATTTTCTTTTACAATGAATTTTCCTTCTCTACGATTCTCTATCTCTTCTCTTCAGTCTCTTAAATTTGTCGTTGAAATTGTTGGAGAATGGAGTTCTGATGACAACAACCTTATTTCAATATTAATAGTTTATAAAATATATACTAACATCTCTATCTAGAATATATATACATATATGCAGGATTTGAATATAAGAATCAATACTGAAGACTGTACAGTTTAAGAGTTTTAGAGATTTAAAATTCAGAGAAGATTCAAGACTCATGAGTAATCAAGATTTCAAGATAAATATAGTAATAGAGTCTAGTTTATGTAAGATTCTGAATAGCACTTCAGGTTCAAATTCAAATTCAAATTCAAATTCTAGTTTTCAAATTTTGATTTTCAAATTTCAAATTCTATTCTAATTCTAATTAAATTTTTCTATCTTACTTTTGATTTTAAACTCAAGTTTTAAAGATTATAAGTTTATATAGTTATATACTTTATATTTATATATTTTTAAACGTTATAATTTAATAAATATAGTTATATGATTTTCTACTTTATAATACTTATTTATATCTCTATGTTTTAATTCAAGAATTTCTAGAATTTTATATACATTAAAACACTTTATTCAAATTTCAAATTTTAAATAGGTCATGTCGACATACGTATGAATATATGTCGACATATAACCGTCACATTTTCAAAATTGAAAGGAAGTGTATTTTCACCATTTGTAACATTCCAAACGCATTGCAACCTTTCAAATCTTATAAATAGTGGTTAATTTCGAAGTTTTTAACCATTCTTCTTCTCCATCTTCATTTTCTTTCATTACACCATTAATATTTCATATTTTTATGATTTGTACACTTATACACTACCGATTTCAAGTCTAATTATATAAAACTTCTTCTCTTCTCACTCTCTACTCATTACTCTCAAAATTGAAGAGTTATAGGGTTGTTGTAATCATTTGGAATAGTTTTGGGATAGTTTTGGAAACAGTGTTAACCTTGTAGCTGGAAAATCAAGGGGAATATACTTGATCAAGGGTGTTTGGAATCGGTGGTAATCTTGTAGCCACGAAATTCAAGAGTGTTGGAATTGGTGGTAACCTTGTGGTCGTGAAATCAAGGTTATTGTACTTGGATATTGATATTGTAATAAAACTGCGCAATCCAGTGTTGCGTGGGATAGAACGTAAGAGTAATCCGAACCAGTATAAAATCTGGTGTGTTCTTTCCTTTTTCTGCATTTTATTTTTGTTTATTTTTGTGTTTTTGTTTGACTCTGTGTCTATGATTGTATCTGTGGTGTGTGAATCATATAATAGATCATATAACTTCTAGTTTTTGTTATATTTGTTCAAAATACTATTCACCCCCTCTAGTGTTATTTTTGCCTTAACGATCTATTCCACATTACTTAACAGTTGGTATCGGACCTGGTCTTTCAAAAAGTTCATAATCTGATTTACGAAAAATTAAAAAAAAAGGCAAATTTCACAAGCATCAATTCATGTATTGTATCAATGTTGGAAGAGTCTGCATGTAATGTGTTGAAAGTCAAGAGATTTACTGGAATGTTGTTCAATACAGGAAAAGATGTGCTAAATGGTTTTAAAATTTCAAAAGTTGAAAAGATAGGTCAAGTGGCCGTTGGAAATTCAAATTCCAAAAAGGTGGGTGTTGAAAACTCAAATTCTAAAATAGTGTGTTACATGGCTGTTGAGAATTCAAATTCTGGCAAACAAATGCTGGAAATCAAAAAGGACAAATGGATACTAGATAGAGATCGTTCGAGACATGACGGGAAATCCAGAAATGCTAAATAATCAAGTCTATGAAGATGGTAGAATGGTAAACTTCAGAGATAACTCTAAAGGATACAATATTGGGATTGGAAATATCGGTAATTCTGAAACTCCTACTATTTCTGATGTTTTATTAGTTAGGAATCTAAAACACAGCCTACTAAGTATAAGTCAAATTTGTGATAAGGGCTATAAAATAAACTTTGAGAAAGATAAATGTTTTATACAAGATAGGAACTCAAAAGTAATATTCGAAGGAGATAGAAAGAAAAATATTTATATATTGGGTATGAAAATCTCCAGCGATAATCTATGTCTTATGGCCCGTTCAAGTGACCCTTGGATCTGGCATAAGAGATTCGGTCATATAAATTTCAAATGCATCTCTAGGATTTCTAAACTAGACTCAATTAGGGTACTACCCAAAATGAAGTTTAAAGTTACTAATCTATGTGACGCTTGTCAGTTTGGAAAATTAAAAAGAAGTTCATTTAATTCAAAAAAAGAAATGACAACCTCGAACCATTAGAGTTAATTCATATGGTTTTATTTGGTCCATCTCAAAACCAATCGATAAATCATAATAGATGTGTTTACATAATAGTCGATGATTTTTCAAGATTTACTTGGACTTTGTTTCTTAAAAATAGAAGTGATTCTTTTGATCAACTTAAAACTTTTGGTAAAAGAATTCAAAAATTATTATCACTAAAAATCAAAACAATACGTAGTGACCATGGCGGAGAATTCGAAAATGGAAATTGTGAAAAATTTTGTAATAAAAAGGGAATAACTCATAATTTTTTCTATCGCTAGAACCCCCCAATAAAACGGAGTAGTTGAACGTAAAAATAGGATGATACAAGAGTGTGCGAGAACTATATTATCTGATAGTAATTTACCAAGAAATTTTTGGGCTGAGGCAGTTGCAACAGCTTGCTATATTTTAAATAGAATTTCAATTAGACCCTTAACTCATAAAACACCATATGAACTTTTGTATAATAAGAAACCAAAAGTATCATATTTTAAAATATTTGGAAGTAAATGTTTTATAGTTAATACTAAAGAAAATTTAGATAAATTTGACTCGGAATACGATAAAGGAATATTTATGAATATTCAGAGAGAAGTAAGGCATATAGAGTTTTTAATTCACGAACCAATACTATAGAGGAAACCTTAAATATATCCTTCGACGAAAATTATAAAAGTATAACACAAAATAATGAAAATGAATGTGAAAATAAAACTAATGAAACAAATCATGAAGCTATTCAACCAAATAAACGAATTAGATTACTAAGTGACCGTCCTGTAAAAAATATCTTAGGAGATATTGAATTCGTCATTAGGACTCGTAATCAATTAAATAATATGTGTAATTCTGCATTTATTTCAACTATTGAACCTAAGAATCCAAAGGAAGCTTCTTTAAATGATTCACGGATTCTTGCCATGTAAGAAGAGCTGAATCAGTTTATTAGGAATGATGTATGGGAACTTGTTCCCAGACCATAAGATAAGACTATAATAGGAAGTAAATGGGTTTATAAAAATAATATGAATGTAGTGAGGTCGTAAGAAATAAGGCACGACTAGCAGCACAAGATTATACCTAAGAAGAAGGAATAGATTATGATGAAACTTTTGCCCCCGTAGCAAGATTAGAAGCAATTAGGATATTGTTAGCCTTTGCAAACCATAATAGTTTAAAATTATATAAAGTGGATGTTAAAAGTGCCTTCTTAAACGGATTTGTTAAAGAAGACGTATATGTAGAGAAACCACCTCTGTTTGAAGACGAAAAATTACCAAATCACGTATATAAGTCAAAGAAAGCGTTGTTTGGATTAAAACAGGCTTTTAGGGCTTGGTACGATAGATTAAGAAATTACTTATTACAATCCAACTTTGAAATAGGAAAACTAGATAACACTTTGTTTATTAAAATAAATAATAAGGATATTCTATTATTACAAATATATGTTGACGATATAATTTTTGGATCAACAAACGATAAGATGAATAAAGAATTTTCAGATATTATGACCCAAGAATTTGAGATGAGTCATATAGGAGAACTAACATTCTTTTTAGGCTTACAAATTCGTTCAATTAAAGAACGAAATATTTATTAATCAAGAAAAATATGCAAGATGTTTAACTAATAAATATAACTTAATAGCAACTAACGGGAGACCAACACCAATGGCGACTAATATAGCATTAAGTAAAGACGATACATCAAAAGACGTTGATAAAAAATTATATAGCGGTATAATAGGATCATTATTATATATAACTGCTAGTAGATCAAATATTATGCATACTGTATGTCTCTGTGCAAGATATCAATTGCAACCTAAGAAAACACATTTAAAAGCCATAAAACGTATTCTATGGTATGTAAAGAAAATATCAGACTTTGGATTATTTTATCCTAAGGATGATTCATTCGACTTAGTTCCTTATTGTGACGCTAATTATGTAGGATGTAAATCGAATCGTAAAAGTACCAGTGGAACATGTCATTTCTTAGGACATTCACTAGTCTCATGGTTTAGTAAAAAGAAAAATACTGTATCTTTATCAACAACTGAAGCACAATATATCTCTTCTGCATTGGTTTGTTCACAAGTAATATATATGCAACAAACTCCAAATGATTTTGGATTAAAAATAAATAAATCACCAATATACTGCAATAATGCGAGCACTATAAATATATCTAAAAATCCAACTCATCACTCAAGAACTAAAAATATCGATATACAACATCATTTTCTACAAGATAACGTAAGTAAAGAAAAAATTTCACTTGAATTTATAGAAATAGATAAACGAATAGAAGATATATTAAGAAAACCATTAATCGAAGCAACATTTACTAAATTTAGAAGAGAATTCGGTATTTGTTTATTAAATGAGTTAGAATAATTAAATATATTAGTATATATAAGAATAACATTAAAAATCAGAAAAATAAAATAAATATCATAAGTATGTCGACATACATACTTGCTTATGTCGACATTTATCTGCTAGATTTCAAAAATTAATTCCCACCAAAAGTTAGTTACAAAAACCATTTATTCGAATTTTCTACTTCACTCTCTTATTTCACTTCTGTAGAAACTCTAAACTAAAATAAATAATGGCCTCCACCAATTTTAACACCCAAATTAATCCCGGATCATCTGCTGGACCATCCAAAGGTCCTTTCAAACGTTTTACCCTATCACATGTCATCAAACTAGAAGAGAAGATGGAATATACTCTTCAGATGTTGCTGAAATTCAAGTGCTTCAAATCCGGAAGAGTCAAGAGCAAAATCGGCAAGGAAAGATATTATAAAGCCTTCGTAAATTCATAATGGTTAATTAAGCAAACCCAATTGTCATCAAAAATGATAACGAAGCCATGGAAGAAGAAGAGGAGGAAGAAATGATGGAGGAAGAGGAACCAGAGGAGATACAACAAGAAGTCATAGATGAAGATGATCAAGTCGCTTGCGTAGGTGAATTCTTGTTCGATCAAAATGGAAATGTGATTGAATGAAATGGGGATTTTTGCCTCCATTACCTGAATTGTCCAACCCATAAGTCTCCCATCGTAAAAACAATTAGAATTTAAGTTTTCTTTTCATTTCTTTTCGTTCCTTTGCGTTCATTCGATGTATTACATTCTTAGTAATTCATGTAATATCGCTTATAAAAACTATGTTTAATATAATGCTTGTTTTGTCTATCATAGATACTCTATTTCTTTGTTATATAGGCAAGAATTTAGGGGGAATCATTTACATTAAGCATTTCAATCACAATTTATACACTTATATATCTTAATATATTATAGTTTAGGTAGATATATGATTTAGGGGGAGTACTCTTTTAGAATTTATTTTTGATAATGCCAAAGGGGGAGAAATTATAAAATATGGACTTAGAATATATATGATTCTTGTAGACATGGGGAGTATTAGAAGGATCAACATCAATAGGTATGTACATGTATGGTATTTTATAAACTAAGGTTGTCATCATCAAAAAGGGGGAGATTGTTGGAGAATGGAGTTTTGATGACAACAACCTTATTTCAATATTAATTGATTATAAAATATATACTAACATCTCTATCTAGAATATATATATATATATATATATATTCATATATGATGGATTTGTATAAAGGAATTAATACCGAAGAATGTACATTTTAAGAGTTTTAGAGATTTAGAATTCAGAGAAGATTCAAGACTCATGAGTAATTAAGATTTCAAGAGTTCAAGTTAAATATAGTAATAGAGTCTAGTTTATGTAAGATTCTGAATAACACTCTAGGTTCAATTTCAAATTCTGTTTTCAAATTCTGATTTTCAAATTCTATTTTTAATTTCTATTTTCAAATTCTATTCTATTCTAATTCTAATGAAGTTTTTCTATCTTACTTTTGATTTCAAACTCAACTTTTAAAGATTATAAGTTTATATAGTTATATGCTTTATATACTTTATATTTATATACTTTTAAACCTTATAGTTTTATAAATATAGTTATATAATTATATAGTCATATGATTTTCTACTTTATAATACTTATTTATATCATGGGTGCGTTTTTTAGAGGTCCCTATTAAGTTTCAAAATATAAAAAAAACCCGGTCATAAACTTATTGTAAATTAGGTCCCTATTTTCTGAAAAGTCATTAAAAAAATATGAAAAAAATATAAAAAAATCACGTAAATTCGTATTTAAATAAAACATGTACTCGCCCAAAAATTCAGATCATAATAAAATCAAAACATGCATCAAAATCGAAAAAATACAGAAAACAACGAAAAATGCAGTAATTTGCATCAAATCATGCACATATTTGGAATACTTGCATTCATCTGTGCAAGTATTTCTCTGTTATATTTTTACATGCAATACTTGCATACATGTGTGCAAGTATTTAAAATAGTTGCATACATGTATGCAAGTTTCTGCACATATTTTATTTTCACAAGTAAATACTTGCATACATGTGTGCAAGTATTTCAAATAGTTGCACACATGTATGCAAGTTTCTGCATACATTTTCAACTAAAACAGCTTCAGAAATACTTGCATACATGTATGCAACTATTGGCAAAAGTTGCATACATGTATGCAACTATTTTGCAAGTTTTAAATTCACAATACATCCCTGTAATTAATGTTTTCTCTGTAAACCCGCCCCCTATTTTAGCTGCCGCCTGGAATCTTCCGCCTGCCACTTTCCATACCTCCGCCTCTTTCGTTTTCTGTCCAAATTTTCAGGCGCTATCACTTAAAAAAAAAAAAAAAATTCTAAAATCTGTAAATATTCTCGGAAGTCCACAGAAATTAAAAAAAAAAGTTGCATCAATGTATGCAACTTTTACGAATAGTTGCATACATTTATGCAACTATTCGAATACACATGCATATATTTATGCACGCCTGTTTGAAAATTTGCATACATGTATGCAGTTTTTCTATATAACTGCATACATGTGTGCATATATGTCAAAATACATGCAAACGTGAATAAGTTGCACGTAGGTATGCAGTTTTTAAACAAATGCATCGGCAGATGCATGTTTTAACAATATGTGCATACATGTATGCATTTATACTGCAGTTTTGACGCAGATTTGAAATAAATGCATACATGTATGCAACTAATCGACTTATATGCATGTTTTGATGCAATTTACTGCATTTCGTTGATTTTCTGTATTTCGTGATTTCGACGTTGTTTTTAATGTTTTTTTGATCTGATTTTTTTCACGATTAATTGTTTTAATTAAATACGAATTTACATGGTTTTTTAATATTTTTTTTATATTTTTTTATATGTTTTTGAAAATAGGGACTAAATTTACAATAAGTTTATGACCGGGGGTGAGCCTAATTAAGTTTCGTTTTAGGGATGTGTGCCTAATATTCACTTATATCATTATGTTTTAATTCAAGAATTTCCAGAATTGTATATACATTAAAGCACTTGAAAAATATTCAAATTTCAAATTTTAAATAGCTTATGTCGACATACATACATATATATGTCGACATATAACCATCACATTTTCAAAATTGTAAGGAAGTGTCTTTTCACCATTTGTAATGCTCCGGAAGCATTGCAACCTTTCGAATCTTATAAATAGGGGCTGATTTCGAAATTTTTAACCATTCTTCTTCTCCATCTTCATCCTCTTTCATTACACCATTAATATTTCATATTTTTATGATTTCTACACTTCTACTCTACCGATTCCTAGTCTAATTATATGAAACTTCTTCTCTTCTCACTCTATGCTCATTATTTTCAAAATCAAAGGGTTATAGGGCTGTTGTAATCATTTGGAATAGCTTTGGAAATGGTGTTAACCTTATAGCCGGGAAATCAATAGGAATATACTTGATCAAGGGTGTTTGGAATCGGTGGTAATCTTGTAGCTGTGAAATCAAAAGTGTTGGAATCGATGGTAAAATAGTGGTCATGAAATCAAGGGTGTTGTACTTGGATATTGATTTAGTAATAAAACTCTGTGCAATCCAGGGTTGCGTGGGACTGGACGTAGGAATAATCTGAACCAATATAAACTCCGGTGTTGTAACAACCCTGAATTTTGGGGTAAACTTAAAATTTTATTTTAACTAATTTTAATGGGTTTTGGTATTTAAAATAATTTATTTTAAATAATAATGATTAAAAATTTATTTAAATCGAAATTAGGATGAATAATTTAATTTTAATTATAAAAGGAGTTAGAAATAACGCGGTAGTGTGAAAAGTCAAACTTAAACTTTGACTGACCGTATAGGATGCAAAATTTAACGGATTTTAGTGGAACTAAAAATATTAGAATCTATTTAAAAATATTTTTCCAAGAATCCAAAAAATTGAAATTTCACAGCGGGAATCAAAAGTTATGCACAGTTTAAAATTTAGAAAGGTATCTATGAAATTTATATATTATATATAAAGGTCAAGAATGCTACTTTTTGCATACGAAGGAATTTGGACTCGAAACCATTTCTATTGAGTTCAGAATGATGTTTCTGCATTTAAAAAGTATAAACACTTATATATTTCGAGTTTCGAAAATTATTTGTTTAAAAATGTATTTTTAATATGTAATATATACGCCTTGAAAATAGCCATTTTAATGACCTCTGTTTTTGATGAAAACACTTTTGTTGGATTCCAAATGTCAAATTATTGCTAAGTTTAATTTTTCATAATTTTTCGAATTAATTTGTGACCGTGGCGAAAAGATTTCAGTTTAGTCAATTTCAGTCAATTTTAATCAACTTGAAAAACGCCATTTTTTAAACAGGCTCAGAATTGAACGAAATTAATTTTCCTAGGTCCGCAGTGTCAAAACATAGCTAAATATATATTTTTGGGAATTTTTGAAGATAATTTGTGGCCTCGGTGAATTTATTCGTACGGTTGAATTAAAAATAAAAGAAAATATTTTAAAATAAAGAAAACTGGGTCAAGACAGTCATTTGGGCCTGCGGGACATAGCTACATGAGTCCGGAATGGGGGATAATGGGTAGAAACGACAGTCATTGGGCTGAAATCTGACAAAGTTGCAAATCGGGTCTTAGTGGGTAATTAGTGAATATAATAATATAAATAATATGCTAAATGACAAACCCCAAACCCTATTCCAAATGACCAGCCGCCATCCTTTTTTTTTTATGTCCAGAAATGTCCCAACTTTGATCTTCATTTTCTCTCAATCCAAACTATAATTTCTAGCAATCCATAGACCAAATCGAAGAGATTCTTCTTAGCTACAATTCTATATGGAGATGATGAGATTTAATGAAGTAATTTGGCCAGAAATTGCTCCCCAACCCGTGGCCAAAACAGCCTCGCCACCCCCTGTAGGCCCTACCGTGGCCTCCACCTCCGTAGGCGTTGTGCTTCCCTTCTCTCCCTCTTTGATGTGGCACCTCCCGATCGCCTCCAAGCCTCCTTGATTTCAAGTTAAATTGAACTCTAGATTTGAAGGCTATGGGTTTAACTAACGACAAGTCAATTTGGAGAGAGGAAGAAGAAGGTAGGGTTGACTTTTCAACCTTATTTATCTAAGTTAATTAATTTAAATTTTTACCAATCTTAATTTAACCATATCTCACTCGTACGAACTCGGATTCGAACGATTTCAGGTGCACCACGATCGTGAGACCGAGAACTTCGCGATGAAAATGACCAGACCTGATTCTGAGCAAGTTGAAATTTGGCCAATTTTTGGATCTGAATGGCTTAGAAATTCTAAACGATGTGAGATTTCTATTTTAAAGTTTATATTTTTATTCCTCGATGCTTGAATCTCATATGTATGTATTTATATAATCAAATCTATGTTTGTTGTACATAAATTTTGTTGTTTGTGATTGGTGACTGATTGTATTGTTTGTGTGCAACAGATCTAGTCATGTATAACCAGAATTCTCCATTGTTTGAATCTGAGTGACGAATCTGAGCATTATTTTGAATTAATGTCGATAATTGTAATAACCCGAAAATCTGGGCCAGTTTAAAAAATTTATTTTGGCAATTTTAGCGAATTTTGAATATTTAAAATGAATTATTTTAAATAATATTGACGAGAAATTTATTTAGAATATAAATCGAACGTATATATTATATAGATTGTCGATAGAATATAAATATTTATTTTAAATTATAAAAGGAATTGAAAATGGCGCGGTAGTTCGATAATTCGATTTCAAACTTCAATTGAACATACTGGGTGCAAAATAAACCGGATTTTAGTGAAACAAAAAATAATAGGATCTGTTGGAGAATATCTTTCCAACGAATCTGAAAAATTGAAATTTCATAGCGGGAATCAAAAGATACATCCAGTTGAAAATTCTGAATAGTCGCTATGGAATTCAGGCCCTTAAAAATGGAAATTTTGTAAACGACCTCGAATTTCGACGAAACCACTTTTGTTGGATCCGTGATGTAAAGTTATTGCTAGGTTTCAAATTTCATATTTTTTTCGAATCAATATGTGAGCGTGGCAAAGGAAAACGCGTTTGACCAATTTCAGTTGATTTTAATCGACTGGAAAATGGCCATTTTCCAACGGTCTCAGAATTCGGCGAAATTAGTTTTGTTAGGACCGTATCGTCAATACGAAGCTAGAAAATATTTTTCTGGGATTTTTCGAGTTAGTATGTGGCCTCGGTAATTTGAAATGTATGTTTAAATTGAATATACAAAGAATTATACATTGATTTAAATGAAAACTGATTGTAACAGCCGAATCAGCTTACGGTACATATCCCATTGTGTTCGGAATAGGGGTAAAACGCTAGGGACGACAGGCCGTGGGCCTCGTTTAGGGGTCATATGTAAAAGTCAACTGTTTAAAAATTAAAATTATAAAAAAATTAAAACCTCTCTCCTCCACCTTACTTTCTCTCTGCCCCCCCCCCCCTGGTTGAAATTCATTTCAACAGAAAAAGAAAGAAAAAAATAACCTAAACTAATCGCGTCGCCCTCCCCGATTCAGCCTCGCCTCCGCACCCTCCGCCACATCGCCGGAGACACCGCCCTCCCCAGCACCGCCTGACGCGACCGCCCCCTCCCCGCTCGCTTTCCCTCTCCTCTCGAATGCGGCCACCAACAGACCGACGACGCGAGCAACCCCAAGCCGCCACCTGCGCGCGAGCACCCCCACCGCCACCTCCAGGCCGACGTGAATCCCCCTTTCCCCTCTTTTTACACTGCAAGTTTTTTTTAATTATTTATTCATTTTCAGTTTGATTTTTATTATAACAGCATTATAAAATCTGAGTTTGTTTTAAAATAAAATTCTGAATTTTGTTTTCGAAAGATAAATAATGGCATTTGTTTTAGTAAAATATAAATGAATTGATTTGAAAATATAAATGAACTATTTTTAAAATATAAGTATCGTTGTTTTTAAAACATAAGTATCATTGTTTTAAAAATGTAAACATCATATAAAGAAGTAATTATATATATAACAGTAGAATTAAAAATGTGAATTTTCTTTGTTTGAAAAGAAATAAAAATATGATTTTTATTTTATGAACATCGTAATAAAAATTTGATTTTTTATGTGAATAGCAAAATAAAAATGGAATTTTTATATATTGAATAACGAAGTAAAAATTCGATTTTTATATATTGAATAACGAAGTAAAATTCGATTTTTATATATTGAATAGCGAAGTAAAAATGCGATTTTTACATATGTAGAGAATACGGGCAGAGAAAGTGACGAAAGAAGAAACGACGAAGATTTCTACATTTGAAGAGTCGTGATGTTGGATTAGCAAATCTGTGAGAATTTCTCACACTTTAATTTTATTTTTCTAGTTATAAATATATACTAGGATGCAGATGGTGCTTAGTAGCACCCGACACCCGTCGTCCATAGACTATGGACGGCTTGTATGCTTATTTGTTTGATTTTGATGTGTAGTTGATTGTGTGATGTGATGTGGAATAAAATATCTATATAGTTGAAATAAAATATTTTATAATGGAAAATATTTTATAGTTAAAAATAGAATTTTTAACGTGTCTATGAAATGAAATAAAAATAAACAAATCGGACGATTTGTTTATATACACACATTTGACTGATATTGATTGGAACGATAAATTTTACACATCACCCAACTGCACAAATAAAATCTGTGTTTGATTGTTTGAAACCCCATACGGGTATTGGGATGATATTTGACGTACACTAATCCCGATTGTTTAGTTGTATGTCGATCGATTGATTGACAGACTGTTATAAGCGTTAAATATTTATATTTAATGCTTATACAGTGTAGAACGCACTTTGGATGATGGTTGATTATTCATCGTTGTTATAGTATACATGTGCTGTAGAAAATCCATATAATTAACATAATATGGTAATTGATTGGGCCTCATTCCAGTTTTGAAAAAGAAATATTTAAATAGAAATATTTGAATAGAAATATTTGAAAAAGAAATATTGGAAATAGAAATGTTTGAAAACCGTGTTGATTAGATTGACGCCATTTTGTCGTGATCGATATTTATATCGATTTCATTAATTTTATAATGAATATCGAAAGTGATTTCAAAAATCTGATATTTTGAAAATAATGGAAATTCGAATTAAATTAAATAGAAAGGAATTCAAATTGAAATTAAATAGAAATGAATTCGAATTGAAAGTGAATAGAAATGAATTCGAATTGAAAGTGCATAGAAATGAATTCAAAGTGAAATTGAATATAAATGAATTCGAATTGAAATGAAAACGAACTGAAATTGAATTAGAAATCAATTTGAATTGAAATCAATTTGAAATGAATTTAAATGAATTTGCAAGAGGAAATGCAATTTTGATTTGAATTTGAAAATGAATTTAAAACGATTTATAAAATTCGTTTCGAAAGGAAATCGACGATGTATATTATATATATATATATATATATATATATATATATAATGGCCTGAATAGAACGCGCCGCGCCGCGGCAGTTCGCGAATTTCGACCATTGACTTCGAACGGATATTGCGGGAGATCCGACCGTCGGATTCTCCTAAAACCGGAACCGTTGGGTTCGTATCGAAAAGAGCTTTCTAACGAATATTAGAAATTTGAAATCTAATGGTTGGATTTGAATTATGTCCAAATCAAATTTGGAAAAGGTCGCTGTAAGTGCAGTTCGATGGCCGTTGATGGAAATCGGCTGTACGGGCCTTGATAAAATTATTAAAAATAATAATAATTTGTGTAAAATCATAAGAAATGATTTGGGAAGAATTGGGATGAAAAACTCCATATTTGAAAAGATAAAAATAGATTTTTATCGAAATGAACTAGTTTTGAACTAGAATTAAAATTCTATTTGTTATTAAATAAATAAATTGAATTTGAAAATGGTTTTGAAATATAACCAGAATTTCCAATAATTGCATTGGAGGGGATTTAAATCGAAATTGTCTTTGGATTATTTCGATGTTGGAATTCGTGATTATACAGATGTTGTTATGGAAATTTGAAAGATATATATTTATATCGTTATTTCCAATACGACATTTGTTAGTCGTAGAATTTGATATTGAATATAAGCCGATATATTTTCTATTCAGAGCCTTGTATTGAATATCAAAGGTGATTTGGGTTTATCATGAATGGTGTCTTTATTAACAGCGTTCTTGAACCCAGTTGAGAAAAGATTAAATCTTTTTATTTAGATTTAATGAAGTGAACCAATTAAGTGATATTTAATTGGAATTGAATTGGAATTGATTTTTGGGTTTATCGTGGACAGTGTTTTAAATAATACTCGTTCTTTAACCCGATAATTAATGGAATGTGATTTATGGTTTATCGTGAACTGTGTTTTAAATGACACTGATTCTTTAACCCAGTTAAAGATTAAAACTAAGTGGAGTTTTAATGAATCTTTAATTAGATTGAAAAAGTGTTAGAATGGAGTATCACCAGTTTTGCTCCAGGCGATAGTTAAATCTTTAATTAGATTTAAACGTGAAATAGTAATTGAATTTACCGATAACACCGTGGTGTTAGATATGAAGTATAACCAGTTTTACTTCATGGGATGAATAGGTTGGGATTGGGAAATTAAAATAAATGATTACTTCGGTGTGGTTCGCTAATCCCGACTAGTTTGAATTGATATTCAAAGGAGATTAAAGAATAAATTTAAAGAATTTATCTTTGATAAAATTTATGGGAACCTTTCCCAAAATATAAGAATATTTGAATAAAAAGAATATTCTGAAGTGGAATGAGGCGTATGTTATGTTTGTGTAACACTTTTATTATATATACGTGAGTTGTTCAGAAAGACCGGGTTTATCCCATTCTGAATAACTAATTCGACGTGGTGTCGAAGATGAAGACGGTGGTCGAAGACCGGAGGTCTTCACGTCGTTTGGGTGATTACTGATGATCTTGATTGGGCTGTACACCCAAGAAGATGGAAACAGTTGGTGATCATCCAGACGTACTTGGAGATCGATGGATATGCGGGGTACTAGGTGCCTCCGGTTTCATTCAGACCCAGAACGAACTTGTAAATGGACTGTGTGTCTGACATTGGATTTTAGTCTATGTGATTGATTTCTATTAAATATATATCTATTTGGCGGTGGAGAATTTATTCTCTTGCTTAACGCCCTTCTCTGAGACGTACGAGCTCAGGGGTTATATACTGATGGATATTAAACGCATAGAGTGAATTGCCTATGTGGCATGCCTAAGTGGCAAATGATCAAGGCTTCTGTTGAAAAGAAAAGTCTTGTGGTGGATGATCAAAGCACGGCCTGTGTGGCATAGATTTGTGTAGCGTTGATTCGCGAGCCTCACACCCCGGTTGTGAACCAAAAACGGGAGAAGGATCCAGGGAGGGCATGCGTTTCTTTCTAGCTAGGGTGGTGTCAGTGACCTACCAGCCCTGACATTTATATACTTTTCACCTGTGTGGTTGTTGCTGTTGCGAGGCGCCTCGGATATATCGGTCGATCCGGGACCGATGGGGTCATTGGACTCATTTACGCCCCAAAGGGCGGGGAAACGCAGTGTTCAGGCATTTTAATCCACATCGGTGGACCGGCCCTGTGGCTCCTAGGTGCAGTTGCGGCTGTTCCTGAGACATGGTAGGCTAGATTGTCTCGAATCGGTAGAGGACTATCTTTTGCCTCGGTTCACAGATGGAAACCCAATTTCCAAATACGTGACATTTGCGGTTTTGATTGTAGAGCCTAGTATGGCGACGTGATATATGGTACCCATGCTGTCTATGATTGATACTTATGATTTGAAATTGATTTCTTCACTTATAGTATCAAATGATTTGTTTTAAAACGTATCAAGCATGTTTTGGCTATTATAAGGGAAAACCCTATCCTCCGGTTTGTGTTGCATTGTGTGATGAGACCAGGGTCTTATAATAGCTTCATTGTTCTTTATTTAGCATTGTGCAGTTGTTTTATGCACTGGTGTTCTTGGGAGGAAACCCGTTCCGTGTTATACGGCGTGGTCCCTTGATTTACCTAACTTTAAAAATAAAGATTAACTGTTTTAGTTCTCACACCAGTCACATGACTGACCTGGAGTTTATTTTTTTGACCTAAACTCTGGGTGCCCTTATTTTGACACGGGCAGCTAGTATTTTTGGTTTTGCATATTTATATTCACAGGATCCTGGTTTACAGCTGGAATGATATCCGGAAAGCTTTGTATCCGTATATCTCCTTCAGTTGTGTATTGTATTATTTTCCGCTGCTACGCATTTAAATGTAATTTAAATCTCTGATATTTCTATGTAATATTTATTCATTTATACTCTGTATATTCTTGTAATCTGATGGAATTGTTGTAATATACAATGAAATGTTCTTCCGTCTGCGTTCTATTTTGTGGCTTGTTCTCGAACTATCCGCGCTTTCCCTTACGGGGAAGTTACGGGTTTTCACAATAATAATTTATAAAGATTTTAACTTTTTTTTTAAAAAAAAAGCTTGAAACTTTGTTTGTGTGAAATATAAAGATTTAACTTTTGTTAAATATAAAGATTGTACCTTTTTGATTGTAAATAAAAGTTTCGTTTTTGGTTTTAAATATAAAAATATTAGCTTTGTTAATGAAAAAGAATCATTTTTTATGTGTAATGGAAAAAGAATCATTTTTGTGTGTGAGTAAAAGAATTTGCTTTTGTTTGTTAATGTAAAAGATATCATTTTGGTCTTTGTTTTGTTGATATAAAAAGACATCATTTTTGTCTTTGTTTTGAAAAAAAAAAAGATATCATTTTTGTTAAAAAGAAAACAACGATTTTCACTGTCATTTGTTAAAATGAAATTGACATTATTTTGCACCGTCATTTGTTAGAAATGTAATGAACAATATTTACACCGTTATGTGATAAGTTAGGAAATGAACAATTTTTACACCGTTATGTGTTAAGTTAGAAAAAGAACATTACTTCCACCGCCACTTTATTAGAAATGAAAAATAGGTCATTGATTTCATTAGTTAAAAATGAAAATTACATTTTCATGTAATAAGATGAATAAGAAGAAAAGATTACATATTCATGTAATGAGATTAAAAAGTAGGAAGTTTACATTTTCATGTAAATAACATAGAAAAGAAGTAAAGTTACATTTTTCCTAATGTAAATAAGAAAAGAAGTAAAGCTTACAATTTTAATGTAAATAAGATTAAAAAGGAAAACTTACATTTTTAATGTAAATTAGATTAAATAGAAAAGTTTACATTTTCTTAATGTAATATTAGAAAACTGAGAAAAGAATCATATTTCATTATGAAATATGATTTGCATTAAAAACACAACTTTAATGTTAATATTAGGGACATAGAAAAAAAATCATATTTCATTATGAAATATGTTTTACATTAAAAACATATCTTCAATGTAATATTAGAAAACTTAGAAAGAATCATATTTTTATTAAGAAATACGTTTTACATTAAAAATACATTTTTAATGTAATAGTAGAAACATAGTAGGATGAGGATACAATAAAAAGAAAAAGTTAGAATTTAAAAAGATTACCTTTTTAATTGTCAATATGTTAAATTAAGAAGATTTTTTCCAAAACGTTATCAATCTTGAATTAAAGGAATGTTTTTATTTTATATTCAATTAATGGAATTAATAGACGTTGATTTAGAAAGATTAAGTCTTTATTGTCTAAAAGTTACAATAAAAGGACTCAATTAAAAAGATTACATCTTTGGTGTCAATATGTTAAAGTAAAAAAAAAATTATGGTTTCAAAATGGAAGATCTTGAAAAGGTTGTTATTATAAAATCATAATAATATGAAAAGTTACAATTTATATTAAGATACTTGAAATCAAGATATTTAGAAATAAAGAATATCTTAAAATTAAGATCCCTTAATGGAATGGATAATTTCAAATAAATTTATATTAAGATACTTGAAATCAAGATATTTAGAAATAAAGAATATCTTAAAATTAAGATCCCTTAATGGAAAGGATAATTTCAAATAATATGTTTTGGAAAAATTAATTATAATTATAAATTATAATTGTGCTTGGACACGAGGTTAGGTTACATTTGTGGTGGAAGTCTGCCCGGACCTGACCGGCATATCCAGCAGCCACTAATGTTGAACCTAATGTGAGAGGTCCAAGTGCACAAATACGAAACGGGCCATGACACGAGGTTAAGCCCAACTTGTGGAATAAGCCTGTCCGGAACCGACCGGCACATCCAACATTCACAAGTCGTAGGCTCAATGTGAGAGGTCTAGCCCATTATAAAATACAAATGGATAAGAAAATGAGTTGGGCTATTTAATCCGTTTTAAAAATAGCAACGCATTTTTAAAAAACCCGAACGAGTTTATCGATTTATTTTATCCATTTTATAATGAATATTAAAATAGAAATTTCAAAATTAATATTTTGGAAAATAATATTATTATAAAAGGATAACATATAGAATAATCAATTTTCAGATTATAGTTGGAATCATGAAAATGCATGTGAAAATGAAATCATGTTTTTAGTGTAACATGAGTGCATAAGAAATCAACATAATCATTTGTTTTAATGTCATTTAATTGCATATGAAAATAAAATCATATTTAGGAGTAGCTTTAATGCATGTGAAATAAAAACATGTGTTGGAAACATGTGAATGCATATGAAATAGATTCATATTTTAAACTCATGTTAATTATATGAAATATAATCGTATTTTTAATGTTATGTTAATATATGAAATTTAAAACATATGTCAGTGTTATGTTATTATCTTAAAAATAAATATATTTCTAAGATCATGTTCATATATTGAAGATGAAACATGTTTTTAGTGTAATGTTCATATATTAAAATGAGGCATAATTTTTAATGTCATTTTCATTGGAAAGAATTAAACGTTTAAGGACTCCAATTTAATATAAGTTGACTCCAATGAAAAGATAGTAATTGAATAAAAGTAAAAGTTACATTTTTCATGTAATGGAATTAAAGTGGAATTACATTTTTCATGTAAAAGAACAACAGTATGAAATTTACGTATTTATGTAAAAAGATTTTCAGTAAAGATTATAACGATGAAATGTATATTTTAATGAATGAATTTTCATTAAAAAGAATAAGGAAACAAAATATACATTTTGTGTAATTTGAAAGACGAAAGAAAAACGTACATTGTTATGTATAGTGTGTGAATGTGAATTATAATAAAGATAAAACATTATTGTGTGTCATGTTATATCTTGATATTATATATACAAATAGGGATATTTGTTGTTAGTAAAATATATGGATGAAGGAATTATATAGAATTATATATATATATAGAAACTAAAATCAAACGAATCGAGCGTGGTAATTCGCATTTTGGAATCGTGTCTTTAAATTATTATACCAAAAGACCCGACCGTCGGATTTTCCCAAAGCTGAAACCGTTAGGTTCACCTTGGGAAGATCTTTCCAACGACATGAATTGTGTTAAAATCCAACGGTTAGATTCAAAGAAATGTGTAAAACAAATTTGGGTGAGAACAGCACCAAGGTCACCTATTGATATGAAGTGTTGTTAAATAAAATTCAATTATTTTTAAATAAATTTTTTTTAGAGATTAATCATTATAAATTAATACTAACGATAAGAAATGATTTTAAATTATATATATACGAGGATCATTTGAAAAGTCCGAGTTCAATCTCATTTCAAATGACTATTCATCGATCTGAGTCGAAGAGTTGAAGACGGTGATTGAAGACCGACGATCTTCACATCGAATGGATGAGGACTACTGATGCCCGTGATTGGAGTACCTATCTTGAAAGGGGATGCAGTGGTAGTTGTTCAGACGTATTTGTTGATTGTTCGGATATGCGAGGAATAAGGTGCCTCCGGTTTCGTTTAGACCCAGAACGGACTTGGAAATGGATTGTATGTCTGATGTTGTATTCCTTTATACGGTATTTGTTGATCTATGCTAAATATATATCTGTTTGGTGTTTAACACCCTTCTCTAAGACGTACGACCTTAGAGGTTATATATCGGTAGGAATCAATGGTATGGTATGGATAGACAATGTGGCATGCTAAGATACAAATGGTCAAGGCTTTTGTTGAAAAGCAGGCCTTGTGGTTGATGATCAAAGTATAGCTTGAATAAGATAGCTTTGTGTATTATGTAGCTTCACGAGCCTCACAACCCGGTTGGAGTCTAAAACGGGAGAAGGGAACGCAGGGAGAACAACATGTTTATTTCTAGCTAGAAGTGGTGTTTGGGTTTTACACGGCCTGACATTTTACTTATGTGAATGATGGAATGAGACACCTCGGATATTAGGTCCTGTAGGACCGGGAAACATGTGTTCAGGAATTGCCAATCCGCAAAATCGTATGTGCGGACCGGCCCTGCAGGATCCAATGGTTCACTGCGGGGAATCCTGAGACATTATCTACAGTGCCTAGAATCGGTAAGGAACACCTCCCTAGCCTTGACTCATGATGGAAACCCAATTTCCAACACGAACCACGCAGTTTTGATTGTAGAACTAGTATGGCGACATAGTAGGATAGGGTACTATGCCGTCTATGATTAATACTTTATGATTGAAATGTTTTTGAAACATATACACACTCATAATAATATCAAATCCATTTTATCGTATCAAGCATCTTTTGACCATTATAAGGTAAAACTCTATCCTCCGGTTTGCGTTGCATTGTGTGATGGGACTTGGGTCTTATAATGGTTTCATTTTTCTAAAAAGCATTGTGTTGTTTAACGATTTACTTTATTTTTACGCACTGGAAATCCAATGGAGTAAACCCGTTCCGCGTTAGCGGCGTGGTCCTGTGATTAGCCTTATTATTAGATTAGTTAAGTTAGATTTCTCATACCAGTCCCATGACTGACCTGTAGTTTGTTTCACTGGCAAACTCGGGTGCCCATCTTTTTCACACGGGCAGTCGAGTAGCTTTTTGAACATATTTATCTTTAGCAGGATCCTGGATCGAAGACTAAAGCTGTGTCCAGAGCATAGTTGTCTTCCGCTACCTTAGTTATTTATTCCCGCTATGTATTGTATTAATTTACTATAATTTATCTTCCACTGTAATTTTATTCGATGTACTCTGATATTCTGTACTCTGATGTATCGTTATTATGATGTTTATAAAAGTCTGCTATTGTTGTTCTAATGTGTTGTATTCCCAAAGTTAACGTATTCGGGTTTTGAACGGTCTTAGTCGATCTAGCGATTGATCAGGTCGGGCGAAATCCGGGCCGTTACAGGTGTGTTCTTTCCTTTTTCTGCATTTTATTTTTGTTTATTTTTGTGTTTATGTTTGATTTTGTGATTGTTTCTATGGTGTGTGAATCATATAGTAGATGATATAAGTTTTAGATTTTCTTAAGTTCCTTCAATACACTATTCACCCCCTCTAGTGTTAATTTTGCCTTAACGATCCATTCTGCATTCCCTAACTGAAATGCTTTGATCTCTTAAGTTGCGGAGATTATTGAAGTTGATCTTCAATAGTATAGCACTTCGATGATCTTCAATGATTTCGCGATGATGGAGATGATTGAATGAAGCTTGATGGAGCTCTAATGGAGTTTGAGACGATTTCTTATTGTTGAGGAATGAAAATGCAAGCCCTTCGAGCTGGAAAAATTCGTTCCTTTAAATGTAGGAACTAACGAGGTATTTATATGTGTGGTTTGGAGTGCAGTGGCAAAGCTGAAATTTCATGTGTGCAGGCTATGGATTGGATGCCTAATCTATCATAATTACGAAATTGCCACTGTGCCAAAAAAATGGCCGATCCATCCTTCGGAGCGCCTGATCCATGGAATTTCAATGATCCATCGTTGTGTGCCTTGGCAAATTATATGTTTCACTGTGTGCAATGCGTGGCTGATCAATAGCGGTTTTCGGCGGATCCATCGAGACCGTACATGCCCAATCCATCACATGGATTTTCTGCCCGATCCATCTGATGATGTCGCCCGATCCATTATTATGAGAATGACCGATCCATATAACAAGATTGCCCAATCCAGGAATGCTAAAATTCCTGATCCGTATGCAAGCTTTATGCCGATCTATCATATGGAAGTTGCCCGATCCGTGAAAGCCAGCAATGACTGATCCACAGCGAACTCATATGCCTGATCCATGGGAATATACATAACCGATCCAGTTGTACGTATCATAGTCCGATCCATCAAACAGAGAATTCCCGATCCATTGATAATCAAGTATCTGATCCATGGCTCTAACGTAGTGACCGATCCATGATATTTAAAATTGTTATCCATGGTATGAACACACATTCGATTCATCAACTTAAAAAAAATTGTCCAATCTATCTCATATGCTTTTTAACACATTGTTTTTGTACCGCATTTCACAACGGGGTTAACCATTTCCTTGATTTCACTTTTTAATAACCTATAACATTTTGTCAGTAAGATGGAGTAGGTAAAAAATTAAACCAAACTGAGCAACAAAATAGTTTTCATGCAAATTACATGTTAGGCCAGGATTATCGACTATGTCGGCAAGGCTATATCAACCATGTCGATATGGTCATATCGTATCGATCAAGTCAAGATGACCTAGATATGTGAAATACCATGTAACATGGTATAGAATGGACCTGAGGCATGTCACATCATCTAGATGGCTTATCAAAAGAATCCTTATTGCCTGTTTTTATACTTGTGTTTTCAAACCTGCCAGTCCTCCCAATTGTATTGCCTTCGTATTGGGGTGATAAGATTCTTTTCCTTGTAAAAGATAAAAGGCTTACCACCCCTAATGTTTTCTAATCGTATAGAGGTTGTATCCTCTTTACCTTGTCGACTATGTCGATAAGGTCATATTTTCTTAATTATTGTAATAAAACTTTGAGGCCTACCAACTCTTTACCTTGCATGTCGACTGTGTCGACAAGGCTATTTCTAACTTTTTTATAAAATCTTGAGGTTTATCACTTACATCCTTCTCATCACTATTTGTGGTTATTAGGGTTTGTTTTCAAACTCATTTACTAAAGTTTTGAGGCTATTTCCTCTAAACCCTGGCATCACGACAAGCTTGTTTTCAAAAAACTTGAGGTTGTTAGCTCTGTTCCTTACCGTTTTTGACTAGGCTAACAAGGCTTATTTCTTAATTATTTTCCAAAAGACTTTGGGCCTATCATCTCTTGGCTTATAGATCTTCGACTTTGTCAACAAGATTACTTTTAAACCTTATTTTTAAATCATTTCGAATCCATAGGTTGCTAGGCTATGTATGAATTCAGTAGGCTTGGACCAGCGGCTTGGTCATTTATTTGTATGGAGACCCTGATAGAGGGTCGATAAGAGCAGAGACGACATGCTTGTAAAGCATATAGGATAAATATGGCATTTAACCATAAATTTTTATGATATTAGTTATTGATAATCTTTTGAAACATGATTGATATGTATATTAGGGACAGAAATGAGAGTAAATGAATCATGTAATATTGAAGATACCATTAGGAATTAATTAACCATGTTATATTGGGGATGCCAATAGGGTTAATAATTATGTTTACATTGAAGATGCCAATGGAATGGATATTGGGTATATTAATACATTTTAATTATTCCTGGGTTACTAGATAAAACTTATTTAATGGTTCATAGTCATCCTACCTGTAAAACTATGGCATGTTTATGGTTATCATCTACATGTGTTGATGAGTTCTAGTCATTACAGAAAAGACTATGAAGTGGGTGTGGATAGCTCATGTCAAATGAGGAGTTAGCTCATGAATTTTTTATACATTTATGATGGGAAGATTGTCGTTGGAATGGTTAGGGATGAACGATCCTAAAATATAGGTTGTGATGGGTAATCCCAAATTCAACACATATGTAACTTATAGGCAAGTGCGTAACTTACTATTTTAATAATAAGTATAAGATAGTCAACACAGTTAGTTAGAAGAAGCGGGATGGTAATCCGCATTATATTGCACTTAAGCACATTATTATTACTACTACTATTGTTATTCTAACCACTACGTTGTGTAATTAAAGCGCTTATCGGTTCTATAGCGGCGTAGGTGCAAAAAGGTGTATTGAGGATAAAGTGGGGAAATAGCGAAGGCGCAAAAGTGTTCATTAGATATAGAATCAAATATTTGAAAATTAATTAATCATCTTTCTTGCATTATATGTGTATAAGAAAGTGATATTAATTAGTCTTATATAATCAAATCAAGGAATATCGCAGTTATGAATGCTAAATTTGATGAGGGTAATTGATTGTTACCATATATTAGGTACTTATGCCTTAAATTTAGCCATTTACGCTAAACTTATTGAATTTTTTAGAAAGAAAATTTGATAAATCAAACCCTTTTTATTTATATTGCTAAAGAGGATGCTAAAAAGCCTCGATTTAGCGGATGTAGGGGGAAATAGCGGGGATAAACATGGATAAACTGTTCATCAGCGCTAAATTGAAATAGCACAGCGGTTGAAGAGCGCTATGGAAAATAGCGGTGATATTGCGGGGATTTAACAGTATAGCCATTGCGATTGTAGAAGCGTATGGATAGTTATTGCGTTATATGATAGAAGAGAGATGTGAACCCCGTTCTGTGGAGCGATGTGGTCTCACTGGATCTCTATTGGTTTTAGGGTATGTAAACCCCGCATTTTTAATATAATTAAAAATGAAATAAAATTTATGAAAATATGCTTAGATAGGTAAATAATGGTGATGTATAATGAGAATTAATTAATACATGGAAGAGAAGAAAAATTAATTTGATAATAGTGTGTGTAACGGAGAAGATAGTAAAATAAGGATATTTAATTTAAATATAAAATGGACATCACCATTGCGTTCCTCTCGAAATTTTGCATGAAATAGAGTCCAAGTTTTCGAAAATCGGAGTCCGTATGAAGGAGTTATGACCTTCTGAAGTTTCAGCGAAAAATCAGAAAACAGTCCAGCCTAGAAAAGGAAAAAAAAATGACCAGGTCGACCATGGGGTCGACCTCCCAGGCATAGTGTCGATCCCCCCTTAGGGAGGTCGACCTGTAGCGACCTAGAGCGGGAATTTTGGTCCAAAAGCGGGTAATTCGCCCCAGAAGCTGTCCAGGTTCATTTTTGAGCACCTGGATGAGTTTTTGGGCCTGGTACGTTGGTTTAACACCTATATAAACACCCTAGGCTCATTGTAAACTCCACAACAATTCATGGCAAGGCCATGGCTCTCTTCTAACATGATTTCTTCTTCCTCCTCAAGCTATTGATCTAAATAAATCTTAGATCTATTCTTCTCTCTTTTCTCTACAACATCTATTCTTAAAATTAAATAAGAACGAGATCTAGAATAAATAAAATCGTGAATTAAAAAGAAAAGAGGCTTAGATCTAAATCACTGTGCAAAGATAAGGAATTCAGATCTGCAACCTACGCCGCATATGAAATCAAAGATAAATTGAATTGGACATGAAATCAATCAAAGATGAATCAAAAGCAACAAAAAGGGGAAATCAGTTCGAATATTAATCTCGTTCCTATTTTGAAGATGACGAACACTGTGAGTGGAGTTATAATGCACTTTTTGTGTAAAATTATTGTTTATCGTTCAAACATTCCCTATGTAAACATGAAATGAAATTATTGAATCCATAATGTTTAATATTATCATGTGCTCGATTTTAATTATTATGCCTACGATTATGTGCCTCCTTTTATTCTTTCCCTTTTTGATTTTTAATAGCAAGGCTATCTCGAGCCTAGATCTATCATAAAATAAATACGATCGAATGATTATTGTAAGCGAAAAGGGAAACGCTCGATTTTGGGTTATGGCAAGAACTAGAGGGTTTGGTTATAAATTACAAAGAGGGGGTTGGCATAATATAACATTGACAAAACCTTAATGCGTAAACCAAATTTAGAATTATACGCATGAACATGATCTGGGGTTTGGCGTAGAATTCACATCATTGATTTAAGCATGAAATTGACTTATGGATTTGTTAATGGGTACATGTCTCTAGAATAAAACCTGTATTATAACTTGAATTTGGGTAAGACACAAACTTGATATGAATTGACATCTGGAATTTGACATGAAGTTTACATCTAGAACTTGAACATGAAATTGACATGAATATGAATTATGAATTTTATGATAGACGTAACCTGTTAATGGGATTACAAGCATGAATATAAATTGGGGTTTTTGGGTAAAGCTTGGATTTGGAAAATTGACACTTGACATCTAGATTGAACTTGATACTTGAATTATGGCACTATTGAAATGCATTGAACATGAACATGGTTGAGTAACTTGTGTAATGTAAATATGGACAAGATTATGAATCTTGAAATATGACATTTAGAATATGCTTATGAACTTGACATCTAAAACGAACGCGAACATGGCATGAATTGGTAGTTGACATTTATAAGAACATGCTTGTAAGTTGGGTAATTGGCACAACATGAACTTAATATTTTTTGACATGATTATGAACTTGACTTATTCCAATTAGAATAGACATGAACCAAACATGAAAGGTGGCTAACTCAAGGTTAGGATGAGTTTGCGATGTAATCCTGCCCGGAACCGCCCGGCCTAACCAGTGGTCGCAAACAACTGGTCCTAATGTGAGAAGTTAGTCATATCGCGCTTAAAACCCGAGGTTAGACTGAGTTGTGGCGTAATTCCTCCCGGAACCGCCCGGCATAACCAGTGACCACAACAATAGGTCTAATGTGAGAGGTTGTGGTGCATTAATAATTAATTAATGGCACATGATTCGTAGGGTTAAGTCATGAATTCAAAGACAACACTTAACCAAATTTATGAATGAACGTTACAAGGAGATGGGGTTAAGTCGACACGAACATATGAACAAAACTTAACCAACAACGGAAATAGGGAATGTTAACTACCTATTATAAATCGAAGTTGAAATAGTCAAAGGGTTAATTAGGGGGTAAACCTGTCCTAGGGACATAGAAAGACTATGATTTAAGATGTAATGCAAGACCTGAAGGGTGGGATAACCTATAATATGGGGTAAGGTAAGCAAGAACTATGGGAAAGCACCCATGCGCTATCATCGAATAAAAGAGAACTTAAGTCATGCTTGAATTCATGGGAAAACCTTAGTCAACAGGTTGAATTATAAAGCGAGAATATGTGGTCTGATGTCTATGGTAACGAGAATTGACTAAGTAAAACAACGAGAATGATATTTAAGTAACAAGCCTTACTTAATAAGAAAACTAAGCAATAAACCTTAGTCAAGAAAACGATCGAGAACGGGAACTAAGTTGTAATCCTTAGTTAAGGGGACTAAGTGATAAACCTTAGTTAACAAGATTAATGGGAAAGGAAACTAAGTGGTAAACCTTAGTTAAGAACAACTAAGTAATAATTCTTAGTCAAGGAAACTGAACCAGTCAATAAATAGATGAATAACCCGATACGGTAGATCATCGCTTAACAAGCACACGAGGAGGAGCGAACGTTTATCTGATTTCGAAAAAGGCTCCAGCGGACTGGGTTACGAAGCACGTAGCTTTGGGGAACGTGAGGGTACTCTTGGTATCCCTCTGTGAGATTGCAGATGATCCGCCTGGGCTCACAGAGGTTAAGGTCTACGGTAGGAGAACCAAGAGTATGCCTTAGTTGCAATATAAGGCAACCTAAAGACTAGGATGGACCAGCGTGAGGCGGCGATATCTTGTTTAGCCCTGTGATAGCACTCGTCGTCTACCTACCATCTTCAGTCAATCGTAGTACGCATGCGGAAAGGCAGAGAACTCCCAACAGACCATATACTTGCTATCTAGTTATGGGTGAGGCTGGCCAATAGGAAAGTGGGGCATAGGTGGCAGGAGTATAGTTCTCGTGCTTGATTTTCTTGGATTGCCTTTCATTAGTTGAGGGAGGGGTCACGTGGGACCATATCCACTGGTAGAAAAACAGACCTTAGCATCTGCATCGGCAGATAACTTAAAGCTCCCGACCGAGTTCCATATTTCTTGATTTAGCCATGTCATGGGACTCGGGCCGCACATATAGTGTACATGTGCACCTAGACATCGAAAACGATTCACGATACATATGTGGGAAAAGGACGTTGTTCGATAGGTAGCATAATCCCTAGTAGTCCTAGGTGTCATAAACCCTAATCGAATCTAGAAAACGTTCAATAGGTAGCATAATCCCTAGTGATCCTAGGTGGCACAAATCCTAGTTGAACACTCGATAGTTCATGATAAGGAAACCTAGCCAGATCAAGGGTGGCAATCCAAACGATTTCAAGAATGGTGGCACTACGTTGAAGTAGTATAGAATTACGTGATAAAGCTCGTACAATATACGACAAAGGACTGTACGTATACATGGAAAGGATTATACGTGTTGGGGAAAAATTACATATACGATGTATTAGGTTAAGTCTACTAGTAAGTGGACGACAATGACATGGGTTTGGCTTTGGGTGCTAATATTGTGAATAACCTAATAAACAAGAAATTATAACTAAATGGCATATGTAGGGTTACACAAGAGTTTATTATAGTCCAGTCACACAGAACTTATGTTCTGACCCCCTCCTCACAACAAGCGCAGGTCAGGTTCATGACAGAGATAGTATTGCTTGACTACTGGCTTGGCAGTATTATTATTATTAAGGTAATGCTATTTTGAATAAATTATATTTTATTCCTTCCACTGTGAGCTGCTTTATGAACTCTGACATGTTTCTTTCTCTCTGTCTTTTCTGCAGGATACCAGAGCACCCAACTCGGGGTCTCGGCGGACTGGATTCCCAAAAAAATTCGGTCTGTCGAAACCCGGGTTGTTACATCTGGTATCAGAGCTTCGGTTTAGTGGTCTTAGGGCGATAATGAGTGAACGTATTTGTATTTTCTAAAATATAAATATATTATATATATATAAACCTAAACCCATATAGTAGCCCACTAGACATGTAAAGAGTTGGGATATTGGTTGTACACTAAAGGCATGGACATAGAAATTTTGGAAACAATTAGGTGGTTGGGAAAGTGTACAATATGACTTGGAGCTAGAGAGTATCCCATAGAATGGAAACTGAAATATTAGTATTTCCAGAGTAGTGGGTCTAGAAGTAAAACCTTAGAAATTAAAAAAAAGGTTAAAGTGTGAAAATGGATTAGGAATATATATAGTAGAGAAAATTGAATTTGTGAAAGTACCTAGAGAAGCCTAGTTGAGTGGAAAACCCGCTTTGAGTCTGACACAATAATAAACTTTTAAGAACTTGAATTTGTAAAAAAAATAAAATTGTGGTATTTTTTGAGATTTGATCTTAAAAGTATCTTGATGTTTGAAAAGTGAATATTGGGTTTTAAAATAAAGTGGGGTATATTATGTAAAACAACGATTTCTTGTTTTGAAAGAATTCTCTCATGAAAAGGAGCACACATACATATATATAGCTCACTAGTTCTCATATATGAAAATCTTGAAAGGAAAATGTTGTATTTTGTAAAAGGAGTTTTTGAAATCTCTATTCTATTAAATTTTGATTATTGTTAAAAAAAAATTGGGTAAACAAATTTCTCGTAGAATGCATAAGCATTGAGACCTAGAATTGTTGCTTGAGAAAAAGAGAAGGATAGGCTAGTAATACACAACATGGACTGGTAGTGACTACTAGGTGATGAAGGGCAAGCAATTATATAGACCCTGTTAGGTGGACTCATGATTGTCAGAGGTAAGAAAGTCTTAAGATCCTTGGCCCATAGTTGTAGCCGTGTAGGATACTGTTTGACTAGAAAACGGAAAAGCTTATTTGAAAAGATAAATAAATAATATAACATGAGAAACTGGACTAAGCCAAATAAGCTAAAGAATAGCCTAACTAACAAGAAAACAATAAATTCAGTAAAGCAATAAAACAAGACGGGGGAAAGAAAATTAAAATCTCAAGAAAAAGATGAATAAATATGAAATTATTTCAAGATAAAGTCGAAAATACGAGAAAGAAATATTCTTATGTGGTTGTGCTTGGACAAGAAAATAGGAAATCTTAATAGAATAGTTATATAAAAATCCAAGTACAATTAGAAAAGAAAAACGGAGGATGTGAATTTTTCCGTTTTATACCTTTTCGTAACATAAGAAATCGAATTTGGAAAATTAGATTTTTCTAAATCTCGAATTAAAAGATGGTTGGTAGGGTTTTGGATGCGAAAATTGGATGAACTATGCTCTTACTCTACAAGAGTATGGGAAAATTTGATGGAAAATGTTTTGATTTTTCAAAAATATTGCATCCATATAGAACTGCATGTATATTTAGGATGTGAGCATCATGTTTTGAAAAGTTTTTTAAAGTTTGCATACATATAGGTGGATCCAAATTAGGCATACATGCTTTACTATAATGTATTTCACTTTGCACATGTGCACATGTGCACAATGTTGCAACAATTGGATGAACACTAATTGGATGTTGCGAGGGATTATCTATTTTACTCTTATCGAATTTCGGGGATGAAATTCTTTAAGGGTGGAGAATGTAACACCCCGCATTTTTAATATAATTAAAAATGAAATAAAATTTATGAAAATATGCTTAGATAGGTAAATAATGGTGATGTATAATGAGAATTAATTAATACATGGAAGAGAAGAAAAATTAATTCGATAATAGTGTGTGTAACGGAGAAGATAGTAAAATAAGGATATTTAATTTAAATAATAGGAATTAAGCAAAATGGACATCACCATTGCGTTCCTCTCGAAATTTTGCATGAAATAGAGTCCAAGTTTTCAAAAATCAGAGTCCATATGAAGGAGTTATAACCTTCTGAAGTTTCAGCGAAAAATCAGAAAACAGCCCCGCCCAGAACAGAAAAAAAATGACCAGGTCGACCATAGTGTCGACCCCCCCCCCCATTGGGAGGTCGACCTGTAGCGACCTAGAGCGGGAATTTTGGTCCAGAAGCGGGTAATTCGCCCCAGAAGCTATCCAGGTTCATTTTTGAGCACTTGGATGAGTTTTTGGGCCTGGTACGTTGGTCTAACACCTATATAAACACCCTAGGCTCATTCTAAACTCCGCAACAATTCATGTCAAGGCCATGGCTCTCTTCTAACTTGATCTCTTCTTCCTCCTCAAGCTATTGATCTAAGTAAATCTTAGATCTATTCTTCTCTCTTTTCTCTACAACATCTATTCTTAAAATTAAAAAAGAATGAGATCTAGAATTACTACAATCGTGAATGAAAAAGAAAAGAGGCTTAGATCTAAATCACTGTGCAAAGATAAGGAATTCAGATCTGCAACCTACGCCGCATATGAAATCAAAGATAAATTGAATTGGACATGAAATCAATCAAAGATGAATCAAAAGCAACAAAAAGGGGAAAATCAGTTCGAAGATTAATCTCGTTCCTATTTTGAAGAAGACAAACACTGTGAGTGGAGTTATAATGCACATCTTGTGTAAAATTATTATTTATCGTTCAAACATTCCATATGTAAACATGAAATGAAATTGTTGAATCCATAACGTTTAATATTATCATGTGCTTGATTTTAATTATTATGCCTACGATTATGTGCCTCCTTTTATTCTTTCCCTTTTTGATTTTTAATAGTAAGGCTATCTCGAGACTAGATCTATCATAAAATAAATAAGATTGAATGATTATTGCAAGCGAAAAGGGAAACGCTCGGTTTTGGGCTATGACATGAACTGCAGGGTTTGGTTATAAATTACAAAGAGGGTTGGGCGTAATATAACATTGACAAAACCTGAATGCGTAAACCAAATTTAGAATTATACGCATGAACATGATTTGGGGTTTGGCGTAGAATTGACATCATTGATTTAAGCATGAAATTGACTTATGCATTTGTTAATGGGCACATGTCTCTAGAATAAAACCTGTATTATAACTTGAATTTGGATAAGAACACAAAATTGATATGAATTGACATCTGGAATTTGACATGAAGTCTAGAACTTGAACATGAAATTGACATGAATATGAATTATGAATTATGAATTTAATGATAGACGTAATAATGGGATTACAAGCATGAATATAAATTGGGGTTTTTGGGTAAAGCTTGGATTTGGAAAATTGACACTTGACATCTAGATTGAACTTGATACTTGAATTATGGCACTATTGAAATGCATTGAACATGAACATGGTTGAGTAATTTGTGTAATGTAAATATGGACAAGATTATGAAACTTAAAATATGACATTTAGAATATGCTTATGAACTTGACATCTAAAACGAACGTGAACATGGCATGAATTGGTAGTTGACATTTATAAGAACATGCTTGTAAGTTGGGTAATTGGCATAACATGAACTTAATATTTTTTGACATGATTATGAACTTGATATATGCCAATTAGAATAGACATGAACCAAACATGAAACGTGGCTAACTTGAGGTTAGGATGAGTTTGCGATGTAATCCTGCCCGGAACCGCCCGGCCTAACCAGTGGTTGCAGACAATTGGTCCTAATGTGAGAAGTTAGTCATATCGCGCTTAAAACCCGAGGTTAGACTGAGTTGTGGTGTAATTCTGCCCGGAACCGCCCGGCATAACCAGTGACCACAGCAACAGGTCTAATGTGAGAGGTTGTGGTGCGTTAATAATTAATTAATGGCACATGATTCGTAGGGTTAAGTCATGAATTCAAAGACAACACTTAACCAAATTTATGAATGAACGTTACACGGAGATGGGGTTAAGTCGACATGAACATATGAACAAAACTTAACCGAAAACGGAAATAGGGAATGTTAACTACCTATTATAAATCGAAGTTGAAATAGTCAAAGGGTTAATTAGGGGGTAAACCTGTCCTAGGGACATAGAAAGACTATGACTTAAGATGTAATGTAAGACCTGAAGGGTGGGATAACCTATAATATGGGGTAAGCTAAGCAAGAACTATGGGAAAGCAACCATGCGCTATCACTGAATAAAAGAGAACTTAAGTCATGCTTGAATTCATGGGAAAACCTTAGTCAACAAGTTGAATTATAAAGCGAGAATATGTGGTCTGATGTCCAAGGTAACGAGAATTGACTAAGTAAAACAATGAGAATGATAATTAATTAACAAGCCTTAGTTAATAAGAAAACTAAGCAATAAACCTTAGTCAAGAAAACGATCGAGAACGGGAACTAAGTGGTAATCCTTAGTCAAGGGGACTAAGTGATAAACCTTAGTTAACAAGATTAATGGGAAAGGAAACTAAGTGGTAAACCTTAGTTAAGAACAACTAAGTAATAATTCTTAGTCAAGGAAACTAAACCAGTCAATAAATAGATGAATAACCCGATACGGTAGATCATCGCTTAACAAGCACACGAGGAGGAGCGAACGTTTATCTGATTTCGAAAAAGGCTCCAGCGGACTAGGTTATAAAGCATGTAGCTTTGGGGAACGTGAGGGTACTCTTGGTATCCCTCTGTGAGGTTGCAGATGATCCGCCTGGCCTCACAGAGGTTAAGGTCTACGGTAGGAGAACCAATAGTATTCCTTGGTTGCAATATAAGGCAACCTAAAGACTAGGATGGACTAGCGTGAGGTGACGATGTCTTGTTTAGCCCTGTGATAGCACTCGTCGTCTACCTACCATCTTCAGTCAATCGTAGTACGCATGCGGAAAGGCAGAGAACTCCCAACATACCATATACTTGCTATCTAGTTATGGGTGAGGCTGGCCAATAGGAAAGTGGGGCATAGGTGGCAGGAGTATAGTTCTCGTGCTTGATTTTCTTGGATTGCCTTTCATTAGTTGAGGGAGGGGTCATGTGGGACCATATCCACTGGTAGAAAAACAGAGCTTAGCATTTGCATCGGCAGATAACTTAAAGCTCGCGACCGAGTTCCGTATTTCTTGATTTAGCCCCATCACGGGACTCGGGCCGCACATATAGTGTACATGTGCACCTAGACATCAGAAACGATTCGCGATACATACGTGGGAAAGGGGCGTTGTTCGACAGGTAGCATAATCCCTAGTAGTCCTAGGTGGCATAAACCCTAATCGAATCTAGAAAACCTTCAATAGGTAGCATAATCCCTAGTGGTCCTATGTGGCATAAATCCTTGTTGAACACTCGATAGTTCATGATAAGGAAAACTAGCCAGATCAAGGGTGGCAGTCCAAACGATTTCAAGAATGGTGGCACTACGTTGAAGTAGTATAGAATTACGTGATAAAGCCCGTACGATATATGGCAAGGGACTGTACGTATACATGGAAAGGATTATACGTGTTGGGAAAAAATTACATATACGATGTATTAGGTTAAGTCTACTAGTAAGTGGACGAGAATGACATGGGTTTGGCTTTGGGTGCTAATATTGTGAATAACCTAATAAACAAGAAATTATAACTGAACGGTATATGTAGGGTTACACAAGAGTTTATTATAGTCCAGTCACACAGAACTTATGTTCTGACCCCCTCCTCACAACATGCGCAGGTTAGGTTCATGACAGAGATAGTATTGCTTGGATACTGGCTTGGCAGTATTATTATTAAGGTAATGCTATTTTGAATAAATTATATTTTATTCCTTCTGCTGTGCGCTGCTTTATGAACTCTGACATGTTTCTTTATCTCTATCTTTTCTGCAGGATACCAGAGCACCCAACTCGGGGTCTCGGCGGACTAGATTCCCAAAAAAATTCGGTCTGTCGAAACCCGGGTTGTTACCGGGTACTTGTTATCATTCATACCAGCCTACTGACTGATTCGAAGTTTTTATTTTCCCTTTGAACTCTCGGATACTCATTTGAGTAGGTTAAGGGTAATGGTTTCCAAGTACTTCTTTAAATAAGCTTCCAATGATGTATAAGAGACAATTAGCTATGTTGGAGTTTTCTTTATGTCGTGTTTGTTTTGGATGTATGTAATGGCAAAACTGTTTATTGCCAATATCTAATCTCTAATTAACTGAGGTGCCATCTTTATAGGTTTATTTTATGATTATATTTTGTAATAATTATATTTGACCTGATCGTGGGTTTTGTGATGAAAATTTGTAGTGGGGATATTAATGAATGTATTTTGAAAATTTATCATATTTCTATGTTCCATGATGTTAAGGTTCATAACATATCTATAACGACCTATATTTTTACCAATTTGAAATTACAAATTTAAATGATTTCGAATATGATTCGAATTTTATAATAAGTTGAATTTAATATCTATATTGACTTTAAGAAGTTTTATCAGTTTATTATGATCAACAAATTTATCGTATAATCCTGAAATAGTTTTTATAACTTATCAATAAGAATTTATAACCAAATGAACTTGTATTTATTAATTTAAAAATGATAATAAAACCTATTTCAAATTTGGTAATACATTTTGATAATACATTATATTTATAATTGTAAAATGTGATCGCAAATGTACAAACAATAACTTGTATTTATTAATGACTTGTATTTATACCTATAACTTATCAATAACTTATATTTATTAATTTAAATACATTTTATTTAAAACTGTAAAACGTGATCGGAAAATGTACTAACAATAGCATCAAATTTTGTCAAAACAAGTTGTTCGAACGTTGTAGTGACATGTTAACTTTGTTAACATAGTTCTTAAGCTATAATTTACCTTTAATATAATATATAACACATGCTTAGCTATGTAGTTAAAGCGCTAAGCGGTTCTATAGCGGTAGAGTGCAAAAAGATGTAGCGGGGAATAACAAGGATATAGCGAAGGCGTAAAAATGTTCATTAGATGTAAAACCAAATATGTGAAAATTAATTAATCATCTTTCTCATATTACATGTGTGCAAGAAACTAATATTAATTAATCTTATATAACAAACTCAAGGAATATCTAGTTGTGCATGCTAAGTTTGATGAGTGTAAATGATTGTTACCACATATTAGGCTTTTATGCCTTAAATTTAGCACTTACGCTTAACTTATTGAATTTTTAAAAATAAAACTAGTCAAATCAAGCTCTATATATAATACTACTAAAGCGGAAAAACCTTGATTTAGCGGATGCAGCAGAAAATTACAGGGCTAAAGGTGGATCTACCATTCATTAGTGCTAAACTGAAATAATGTAGTGGTTGAGGAGCATTATGGGCTATAGCGAGGACATTACAGGGACTTTAGTGCGGCTTTAACTGCATAAAGATGATTATTAAGTATGCTTAAAAGGTGACATGTGTATCTTTATTTTTAATATTTAAATAAATAAAGGTGAATAATCACTTAAACTAACATGTGTCCTAACTTAGTTAAGTAGCATGACAAGTGCCCCTTTAAAAAAAGACTTAAATACCCTCTCTCTACCCTATATAATCCCACCCATACCTCATTTCATTCATCACCAAAATTTCCAAGCTTTCTCCTTTTACTTTCATGGCTTCCATCTGCTTCCTTCTCCTAGTCTAAGCCTTTCACCACCATCCTAACCTCCTCATCTCTCACCTCATAAAACACACCTTCACCGTCTTCTACACCCACACTCTCGGCCTCCCTTCCCCTCCATACCCATACACCCTCTACCCATCATGGCCTTCCTTATCTCTCTTCCTATATCATGGCTAAACCCCCCTCCTCATATATATATATATATATATATATATATATATATATATATATAATTTTGTCTAGAAAGAAGTTTGGAAAAAAAGTAAAGACAGTGAAAAGTTACGCTAGCTCAAGTTTATGTTCTACCGAAAAATTAATGGACTAGAAATAAAGGTAGGAACTACTTTAACCATGTTTGGATGTTTATTATAATCATAATTTGATTATAAAGTTGATTTAGTTGAATGGTTGTGAATTTAATTGCATACAAGTTATAAGCGTTAATTACCATAATACTTATATTGTAGATATTGTGAAATTGTTGAATGGTTGCTATGGGTGAATTTATAGTTGTTATTAATGTTAATATAATATCATTCATATATTATACCCAATTTTATGGTATTATAAGAGTATTGGTTAAGTCTCATTCCAATTTGATAATATTAATGAATATTATATTCATTTAAGTGAAAATAATTTATGAAAAATAAAGTTGGAAATTTAAATCCAAGAGTGGACAGAAATGAAATTCAAGTTAATTTTAAAAATATTGTAAAGGTGGAAATCAATTTGAAAGGAATTTGATGCAATATGACATGTTTAACTTCAAAGTGAATAGTAAAATCAATTTGAAATAGTGATTTTAAATTTGAATTTGAGTTAGCTATGTAAATGATGTTTTAAACTCAAATTAAAAGTACAAATGAGTTTACGTTATGTTTAATTTGAGATTTCGAAAGTTTGGAATTCAAAAAGATAATATTTGAAAAATATTAATATAATATTAATATTATATTCTATTAAAATAAATAATTGAATTAAAAGGGAAATATTGGAAATATTAATTTTAAGTGAGGTTATGTGTGTTTTAAATGAATTATCAAACGTATTTGAAGTGAACTAGAATAATTTTGAGATAAAACTGAAATATGATTAACTAGAGTACTCTTGCTATGATATATCACGAATTTCGGCCATTAACTTCAAATGAATGTACAGGTTCAAAATTAAATTGGATTTACCTAAAAAAATTGTTTTTAAATGGTATTAGTTTTCAAATTAAAAATAAATTTAAGATTTCAATCCATAGATTTTGAACTATGTTCAAATCAAATTTGAATAAAAATCACGGTATTGTAGTTCGGTGACCAAATTGGGAAAAATCTTTATAAATGAATATTTTTAAATTATTAAAAATAGGAAAAAAATATAATAAATCATAATAAATGGTTTGAAAGTGATTTGGATTAAAAAATATAAAGTTTTGAATAATGGAAAGGTTAATTAAATCAAACAAGCCAATTTAAGCTATTTAGCAATGCTTTTTGCAATATTTTTTCAACAGCATTAAGATTAAAGATTTTAAACCTAACAATTCTTATCTAAATCTTTGGTTGACATTTATAGATGGTAAATGAAGTGTTTTAATGATAATTTGGTTTAAGAAGCAGATAAACGAAAGTAAACCGAGTATGCGGAAACCATTAATCCCAACTTTGAGATTTAGAAAAATAAAAGGGGTGTATAATTAAGGAAAGGGATGTAGCAACCAGTGTCTGGAACATACCTGGCCAACGTTTATTTATCTAGGCGAGGGTTGGAACGGATTGAAAGGCAAACCGAGTACTCTAGAATGATGTTTTTGAAGATTTAATTTTCATAAGACTAAAGTTTTCCAATTATGAATTAATTGGATTTGGATAGAAATAATCATCATACACTTGGTATTAAATTCCGCAGATGGAACTCGTACTATTCGAAGAATTCAAAGGGTGATTATAACATTATTCCACCCATAGTATTTGTTGAATATTGAAAATTATATCGAATATAAGCTGATATCATTTATGTGCAATTTTTATACTCAATATTAATTGGTTTGAGTTTGTCGTGAATGATTTCTTAAATAATATCATCTTTAACCCATTAAAGAGTTAAACCATATGATTTTAACTCGTTTAAACTCATAATTTGACATGAGGAGTATTTATTTAAGAACTGAGAAATCTTTTAATCAAGATTTAACATGACGATATTGGAACAATTTCCCTAAGTAAAGTTGAGGATAAATCTTTATTATGATTTGAATAATCTTTTTCTAAAAGATATGATTTGAAATGTGAAATCAATGGTCGAAGAATAAATAAATCTTTTGATTGAAGACTAAATAAGCATTGTTGAAATATTTTCTTAGATCAAACATGAGGTGAAATTGAAAATAAATCTTTGTTAAATTTTAATGAATCTTCGTTAAAGATCAAATGGAGCGATTTTATGGATGAATTCCTAAATTAAGGAATTAAGGATTTTATTAAGTCAATGAAAGGTTTGGATTAACCAACTTAATATGGAAGAGACTTAATAGTCCTGTATATCCATATTTTTTTCAAAGACACGATGATTATTCGAAAAGACCGTGATCAAATTTGAGTGATTCCCATCCAAAAACCATTTCAAATAATGATATGATGAAATAGAGAAAATGAAGATATTGAAGACGATGGTTGAAGATCAGAGATCTTCTCATCGAAAGGTCTATTTGTGATATCTTGGGAAGCTCCCACTATGAGATTATTTATAACAGTAGTCACAACATATTTGATGAACTTTCATATTACAAGGGCTTCTCGCTTAGTAATAGCCAAGGAATAAAGCGCCTTCGGATTCGTTTAGTCGCAGAACGAATTTGTATGGATGGTTTGTCTGACATTGTATTCTAAGTCACAACAAATGATGTCCACAAAATGTATATCTGTTCGGTGGCAGATAAGTCACCTCTTCTCTTAGCTTAACACCCTTCTCTGAGATATACAAGATAAGAGGTTATATATTTTGTGGGAATCTGCCGTGTGGTATGGAATGATAATGTGGCATCTGAAGTGAAATGTGCCGTGAAAGAACAAAGCGAAGCATTGTGAAAAGCATGGCCTTGTTTAGCGTAGCCTCACTAGCCTCACACCCAGGTTTGATGGGAAGCCAGTGGTCAGATATGAATGCTTTTCGAGTTGAATATTTCGGTGATCACCGAGGTATCAGATACGTCTACAACTCATGGCAGAATATAGTGATGTCTGAGTCCTTGGATGTTATTTGCTGGGTATACTGTTTCATGTTTTATGGAAAGCAAACGGTGTTTGTGCCTGGAATTATAACCGTTGGATACTGTGATGCATATAGATTTTGATTCCACAGATTAATCTTTCATACCAGGAACCATCATGTTGGCAATCCTATTCTCTAATACGAGCCTATGATTTTGTTTTTATAGAAATTATCCGTTAGCATAATATAATGGTACCTTTGCTATGCTGACTATAATTAATAACCTTGTATGCATATGTTTTGAAACAATGTCATTAAGGATGATATCAACTGTTTGATATATAAAAGGTTTTGGTTACCATAAGTTAATAACCTATTGCATGTTTATGTGCGTCGTGGTCTTATGAGATACCCTTCTTTTGTTTTCAAAAATATCTATTTTGACTTCTCACACTAGACCCAAAACTAACTCGGAGTGAATTGTTTTCCCTTTAAACTCTGGGTGCTCTTATTTTCCCAAGGGAAGTCTAGTAGGCTCGTTAGTAACAAGAGCACCTGGAGCAGTAATATGAAGCACTTTTTAGGTTGAAACTTGGAGTTGAAATTGGAGCATTTTGGATTCTTTTAAGCCTGGTATCATTGTTATCTTTTGTTGTAAGGATATACATTTGTGATTATCTATGTTGAACTTAACTCTGGTTATGTAAATGTTTTCCGCTGTATGAGATCATGTTCAAAGATATATATATATATATATATATTTCCATTCATGTAAGATTCTGTTCGATTCTATTTTCTATTCTACACCGACTTGTCTGATTTGTAACACTTGAATCTTCGATCCACTAATACCGCGGATGTATTAAGTACCATTTTTAAGGGTTATAAATTTGGTTCGTCATGTGATAATTTAGGAATATATACAGTTTGAGTCGGATATATGTGGATTATTGTCGATTCAAAATATACGTATTTTTAGGTCATCACAATATCCATTTTCTATCAATGAAAGTTAATACTATAATTACTATAATACCTATAGCTCTTAACTTTGGGTCTTAGAGAATAAGGTGTTATAATTTGATATCAGAGCATAGAATTATGTAAACTTAAACGGATTTTTCTAAAAATATTTCAAAACTAAAACCAAAAGATCAAAGTAATATATCAAGGCAGGAGATTACAATATTATATCGTACTTGTATTTGTGTCATATAAGTGTGTGTGTGTTTGTATATATATATATATACCCACAATCTTAGTCCATCCTTCGGTATCTTACTAAGGTTTGTATGCAGATAAAGAAAGTAAGATATGCAAAGGTGCGAAAAAGTGAATCTATGTGGTGGAAGCACCATGGTAATGATCGACCAGAAACTAGAGGGAATCAAGATCGTAGAGATAATGAGGGTAAAGGTGCTACAACCCCACTAGTTGATATGGGAATCTGTATCAGTTCTTTGTTCAGTTGACGCAAGATGAAGCTACTTATGGTTTTACTGGGGCTGACGCTACTAATGCTGGAGGAGTTAATATTGTAGCACTAGATGGAAATAACTATGCCAAGTTAGGTAAGGATTATGCTAGTCTTGGAGGAAATCCTTTTTATGGAACTGAAGACGCTATCGAACTGGAGAATTGGATTTAGAGTTATGAGGGAATCTTCTTCGATTTCGGCTTGACTGATGCATTGAAGAAAAGGCTAGCTTCGAGGTAGTTGCAAAAGGTTGCACTACATTAGTGGAACGGTGTTCCTGTAGGAATATCGGAAGATGACATAACTTGGGTAGATTTTCAAACAAGACTAAGGATAGATACTTTTTCGAGCGATTCAAGGCGATGATGTTTCAAAAGTTCGGTGAGTTCATGCAGGGAGATATGTTGGTAATAGAGTATGCTAATATGTTTAATGAATTATCCAAGTATACTCATGACATGGTCAGCACATTAACCAGGAGGAACGATAAGTTTATCTGGGGATTAAAGCCAAAAATTTCTAAGGCTACATTGCTACACTTAAGAGATCCTAGCTATATAGCTAGAGAAATGTATGTTCGTAATGAATAATTGTTTTTCATTTAATGGAGAGAATCCATTTGATAGCTAGAGTTCTAAGGGGAAGAAGAGAACGTACTTCAAAGGAAAGAAAGTTCATAAAGGTAGTAAGGAAAAAAGGAACAAAGGCGATGTTGTTTACCATAAATGTAGTAAGAAATGTCATTACACCAACGAATGTTGGTCCAAAAAAGTTAAAGCGAATGTTAGAAAGCTAAATATGAGGTGTTGTAATTACAATTAGCAAGGGCACTGTAAGAGGAACTTCTTGGAGGCAACAAATAAAAAATCTTACTTTGGTACCATTATCTAAAGCCATCGGTGTTGAGAAAGGAAATTTTGTGATGGAAGATCCGCTTTTAATTCGTAGCATAACTATTATAGTGTTATTTGATATTTCAAATGTTTGGTATGTAAGTTGTCATTATAACCATCATATCTTGTTACTCTAATCTTATTAGAGGTTACACAACTCTGGGAATGAGATGCATTAATCTAGAATTTCAGCTGCTAGGTTATAATTTTAGTTGCAGTTTATAAGTGGTAGATTTTTTTGGCTTTGGTATTGTCATGGGTACGGATTGGTTGAATTATCATGATGCTAAAATATGTTTCCAAGATAGGAAAATACTGCTAAGTCACCCTAGTTGTTATAATTAGATCATATACCTAGTAGAGAGTGCGAATCCGCGGTTTTTGCTTTATTGGGTGCATAAAAAGTGGCAGATGAAGTAAGTCGAGTTCCAATTATTAAAGAGTTCATTGATGTTTTCAAACCACTAACGGGATTATCACCAAAGAGAGCCATAGGATCTAGCGGGATGACACCTACATAAATGAAGGAGCTGAAGGTGAAGCTAGTAGAATCAGAAGGAAAGAGCTTTATTTAAACAAGAAGTTTTCCTTGGGGGGCAGTTGTAGTGTTCGTAAATAAACCTGATGGATCGCTAAGATTGTGTACTAACTATCAAAAGCTCAACGAGAGAGCGGTAAAGAATAAGCATCCTTTGCCGAGAATAGATGTTATGTTTGATCAGCTTAGTGAAGCTAGAGCGTTTTCTCAGTTGGACTTGGCTACTAGTTTTCGTCAACTGCGGGTAACGGAAGATAACATTCCATCAATAGCGTCTTAGATTATATATGGATGGATCATACTAGTGGATGGTCATGCCATTGGGGTTGACGAATGCATCTTCTTTATTTATGGATTTGATAAACTTGATTTTTTCGAGATCACTTATTTTGATGTATTCCAAAGACATGAAGGTCATGAGATTCATCATCATATTGTTCTTGAGACTTTGAGGAAACACCGATTAGAGGCTAAGTTTTTTAAGTGCCACTTTTGGGAGAAGGAAGTAAAGTTTCTCATTCATGTAGTTACGTGAAAAGGGTTGTCTGTAGATCCAGCTAAGGTTGAGGCTATTAATAGTTGGAAGAGACTAGATATTGTTATTGAGATTATAAGTTTTTTTTGGGTTAGGCAACTTTTCCTGGAGATTCATTACGAACTTTTCGCGGATAACATCACCACTTACTAGTTTAACAAGGAAGGATATTAAGTTTTTTTGGTCAAGTAAGGGTGAGAAATAATTTCAATTTTTGAAGCATTTATTGACCAATGCTCCTATTTGTTTATACTAGATGGCAAGCAATATTTAGTTGTCTACATTGATGCATATGGAACTTGATTAGGGGTGTTCTTGTGAAAATAGATAAAGTGATTGCTTATGCTTTTAGGAAACTAAAATCACATGAGGCTAGATATTCAACTCATTATTTAGAGCTAGTGGCTGTTGCCTTAGCTTTGTAGATTTAAGACATTACCTCTTATGGGAAATATTCAAATTATTTACATATCATAATTATTTGAGATATTTGTTCTATTAGTAAGAGCTAAAAATGAGATAGTAGAGATGACTAGAGTTATTAGCAACTTATGACTTTGGCATTGATTATACATCTAGAAAATGAAATGAAGTTGCTTATTCTCTCAGCATGAAACATTAGGATGTTGTGTTAGCTAAGTTGGAAGAATGGAAAGATTTAGAGGAATTGACTACTTAGAATGTGCGAATCATACTGAAGGCGAATTCAAGTCAAAGCACAACTATAATGTCATGTTTGAATTTTGACCAGTCTTGATCGAAACAATAACTACTCAAAAAATTGAAGATCCAATTTTAAATTAAAGGTTCAGAAGACTCCGAACTAGAGTAGAGACTGATGGTTTGGAAGATTTCGGTCTTAAGCAAAAAGATGGTGGAGAAGGAAGGGAAGACTATGCTTATTATATGTTAATGATCAATTTAAGGACATTCTTGGAGATTGTCATCGATCTAAGTTCACTATTCATCCTGTAGGTACCATGACATGAAGAAAAGTTTCTTTTGGGAAGGAATGAAAAGAGATATTGGCTTACGAGTCAAATAGCGTATGAAATGTTAGCAAGTGAAAACCTGAGCATCAGAATATTTCTATGGACTTCCAAGGTCAAGAAGAGAGAATGAAACTATTTAGGTCATAATGGATATATTGACTAAGAGTGCCCATTTACCATTATGTCTATTAGGACAACACTTGTATCAGCTGAGTTATTCATGAAGAAATAGTTAGACTGCTTGAGATTCTTAGTAGTGTTTTTAATGATAGGGATTTACTATTCACTAGTGAGTTCTGGAAGAGTCTATAGAAAGTTTTGAGAACTGGGCTCAAGACGAGTATTACTTATCACCCATAGAATGATGGGCAGATAAAGAGAGTTAATAGGATACTCGAGGATTTATTAAGAGCTTGTATTCTAGATTATGGTGGCTCATAGGACATTTGCATTTTGTTGAGTTTTCCTATAATAATTTCTTTTTAGGCTTATATAGGAATGATACCTTTTGAGGCATTATATGAAAGGCTATGTAAGGCGCCAGCTTACTGGTTACAGATAAAGATAGATTAGTCCTAGGTCCATATTTTGTGAAAGAAATTATAGAAAAGATTGAGTCGATCTGAGGTTGAATAAAGGAAGCTCGTTTGAGGCCGAAGAGTTGCATAGGCAAAAGGCATAAGGATATTGAGTTACCTATGGAGATCATGTATTTATAAAGGTGTCATAGATGAAGTCTGTACTAAGATTCGAAAAGCTGGGAAATTGACATTAAGATTTGTTGAACTCTTTGCTATCTTAGAAAGGGCCGAGAAGCTCATGTACCAAGTGGAGTTACCATAAATTTTGAAAGGTATTTATAATGTCCTTTATGTTTCTCATCCTCATAAGTACATTCATGATCTTGAAGCTTCTATAGATCCAAAGGCATTGGAAGACTTACTAAAGAACTGGATTTAACTTTTATGAGACAATTAGTCAGAGTTGTAACTAGAAACGAGAAAAATTTAATGAACATGACAATCAAATTGGTGAATGAAAAATGCATCGATAACAAGAAAGATTGTAGTTGGGAGATTGAAGATATGATTTGGGATACTTCTCTTGATTTGCTTCATGGTATGAACAATGTCGTTTTATAAACTTGACATCTAGTGGGTTACACTAGTGTAGATAACATTATTTGTGGACTACTATATCAGTTTTTGGATTTGGAGGATGAAGTTATTTTGAAGGGACAATATAAAACCCTTAAATTTAGAAAACATTATTTTGGAAATTTAATTAAATAAATTAAATAAGAATAATGTAATGGGATGTTGAGAGGATATTTTCAATTAACAAATAACAATTTGGACTTAGAAACTAGTCATTTTAATAAGACATAATAAGAATATTTATATAAGGGCTAGAGTAGGAAACACACGACCTTATATATACAAAACCTTCCATTTTTTTATCCCTTCATTTCGTTTCTCAAAACCTAATCATATTTATAAGGGAAGCCGACCAATATCATAGGGAACAAGGGAAAAAACTTAAGGAAAAGCTAAGGAAATCCATCCTAGGGATTTACATCAACAATTTTCAACTCTCTTAGCATAAACTAAGATTAATAATATTTCAAACCCCTTTTTTTGGGCTCTAATCTAAACCAAATTGAGTTTATGCATATACGACTTTTTCATGTATATTTTGATGCTATGACATTGTTAGATGAAACAACGGTTTGCATTGATTGGAAATAGTTAAGAATTAATTAGTTTTTTTTAATCAAAACCTATAGTTTGTGTCATCTACAATTGCTTTGAAATTTTTACATGTTGCGTACAACATGATTTTGAAGATGAGTTGCAAGTTCCATAATTTTTCGAGCATGCAGGTGTATTAAATGAATTTTCTAAGTTTGAATAAAAGTTGACCATGAGGTTAATTTTTAAAAATAATTGGAATAATTATTTTGACCTGAATTTCTGCACAAGGTAAAAAGGGATACCTTCGATCATCTGTGAATTTTTAGGATTTTTCCCATGATTTTCCTAAATTGATAAATTGATTAAGTAGCATTGATTTTCTTTCATAGCGTTTTATACTTCTAAAATTGAAAAGTATGAGCATTGTTCATATTTCACTTTCCAACAACCATAACATTTCGCTAGGTAAGATAGAGTAGGTAGTTTTTTTTACTAAACCTAGTAATAAAATAGTTCATGCAAATCACATGTCAGGCCAGGTCTATCAGCGATGTCAATAAGGTATTATATGGTAATTTCATACCGATGAATTCGAGATTTCCTAGATACATGGAATACCATGTTACATTATACAGCGTGGATCTAGGAAAGTTGTCTTGTCTATGTAACTTATCAAATGAGTCCTTATCATCTAAGTACGTACTTGTGTTTTAAAAGCTACCTCTCCACATTACCTTGTCGCCTTCGTAAAGAGCGATACGATTGTTTTCCTTATAAAAGATAAGAGGCTTATCACTTTTATTGTTTTTAGCCTTCCAGACGTTGTTTGCCTCTATAACATGACGATTATACCATCGAGGGATTGTTTCCTAAATTGTTTTCAAAGAAGCTTTGATGCTTACTAGCTCTATACCTTGTTTTTTTGACCATGCCAATGATACCTTTCTTTATAAAACCTTAGGGCTTATCGGCCTCATCCTTATTGTCACAGTTCGTGGTCTGTAGGGTTTTTTTGAAACATGTTTTCTTAGTATTTTTCTTAATATTTGAGGCTATCGCCTCCAATCCTTAGCATCCTTGTTAATGCCAATAAGCTTGTTTTCAAATTTCATTCCAAAATAATTTGAGGTTGTTACCTCTATTCCATATCGTTCCATCTATGTCGACAAAGCTTATTTCATAACTATTTTCCAAAATACTTCTGTGCTATTGCCTCTAGCTTGTCACTCGTCGACTACATGGACAAGATTACCTTTAAACCATGTTTTCAAATCATTTCAAATCCATAGGTTGCTAGCCTATACATGAGGCCGATGGGATTGGATCATCGGTTTACTCATTTATTTTTATTGACACCTTCATAAAGAGGTCGCTAGGAGGAAGGATGAATATGATAGTTAACCATAATTTTGTATGCTTTAGTTGTTGCTAACATTTGGTGCACGATTTATGCATATATTTTGAAATCAATGAAACTAAATAAATCATGTATTAATGGGATCCTAATAGAAATTGATAAACCATGTTATATTAGGGATACCAATTGGGCAAATATTTATGTTTATATTGGGGATACTAACGTGAGGGATATAAGGGATACCAATACATCTTAATTATTTTTGGGCCACCTAATAAAACTAATTTAATGGTTCATAGTCATCCTATTAGTAAAAAATGTAGCATTTGCATGTTTGTTGCCTACATTTTGTTAATAGGTTCATGGTTATCCTATAGATAAAACTATGGGAAGGTGTGGGTTGCTACTATTCAGTGAGGCCTTACCTCATGAACTTTTATTTTCTACATATATATCAGGAAGGTTGCCGTCAAAATGGTTGGGGATAAGTGATCCTAATATATAAATTAAGATGGGTAATTTCAATTTGAACAACTAGATAACTTGTAGGCAAGTGGATAACTTGCTATTTGAAGCGACCCAAGCTCCAGCTGTAAACCGAGATCCTGTGAATATAACATCTGCAGAACCAAAACTAGTAGCTGCCCATGTGGAAAATAGGGGCACCCAGAGTTTAGGTTAAAACAATAAACTCCAGGTCAGTCATGTGACTGGTGTGAGAATTAAAACAGTTTTAGCTTGATTTTAAAGTTAGGTAAATCACGGGACCACGCCATATAACACGGAACGGGTTTATCCCCCATGAATACCGGTGCATAAAAATAACAGCGCAATGCTAAAGAGAAAGTCGAAGCTATTATAAGACTCAGGTCCCATCACACAATGAACGCAATCGAGGATAGAGTTTTCCCTTATAATAACCAAATATGCTTGATACGCGAAATTTCATCTTTTATTATTACTATAAGTGAAGAAATCAACTTCAAATATAAATGTATCAATCATAGGCGGTGTAGGTACCATTATATTACGTCGCCATATATATATATATATATATATATATATTTACAACTAAACCCGAATGTCACATATTGGAAATTGGGTTTCCATCTGTGAACCGAGGCTAGGGATGGTTCCTCTCTGCTTCGAGACACATTAGCAAGTGCCTCAGGACTACGCACACTGGGCAACCCTTGGATCTTCATGGACGGTCATCCGTCGATGATAAGTTATACCATAAACTATATGTTAGCAGGTTCTATCGAACCTCTAAAATAGTCAGTATGTCGACTATCTCCTATCATCCCCATAGTGACTGATATATCCATCGATCCCGTAGTGACCGATATATCCGAGGTACCTCGTCTCCCATTATATAATAATAGTATGCAAAATCCACATGGGTAAGTAGTCTGGGCTCCATACCATGACGTTACTCGTAGTTAGAACTAACATATGTCCATTTCCACGCAGTCAGTATCCCGTTTTTGGTTCACACCTGGGTGCGAGGCTCGCAAATTAAAGCTAAAAAAAGCTATGCTATTTAAAGCCGTGCTTTGATCATTAACCACAAGGCCCTGCTTTTCAACAAAAGCCTTGATCCTTTACATCTCGGCATGCCACACCGATAATTCACGCCATGCGACTGATATCTATCGATATATAACCTCTAAACTCGTACGTCTTAGAGACGGGTGTTAAGAAATAGAATAAATTCTCCGCCACCAAACAGAAATATATCTAATGTAATGATCCAAAATTTTGAACCAATTTTGAAATTGGAATTTTTAATGCTTAGTTTAAATTTTCTGAACATAAAATAAGTTTGAGAATATTTAATAATTTTGATAGGTTAAACAATAGGTTTTATTTGAATTATAACATTTATAAATGGAAATGATTATTAATAAGTTTGTTTTACTGATATTATTTGTCGTTCAATCGGATTTGTCAAAAGATTACATAAATTAATAGCATTAGTATTATGCGCTCTTTGTTTTCATAACGTTAAGGTAAATGCTACCAAAAACACATTCCTTCTCCTTTTTACAAGTGTTAAGACACTTGTAATTTTGCATGCAACATTCCATGCATAAAATACACATATCCTATGAGGTGTCACTCTCTCCTTACTCCTCTTTTCCTGTAAGTACCAACCTTTCCTTCCACTTTTTCATTTATTCTCACCTCTTTTCTTTCCACCTTCTTCTTAAAGCTTGTGGCCATGGTTTCCATGGCATAAGTCTTCCTTTTTTCACCACCACCTTGCCAAAGGTCGTCATTCTCCTCCTCCTCTTATAATATAAAGAGAGATTAGTGTTTATTATATTATATATATTTTGGTGAAGAAGACATTGCGCTGAAATACTGTCCGACGGTTCTCTTAGCTAGGCTCGCCTACCGTGAAGATTTGGAAAGCTGTTAGGTGAGAACTCTTTAACCATGATTTATATATTTAGTTAATAGCCAGACTAATTTAAATATAGTGATTGGTTAATGATGATTAATATTTGTTGTGATAGATGATGGAAGCGAAGTCTAGAACATACACTATTAAGCATTAGTGTTATAACGCTTGTGCACAATTTTGATTTATTGAATCATGTTGATTATGGTTGTTATGGATGTTTAAATGTTTGTTGATTTTGTTTTGCACACACTATGACACAACAATTATGGTATCACATTGGTGATCGACAAATTTCCTTCATGGTTAAAAGCAATATCATTATTGAAATTAAAGGTTAATAATTGGAAAAGACCATATGTATGAATTCATATATATTGTTAAAGTCCTTTAAATGAATAAATAAATACCAGAACATTCTAGGATGACAAAGAGGATAGTGTCTAGGCTTGGGTTTGGGAATGAAGTTTCCTGCTCTCCCTGGCTATCCCTAACTGATCCGACGAATGGGAAGGTTAATTTGAAGTTATTTGAATTTAGAAATGAATTGGAATTTATGAAAGTTGAATTTTAGATCCAAAATAATTTGGGAAGTAAATTTAAATGATTTTAAAAGGGTTATATAAGGATATAATTGTTTTCTAAGATATTTTGAAGTATCGTAGAACAATGGTTATTATGGTTAAAATAGAGCTTCTCGCAAAACGGAAATTTTCGTATTTTAGATGCAAAATTTAAACGCTTATAACTTTTGCAATCTAAATTGAATTTCCATAAAATGAAAAAAGTTTGATTTCCATTAACAAGAACTTTCAAATGAGCGAAAAAAGATTTTAAATTCGAGTTATAATTTTCAATTTATGTTGAAAACCGTTTTGGAAAAGATCGTTGTAAGAACATTTGTTGACCATAACTATGAACAGTTATTTTTAAATGTTTTTAAAATATAGATTTTTTTTGAAAAATCATAATAAATTATGTAAAAGTGTTTTGAATTGAAATTTTAAGTTTTGGCTAAGATAAATGATATTTTTATCAAAATAGTTAAGATAACTATTTCGTAACGCTTTTGTAACACTTTTGAAATGCTATTGTAACGCTTCCTTCGAAAACAATCTGTTTTGAAGTTTTAAACCGTAAACTATTTTCTGAACTATAAGTAATGATTTGTGGTATATTTTCAATAGTTTAAAAGTATTAGAAATATTTTATATGGGATTTAAATTGATTTATTTAAAATTAATATGGGTTTTCAGTTTTAAATAATTGGATATGGTTGGAGATAAATCATCGGATGTTTGATATTAATCCGGTAGATGATGATTCTTACTATTTGAGGAATTTAAAAGGTAGTTCACCATTATTCCGCTTATAGCGTGAGCTGGATATCGAGATTAATATTAAGTATAAGTTGATGGTATTTCTATCCAGATCTAATGTCAAAGAGTTGGATAAATCTTTTAATTAAGATACAAGTTTCCTAAGTTGACTGGGATAAGTTGGATAGAAACAATCTTTAGATAAGTGATACGAGATTCTGTGGTGTAAATGTATACTATTTGAGGAATTTGGAAGATATTATTATATCGTTATTCCACTTAAAGTATTCGTTGATTATGAGAATTGATATCGAATATAAGTAGATACAATTTCTGTGTAATTTATGTTCAATATCAACTGATTTGGGTTTTGTTGTGAATCATATCTTCAATAATATCATTCTTGAAACCCCATGAGATTGATTTATGGAAATTCATATCGTAATTTGAGGATTTAATCAGATCTTTGATTTGAGGAAATTAAAAGTGAGGAATTGGGAAGAAAGTATAATATTTTAGTTAAGATTAAAGAATGGAATGTTGGAAAATTAATTTAATTGTAAACTATGGTTGAAATGTGGATTAAGGATTGAAACTGGATTTTGATAACGAGTAATAAAACGGAAAATTAATTAAGGCATTAAGGCTAAATCATCTTTGATTTAAGGGATGTGTTTTAAAAGAGAAAGGTTAAATATGGATTTTGTAATAATTTGAGAATGGGTTTAAAGGAGTTTAATTTTGACAACATCCAAGATGGAAAGAGATTGGTAGAAAGCCTTTGTGTTCTATAATTGTGTTTTTTTAAACTACGCTTATTATTTAGAAAGATCGGGATCGGATGTATGTTTGAAAACCATTCCAAGTAATAATACGACGTTATGGAGCAATTGAAGACACTAGAGACGACATTGAAGATCAGGACCCTTCATGTCGTAAGGACGACTTGCTGAATGCCTCGAATGGGTCGCTCCCATTTGCAGATGGATTTTTTATCAGTTAAATGGCAAGAAGCCCGAACGTATGTGAAGGAATTTCGAATTGTGGTTTCGTTCAGACCCAGAACGGACTTGTATAGATTGTGTGTCAGACATTGTAATTGACTGCGTAGCACTGATCTTTGTTAAATATATATCTGCTTGGTGGCGGAGAATTTATTCTCTTGCTTAACACCCTTCTCCAAGACGTATGAGCTTAGAGGTTATATATTGATGGAAATCAGTGATGCGTAGTGAATGGACAATGTGGCACACTTAAGTTATGAGATGAGCTATGGATGTTCAAAGCATGGCTTATTTAAGCGTAGCTTTGTGTATATCGTGATCTCGACGAACCTCACACCTCGGACTGATGGTAAACTAGTGGTCAGATTTTTATGTTCGTTTCGTATGTTCGATGCACCGGGATGTGATGATGAAAGGGTACTGCGAATTCCCCAGTCTAGGACGCTATTTGTTAGGAACTCTGATTTATGTATGTTGGGTTAGTATAACGGAGTCCGAGTCTGGACGTTATCCGTGAATACTGGGATGATGCGCGCAAGAAAGTTTGTGAGCTCACAAATGATCTTTCGTACCAGGAACCATCATGTTGGAAACCCAATCTCCAGTACGAGCCCGTACGATTTTGATTGTATAGCCTGCTGGTTACCAGTAGGATTGTCAGTATAATGGGATAGGGCATTATGCTGGCTAGGATTAATACATTTATTTGCGGAAAGGTTTTTCATACTTTATATAATAGTAAAAGAGGAATTTCACGTATGAATGCATTTTGGTTATCATAAGGCAAAACTCGCCCATCTGGTGTGCGCTTGCATTGTGTGATGTGGGATGAGCTTATGATAGCTTCATTTTTTTTCAAAAAGTCATTGCAGATTTCTATGCACTGGTATTCACCTGGAGTAAACCCGTTCCGCATTGACGGCGTGGTCCGGTGAATTACCTAACTTTAAAATAAACCCTAAAAACAACTATTTTGAGTTCTCACACCAGTCCCACGACTGACCTGGAGTTTATTGTTCCCTCACCTAAACTCTGGGTGCCCATAATTTTTACACGGGCAGCCTAGTAGTTTGGTTCACAAATTTAGCCTTGGAGTTAGTTGGAGCAGGATTCTGGTTTTAACTGAAGCTATTATGACTTGGAGCATTCGCATTCTTCCGCTGAGTTTAATATCCTTTCCGCTATATAATCAATGTACTCTGATGTATTCCTTGTAACTCTAATGTTATATTATGGTAATGAAATGAAAAGTTCTATTATTTTTGTGCAAATATGTTTGTACCCATAATAATCCATCTTTATGAATGGTTTAAGTTGTTTTAATTACTAGCTAGAATCGGGAAAAAAGCCAGGTGTAACGACCCAGAGGATTTTCGGCCCTGGAAATCGACATAAATACCTTTACCGTAACTCATGCCGACCTTCCAAACACCGAAAACACTAGAACGTTATTAGAAAGATATTAGAGGGTGAGATAAGAAAGAAAGAAATATTAGAATAGAAGAAGAAGAAAATCAAACACAGAATATCACATTGCAGCGGAACAAAATATAATACAAAAATGAACCTTTACTGAGAGCTTTTAAAAATACTTACAATATCAGAGTACATCAACATCTCTGGACAGTTATAATCATTTGTCTCATATACAACACACATAGCGGAATAGTAGCTATATATATGATCATACTTCTGAATTCCTCCAGCTCGCCTCTTCACAACATTCGAGAACCTGAATCTGAACAACCCGGGCTAACCCGAGCATTTACGAAACACCGGGTCAGTTTGGTGAACCAGAGTGAGAAAAACTCGCACAGTTTAAGGGTAACACACAATTTGATTTTAAAGTCAAAATCTTTTCCAAGGAAAGGGATAATCGTAAGACCAAATCCACACATAGACACGGACGTTTTTTACCTTACGATAACCCAAAACATGTTTGAAATCAATATCTTGTCTGATATTATAATAATGTCTAAATACAAGTAAATAACAATCTAGCAGAACGCTTGCATCTCACGCTCTGTGTATATAGTATACAATAAAAACCGCGGGCGCTTATTGGAAATTGGATTTCGACTATGACAAGGTATGGAACCACCTGCCGATAGTGTATCTCTAGAGGCAAATACACTGGGTTCAACAAGAACGTCTTGCAACCCGGCCCTCGTATGACCGACCACTCATTTTGCTTGAGTGTATCGAATGCATATCACCAACGGTTGGGCTCAAACCACCTTTTCCCGATAAGGGACAGCACCGAAATAGATTAAAGAAGGAATTGGACTTTCCCTAGATAGGTGATTATACACCCTAATGGGAGCGATCCATATAGCCATGCTGCCTGCCTGATTTTTTTCATTTCCCGGTTTATGAGGTTCGAGGCTACGCTTTATCAACACATCACATTAACTTCGAATGTCACATCGTCGGATCCAACGAAATCACTAATTGACGTCCACAATAATACATTACGTGTTAGCTAAAAGAAGTTTCCTTCTCTACTTCCACTCTTGGTACAGTTAAATAAATCAATGTACGTAACCTTTCTGGAAATATTCTATTAGACATTCATCCATACAAGTCACCCAGGAACAGGGTGAGCCGAAGGTACCCTCCTACTGCATTCTCGGAATCACCCAGAGAATCAGTAGCGAGAAGTCCTTGCGAATCCGTAGATTTCAACCACGACAGAATCACAGTTTATCTCTGCTTGCAAGTCAGAGATTTTAAGTAAATCCTTCCGATTATGAAGATCAACAGTCTTCAATACCTCCATCTCGAATCAGTATCTTCAATGTATTCATATTCGCTGGGCGGAATGGTGTTCGAATATATATTCGATCCCGGTCTTTCCGTACCAACATCCGTATGGGACAAATTTGATAGTCGGTTATTTAACTATCAAATGAACAACCATTCATCCATAAAAGAAAATGGATTCACTGATCTAATACTCAGTATCATTTATCCTCTTTAACGAACCATCTGTTAATTACATTCTTTAAATTTTCCAATATTTTAAACATCGCTTTTACTTCTTATTATAAAATAAGAACATTCACCAAACTTATTTATTCAACTTATAAACTTTTCGAAAACGGATTATAATATCATCTACGGGAATCATAACTTATGTTTCCCTCAACTCTCTCACTAATAAACTAATATCATTCTTGGATAATCCTGTAGTCGTTCAAGTTGGGGTATTTTATTTACCTCTCAGACCTTAACAACAACATTCATATCTTCAGAACAAATAGAAATTTATTAAACACACATTCCTTTGAAATACTGATTTAAACCTCGACAAAACTTCGATTCTATTAGAAATAGAATCCTTAAGAAAATTCCTTAATATCTCTTTATTATAATATTACAAATTATTTCAACAATTCAAATTCATTTATTTAAAATCCGTAGAAACAAAGCTTTAATAAATCTTATATTAATATCTTATGCAATTATTATATTGATATTTATCACAACAATTTTACCTAAATTTATCACATTCCCTTCTAAATCATACTCAACCACTTATTCATTGTCTAAAACATATAATAACCATTATAAAACTTATATCTAAAAGTAATCTATTTCATTTGTAACCAATGTTACAAAACACATTTAAAAACTCTCGACTTTATTCACTAGTTCGATTCCATTTCCAAACATAAATTTCCATTTACAAAATCTCGTTTGCAAATTTACTACGATACTTATCATTCTTTGCACATCTTTAACTGCTTTTAAAAGTGTCATCTTCAATTCATTTTGACAACTAAATATTCGTTGTTGTTATTCACATCTTTAACTTCATTTATAATCCTATCTTAAGTTAACATTTCGAACCTTGGAATAAAACTCACTTCCATTTAACTAAATCTCATTTAAAAATTTCATTTATAATTTCAACTTCGATTTCATTTAAAATATGAAACCCCATTTCTAAATCACCACTCATTTCCAATCCATTGATTTGTTCATCTCATTCACGAAATGTTATCACATTTCGTATTACTTAAAACACCGTTTGGTAAAAACGATCAATCATCACAAAACATTTCTCTTTGAACTCTTTTAAACATTTTCGTGTATTCACGATACAATGGTCCTATTTTGAACTACACTTAAACTTCCCTTCCAACCTATAAGGCTTTTACAAAATCATTTCAACATTTAAATAGACAATTCAATAAATTTATATCGTTTAAACATTTATTTGATAATCTCTTACATTTCTGTTAATTATAAATTTGTACATTTAGCTTCGACTATTATCTTTGCCATAAGAATCGCATTTTAAAATCATATCAAAAATATATTATAACTTGAGACCGCTCGAAATCCATTTAATATCGATTTCGAAAAATCATTTCCCTTAATTGACGGTGCTAAGGAGGCAATGGTTACTGGAGTACCAAACCGTGAAATATAAATCAATTTCACATTCAATACAACAATATGATCATACTGATAAGCGTTATCAATATTAGCGAAGAATCCAGTTGGATTCTTCTAACCTGTTATTCCTTGTAAAAAAATGGTTACCACGATTCAAATCATTCCTTTTAACCTGACCAATCAATAATCGTTTCCATCTAAATAGATGAAATAAACTGTTTAATAATAACGGTCGATAATAACTGTAACAGCCTATATTGTGTAAGCATTCAACTATTTATTTTTAACGTTTATAGTGTTATAAACGTAACCACTGAGGTAAGTTACCTCAATTGGATTCAATCGTTAAAATAACGATTAATTTTCAATTAAATTAAACAACTGTTTAATTTAACCGTTTAGTCAACATATGAACAGAAAATTAGCAAACAAATAAACAAGTAGCTACCATAGCACAAAATTTAAAAATCCGACTTATATAAAATATAAGCGGGGAGAACTGTGCGAGTTTAACTCACGTTGATTCCATTTTGCCATTGAGCGATTCAGTCGCTTTCAACTCCACCCAGTCCGATCTCATAATGTTACGCTTATCAATATACTTCCAACGTCCTGCTTTGGTTCGATTCTATTAACATATGGATATGTTGTATTTTATATACCGTTACCGTCTATTTTAAAATCTTAATTAATTATATTTTAAACTACATTAATGTGGTCGTGTTGATATACAACTACTAGGGCCCGTTTAACATATGATAACTGGGAACATACATCTATCTTAATGAAACATTAAATTATGTGGTATGTATCTCCTAAAGGGGCACGTTATACATATATGATTATGAACCTTTAAACTGTAGTTAGGAAAATTTTGAATCTTTTTAGACCCATAGTTCGCATAACGCGATGTGTATATACTATTAGTCATGAAATAATTTGTATTGTGTAAACACTAAAACGTTAATTATGTTAAGAATTAATTATGCAATGTGAATAAGTTTAGGTGCATTAAACTAATTGTTAGGCATGTTATAATTACCTTTCTTCCACCTGTTATATTTTCGGATGACCCTACTCTATGCTGCTGCTTTTCAACGAGCATCAGCCTCCACCAATATGCAGCACTACTTCCTTCTATCTTCCCACCAACGAGCTTCGAAAGTATTCCTCCGCCTTTTCCTTTTCCTTTTTCTTTTCTTTTTTCAACATTCGAAGGGCCTCAAGCCCAAACAAAAGCACAACTATACCAATGTTTCTCCCTCACCCTATACAATCCACGCACAACAGAAGCTACAGCTTCTCTCCCTCTCCCTTTTCGTTTCTGCCAACCCTCTTCTTTTTTTTCCTCTTTTGCGTTAAAAACCGAAACCCAAGCTGCTATAGTAGCTTTCTCCCTTCATTCACGTTGAACATGCCATCTCCGCTTTCCCACCGTACTGCTACACGCAAAAACCCGCACACCGTGCCACCTCATCATATTCTACTTCCCTTCCCATTTTATCACTGCGACTAACTCCCCCTTACACCACTTCTATGCACACGTCAGGCCTCCGCTACTTCATATATTCTCCCTCCTTTTTTAAAAAAAAAAGCCTTGCTCGATTTATTTCGATCAGCTGAGAGGGAGAGTTCGTATAGAAAAGATGAAGGAAAAGATGAAGGGGTGGTTATAGGGAGAGTAACCGTGGGGACCAAGTTTCATAGAATATAGGGTTGCAAAAATATTGATAACTAGCTGTGTTGCGTGTGGTGGAAAAAAATACTTTGGTTGCACGGTTCTTCATTGGATTGGGACGCAAGCTTTACAATTGTTTGGTACGCAAGGAACGGTGAGGTCTGGACGCAAGGAAATCAGTGGTTTGATGGGCAAGGCACTTGAAATGGGTTTGTACTTAAGGGAAAGCATGCTGGAAAAGTTTGGTACGCATGGTTAAAAAGCAGTTTGGTACACATGGTTAAAGAAATGAAGGAAGTAACTCTTGGGAATATTTTAATATTAGTTTATTATAACGAAACATGCGTATGAGTTATCGTGTTAAAAATCATTATATAAAATCCTGTTTTCTGATAAAAAGGCTAATATTAGTGTAAAAAAGTATTCTGAGCCCAATGGGACAAGTTTCGTCGAAATCCGACATCGTTTGAAAAAATTTCCTTTATAAAACCGGAAATCAACACGCATTTCAATTTTTCACGATCACTAGATAAATCAAATCAACTTAAAACCTTGCAATCCCATAATAATTTGTTGATACGAACCCAACGGCACTAGTTTCATCGTATTCTGAGACTGTTTCCCCGGTAGGCTATTTTTACGCGCACCGCGATGCCATTTTGGACACCAAATTACACGGTCTCCAAAAATAAAAACTATATGCTTATCCCGGCTCTAATTGTTGATACGAACTCAATGAAACTGGTTTTGCGGTCTAATTCGATCATCTGCTCAAGTTACACTCAAATATCTCTTTATTAAATTAACTACACGCTATAGAAATTGAACGGGCATTTGTGGCTGCCGTGGCCACATACGACATCGGTTTGCCACGCCATTCAACATCGTACAATAATTTAACGTTATGGTCCCAATGAAACTAGTTTCATCAAAAACAAAGTCCGTTTGCAAAACAGCTATTTTAAAGGCATATAATTTAATAACGATTTTCATAGCGACTATTTCAAATTTTGATTTGGCCATAACTAACACACTACAACACGAAATCTGGATTTTTCTCTTTCGTATGAAAATTATAGTCAACGTGGTCCCAATGTTTCTAGTTTCACAGAAATCCGACTTATATCGGATTCTGTATATTCAGTTAAAGTTCAAAACACAATATTACGAACTGCCATGCCATTTCGAGTTCGATTTATAATTATAAATAAAATTAACATTAAAACTTTGTTTTAAATAACGGATTCAATATTAAAAACCATTAATATTCTAAATACAATATTTAAAATAGTAATTTAAGTAAAATATTTGGCTACAAAAATACGAGACGTTACACCAGGTCATTACATTTTTGGTATCAGAGCTTTGGTTTATACAAAGCAATGGGGTACAACACATTTGAACAAATGGAAAGACTCCTCAAAGTTATATATCTCATTAGAGATAGGGTTAGTAATGCCCTAGAATGAGATTTTGGAGTATTATATTTAAGAGAGCGTATATGAAAATATGAAATGATTCTTAAAAGTTATATTTTAAGAAAGAAACATATTTTGGAAATATATGGTTAATTATAACCTGGATACTTAATCAAATGATTAAGGTTAAGTTTACATTCTGTGATTATAATTACACATAAAATAATTCTTATGGCATGGTAATTAAGCCTTTTCCACTAATGAGGAAAATGATCCAAGTACAAATGCCTTTTGGATTTAATTTCACTATTGGGTAACATTTCGAAATATCGAGAAACTTGGGTCAAATTTGTTAAGATAACTAATCAATATGGTTATAAATTAAAAATTAGAATTTGAGTATTTTACTTGATGTTGAGGTTGGACTATCGAGTATAAGAAGATTTTGCATATACGTCTGATCAACGTATATACGAAGTCTTAAGTATACTAGATAGACATAGAATCACACTCTAGTCGCTCGAAGATGATTCTGTTGATGACTGCAGCATCATCAGTATGTGTTTTCGAGTTTCGAAAGTGGGATGACTATATGATTCCGATTAAAATATCAATATATAATTAAACCAATTTAGATAAGTGTTTGAAATTGTTTGGTAAATTGATATGAACTTAAATAGAAAAGTGAAAATTTGATAAGTTGTAAGAATTATATCAGGTAAACCTGTAATTAATAAGGATAAGCCAATAAAGAGTATATGAGAAAGTGCATTTGTGATATATATATATATATATATATACATATATATATAAAGGATTTGAAAAGATGTATAATATGAAAACTCAAATCAAAATTTTGAGTAAGAATTGGTAGTTACTTTGGAATTGATTTTGAAAGAATATATTTTGAATATAAAGGGAAAAAATCTTTGAAAATATTTGAAAATTAAAAACTTGAGCACAGACATTTTGTGATTGGAATTTCTCAGTTGATTAAAAGATGTCTACATAAAGTTGTAATTTACATAAGCAATCCAAGTAGTTTGGGAAACGATTTAAAGGCTAAGTTGGAATTAATTAATCAGGATATTTTATAATTAGTCCACCCCAACTAATTAAATTTAAATAGGAAATATCTTAAGGATTCAATATGACAATATGATATTTGATGGTATTTTGGTTAAGGACTACATTGGTTAAAGCTATTTCTCTAAAGTTTGAAGGAAATAAGTTTTGTAATCTTGAATTTAGAATAATTAATGAGGACAGCCAAACTTAAACAATATAAGGAATTAAAATCTGGAATTATCAGCGAATTTGGACAGTCGATAAGTTTTAAAGTATATTGTGACAACAAAAGGAACTGTTTAAGTGAGCATGAATACCTTGTGAATTAAGTTTCACAATTTGATTAAAGGATATTTGGAAAGTGGGAATATTAAGAAGATATTACCTAAACTAAAACGTTTAGATAAGATGAGTTCTGAGATGATCGAATTTTCCATGTAAAGTATAATAGTAATTTTGGAGAACTGAAAAGGAATAAGTTTCATAACCTATGTATTTGCAAGATAAGATCTAAGAGAATAAGTTTATAACTCTGATTATTTTTGAAAGAAGTAAATGGTTGAGTATAAGTAATTGGCCCAGTAAACGATGAATCGAATATAATGGGTAACTAGAGGTTATCGTCGGAGGACATGTAGATATGGTTGTCCGTAAATATGTGTGTTATAATATTTTACCTTGTATATCCATTATAAGAACAAGGAGCTTTGGTATAAAGAATCTTAATCTTGAATTTGTTGAATGAGTAGTTACGATTCCCTTTCCTTTTCGAGGACGAAAAGTTTTAAGGGGGGGGGGTGAATGTAAGGATCCAGAATTTTGAACCAATTTGAAATTGGAATTTTTAATACTTAATTTAAATTTTCTGAACATAAAATAAGTTTGAGAATATTTAATAATTTTGATAGGTTAAACAATAGGTTTTATTTGAATTATAACATTTATAAATGCAAACGATTATTAATAAATTTGGATTTACTGATATTATTTGTCGTTCGATCGGATTTGTCAAAAGATAACATAAATTAATAGCATTAGTATTATGCGTTGCTCTTTGTTTTCATAACGTTTAAGGTAAATGCTACCAAAAACACATTCCTTCTCCTTTTTACAAGTGTTAAGACACGTGAAATTTTGGATGCAACATTCCATGCATAAAATACACATGTCCTATGATGTGTCACTCTCTCCTTACTCCTCTTTTCCTATAAATACAACCCTTTCCTTCCACTTTTTCATTCTCACTTCTTTTCTTTCCACCTTCTTCTTAAAGCTTATGGCCATGGTTTCCATGGCATAAGTCTTCCACTTTTCCACCACCACCTTGCCAAAGTTTGTCATTCTCCTCCTCCTCTATAATATAAAGAGAGATTAGTGTATATTATATTATATATATTTTGGGGAAGAAGACGTTGCGCTGAAATACTGTCTAACGGTTCGCTTAGCTAGGCTCGCCTACCGTGAAGATTTGGAAGGCTGTTAGGTGAGAACTCTTTAACCATGGTTTATATATTTAATTAATAGCTTGACTAATTTAAATATAGTGATTGGTTAATGATGATTGATATTTGTTGTGATGGATGCGAAGTTTAGAACACACACTATTAAGCGTTAGTGTTATAACACTTGTGCACAATTATGATTTATTGAATCATGTTGATGATGGTTGCTATGGATGTTTAAATGGTTGTTGATGTTGTTTTGCATACATTATGATAAAACAATTATGGTATCACATTGGTGATCGACAAATCTCCTTCATAATTAAAAGCAATATCATTATTGAATTTAAAGGTTAATAATTGGAAAAGACCATATATATGAGTTCATATATATTGTTAAAGTCCTTTAAATGAATGAACAAATACCAGAACATTCTAGGATGATAGAGAGGATAGTGTCTAGGCTTGGGTTTGGAAATGTAGTTTCCTGCTCTCCCTGACTGTCCCTAACTGATCGAACGAATGAGAAGGTTAATTTGAAGTTATTCAAATTTAGAAATGAATTGGAAGTTATGAAAGTTGAATTTTAGATCCAAAATAATTTGGAAAGTAAATTTAAATGATTTTAAAAGGGTTATATAAGGATATAATTGTTTTCTAAGATATTTTGAAGTATCGTAGAATAATGGTTATTATGGTTAAAATAGAGCTTGTCGCATAACGGCAATTTACGTATTTTAGATGAAAACTTTAAATGCTTATAACTTTTGCAATCTAAATCGGATTTCCATAAAATGAAAAATGTTTGATTTCCATTAACAAGAACTTTCAAATGAGTGAAAGCAGATTTTAAATTCGAGTTATAATTTTCAAGTTATGTTTGAAACCGTTTTGGAAAAAATCGATGTAAGGACAATTGTTGACCATAACTATAAAAAGCTATTTTTAAATGTTTTTAAAATATGTAAAAAAAATTGTAAAATCATAATAAATTATGTAAAAGTATTTTGAATTGTAAATTTTAAATTTTGGCTAAGATAAACGATATTTTGATCAAAATAATTAAGATAACTGTTTTGTAACACTTTTGAAATGCTATTGCAACGCTTCCTTCGAAAACAATCTATTTTTAAGTTTTAAACCATAAACTATTTTTCAAACTATAAGTAATGATTTGTGGAATATTTTCAAGGGTTTAAAAGTATTAATAATATTTTATATGGGACTTAAATTGATTTATTTAATAATTAATGTGGGTTTTCAATTTTAAATAATTGGATGTAGTTGGAGATAAATCTTCGGATGTTTGATAATAATCCGGTAGATGATGATTCTTACTATTTGAGGAATTTAAAAGGTAGTTCACCATTATTCCTCTTATAGTGTGAGTTGGATATCGAGATTAATATTAAGTACAAGTTGATGGTATTTCTATCCAGATCTAATGTCAAAAAGTTGGATAAATCTTTTAATTAAGATACAAGTTTCCTAAGTTGGCTGGGATAAGTTGGATAGAAATAATCTTCAGATATTTGATATGAAATTATGTGGTGTAAATGTATATTATTTAAGGAATTTAGAAGATATTATTATATCGTTATTCCACTTATAGTATTCGTTGATTATGAGAATTGATATCGAATATAAGTTGATACAATTTCTGTGTAACTTATGTTCAATATCAATTGATTTGAGTTTTGTTGTGAATCATATCTTCAATAATATCATTCTTGAAACCCCATGAGATTGAGTTATGGAAATTCATATCGTAATTTGAGGATTTAATCAGATCTTTGATTTGAGGAAATTAAAAGTGAGGAATTAAAAAGAAAGTATAATCTTTTAGTCAAGATTGAAGAATGGAATGTTGGAAAATCAATTTAATTGGAAATTATGGTTGAAATGTGGATTAAGGATTGAAACTGGATTTTGATAACGAGTTATAAAACGGAAAATTAATTAAGGCTTTAAGGCTAAATCATCTTCGATTTAAGGGATGTGTTTTAAAAGAGAAAAGTTAAATATGGATTTTGTAATAATTTGAGAATGGGTTTAAGGAAGTTTAATTTTGACATCATCCAAGATGGAAGGAGATTGGTAAAAAGCCTTTGTGTTCTATAATTATGTTTTTTAAACTGCGCTTATTATTTGGAAAGGCTGGGATCGGATGTATGTCTGAAAACCATTCCAAGTAATAATACAACGTTATGGAGCAATTGAAGGCATTGGAGACGACCTTGAAGACTGGGATCCTTCATGTCGTAAGGACGAGTTACTGAATGTCCCGAATGGGTCGCTCTCATTTGCAGATGGATTTTATATCAGTTAAGTGGCAAGAAGCCCGAACATATCTGAAGGAATTCCAGATTGTGGTTTCGTTTAGACCCAGAAAGGACTTGTATGGATTGTGTGTCTGACATTGTAATTGACTGCGTAGCACTGATCTTTGTTAAATATATATCTGCTTGGTAGCGGAGAATTTATTCTCTTGCTTAACACCCTTCTCTAGGACGTATGAGCTTAGAGGTTATATATTTATGGAAATCAGTGATGCGTAGTGAATGGACAATGTGGCATACTTAAGTTATGAGATGAGCTATGGATGATCAAAGCATGGCTTATTTAAGCGTATCTTTGTGTATATCGTGACCTCGACGAACCTCACACCCTGGACTGGTGATAAACTGGTGGTCAGATTTTTATGTTCGTATCATATGTTCGATGCACCGGGATGTGATGATGAAAGGGTACTGCGAATTCCCCAGTCTGGGACGCTATTTTTTAGGTACTCTGATTCATGTATGGTGGGTTATTATAACGGAGTCCGAGTTTGGACGTTATCCACGAGTACTGGGATGATAGGCGCAAGAAAGTTTGTGAGCCCACAAATGATCTTTCGTACCAGGAACCATCATGTTGGAAACCCAATCTCCAGTACGAGCCCGTACGATTTTGATTGTATAGCCTGCTAGTTACCAGTAGGATTGTCAGTATAATGGGATGGGTCATTATGCTGGCTAGGATTAATACATTTATTTGGGAAAAGATTTTTCATACTATATATAATAGTAAAAGAGGATTTTCACGTATGAATGCATTTTGGTTATCATAAGGCAAAACACGCCCATCTGGTGTGCGCTTGCATTGTGTGATGTGGGACAAGCTTATGATAGCTTCATTTTTTTTCAAAAAGTCATTGTGGATTTCTATGCACTGGTATTCACATGGAGTAAACCCGTTCCGCATTGGCGGCGTGCTCCGGTGAATTACCTAACTTTAAAATAAACCCTAAAAACAACTGTTTTGAGTTCTCACGCTAGTCCGACGGCTGACCTGTAGTTTATTGTTCCCTCACCTAAGCTCTGGGTGCCCATATTTTTTACACGGGCAGCCTAGTAGTTTGGTTCGCAGATTTAGCCTTGGAGTTAGTTGGAGCAGGATTCTAATTTTAGCTGAAGTTATTATGACTTGGAGCATTTGCATTCTTCTGCTAAGTTTAGTTTATTTTCCGCTGTATAATCAATGTACTCTGATGTATTCCTTGTAACTCTGATGTTACATTACGGTAATGAAATGAAAAGTTCTGTTATTTTTGTGCAAATATGTTAGTACCCATAACAATCCGTCTTTATGAACAGTTTAAGTTGGTTTAATTACTAGCGAGAATCGGGCAAAAAGCCGGGTCATTACATTTAATCGAAATCAATCAACATAAAATAAAATCCAATGTCAGACACACATCCATTTACAAGTCCGTTCTGGGTCTGAACGAAGCCCGAGGCACCTTATTCCTCGTCCCGTGTCCAATATAGGAGAGAGGTCCTTGCATATCCGGTCGATCTCCAAGTACGACTGGATGATCACCACTTATTACCTTGTCTTGGGTGTACAGCCTAATCAAGACAACGGTAATCATCTAAACGATGCGAAGATCTCCGGTCTTCAACCACCGTCTTCATCGTCGACTTATCGTTGTATCAATTATTCAAAATAGGATAAACCCGGTCTTTCCGAATAACTCGCGTATTTTATAAACAAGTGCTATAAAAACACAACATATGCCTCATTCCAATCCAAAATTTTCTTTTCTTCAATTATTCTTTCTTTTGGGAAAAGTTCCCATTAATTTTATCAAAGATAAATTCTTTAAATTTATTCTTTATTCGGATATCATTTCAAATCAAATTAAGGTTTATCCAAACTAATCGGGATTTTCGAACCATATCGAAGTAATCATTTTTTTTATGTTATCCCAATCCCAACCTATTCATCCCATGAAGCAAAACTGGTAATACTCCATATCTAACACCACAGTGTTATCGGTAAATTTAATTACCATTTCACGTTCAAATCTAATTAAAGATTTAACTATCGCTTGGAGTAAAACTAATGCTACTCCATTCTCGATCATTTTTTCAAATTTGATAATTTAAATTATCACATTCTCTTTTCAATCTAATTAAAGATTCATTAAAACTCCGCTTGTTTTAATCTTCCCAAAAATCAATATTAATGATTATTTTGCTTTGGAAACACAAACATGCCGCATCGACAATCTATACCGTACTATTGATTTCTGCCGATATATAACCTCTAAGCTCGTATGTCTTAGAGAAGGGTGTTAAGCAAGAGAATAAATTATCCGCCACCAAACAGATATATATTTAGCAGAGATCAACCATACAGTTCGAAATACAATGTTAGACATGCAATCCTGTCTTTTACTGGGTTTAAAACAAATGTCATTTAAAACACAGTTCACGGTAAACCCAAATCATATTCCATTAATTATAGAATCTTCATGGAAAATTGATCAATATATAATCGATATCAATTTGCGTATCTGACTAATAATATAAATGGAATAATGACAAAGCCTTTTAAATTCCTTATATATTAACAGTCTTCCTCCGCAGAAGTCACTTCGGTCATTATCAAATCGAATTCCATCCCATTTCAATTTATTTTATTAAATTGGAAATCTTTACTTTGTAAATTCCATTAAATCTTAATAAAAAGATTTATAAATTCCAAACCACATTTCACTATTAATCGAGTTAAAGAGCAAATGTCGTTTAAAACATCATTCACTCTAACCCAAAAATCCAATTCTTTTGTTCAATCCAATTAAATATTAATTAATTGGAAAACTTCACTAAATCTTAAATTAAAGATTTATTCTTTTCTCAACTGGGTTTAAGAACAGTGTTAATAAAGACACCATTCATGACAAACCCAAAATCCCATTTGGTATTAAATAAATGGCTTTGAATAGAAATTATACCGGCTTATATTCGATATCAAATTCTGAAAACAACAAATATCGTATTGGAAATAATGATATAAATATATCTTCCAAATTTCCATAATAATATCCGTATAATCCCGAAATCTAACACTGAAATATTCCGAAGATGATCTCCATTCAAATCCAATCCAATTCATATATTGGAAATTTTGGTTATATTAAAACCCATTCACAAATCCAATTTATTTTATTTAAAAATTATTGGATTTCAAATCTAGTTAATAACTAGTTCATTTTGATAAAAATGTATTTTTATCTTTACAAACGTGGAATTTTTCATCCAATTTCTTTCCAAATCATTTACTGTGATTTTACACAAATTATTAATATTTTTAACAATTTTATCAAGGCTTGTACAGTCGATTTCCATAAACAGTCATCGAACTGCACTTACAACGATCTTTTCCAAATTTGATTTGGACATAATTCCAAATCCAACCGTTAGATTTCAAATCTCTTATATTCTTTGGAAAGCTCTTTTCGATACGAACCCAAAGGTTCTGGTTTTAGGAGAATCCGACGGTCAGATCTCCCGTGCTATCAATTCGAAGTCAATGGTCGAAATTCGCGAATAGTCGAAGCACGGCGCGCTCTATTCGGGCCATTATATTGTATATATAATATATATACTCATCGATTTCCATTTAAAACGTATTTTATAAATCGTTTATAAATTCGTTTTGAAATGATTCGAACTTCATTTTCAATTTTAAATCAAAATTAAATACTCTATATCATTATAATATATAAATGATAATATTTTCAAAATATCAGGTTTTGAAATCATTTCCTTTTCGATATTCATTATAAAAATGAATGAAATCAATATAAATATCGTTTGTGTCCAAATGACGCAAATCTAATCAACACGGCTTCATATTTTTCAATATTTTCGTGTCCATTCCAAATCGGACATTAAAATCATATTTTGATCCATTACTGAATATTATTTTAAAATATTAGTTATTTTAAAATATTCATTATTCGTCATATTAAAATATTCGTTAATTTAAAATATTTTTTCTTTCTGAGTTGGAATCAGACACAGTCAATTACCATATAGTTTTATTTATATGGATTTCATACACACATGGACATAACAATAATCAAACATAGTCAACCATCATCCAGAGTGCATTACACAACTGCATACGCATTAAATATAAATAATTAACGCTTACAACAGTCTGTCAACCCATCGATTGACATATAACTAAACAATTGAGATTAGTGTACGTCAAATATCTTCCCAATACCCATGTAAGGTTTCAACAACACACACATATTTTTTCGTGCCATTGGGCAATGTGTAAAATATATCGTCCCAATCAACATCAGTCAAATGGGTGTACATAAACAAATCGTCTGATTTGTAAATGAATATTTATTTTCAACACATGACCATTTTATATGGTTCATATATCCAATAAAAATTATATTTTTATTGTTCAAATATTTTATTCCATAAATGAATATTTTATATATTATATTCATTCAATAAAAATGATATTTTTATAGTTCAAATATTTTATTCCACACAATACTATCAACAATCATAATACAATTCCTTTCCACAACACAATCAAACAAGTCGTCCATGGTCTGTGGACGACGGTGTCAGAAGCTACAAAGCCCCGCCTGCAACCTAGTATATATTTAACTATAAAATAATTAGTGAGAAGGAGTTCTCACCTTGGGTTTCCACTCCGCCAGTTTTATTTTTGAATTTTTGAACAGTTTGGATTTGCCTAATATTCCAACGCAATCCTTTTCATGTTGTTCATAGTAAAAATCTCATTTTTAATATAAAGTTTATATATTTAAAAATCGTATTTTTAATTCAATGCTATAAAAATCACATTTCTATTATGTTGTTCATATAATAAAAATCGTATTTTTAATCTATGTTATTTGATTAAAAATTCAGATATTTGAACACAATGCTAATTTATTTAAAATCTGAAAATAAAACAATGTTATTTGTATATTGAAATCAATGTTATTTTTATAAATTAAAATCAAAGCTATTTTTGTTTTTAAGAACAAAGCAATTTTTATATTTTTGAAAACATAGGGGCGCCACATTGTCGATAGGTGTTTCTAAACTCTTGAATAAAGTAATTTGACATAGTATTGTTTTAAAAAGTATTTTTTCTTGAAATTATATTTTTTCATAAAAAGATAATTTTCAAAAAAATTATTACTATATATGGATGTGTCGATTGTTGTTATTATAATCAAATAGGATCATAAAAATTGAAAAGATTATATATTGGACCAAATTGAATTTGTATAAAGAAAGAGATACAAATAAGATAAATTATTGAGTAAAACAGAATGTTTAGGGAAATTGGAAAATTTTGAATTTAAAATGAAATCAAGGTATGTGATTTCAGATTAGTTTGGAATAACAACCGACAATTTAGGTTCTGAAATTTTAAAATTTTGACTGGAGTTAGAGACTGGAACCTAACCGGAATTTGGCTAAGTTAAATAATTTTCCGAGCCTTGGTCTGATGTTGATTTCGGTCTTCGGGGTCGATACTTAGAAGATTATTGTCTTACCGATTTACGGTCAGGAACTAATGAAATATTGAAGAGAGTAGTGTATAAATTAGAAATGGAAATGTTTTCCAAATGTAAGTAACTAATATTTCTAGTTATGAAGATGGTTGCGATTGATAGTTGAGCGCTGTTATACTGAATGTACTGATTGCTCTGAATTGTTTGGTGGTTAACCTGTGTATTTTGGATGACTAGTTGTTGTAATTGTTTGGGAATGGCCCATGTATTGTTTTGAATATAAGTCTATAACTATAGAAATAATCAGAATCTTCTCGTTGCTCTTCAATTTCGAGGACGAAATTCTTTTATGGGGGATAGATTGTAATGTCCCAGTTTTTGTACTACAATTTATTATGAATTAATTTAATAATTGATTTAAACAATAAATTATGAGAAATCCTCAGGATATATTTTCATGATTTTAAATCTATTAACAAGTGTATCTATGTTTATAAATATTTTAAGAAATGACTGATCATTTTTACTAACTCTTGTTAAAAATATAAAAGATACGAAATACACATATTGTAGAAAAATTGAATAATAACTATTTGAAATTTCCTATGTATATTTTTTTTATATTTGTATACGCATAGTAGTAAATGGTGTTTTAATATTGTGGTAGCATTCTAACTTGCTTTAAACTTATGAAATTAGATTAAACAAATACGAATGTTTGTTGCATAGCGTACATTGCTTAATAACTGCATTTGCCTTAGAGGTTAATTAGGTACTTCCTTTGGAAATATTTTAGTACAATAACTTAGGTATTGATTTGAAACTACCAGGAAGTTAAGTTAAAATATCTAATCTATTTAGTATATCCAAGAATTTAGCAGCTAAGGCTAAAAGTTTCTTTTCCAATATAAAATTTGGGCAGCCTAACCTACGCATGTGAGAGCAAACTCTTGTAAATCCAAAGGGGCAGCCTAATAGTTGTACATTAGCACATGTTATCCTCAGGATACAGGCAGCCTACATTTGTTAGCATAAGTAGCTTAAGGACTAAGCACTTGCATTGCCGAAATTCGATAGCTGGAAGAAGCACTAAAAGTACACCATCACCACATCTTTTCAATCAACACTAACACCTTAAGTACGCCATGTAGATAGGCTACAATGGCTTCATACTGTGAACATAGTTGGAAAGATTTAATGTGATACACTACTTGACATTCCATTTTCTATCAAATGTCGCCATTCTTTTACATCAAATGGAAAGTCTATAACATGTAGTACATAGGGCTGTTGAATGCTAGTAAGCTACAATACATGACTTTAGAACTAAGTAAACTTTTAAAACATATTTTTACATGGATGTACAACAGCACATGCAGGTCCTAACATCACCTGCATTTCAGAAAAACTGATGGAAATGACCTTATACTATGTTCATTTTCAATTAAAACTTGAACACACAGCTAGCTAGGCAGTAGCTTCATCCTTTTCAACCCCTAGCAACAGTTTTCCTTCACCAGTATAGCCTTCCCTAGGCACACATATGGCTCTCCAATATTTAAATCATTTTTACAACTATAAATACACATACATATCACTTGAAAACCAACACCAGTTCATTCATGAAATCTGAAGCTAAGACACAAACCCGAGCACTGGAAATAGCAACGAAACTGAAGCAAAGTAAATAAAACTTAGAGCAAATTAAATGGAAAAAAGCTTGGACACTTGAACTTAAGGAAGAACAGAGGACTTGGACAGAGTAACTATTAGGTGAGTAAACTCTCTCTTTCCCCTTTTAAATCCACTGCTAATTTGTGTGCAATATGCAGGAACATAGCGATCAAGGAAGCCTCCTTCATCAGGGTGAAGTGCGGCAGTTTTGCTGGGGTCATCGGGTTCGGGTGACGGAGTGCTGGCGATCGAATGTTCAAGACGGGCTTGATTTGGAAATGCACAGGCCATGCACATTATATGCATACGCACGGCAACAGTTTTTATTTAAAAAAAATACAAAAATAAAAAAGTCTTTAAAATGTTTATAATGTAAGTTACTTTAAGTTAAGTATGCTCTTCATAATGGTCGATGGCAGCAATGTTTGATATGGGTAGCTACTGTACTATCGGTTTTTATAGTATGAGTTTGATGACAGTGATCTACAGCAGCAAGATACCGATTCCAATGGACGAATTGCATCTGCAGGGTATAAGGGGCGTTAGGCAGAGGTTATGATGATTGGTAATCTCTATATCGTCGAAGACACGTCTGACTGGCAGTGGAGAATCGACACAGCGCTGATTTGAGCCATTGCAAAAATGCGGTGACCGGAGTTGTGTGCATATGCAAGGGGGAGGGAAGACGTGTACATGAGGATATGTTTGGAGCAACTCTTCTTTTCTGGTTTACTGAAGCATAATGGAAATAACTTGTGCTCAGTGTATCATGTTCATACCATTGTAACCATGCACTATGTTATTGCATGGTGTGGTGATGTGTAATCCAAGATAGAAGAGAAGAAACTGAAAAAAGGGAGGAGGAAAATTTTAGTTGCAGTAGGAATAGAAGAAGTAAAAGGAGTAGCAGGTTCAAAGGAAAAAAGGAACAGGCGTATCAAAAAGGAATCAAACATGGGGAAAAAATACCAATAGGATAGATGACTAAAAGCATTTACAGCAAAATGTATAGCTGCAAAGTCATACAACAACGATATGAAAGGTTTATAGGGGCGGAATATTAGTTGAAGCATTAAGAGTAATGGAAACATTATACACTAACTTTGTGAATTCACATAACTGAAACAATACAGGTAAATATGGTCCAAACTGTTTATCAAATTCAAAAGTATTGCTCGTGCGGTATATAAACTAATCATGCATGTATGCACTTATCTAAGGCACAAAACGTGAAATGGCATAAGAAGAAGAGGCTGAGCAGCATTTTCCAAACGCATGTATGGAAAGTAGTTTACTTCATAGAAAAGGGTGTTTTGATATATAGGGAACAAAATAAAAGACTGGAATTAGAACAAGAGTGGTAGGCATTGTGCCTTGCGCGAGTACAAGGGGTGAACCGATTGGACTGGGCTCGGCCCAATGGAAAAGAAAAAAAAGGGTGTGTATATATCACGACAACATAGATAAAATGGGTGGGTATTAGCCAAAGTAATGAGATGATTTATTGGGCTCGGCCCATTTTAAATAAATAAAAGAAGTAATGATTTAAATTTTAAAGAGAATAGAGTGTATGTGTATATTTGTATGTATGTATGTATGTATATAGATGGTTATATATATGAGATAGATCAAGAATAGTTAGGATCGAGTAGTTCGGCTCATAGCTGTACGGTTGAGTCGATCACTGGTGTGTGTAAATAAATTGACAAAGCTACCCGGTTTTAAACAAAATAATTTGGTTCATTAAATAAATAGAAAAATAGTTTTAATACTAAAATATCATTTAAAATTTATCGGATGTAAATTTAGTTATTAAACTTAATTAACATATAGACTATTGATCAGTGTCAATCTGTAATTCAGTAAAATCTGGATTGTTTTTCTACTTGATATATTGATTAATTTGGTTGTGTTAAATTACGTTAACCGTAATTAGATAATATGTATTGACATTTGTTAGTGGAAATAAACACTGTCCATTATATATTAATTTGAATGAATGAATTGTTTGGACACCCTGTTAAAAGAAATAAACACCATTCTACTATTATATCAGTTTGACTTAATTTATCAGTTAATATATGATAATGAGATATATTATCAATTGAAAATATTGAATTGCATTTATATGTGGGTTTGTGCAAATTGGGTTAATGACTTAAATGTCACTTGTTATAAGAACTGTTATATATACCATTGGAGCTGCTAAGCCATTTTCTGTAAAGTAACTCAAAAATAAGCTCTAGTTTTAATAATTGGATATTAATTGTTTGTAAGAAATAATTAAATTGATAATTTTAAATAAATTAATTTAAAAAGGAAAGATTAAGTGTAATCAGTTAATCAGTTTGTTTGATGTAAATCAATTGTTTAAATGGGAATTTGATTTTATAGTTATTTTGTTTCAACTTATTAAACATAAGAGGTTTTAAATATATGATTGTTTAAAGACTTGCAAATGTTTTAAATTAACAAGATTTGGTAGGATAATTGTGCAGTTAAATAGAGAAGTTAAAATTGGATAAGTTATACAAGATAATGTCTTCAACTTAATTAATCTTAATTAATCTTAATTAAGGTTTAAAGATGATTTGATTATCATAAGATAAGGAAATCAAGTCGATCATTTGGATTAAATTCTCTGATCTAATATTTAAGTTAAACTAAGTAAACTAAATCAATGGTTCAAAACAACAATGTTGTTTGAAGCGTTTTTAAGATTTGAAAATAAATTGAAATTACCAATTCTTGTCTTGGGAGATATTTTGAATACCGAACTTCTGTGAATCTTGACGATAAGAGTGAATTCGGTTCAAGGTCTGAGTGGTAATTAAAATACCCCAACTTGATCGATGTCACTATTATTCGATAATTTGTATTAATTTGTGTTCAGAACGAGTGTTAGAGTTGAATATCATTTTCAGCTATGAAAACAGATGTTCAGAATGAGAATATCACGTAAGTTTGATAAATAAATTTTTCTAAGTTAGTTAATACTTATGTATTCAAATAAATATACTCAATGTTAATATTCGAATATAAATAATTAAAGATGATTTGAATAAGGTTTAGCAAATCCAATGGAAATAAATTCATTTATTTTATATTTGATAGTTAAATCACCGACTATCAAATCTGGACATTTTCTTCATCGTTTTCGAAGAAACCGGAATCTAAATTCCACTTCGAGTCAATATTTACGTTGTAAGTCAGAGATTATATTGAAGATCATTGAAGACGGAGTATCGCAAGGGCTATTCTGTTTACAGGAAAGTGCATACGGTTTGTCCAGTCCAGGACAACTTGTATGAACGAGTGTCTAGCAGAGTATGCCTAATAAATTGCGTAAGTTGATCTCTTCAAACGTCTTTACGTTTGGTGGCGGAGGAATTCGTTTCTCTTAGCTTTATACCCGTGGCATTTTTGGGGAAATCAATTTGTGATTTGGCGGGTTTAGCGATGTGGCATTCAAAGTGAATGAAGACATATTATATCTGATGGTAAGCTCAACCTCAAGCCTCACAACCGGGAAATGACAAAAATCGGGCAAGCAGCATGGCTATGTGGGTCGCTCCTATTTGGGTGTATAATCACCAATCTAGAGAAATTCCATTTGTTTCTTTAATCTATCGATGTTGTCCCTTTTCGGGAAACGGCTGCTGATCCCAACCGTTGGTGATATACATTCGATACACTCAAGCGAAATGAGTGGTCGATCATGTGTGGGTCGGGTTGCAAGACGTTCTGGTTGAACCCAGTGTATTCCCTTCTAGAGATACATTATCGTCAGGTGGTTCCATACCTTGTCATAGTCGGAATCCAATCTCCAATAAGAGCCCGGGGTTATGATTGTATACTATATATATGGAGCGTGAGATGCAAGCGTTCCGCTAGATTGATATTTATTTGTATTTAGACATTATTATAATATCTGAATAATATTGTTTCAAAATGTTTTGGGTTATCGTAAGGTAAAAAACCATTCGTATTTATGTGTGGATCGGTCTTATGATTATCCTTTCTTTCAAAAAGGGTTTGAAAGTTAAAATCAAGCTGTTTAAAAATCATTTATTCACACCAGTCCCATGACTGACCCAGAGTTTATTTTTCTATGTTTTCCCGAAACTCTTGGGTGCCCAAATTTGTACGGGCAGTCAAGTAGTTCAGGATTTCACAAATTTATTTGGAGGAGCTTGGAGCAGGAGACTTCAGCGTTAGATATTTAGAGTTTATTTCCGCTGTATTGTATATGTGAGGTATCTGATGATATATGTAAGTTCAAATACAGTTGTATTTCAAAAGTGATTATTTATATATTATATTTTATTCCGCTACGATTGTGAGATTATGCGTTGTTGTTCAGTTCTATTTTCTCTCTATTTTCTTCTATTCTAAATTTCTATCTTTCTATTTCTCATCCTCCAACATCTTTCTATTAATGATTCGTATTTTCGTGCAAATTCGGGTTGGACGTGAGTTGTATTCAGTAGACTCGAATAGTACGGATTTGTTTGTCGTTACAGTTGGTATCAGAGCTGGTTGCTTAATCGGTACGCATGATAGGGGGTTCTCGCTTCGCGGTTTGGTGGCGAACGGGAGACTCTTACCCTACATGTCCCGAAAATGTGGGTTAGTCGAGTCGTGAGGCTGGCCGTAAAAGCAGTTCTGAGGTATCTCTGTAGAGCCACGCTGGGAGGTTAGCCCAGTGGTTGATGGTTGAAAAGCCTAGACCTGTTACAGTTGGTATCAGAGCTGAAGGTTAAGTGGTAACCTTGGCTCTATGGCGTAACTCGATAGAGATAGGGTTAGTAATACCCTAAATTGAGTTTGAGTGTATATATGAGCGCGTATTTGTTAATTGATAAAAAAAAGTTGTTTTATATTGTGTTGGTTGATTTGTCGAGTAATTTATGAATTCTGGTCGACGGTGGGGCGCCACATTGTCGATAGGTGTTTCTAAACTCTTGAATAAAGTAATTTGACACAGTATTGTTTTAAAAAGTAATTTTTCCTGAAATTATATTTTTTCATAAAAAGATAATTTTCAAAAAAAAATTATTACTATATATGGATGTGTCGATTGTTGTTATTATAATCAAATATGATTATAAAATTGAAAAGATTATATATTGGACCAAACTGAATTTGTATAAAGAAAGAGATACAAATTAGATAATTTATTGAGTAAAATATAATGTGTAGGGAAATTGGAAAGTTTTGAATTTAAAATGAAATCAAGGTATGTGATTTCAGATTAGTTTGGTGTAACAACCGACAATTTAGATTCTGAAATCAAGGTATGTGATTTCAGATTTACGGTCAGGAACTGATGAAATATTGAAGAGAGTAGTGTATAAATTAGGAAAGGAAATGTTTTCCGAATGTTAGTAACTAATATTTCTAGTTATGAAGATGGCTGCGATTGATAGTTGAGTGTTGTTATATTGAATGCACTGATTGCTATGAATTTTTTGGCAATTAACCTATGTATTTTGGACGCCTAGTTGTTGTAATTGTTCGGGAATGACCCATGTATTGTTTTGAATATAAGTCTATGACTATAGAAATAATCAGAATCTTCTCGTTGCTCTTCAATTTCGAGGACGAAATTCTTTTAAGCGGGTAGATTGTAATGTCCCAGTTTTTGTATTACAATTTATTATGGATTAATTTAATAATTGATTTAAACAATAAATTATGGGAAATCCTCAGGATATATTTTTGTGATTTTAAATCTATTAACAAGCGTACCGATGTTTATAAATACTGTAAGAAATGACTAATCATTTTGTATTAATGCTTATTAAAAATATAAAAGATATGAAATACACATATTGTAGAAAATTTGAATAATAACTATTTGAAATTTCCTGTGTATATTTTTTTTATATTTATATACGTATAGTAGTAAATGGTGTTTTAATATTGTGGTAGCATTCTAACTTGCTTTAAACTTATAAAATTAGATTAAATAAATACGAATGTTTGTTTCATAGAGTACATTGCTTAATAACTGCATTTGCCTTAGAGGTTAATTAGGTACTTCCTTTGGAAATATTTTTGTACAATAACTTAGGTATTGATTTGAAACTACCAGGAAGTAAAGTTAAAATATCTAATCTATTTAGTATATCCAAGAATTTAGCAGCTAAGGCTAAAAGTTTCTTTTCCAATATATAATTTGGGCAGCCTAACCTACGCATGTCAGAGCAAATTCTTGAAAATCTAAAGGGGTAGCCTAATAGTTGTACACTAGCACATGTTATTCTCAGGATACACGCATCCTACATTTGTTAGCATAAGTAGCTTAAGGACTAGCACTTGCATTGCCGAAATTTGATAGCTGGAAGAAGCACTAAAAGTACACCATCACCACATCTTTTCAATCAACACTAACACCTTAAGTACACCATGTAGATATGCTACAATGGCTTCATACTGTGAACATAGTTGGAAAGATTTAATGTGATACACTACTTGACATTCCATTTGCTGTCAAGTGTCGCCATTCTTTTACATCAAATGGAAAGTATATAACATGTAGTACATAGGGTTGTTGAATGCTAGTAAGCAACAATACATGACTTTAGAACTAAGTTAACTTTTAAAACATATTTTTATATGGATGTACAACAACACTTGCACGTCTTAACATCACCTACACTTCAGAAAAACTGATCGAAATGACCTTATACTATGTCCATTTTCAATCAAAACTTGAACATACAGCTAGCTAGGCAGTAGCTTCATCCTTTTCAACCCCTATTAAAAGTTTTCCTTCACCAGTATGGCCTTCCCCAGCCACACATATGGCTCTCCAATATTTAAATCATTTTTACAGCTAAAACTTATAGCAAATTAAATGGTAGAAAGCCTGGTCACTTGAACTTAAGGAAGAACAGAGGACTTGGAAAGAGTAACTATTAGGTGAGTAAACTCTCTCTGTAAGGACCCGTTACTTCCCCATGAAGGAAAGAGCGAATACTTTGAGGACAAGACCAATCAGAACGCAGACGGAAGAACATTTCATTGTTATTACAACAATTCCATCAGATACAAGAATATACAGAGTATAATTGACTAAATTACATTTGATAAATATCAGAGATTACAATAAGTTACATTGAAATACATCGCAGCGGAAATAATACAAAACCTAACTAGAAAGAGATAGAAGGATACAGAGCTTTCCGGATATCATTCCAGCTGTAAGCCAGGAACCTGTGAATATAAATCTGCAAAACCAAAACTACTAGCTGCTCGTGTGGAAAATAAGGGCACCCAGAGTTTAGGTTAAAACAATAAACTCCAAGTTAGCCATGTGACTGGTGTGAGAACTAAAACAGTTATTAAAACTTTATTTTAAAAGAGAGTAATTCAAGGGACCACGCCGTATAACACGGAACGGGTTTCCTCCCAAGAATACTAGTGCATAGAATAAACAACGCAATGCTTTTTCGAAAAATGAAGCTATTATAAGACCCAGGTCCCATCACACAATGCAACGCAAGCCGGAGGATAGGGTTTTCCCTTATAATAGCCAAACATGCTTAGTACATTTAAAACAAATCGTTTGACACTATTATAAGTGTATAGTGTCAAAACATTTCAATCATAAATATCAATCATAGACGGCATAAGTGCCCCCATCCCATTAGGTCGCCATACTAGACTCTACAAATAGAACCGAAATACACGTATTGGAAATTGGATTTTTGTCATGAGTCGAGGTAAGGAGAAAGCTCCTCTCCGTTTCGAGACACTCTAGCAAATGCCTCGGGACTACACACTCTGGGTAACCCCTGGATGCTTCAGGGCCGGTCCACACTTACGTTAGTGGATTAGTATTCCTGAACACACGTTTCCCGGTCCTTACAGACCTAAAATCGAGGCGCCTCATCCAACAACCACATAGGTGAAAAGTATATAAATGCCAGGACTAGTAAGTCACTGACACCACCAAAGCTAGAAAGAAACGCCGTGCTCTCCCTACAGTCCTTATCCCGTTTTTAACTCATACCGAGGTGTGAGGCTCGCAAATTCACGTTATACACAAAGCTGCACCACAAAGTCCGTGCTTTGATCATCAACTACAAGACTTTGCTTTTCAGCAGAAGCCTTGATCAATTGCCACTTAGGCGTGCCACACTGGAAATTCATGCCATGCGACTGATGTCCATCGATATACAACCTCTGAGCTCGTACGTCTCAGAGAAGGGCGTTAAGCAAGAGAATAAATTCTCCGCCGCCAAACAGATGTATATTTAATGGAGATCAATCAACACAGAATAAAATCCAATGTCAGACACACAGTCCATCTACAAGTTTGTTCTGGGTCTGAACGAAACCGGAGGCACTTTCCTCGCATATCCATCGATCTCCAAGTATGTCTGGACGACCACCAACTGATTCCCTCATCTTGGGTGTACAGACCAGTCAAGATCATCAGTAATCACCCAAACGTTGTGAAGACTTCTGGTCTTCAATCACTGTCTTCATCTTCGACATATCGTCGAATCGGTTATTCAGAATGGGTATAAACCCGGCCTTTCTGAATGACCCGCGTATATAATAAACAAATGTTACACAAACACAACATACGCCTCATTCCAATTTAGCAGTCGCTAATCGTAAATTAGCAAGAGAACAATTCCCCAACTATTAACCCTGAAGGCCGAAACCAACATCAGATCAATACCTAGGAAACCATTCTTCTCGGCTAACCTACAGTTAGTTTCTAAATTTCATATTCTTAGGGAAAGATTCCCATTAATTTTATCAAAGAAAAATTCTTTTAAATTTATTCTTTAATCTTCCTTTGGATGTCATTTCAAACTATATTAGGGTTTTCCAAACTAGTCGGGATTAGCGAACCACACCGAAGTAATTATTTATTTTATTTCCCAATCCCAACCTTTTCATCCCATGAAGCAAAACTGGTAATACTCCATATCTAACACCATGGTGTTATCGGTAAATTTAATTACCATTTTACGTTCAAATCTAATTAAAGATTTAACTATCGCTTGGAGCAAAACTGGTGATACTCCATCCTGGCTCATTTTCCAAATTTGATAATTTAAATTATCAATTCACATTTCAATCTAATTGCAGATTCATTAAAACTCCATTTACTGGGTTAAAGAACTAATGCCATTTAAAACACAGTTCACGATAAACCCAAATCACATTCTATTTATTATCGGGTTAAAGAACAAGTGTCATTTAAAACACCCTTCACGATAAACCCACAAATCAATTCTATTTAAAACCCATTTCAAATCCGATTTATTTATTTAAAAATAAATGGGTTTTAATTTTAGTTCAAAACTAGTTCATTTCGATAAAAATCTATTTTTTTTTAAATATGGAGCTTTTCATCCCAATTTTTCCCAAATCATTTCTTATGATTTTACACAAATTATTACTATTTTTGATAATTTTATCAAGGCCCGTACGGTCGATTTCCAACAACGTCCATCGAACTGCACTTATAGCGACCTTTTCCAAATTTGATTTGGACGTATCTCCAAATCCAACCGTTAGATTTCAAATTTCTAATATTTGTTAGAAAGCTCTTTTCGATACGAACCCAGCGGTTCAAGTTTTAGGAGAATCCGACGGTCGGATCTCCCGTAATGTCCGTTCAAAATAAATGGTCGAAATTCACGAACTGCCGTGGCGCGGCGCGTTCTATTCAGGCCATTATGTTATATATATAATATATATAATATATATTTCATCAATTTCTATTTTAATCGAATTTTATAAATAGTTTTAAATTCGTTTCAAAAACAATTTCAGCTTCCATTTCCAATTCAAATCAAAATTGAATTTTTTTCTTATAATTTCGTTTTACCTTCATTTCTATTTGATTTCAATTCAAATCGATTTCAATTCTATTTCAATTCGTTTTCAATTGAATTCGTTTCAATTCGTTTTCTTTTCAATTCAATTCAAATTCGTTTTCTTTTCAATTCAATTCAAATTCGTTTTCTTTTCAATTCAATTCAAATTTGTTTTCTTTTCAATTCAATATTAAAACGAATATGATCGATATAAATATCGTTCGCGTCAAAATAGCGCATCTCTAATCAACACTGCTTTATATATTTCAAAAATTCCGTTATTCTATTCAACAAATGAATATTTATTCTATTCAATACGTGAATCTATATTTTTGTCAACACATGACTATTCTCAACGAATGAGTACTGCCCACGTGTGACTATTTTTGTTATTCAATATATTTTATAAAATTATGATATCTATCATTTGATTTCAAATCAGACTCCAACCGTAAATTAGTAAGAGAACGATTCACTAAAAATTAACCCCGAAGGCCAAAACCAACATCAGATCAATATCCAGGAGACCACTCATCTTATCTATTTTCCAATTAGTTTCTAATTTTATATATGATAAAGATGTAAATTTTATTGTTAAAATATTTCGTTCAACACATGACTAATCTCAACGGATGAGTACAGTCAACACATGAACCTTTATTTTATAATGATAAAGATGTAAATTTTATTGTTAAAATATTTCGTTCAACACATGACTAATCTCAACGAATGCGTACGGTCAACACATGAACCTTTATTTTATAATATTCTTTATTTTCTAAATTGGAATGAGGCCCAATCAATTACCATACAAAGTTAATTATATGGATTCCATTCAACAAATGTATGTAATAGCAACTATACATAATCAACCATCATCCAAAGTGCACTACACTGTATAAGCATCAAATATAGATATCTAACGCTTATAACAGCTTGTCAATCAATCGATCGACATACAACTAATTACTGGGATTAGTGTATGCCGTAAATTATCCCAATACCCGTGTGGGGTTTCAAATCATCAAACACATATTTTATTTGTGCAGTTGGGTGATGTGTAAAATTTATCGTCCCAATCAATGTCCTTCAAATAGGTGTACATAAACAAACCGTCCGGTTTGTAAATGAATATTTATTTATTCACATTCACGTTAAAAATTATATTTTTAACGACCAAACTATTTTATTCAACCTATGAATATTCTATTCGGTTCATTTATTAAATAAAATGATATCTTTATTTTTCTAACTTATTTTAGAAGATTTCGGCGGCATAACGACACGATACTAGAAACGGGACAAGGCCTAGCCTTATCTCCAGTCTAATAATGGCCCACGCCATACACATATCAATCAAATTCATTCCATTTCACCAAACAATCAAATTCATATCAAATAATCTAACCAACTACACAACCAAACAAACTAGTCCATGGTCTGTGGACGATGGTGTTGGGTGCTACTAAACACCGTCTACATCCTAGTATATATATTTAGCTAGAAAAGTAAATTTAAGGTGGGAAGTTCTCCCCGAGGGTTCCACTCCGCCGTGCTTTGCTTTTGAACTGCTGAATCGTCCGAATTTGCCTGAATTTCCTATGCAGTTCTTTTCACGCTGTTCAAATAAAAATTATATTTTTATCACTTCATTCAATAAATAAAAATCGTATTTTTATTTCTTCTTCTTTATATATATTTACAACATTTCATTCCATACAAAAATTATATTTTTATATTTCTACTTCTCATATAAAGATCGAATTTTTATTATCTATATAATATAAAAATTGTATTTTTATAATCTCTACTATATAAAAATCGTATTTTTATTCTTCACATAATATAAAAATTATATCTTTATATTTCTAACTTCCTAATAAGTAAAGTTCATATTTTTATAACACCATGTATATATATATATAAACCATATTTATATCTCGCTTCTACCTACATAAAGATCACATCTTTACATTGGTATATATATATAAATCATAATTTTTCATAAAAATGATATTTTTATTTACCTACACATGATTACTTCACATAAAAATGATATTTTTATTCACATGAAAATGATTACTTTATAGAAATAAAGAGAAAACTCACTTTTCATCGTTGGTGGTGGTTGGAGAAAGCTCGGGGAGGGGCGCCTGGGTAGGGGATGGCGGCGCAGCCAGTGGGAGGCGGCTCTTCGGCCAGCAGCGGGGCCCTAGGGGTGGCAGCTAGGGTTAAATTGAAGAAAAAGGTGAAAGGGAAGAGGAGTGGAGGAGCACGGAGGGTGTGGATGGTGGTTGGTGGCCTGCGTCGGCCCTAGGAAGTGGCGGCGGCGGCAGTGACTCGTGGGGGAGGCTACAGTCGGGTGTAGGGCATCGGGGTTCACTGTTTTTAGGGCTTTGGCAAGTGATGGATGGAGGCAAGGGAAGAGACGCGAGGGGGAGGGAGTGCTCCAGCTCCGGCGGCGCGATGGGCGGCGGTTCGCCCTCGTCGATCTCCTTTCTTGCCCTCTTTTTTTTTGATTTATTCTGATCGTGAAATGGAAAGGAGAGAGGGGGGTTATTGAAAAAGTTTTATATTATTTTATTTAATTTATTCTATAAATCAACTTTTTATTTTGAATTCAAAATCAAACCCACCGACTGTCGTCTCCAACTATATACCCCCATTCCGAACACAATAGGATATGTTTCGTAATCCAATTCGACTGTTTCGATACGTTTTGCTTTAAATTAAAACATAAATCAATGTTTATTCAATTTAAACGTACAATTCAATTTACCGGGGCTGCATACTAACTCTAAAAATTCCCGAAAAATTATTTCTAGCATCGTATTGACGATACGATCCTAACAAAACTAATTTCGTCGAATTCTGAGATCGTTTGAAAATGGCCATTTTCTGGTTTATCGAAATTCAACTAAAACTGGTCAAAACACGTTTAACTTCGCCACGCTCACATATTGACTCAGAAAATTACTAATTTTGAAACCTAGCCATAATTTGACATCCCGGATCCAGCAAAAGTGGTTTCGTCGAAAACCGAGGTCGTTTGCAAAATTTCCATTTTCAAAGGCCTTTATATATATTAAAAAATATATAAATTCTACAGCAACTTTTCTGAATTTTAAACTGGACGTATCTTTCAACTTCTGAAGTGAAATCTCAGTTTCTTAACTTCGTTAGAAAGATATCGTCAAACAGATTCAAATATTTCTTGTTTCATCCAACTCCGACTTAAAACGAATCCTGTATATTCATTGGAATTTCGAAATCGAATTTTAAAACTACCGCGCCATTTTAGGCTCGTTATATAATTAAAATAAAATTATTTGTTTTAACTTCGTCGAAAATAAATTTTCCGTCGTTATTATTTAAAATAATCAAAATTCTTTAAAATCGCCAAAATAAAAATTTTAAATTGGCTCAAAATTTCCGGGTTGTTACATTCTCCCCCACTTAAAACTTTTCGTCCCCGAAAAGGAACGAAGCCGAAAGTCGTTTAACTAATCAACTAAACTTTCATTATTTTCATTATGGCTTAAGTTCTTCAACTTTTCAGTTTCTAAGAACTTTACAAATTTTTCAAAAATTTGGCTAACAACCTAAATTTTCGAAAAATTTCGGCATAACCTCCCCTGCACCAGGAGCACCGGGAAAATCCCGAAATTGCCATACTGGCCTTCTGATCTCAAAATGAAAAAGGAAAAGCCAAGCGGCTAGCCAATCGGCTCATAAAATCATTATCACCCAAACAAAACAGTAAATTATGGTAAACATGTACCTATTTGTCGGGCAAACAAATTTTATTCTCTGCTCTAGCCTCCTTGCTATGACCTGTTCACACACACACACACACACACACACACATATATATATATATATATATATGTATGTATGTATGTACATGCATGCAATTGCAAATAATTTTCGATACAATTCAATGTTTGATACAATTTGGCATAATGGTTCAAAATTGTCAAACAAACAAACAAACAACACAACCATCAATCAATTAGTGAATTAACGTTTCAAATTCATAATTTTGATATGTATACAAAAATCATGTTTTTGATGCTAAATCACAACAATAAATCTATATATATTTTGGTTCTCACACCAGTCTAATGGAAATATATAGATATCACACCTTCGAAACACGAACATAAATATTGATGATGCCATGGTCATTATCAACATCATCTCCGGGCGACTAGAGTGTGATTCTATATCTATCCAGTATATTAAAACTTCGAATATACGTTCATGACGCGTATATGCAAAATCTTTATATATTGGATTGTCCAAATTCAAAATAAATATTCAAATACGTATAAAACGATTTAAATTTTCAAAACAAAATTGTTTTCATTTGAAAAATATACTCTTCGCACTTGTTTTAGGATACTACTGATCCCATCTCTAACGAGTCATTCTAATTGGATATTACTAATCCAATATCTGATGAATTCTTTCGTTCGGTTCTAATGTGTCTTGTTCTCGAGCTCTGTAAACCAAAGCTCTGATACCAAATGTAAGGACCCGTTACTTCCCCATGAAGGAAAGAGCTGATACTTTGAGGACAAGACCAATCAGAACGCAGATGGAAGAACATTTCATTGTTATTACAACAATTCCATCAGATACAAGAATATACAGAGTATAATTGAGTAAATTACATTCGATAAATATCAGAGATTACAATAAATTACATTGAAATACATCGTAGCGGAAATAATACAAAACCCAACTAGAAAGAGATATACGGATACAGAGCTTTCCGGATATCATTCCAGCTATAAGCCAGGAACCTGTGAATATAAATCTGCAAAACCAAAACTACTAGCTGCCCGTGTGGAAAATAGGGGCACCCAGAGTTTAGGTTAAAACAATAAACTCCAGGTCAATCATGTGACTGGTGTGAGAACTAAAACAGTTGTTAAAACTTTATTTTAAAAGAGAGTAATTCAAGGGACCACGCCGTATAAAACGGAACGGGTTTCCTCCCAAGAATACCTGTGCATAGAATAAACAACGCAATGCTTTTTCTAAAAATGAAGCTATTATAAGACCCCGGTCCCATCACACAATGCAACCCAAGCCAGAGGATAGGGTTTTCCCTTATAATAGCCAAACATGCTTGGTACGTTTAAAACAAATCATTTGATACTATTATAAGTGCATAGTGTCAAAACATTTCAATCATAAATATCAATCATAGACGGCATAAGTGCCCCATCCCACTATGTCTCCATACTAGGCTCTACAAATAGAACCGAAATACATGTATTGGAAATTGGATTTTCGTCATGAGTCGAGGCAAGGGGCAATCTCCTCTCCGCTTCGAGACACTCTAGCAAATGCCTCGGGACTACTCACTCTGGGTAACCCCTGGATGCTTCAGGGCCGGTCCACACTAACGTTAGTGGATTAGTATTCCTGAACACACGTTTCCCGGTCCTTACAGACCTAAAATCGAGGCGCCTCATCCAATAACCACATAGTTGAAAAATATATAAATGTTAGGGCTGGTAAGTCACTGACACCACCAAAGCTAGAAAGAAACGTCGTGCTCTCCCTGCAGTCCTTATCCCGTTTTTAACTCATACCGAGGTGTGAGGCTCGCGAATTCACGTTATACACAAAGCTGCACCACAAAGGCCGTGCTTTGATCATCAACTACAAGACTTTGCTTTTCAACAGAAGCCTTGATCAATTGCCACTTAGGCGTGCCACACTGGCAATTCATGCCATGCGACTGATGTCCATCGATATACAACCTCTGAGCTCGTACGTCTCAGAGAAGGGCGTTAAGCAAGAGAATAAATTATCCGCCGCCAAACAGATGTATATTTAATGGAGATCAATCAACACAGAATAAAATCCAATGTCAGACACGCAGTCCATTTACAAGTTTGTTCTGGCTCTGAACGAAACCGGAGGCACTTTCCTCGCATATCCATCGATCTCTAAGTGTGTCTGGACGCCACCAACTGATTCCCTCATCTTGGGTGTACAGGCCAATCAAGATCATCAGTAATCACCCAAACATTGTGATGACTTCTGGTCTTCAATCACCGTCTTCATCTTCGACATATCGTTGAATCGGTTATTCAGAATGGGTATAAACCCGGCCTTTCTGAAGGACCCGCGTATATAATAAACAATTGTTACACAAACACAACATAAGCCTCATTCCAATTCAGCAGTCGCTAATTGTAAATTAGCAAGAGAACAATTCCCCAAATATTAACCCCGAAGGCCGAAACCAACATCAGATCAATACCCAGGAAACCATTCTTCTCGGCTAACCTACAGTTAGTTTCTAAATTTCACATTCTTAGGGAAAGATTCCCATTAATTTTATCAAAGATAAATTCTTTTAAATTTATTCTTTAATCTACCTTTGGATGTCATTTCAAACTATATTAGGGTTTTCCAAACTAGTCGGGATTAGCGAACCACACCAAAGTAATTATTTATTTTATTTTCCAATCCCAACCTATTCATCCCATGAAGCAAAACTGGTAATACTCCATATCTAACACCATGGTGTTATCGATAAATTTAATTATCATTTCACGTTCAAATCTAATTAAAGATTTAACTATTGCTTGGAGAAAAACTGGTGATACTCCATCCTCGCTCATTTTCCAAATTTGATAATTTAAATTGTCAATTCACATTTCAATCTAATTGCAGATTCATTAAAACTCCCTTTACTGGGTTAAAGAACTAATGCCATTTAAAACACAGTTCACGATCAACCCAAATCACATTCTATTTATTATCGGGTTAAATAACAAGTGTTATTTAAAACACCCTTAGATTTCAAATTTCACTTACAACGACCTTTTCCGAATTTGATTTGGACGTATCTCCAAATCCAACCGTTAGATTTCAAATTTCTAATATTTGTTAGAAAGCTCTTTTCGATACGAACCCAGCGGTTCTGGTTTTAGGAGAATCCGCCGGTCGGATCTCCCGTGATGTCCGTTCGGAATAAATGGTCGAAATTCACGAACTGCCGCGGCGCGGCGCATTCTATTCAGGCCATTATATTATATATATAATATATATTTCGTCGATTTCTATTTAAAATGAATTTTATAAATAGTTTTAAATTCGTTTCAAAAACAATTTCAGCTTCCATTTCCAATTCAAATCAAAATTGAATTTTATCTTATAAATTCATTTTACCTTCATTTCTATTTGATTTCAATTCAAATCGATTTCAATTCGTTTTCAATTGAATTCTATTCAATTCGTTTTCTTTTCAATTCAATTCAAATCGTTTTCTTTTTAATTCAATTCTAATTCGTTTTCTTTTCAATTCAATTCAAATTCGTTTTTTTTTCAATTCAATATAAAAACGAATATGATCGATATAAATATCGTTCGCGTCAAAATAGCGCATCCCTAATTAACACGGCTTTATATATTTCAAAAATTCCGTTATTCTATTCAACAAATGAATATTTATTATATTCAATACGTGAATCTATATTTTTGTCAACACATGACTAATCTCAACGAATGAGTGCTGTCCACGTGTGACTATTTTTGTTATTCAATATATTTTATAAAATTATGATATCTATCGTTTGATTTCAAATCAGACTCCAACCGTAAATTAGTAAGAGAACGATTCCCTGAATATTAACCCCGAAGGCCGAAACCAACATCAGATCAATATCCAGGAGACCACTCATCTTATCTATTTTCCAATTAGTTTCTAATTTTATATATGATAAAGATGTAAATTTTATTGTTAAAATATTTTGTTCAACACATGACTAATGTCAACGGATGAGTATGGTCAACACACGAACCTTTATTTTGTAATGATAAAGATGTAAATTTTATTGTTAAAATATTTCGTTCAACACATGACTAATCTCAACGAATGAGTACGGTCAACACATGAACCTTTATTTTATAATATTCTTTATTTTCTAAATTGGAATGAGGCCCAATCAATTACCATACAAAGTTAATTATATGGATTCCATATAACAAATGTATATAATAGCAACGATACATAATCAACCATCATCCAAAGTGCACTACACTGTATAAGCATCAAATATAGATATCTAACGCTTATAACAGTCTGTTAATCAATCGATCGACATACAACTAATTACTGGGATTAGTGTATGCTGTAATATATCCCAATACCCGTGTGGGGTTTCAAATCATCAAACACATATTTTATTTGTGCAGTTGGGCGATGTGTAAAATTTATCGTCCCAATCAATGTCCTTCAAATAGGTGTACGTAAACAAACCGTCCAGTTTGTAAATGAATATTTATTTATTCACATTCACGTTAAAAATTATATTTTTAACGACCAAATTATTTTATTCAACCTATGAATATTCTATTCGGTTCGTTTATTAAATAAAATGATATCTTTATTTTTCTAACTTATTTTAGAAGATTTCGGTGGCATAACGGCACGATACTAGAAACAGGACAAGGCCTAGCCTTATCCCCGGTCCAATAATGGCCCACGCCATACACATATCAATCAAATCCATTCCATTTCACCAAACAATCAAATTCAAATCAAATAATCTAACCAACAACACAACCAAACAAACAAGTCCATGGTCTGTGGATGATGGTGTCGGGTGCTACTAAACACCTTCTACATCCTAGTATATATATTTAACTAGAAAAGTAAATTTAAGGTGAGAAGTTCTCACCTAGGGTTCCACTTCGCCGTGCTTTGCTTTTGAACTGCTGAACCGTCCGAATCTGCTTGAATTTCCTATGTAGTGCTTTTCACGTTGTTCAAATAAAAATTATATTTTTATCACTTCATTCAATAAATAAAAATCGTATTTTTATTTCTTCTTCTTTATATATATTTACAACGTTTCATTCCATACAAAAATTATATTTTTATATTTCTACTTCTCATATAAAGATCGAATTTTTATTATCTATATAATATAAAAATCGTATGTTTATAATCTCTACTATATAAAAATCGTATTTTTATTCTTCACATAATATAAAAATTATATCTTTATATTTCTAACTTCCTAATAAGTAAAAGTTAATATTTTTATAACACCATGTATATATATATATAAACCATATTTATGTCTCTCTTCTACCTACATAAAGATCACATCTTTACATTGGTATATATATAAATGATAATTTTTCATAAAAATGATATTTTTATTTACCTACACATGATCACTTCACATAAAAATGATATTTTTATTCACATGAAAATGATTACTTTATAGAAATAAAGAGAAAACTCACTTTTCATCGTTGGTTGTGGTTGGAGAAAGCTCGGGGAGGGGCGCCTGGGTAGGGGATGGCGGCGCAACCAGTGGGAGGTGGCTCTCCGGCTAGCAGAGGGCCCCTAGGGGTGGCGGCTAGGGTTAAATTGATGAAAAAGGTGAAAGGGAAGAGGAGTGGAGGAGCACGGAGGGTGTGGGTGGTGGTTGGTGGCCTGCGTTGGCCCTAGGAAGTGGTGGCGGCGGCAGTGACTCGTGGGAGAGGCTACAGTCGGGTGTAGGGCATCGGGGTTCACCGTTTTTAGGGCTTTGGCAAGTAATGGACAGAGGCAAGGGAAGAGATGCGAGGGGGAGGTAGCGCTCCAGCTCCGGTGGCACGATGGGCGGCGGTTAGCCCCCGTCGATCTCCTTTCTTGTTCTTTTTATTTATTCTGATCGTGAAATGGAAAGGAGAGAGGGGGGTTATTGAAAAAGTTTTATATTATTTTATTTAATTTATTCTATAAATCAACTTTTTATTTTGAATTCAAAATCGAACCCACCGACTGTCATCACTAACTAAATACCCCCATTCCGAACACAATTGGATATGTTTCGTAATCCAATTCGACTGTTTCGACACGTTTTTCTTTAAATTAAAAAACAAATCAATGTATATTCAATTTAAACGTACATTTCAATTTACCGGGGCCGCATACTAACTCTAAAAATTCCCGAAAAATTATTTCTAGCATTGTATTGACGATACGGTCCTAACAAAACTAATTTCGTCGAATTCTGAGATCGTTTGAAAAATGGCCATTTTCTGGTCGATCGAAATTCAACTGAAACTGGTCAAAACATATTTAACTTCGCCACGCTCACATATTGACTCAGAAATTTACGAATTTTGAAACCTAGCCATAATTTGACATCCCGGATCCAACAAAAGTGGTTTCGTCAAAAACCGAGGTCGTTTGCAAAATTTCCATTTTCAAAGGCCTTTATATATATTAAAATATATATAAATTCCACAGCGACTTTTCTGAATTTTAAACTGGACGTATCTTTCAACTTCTAAAGTGAAATCTCAGTTTCTTAACTTCGTTAGAAAGATATCGTCAAGCAGATTTCAAATATTTCTTGTTTCATCCAATTCCGACTTAAAACGAATCCTGTATATTCATTGGAATTTCGAAATCGAATTTTCACACTACCGCGCCATTTCAGGCTCGTTATATAATTAAAATAAAATTATTCGTTTTAACTTCGTCGAAAATAAATTTTCCGTCGTTATTATTTAAAATAATTCATTTTAAATAATCAAAATTCTTTAAAATCGCCAAAATAAAAATTTTAAATTGACTCAGAATTTCCGGGTTGTTACACTCTCTTTCCCTTTTTAAAGCCACTGCTAATTTATGTGCATGATAGTATAACTTATATTTATATGTATAAATGTCTTAAATGTGTGATACTGAAACGAAGTTTGTTTCCATGTTAAATCTAGAATAAATGGAACTAAATTTAGAAGTCTAGTAAACTGGAATTGCGAAAAGAAAGAAAAATATATGGAACCAAACAGTGTACCTAAGAAAATACCTTGTTTCCATGTAAATCTAGTATGGATTGATATATACAATAGTGCAGACTCGTATATATAAATTGTGACGATCCCAAAATCCGAGGGGCGGTATTAAGGATAATCATTGGAATATAACACATTAATCATCATAGCAGAGTACAGATAATAGCAGAAACAATAAATAGAATAATTTTACATGGATATGACAGCGGAATCACAACATGTAATAACATCAGAATAGCATAGCGTGGGATATAACTTAGTAAATAAAAGGAAAGTGATCAGTCGTCATCGCCAGAGGCGGAATACATACATGCAGTGAGACATAATAAGGGTATCAGTCTACATCGCTGAAGGCGGAATACATATACATATAGTAAGAATTACGGAAAGTAAATCAGTCTGCATCGCCCGTGGCGGAATCATAACATAAATATAGTAATGGCGGAAAAAGTCAAAGTCGTCTCTGTGAAGTCAGCCTCGCCATGAGCCAAAAATGCACTCTATGCAGCAGTGCAGAGCCAAAAACAACCTGTCACCTGTGTACTAGGCTGCCCGTGTGAAAATAAGGGCACCCGCGTTTGCAAAGTGAAACAAACAACGAGTCAGTCATGGGGACTGGTATGAGGAATCTATTTAACAGTTAAACAACAGTAATAGCAAATTATAGGACCACGCCACTTTCGCGGAACGGGTTTACTCCAGTGATTGCTGGTGCATTTAAAACAAAGTAAATTCTTTTAAAACAACACAATGCTTTTTGAAAGAATGAAGCCATTATAAGACTCAGGTCCCATCACACAATGCAACGCAAGCCGGAGGATAGAGTTTAACCTTATAAGGGCCAAATATGCATGATACGTATAAAGCAAAATCATTTGATATTATTACTAGTGCATATATGTTTCAAAAAACGAATAGCATCATAAATATCAATCATAGGCGGCATAGCTACCATCTACTATGTCGCCATACTAGTTCTACAATCAAGTCCGTTATTTCGTATTGGAAATTGGATTTCCGTCATGAGTCGAGGCAAGGGGCAAGCTCCTCTCCGCTTCGAGACACTCTAGCAAATGCCTCGGGACTACACACTCTGGGTAACCCCTGGATGCTTCAGGGCCGGTCCTCTCTTACGTTTGAGGATTATTTATTCCTGAATACACGTTTCCCGGTCCTTACAGACCTATAATCGAGGCGCCTCGCATTCCAACAACCACAAAGGTGAAAAATAGATATATATGTCAGGGCTGGTAAGTCACTGACACCACCATAGCTAGAAAGAAACGTCGTGCTCTCCCTGCAGTCCGTATCCCGTTTTTAACTCATAACGGGTGTGAGGTTCGCGAATCTACGAAATACACAAAGCCAGGCCACGTAGACCGTGCTTTGATCATCATCCACAAGACTTTGCTTTGCAACAGAAGCCTTGATCACAGCATCTTGGCATGCCACATAGGCAGTCCACTCCATACGATTGATTTCCATCGATATATAACCCCTGAGCTCGTACGTCTCAAAGAAGGGCGTTAAGCAAAAGAATAAATTCTCCGCCGCCAAACAGATATATATTTAACAGAGATCAATCAGTATAGAACAAAATCCAATGTCAGACACACAGTCCATTTACAAGTCCATTCTGGGTCTGAACGAAACCGGAGGCGTCAATTCCTCGCAAATCCGTACAATCAACACATACGTTCAGACGGCTACTACTTCCGTCCCCTTCTGGTAGCTACTCCGGTTAGGAACCTCAGTAGCGCCCATCCAACCGATACGAAGATCGTCGGTCTTGAATCGTCTTTGCATTTTCCAATTCGAATCGCTCGATAAATTATTTGAAATGAGGGTTAGCTCGGCCTTTTCAAATAATTCACGTCATTATAATTTAAATCGATTCTTTTTATGGTTATATTATTCGACATCCATCTTTCAGTTATTTAGTGTTATTTTCATGTCAAACACATACAACCATCAAATATCAAACAATTCAAGCCCAATTGGTTTATTTTCAATCAATATTGCTTATAATATTTTATAACGATTTTTCGCCATTTTTATTTATTTAAAAATTGCCATATTTAATTAAACGACGTTTCAGGTCGTGTCATGGCGTTGTTTTTCCCTTAATTTGTTTTACACATATCGGAAAATCTAACCGTTGGATTTCTACAAAGTCTATATCAGCGGGAAGATATTCCCAAAGCGAACCCAACGGTTCCAATTTCTTGAGAATCCGACGGTCGGATCTTCCACACTAGTCGTTTGAAGTTACGGTTTTAAAATTCGAACTGTAGCGTCGTTATTCGATTTAATTTAATTATATTTATATTTATATATAAATATAAACGATCCTGGCGCTGTTTTTCTTCAGATTTGAATTAAACATTCCGGACAATCCAACCGTTGGATTTTTACAAGGTTGGTGCCGTTGGAAAGATATTTCCAAGGCGAACCCAGCGGTTGCGGTTTCGGGAAAATCCGATGGTCGGGTTTCTCGTACTAATCGTTTCAAATTACGATTCCGAAACGCGAACTGCACGACCTCTATTCCTTTTAATTATATTTATATTTATATATATAAATATAGTTCATTCTATAGTTTCAACTATAGTTCATTCTATATTTTCAACTTCGTTTTCACTTCAAATATTTCACTAACGCCTTAATATTTCGAAAAATTTCGTCATAACCTCCTTTGTACGGGGAGGAGTTTGGAAATTTATTGGGCCGTATTAGGTACCCAATAAATCCTAAAAAGCATTCACATATTTATAGTGATATATTCTGGTGTTTACGGGGGAGCATGTACTGATAATCACTCCAGAGAATAAATTCCCGTCACCCCGTTTCCGTGTGGAAATAAATAGTCCATGTGCCGTATCTAATAACTAGAGCGACGTGATTATTGTCAACTCCAGACCTGTGTGGGGTTTTTATTAATCTGGCAATTTATCGTTATAATTTATATAGTCCATATCAGTCATCAGTTCCACCTGTAGTACATAGTCATCGCCATACAAGCCTCTTGCTTGTATGGTAAATCTTTCACCTTGTCACACAAGCTCCAATTGCTTATGTGGAATATGATGAAGTATGCCTATCGTCAAGAAGTATGCCATGTAGTGTAGTTCAAAATTAATTGTTGCTATCCTATGGCGACGTTTATTATTTCACACAGAATAACCAGCACTCCGCATCCAATGGCATTCACAGGAGATGATATATAAATAAAATTGCACAGCCAACTCATCAAGGTTTACCTATTTGTCGGGCACGCAAATAATTTCTTTACTCTACAGCTAATCCATTTTTTCCTGTTCAACACATGTATATATATGCAGAACAAAGCTAATAATAATATTTCTAGCAAACTATTATTTATTTCAACACGTGTGTATTTTTAACTAAGCGTATACATGATAAAAGAAATATTTTTATCATCAAAAATATTTATTCGACACGTGTGTATTTTTAACTAAGCGTATACATGATAAAAGAAATATTTTTATCATCAAAAATATTTATTCGACACGTGTGTATTTTTAACTAAGCGTATACATGATAAAAGAAATATTTTTATCATCAAAAATATTTATTCGACACGTGTGTATTTTTAACTCTTCATATTTACAATAAAGGTGTAGTTTTTATTGTCGATTCATTTTATTTTTAAAAGATGATAACATTCAACACATGAATTTCAACTCGACGAACAAATTGCAATTCAACACATGAATATTCTATATCGTTTGTATATATATAAAAATGTGATTTTCATAGCTAAAGCTATTTGTTTAAATTCAAATAATATTCAACACATGAATTTCAACTCAACGAATGAATTGCAACTCAACACATGAATATTCGATATAGTTTGTATATATATAAAAATGCGATTTTCATCGCTAAAGCTATTTGTTTAAATTCAAATAATATTCAACACATGAATTTCAACTCAACGAATGAATTGCAACTCAACACATGAATATTCGATATAGCATATGTAATTTATATAAAAATGTGATTTTCATCGCTAAAGCTATTTGTTTAAATTCAAATAATATTCAACACATGAATTTCAACTCAACGAATGAATTGCAACTCAACACATGAATATTCGATATAGCATATGTAATTTATTTCAACGAATGAAAATTATTCTAACACATAAATATTTCAGAAAATTTCGGCAGCATAACGGCAGGGTAGTTAAAACCGGGACCGTCCCTAGTACGGCTCCTCGCTCTACCTTAAAACCTCGCGGTTTTTGACAATGGGGATCATGCATCTAGTTCGCACGCAGGCGGCATGTTTTATTTTCAATTCCACATTCCTATTCTAATTTGTTTCAACCACAAGAGTATTTTCAACCACAAAGGTATTTTTCAACCACATATCAACCACAAACAATTATTTCCAACCATTCGTCATACCATATAATATCACGTCAAACACAAGCAATAAATATCGTCCATGGTCTGTGGACGAGGGGAGTATATATATATAATATAATAATTCACTTGCATTTCATCACAATTCAAAGCATATATGTTTCAAACAACGCTTGTATAATTTATACATCGCTAATATAACTTATACAACACATGTACATGAGGTATACAATGCGTATATAATTTACACTTCGCTTATATAATTTATACAACGCGATTTCATTCACACAAATAGTTTAGATTCCTCACATTGGTTATTGCAGTGCTAAAAATCGTAGGAAGATCAGAAAAATCCGCGGCTTCTTCTTGAATATAGAGAGCCTCCTTGCGGTCACAGTGTCTCTTGTTTCATCAAATTTCGTTAAAGAACGAAAAAGATATTATTTTTCAAAGTTTTGCAACGCTTTATAGTGTTATTTTCAATTCTGAATAATAAAGGTCGTACCTTTATTATTGCTTCGAAACTAGGTTTGGGATTTTTGCAAAATCCGTGAAGTAGGGGGATGATCGGCGGTGCTGACGTGGAAGGGGGCGGCGAGGGCTTCACGGCGCTGGTAGTTTGAGGGGGTGCGATGGCGAATCGAGGCGGGAGCGGCTCTGGGAAGTCGACGACTTCCTCGACGTCGTTCAGGCGAAGGAGCTGACGATAGGGGGCGGCGTTTGGTCGGATGTGGAGAGGAGGCGAAGGGCTGTCGACTGTTGGTGGTGGCGCGGCCTAGCGTCGCCTGTGGCGGTCGGAAAAGGGAGGAGAAGCGTGGAGCAACGAGGATCGTCCAAATCGTCTCTGGCGGCTAGGGTTTTGGGATTTTATTTTATTTATTTTTTTAGAAGGAAAATTCCTATTGGCCAGAGCTTTATAGAAATTTTTAAATAGTGTTTTTGCAAACGGACTCCTTTTTAAACCCAAGGACTGTCGCCTCTAGCTAAATACCCTCATTCCGGGCACAATGGGATATGTTTCGTTGGCCATTTCGACTGTTACAGTCAGTTATTTTTCAAATTAAAATATAAAACATTCGATATTTAATTTAAACGTACATTTCAATTTGCCAGGGCCACAAACTGAATCGAAAAATTCCAGAAAAATAAATCTAGCTTTGTTTTGACGATACGGTCCTAACAAAACCAGTTTCGTCGAATTCTGAGCTCGTTTGAAAAACGGCCATTTTTAGGTCGACCCATTTTAACAGAATTTGACCAATCACGTTTTCTTTTGCCCCGCTCACATACTAGCTTCAAAAATTATGAAATTTGAAACTTAGAATTTATTTGACATCCCGGACCCAACAAAAGTGGTTTCGTCGAATTCCGAGGTCGTATGCAAAATCTCAATTTTCAAGGGCTATATATACTATATAGCGACCTTTCTGAAAATTCATTTGGCCATAACTTTTGATTTCCGTTATGAAATTTCGATTTTTAAGATTCGTTAGAAAGGTATTCATAAACAGATTTAAATATTTTTAGTTTCGCTAAAATCCGTTATATTTCCCACCCGGTACAGTCGGACAAAGTTTGTATTCAAAATTTCAAACTGCCATACCATACCAAATTCTATATTTTATTGAAATATGCTATTTCAACCATTCAAATTCTTTGGTAATAACCAAATTTAAAAATTTTAAATTGGTTCACATTTTCCGGGTTATTACAATCTCCCCCACTTAAAACTTTTCGTCCTGGAAAAGGAAATAACAGCTAAGTAGGAAATAAAATGTAAATGCAAAGTATTGTAAAGGTACCTTGCACCGGAGTTAGTCAGAGATGTCCACTCTGCATTTGGGATAGGCTTGTTTAATGCTTTCCTCAGTCTCCCAAGTACAGTCTCTAGGATCACTACTCCACTGCACTTTGACTAAATGAATTTTTTTCTTCCTTAGCTCTCTAGTTTCTTTGCCAACTATCTTTAACGGCTCTCTACTGAGTGCTAATTCTGGAGTTATGTCTATATCATGTTGCGCTGCTTCTTCCACAACAAGATCTGGATCATGAACATGTTTTCTGAGTTGAGACACGTGGAACACATCATGTATACCAGGCAACCAATTAGGTAGTGAAACCCTATATGCAAGACTTCCAATCCGTTCAAGTATAGGAAAGGGACCAATAAATCTCGGTGCCAATTTCCCAGTCTTGCCAAATCTGATTACTCCTCGCATTGGAGAAACTCTTAAATAAACATAATCGCCAACGGCAAACGATATATCCCTCCTTCTCGCATCAGCATAACTTTTCTGTCGGCTCTGTGCGGTTTTTAATCGCTTCTTAATGAAGTCGACTTTATCCGATGCTTCTTGAATCATATCGGGCCCTAACACAAGTCTGTTGCCAGGTTCTACCCAACATGTGGGAGATCTGCACGGTCTACCGTATAATGCTTCAAATGGAGACATTCCCAAACTTGCTTGATAGCTATTGTTGTAAGAGAATTCGGCTAAATGTAAGTGATCTTCCCATGAGCCTCCAAAATCAATAACGCAAGCCCGCAGTAAATCTTCTAAAACTCCATTCACCCGCTCAGTTTGGCCATCTGTCTGAGGGTGATAAGCGGTGCTTAGATTCAATTTGGTTCCCAATTCTATCTGGAATGCTTCCCAGAATTTGCTAGTAAATAGGGGATCTCTATCGCTGACTATATTGAGCGGCACTCCATGTAGTTTAACAATTTCTTTGAAGTAAATTTGTGCTAGACTTTGAGCCGTTCTGTTGGATCGGACAGGTATGAAATGGGCAGTCTTCGTGAAGCGATCTACGATTACCCATATACTGTCGTTTCCTTTCTTAGTTCGAGGCAAGCCATCGATGAAGTCCATCGAGATTTGCTCCCACTTCCATCCTGGAATTTCTAATGGTTGTAATAATCCAGCCAATTTCTGTTGATCACTCTTAACTAGTTGACAAGTGGGGCATCTGCTAACATATAATGAGATATCTCTTTTCAAAGCTCTCCACCAGAATGTGCGTTTGATATCGTTATTCATTTTGCTCACACCGGGATGGATACTTAGTTTGGACTTGTGGCACTCATCAAGTATTTCTCTTCTAAGCTCTGGAAGGTTTGGGATGCAAATTCTGCCCTTTAATCTTAGAACTCCTTTGCCATCGAGTCGGAAACTTGTGGATTCACCTCCTTTGACTCTCTGACTTATTCTTTGAATAACTTCATCGTCTTTCTGAAGGGTCGAGATCCTGTTTATTAATGAAGACGTGATGACAAAACTAGCGATGATTTCATTCTTTCTGCTGAGCGCATCGTCTACAACATTGGCTTTCCCTGGAGTGTATAGAATTTCAAAATCGTATGCTGCAAGGAATTCTAACCAACGTTGTTGTCTCAAATTTAGATCTTTCTGAGTGAATAGATATTTCAAGGATTGATGTCGGTGAATAGTTCGAACTTCTCGCCCAGTAAATAATGCCTCCAAATTCTTAAAGAAAACACGATAGCTAATAACTCAAGATCATGAGTAGCATAGTTTCTTTCATGCGGCTTTAGTTGACGGCTGGCATAAGCGATCACTTGGCCTTTTTGCATTAACACTGAGCCTAGCCCTCTAATAGAAGCATCTGTCCATACAGTCAAGTCTTGGTTGCCTTCTATAATTGTCAATACTGGAGCGGTTGTCAACTTCAGTTTCAGCTCCTGGAAAGCTTCTTCACATTCGGGAGTCCATTTGAATTTCTCATGCTTCTTTGTAAGCTTTGTCAATACACCAGATATCTTTGAAAAATCCTGAACGAATTTCTGATAGTAACTAGCCAATCCAAGGAAACTTCGAACTTCTGTGGGAGTAGTAGGTTGTTTCCAGTTTTGAATCGCTGTAATTTTGCTTGGGTCTACAGCAATTCCTTCCTTTGATACGACATGGCCTAGGAATTTAACTTCATTCTGCCAGAAGACACACTTAGAAAATTTAGCTTTCAAGACATTTCTCCTTAGAATTTTCAACACTTGATCTAAATGGTTTGCATGTTCGTCTTCCGACTTGGAGTAGATTAAAATGTCATCGATGAAGACTAGAACAAATTTATCCAATACACAACGGAACACTCTGTTCATAAGATCAACGAAGTATGCCGGAGCGTTACACAAGCCGAACGGCATTACTAACCATTCGTAGAATAAATCGGGACCCCTGAAGGCTGTCAAAGGAACACAGTCTTCGGCTATACGTAATTGGTGGAAACCTGTAGCTAGGTCCATTCTGGAGAATACTGTTGCTCCATTTAATTGATCTAACAGATCATCTATACGGGGAAAGGGATATTTGTTCTTCAGTGTCTGTTTATTGAGATCTCGGTAATCAACACAAAGTCTTAGAGTACCGTCTGATTTCGGAACAAATACTACTGCTGCTCCCCACGCTAAAAAGCTCGGTCTGATCAGACCTTTCCAAAGCAATTCTCGGGTTTGACTACTTAACTCTTCTTTCTCTTTCGGGGCCATTCTTCTAATTGGATGTACCACTGGTCGGGCGTTAGGAATTAAATCTATTCTAAATTCAATTTCTCTTTGCGACGGTAAGTTTTCTACTTCTTCAAACACATCCGCATAGTTTTTAACGACCGGTATCTTTTCTAATGAAGGGGGAGTAACTTCTAAAGAAGACCAAAATTCTGTTCTATTTCTTTCTGAGCCATGGCATGGTATATATATAGGCCCAAGCTTCGTTTCGACTTTAACGATTCTTTCAGCACATCTAACTTCGGCCTTACATTTTGTCAACCAGTCCAGCCCCAGTATAATATCAAATTCGGATAGGTCCATGACAATCACTTTAAAAGAGAACTTGTAGCAAGAATAAGAGATAGGCAATCTACAGTATGAACTGAGACTAACAGAACCTCCTATTGGGTTTCGAACTTTAATTGGTTCCTTAAATTTTCCTCGCTTTAATTTTAATTTGTGAACAATGTTACCAGAAATGAAGCTACGTGAAACACCAGTATCAAAAAGTACAGAAACAGGAATATTTTTAATGGTAAGAGTACCTCCCAAGACATCGGGTTTACCTGATCCATCAGTGGTGGCTGGCGGGGTCTTCCCGTCATAGACATGAGCCACTTGTGCATTCTGCTTCAGAGGACAATTCCTGCTATAGTGCCCCTTCTTATGGAAGTTGTAGCATTCGGCTGAGTCATTTGCCTTTGGCTTCCTCGGGGCTTTGCATACATTAGAAAAATGACCTGGCTTCCTGCAGTTGTAGCAATTTCCTTTCGGGATCTTTGCAGGTTTCTGAGTAGCGGCCGCGGTAATGCTAGATTCGGGTTGATCTGTTGAAGCCTTGCGCTTATTCCCTGCTTGGCTTTTGGCGCGGTCTTGGCTAGCATGCCTCTCATCCATGTCTTCGTAATTGCAAGCCATCTCTACTAATTCTGAAAAGGAGAGTTTGATGTTGCTCATAGCTCTATCATGGTACTTGCGCTTCAGCCCAAATATGAATCTCTTGTTCTTTGCTTTGTTGGTCAAAATTAGCTCTGGAGCATAGCGCGACAACTGGGTGAACTTATTTAGGTAATCCTGAATAGAGAGATCTCCTTGCTGGAGATTAGCAAACTGCTCTCGCATCCTCTCTAGAGCCTGTTCAGGTACAAACTTCTCATTGAACATAGTTTTGAATTGCTCCCAAGTTCTGACAGTACCAGCTGCATCCTCTGAGGTAATGGCATCCCACCACAGCTCTGCTTCCTCCTGAAGGAGCCAAATACCAAGTCGGGCTTTGTTGTTGGTTCCCATACCCATGCCTTCAAAGATTTTCTCATAGGTTTTCAAACAAGCTATTGCCTCGGTCACTGTGCCAGTGCCAGTAAAAGGTTTTCCCCCAAGATTCCTGTACCTCTTCGCTACTTTATCTAGCTCAAAGTCTTCTGGTGCTGGTGGCTGAACAATAGGGCCTTCCACAACTACGGGGATATTCCCCCGTCCTCCTGCTGCATCTCCTCGGCCTCCACGGCCTCCTCTAGCTGCTGCTCCTCGTGTAGCCATCTAAGAGAATACTGTATAAGCAAGAAAAGAGTCAAGCTCGCAGATTTGATAATTTTCATAAATGATAAAGCAGGGGAATACAAGGAAAGATAATGATGATGTACTGATCAAATTGTTTTGCTAATCTGCTTATCTCATTCTAGGACATTGCTAATCCTATCTCTAATGAGCTACTCGCATTAGAACACTACTGATTCTATTCTGACGAGGTGTTTAATGTGTTAGATCCCGAAGCTAAGGTTAACCAAGGCTCTGATACCAACTGTGACGATCCCAAAATCCGAGGGGCTGTATTAAGGATAATCATTGGAATATAACACATTAATCATCATAGCAGAGTACAGATAACAGCAAAAACAATAAATAGAATAATTTTACATGGATATGACAGCGGAATCACAACATGTAATAACATCAGAATAGCATAGCGTGTGATATAACTTAGTAAATAAAAGGAAAGTGATCAGTCATCATCGCCAGAGGCGGAATACATACATGCAGTGAGACATAATAAGGGTATCAGTCTACATCGCCGAAGGCGGAATACATATACATATAGTAAGAAATACGGAAAGTAAATCAGTCTGCATCGCCCGTGGCGGAATCATAACATAAGTATAGTAATGGCGGAAAAAGTCAAAGTCGTCTCTGTGAAGTCAGCCTCGCCATGAGCCAAAAATGCACTCTATGCAGCAGTGCAGAGCCAAAAACAACCTGTCACCTGTGTACTAGGCTGCCCGTGTGAAAATAAGGGCACCCGCGTTTGCAAAGTGAAACAAACAACGAGTCAGTCATGGGGACTGGTATGAGGAATCTATTTAACAGTTAAACAACAGTAATAGCAAATCATAGGACCACGCCACTTTCGCGGAACAGGTTTACTCCAGTGATTGCTAGTGCATTTAAAACAAAGTAAATTCTTTTAAAACAACGCAATGCTTTTTGAAAGAATGAAGCCATTATAAGACTCAGGTCCCATCACACAATGCAACGCAAGCCGGAGGATAGAGTTTTACCTTATAAGGGCCAAATATGCATGATACGTATAAAGCAAAATCATTTGATATTATTACTAGTGCATATATGTTTCAAAAAACGAGTAGCATCATAAATATCAATCATAGGCGGCATAGCTACCATCTACTATGTCGCCATACTAGTTCTACAATCAAGTCCGTTACTTCGTATTGGAAATTGGATTTCCGTCATGAGTCGAGGCAAGGGGCAAGCTCCTCTCTGCTTCGAGACACTCTAGCAAATGCCTCGGGACTACACACTCTGGGTAACCCCTGGATGCTTCAGGGTCGGTCTTCTCTTACGTTTGAGGATTATTTATTCCTGAACACACGTTTCCCGGTCCTTACAGACCTATAATCGAGGCGCCTCGCATTCCAACAACCACAAAGGTGAAAAGTAGATATATATGTCAGGGCTGGTAAGTCACTGACACCACCATAGCTAGAAAGAAACGTCGTGCTCTCCCTGCAGTCCGTATCCCGTTTTTAACTCATACCGGGGTGTGAGGTTCGCAAATCTACGAAATACACAAAGCCAGGCCACGTAGACCGTGCTTTGATCATCATCCACAAGACTTTGCTTTGCAACAGAAGCCTTGATCACAACATCTTGGCATGCCACATAGGTAGTCCACTCCATACGATTGATTTCCATCGATATATAACCCCTGAGCTCGTACGTCTCAGAGAAGGGCGTTAAGCAAAAGAATGAATTCTCCGCCGCCAAACAGATATATATTTAACAGAGATCAATCAGTATAGAACAAAATCCAATGTCAGACACACAGTCCATTTACAAGTCCGTTCTGGGTCTGAACGAAACCGGAGGCGTCAATTCCTCGCAAATCCGTACAATCAACACATACGTTCAGACGGCTACTACTTCTGTCCCCTTCTGGTAGCTACTCCGGTTAGGAACCTCAGTAGCGCCCATCCAACCGATACGAAGATCGGCGGTCTTGAATCGTCTTTGCATTTTCCAATTCGAATCGCTCGATAAATTATTTGAAATGAGGGTTAGCTCGGCCTTTTCAAATAATTCACGTCTTTAGAATTTAAATCGATTCTTTTTATGGTTATATTATTCGACATCCATCTTTCAGTTATTTAGTGTTATTTTCGTGTCAAACACATACAACCCTCAAATATCAAACAATTCAAGCCCAATTGGTTTATTTTTAATCAATATTGCTTATAATATTTTATAACGATTTTTCGCCATTTTTAGTTATTTAAAAATGGCCATATTTAATTAAACGACGTTTCAGGTCGTGTCGTGGCACTGGCGCTGTTTTTCCCTTAATTTGTTTTACACATATCGGAAAATCTAACCGTTGGATTTCTACAAAGTCTATATCAGTGGGAAGATATTCCTAAAGCGAACCCAACGGTTCCAGTTTCGTGAGAATCCGACGGTCGGATCTTCCACACTAGTCGTTTGAAGTTACGGTTTTAAAATTCGAACTGCAGTGTCGTTATTCGATTTAATTTAATTATATTTATATATAAATATAAACGATCCTGGCGCTGTTTTTCTTCAGATTTGAATTAAACATTCCGGACAATCCAACCGTTGGATTTTTACAAGGTTGGTGCCGTTGGAAAGATATTTCCAAGGCGAACCCAGCGGTTGCGGTTTCGGGAAAATCCGATGGTCGGGTTTCTCGTACTAATCGTTTCAAATTACGATTCTGAAACGCGAACTGCACGGCCTCTATTCCTTTTAATTATATTTATATTTATATATATAAATATAGTTCATTCTATAATTTCAACTATAGTTCATTCTATATTTTCAACTTCGTTTTCACTTCAAATATTTCACTAACGCCTTAATATTTTGAAAAATTTCGCCATAACCTCCTTTGTACGGGGAGGGGTTTGGAAATTTATTGGGCCGTATTAGGTACCCAATAAATCCTAAAAAGCATTCACATATTTATAGTGATATATTCTGGTGTTTACGGGGGAGCATGTACTGATAATCACTCCAGAGAATAAATTCCCGTCACCCCATTTCCGTGTGGAAATAAATAGTCCATGTGCTGTATCTAATAACTAGAGCAACGTGATTATTGTCAACTCCAGACCCGTGTGGGGTTTTTATTAATCTGGCAATTTATCGTTATAATTTATATAGTCCATATGAGTCATCAGTTCCACCTGTAGTACATAGTCATCGCCATACAAGCCTCTTGCTTGTATGGTAAATCTTTCACCTTGTCACACAAGCTCCAATTGCTTATGTGGAATATGATGAAGTATGCCTATCGTCAAGAAGTATGCCATGTAGTGTAGTTCAAAATTAATTGTTGCTATCCTATGGAGATGTTTATTATTTCACACAGAATAACCAGCACTCCGCATCAAATGGCATTCACAGGAGTTGATATATAAATAAAATTGCGCAGCCAACTCATCAAGGTTTACCTATTTGTCGGGCACGCAAATAATTTCTTTACTCTACAGCTAATCCATTTTTTCCTGTTCAACACATGTATATATATGCAGAACAAAGCTAATAATAATATTTCTAGCAAACTATTATTTATTTCAACACGTGTGTATTTTTAACTAAGCGTATACATGATAAAAGAAATATTTTTATCATCAAAAATATTTATTCGACACGTGTGTATTTTTAACTAAGCGTATACATGATAAAAGAAATATTTTTATCATCAAAAATATTTATTCGACACGTGTGTATTTTTAACTAAGCGTATACATGATAAAAGAAATATTTTTATCATCAAAAATATTTATTCGACACGTGTGTATTTTTAACTCTTCATATTTACAATAAAGGTGTAGTTTTTATTGTCGATTCATTTTATTTTTAAAAGATGATAACATTCAACACATGAATTTCAACTCGACGAACAAATTGCAATTCAACACATGAATATTCTATATCGTTTGTATATATATATATATATATATATAAATGTGATTTTCATCGCTAAAGCTATTTGTTTAAATTCAAATAATATTCAACACATGAATTTCAACTCAACGAATGAATTGCAACTCAACACATGAATATTCGATATAGTTCGTATATATATAAAAATGTGATTTTCATCGCTAAAGCTATTTGTTTAAATTCAAATAATATTCAACACATGAATTTCAACTCAACGAATGAATTGCAACTCAACACATGAATATTCGATATAGCATATGTAATTTATATAAAAATGTGATTTTCATCGCTAAAGCTATTTGTTTAAATTCAAATAATATTCAACACATGAATTTCAACTCAACGAATGAATTGCAACTCAACACATGAATATTCGATATAGCATATGTAATTTATTTCAACGAATGAAAATTATTCTAACACGTAAATATTTCAGAGAATTTCGGTAGCATAACGGCAGGGTAGTTAAAACCGGGACCGTCCCTAGTACGGCTCCTCGCTCTACCTTAAAACCTCGCGGTTTTTGATAATGGGGATCATGCATCTAGTTCGCACGCAGGCGGCATGTTTTATTTTCAATTCCACAATCCTATTCTAATTTGTTTCAACCACAAAGGTATTTTTCAACCACATATCAACCACAAACAATTATTTCCAACCATTCGTCATACCATATAATATCACGTCAAACACAAGCAATAAATATCGTCCATGGTCTGTGGACGAGGGGAGTATATATATATATATATATATATATATATATATATATATATATATATATATATAATTCACTTGCATTTCATCACAATTCAAAGCATATATGTTTCAAACAACGCTTGTATAATTTATACATCGCTAATATAACTTATACAACACATGTACATGAGGTATACAATGCGTATATAATTTACACTTCGCTTATATAATTTATACAACGCGATTTCATTCATACAAATAGTTTAGATTCCTCACATTGGTTATTGCAGTGCTAAAAATCGTAGGAAGGTCAGAAAAATCCGCGGCTTCTTCTAGAATGTGGAGAGCCTCCTTGCGGTCACGGTGTCTCCTATTTCATCAAATTTCGTTAAAGAACGAAAAAGATATTATTTTTCAAAGTTTTGCAACGCTTTATAGTGTTATTTTCAATTCTGAATAATAAAGGTCGTACCTTTATTATTGCTTCGAAACTAGGTTTGGGATTTTTGCAAAATCCGTGAAGTAGGGGGATGATCGGCGGTGCTGACGTGGAAGGGGGCGGCGAGGGCTTCACGGCGCTGGTAGTTTGAGGGGGTGCGATGGCGAATCGAGGCGGCGGCGGCTCTGGGAAGTCGACGACTTCCTCGACGTCGTTCAGGCGAAGGAGCTGACGATAGGGGGCGGCGTTTGGTCGGATGTGGAGAGGAGGCGAAGGGCTGTCGACTGTTGGTGGTGGCGCGGCCTAGCATCGCCTGTGGCGGTCGGAAAAGGGAGGAGAAGCGTGGAGCAACGAGGATCGTCCAAATCGTCTCTGGCGGCTAGGGTTTTGGGATTTTATTTTATTTTTTTAAAAAAGGAAAATTCCTATTGGCCAGAGCTTTATAGAAATTTTTAAATAGTGTTTTTGCAAACGGACTCCTTTTTAAACCCAACGACTGTCACCTCTAGCTAAATACCCCCCATTCCGGACACAATGGGATATGTTTCATTGGCCATTTCGACTGTTACAGTCAGTTATTTTTCAAATTAAAATATAAAACATTCGATATTTAATTTAAACGTACATTTCAATTTGCCAGGGCCACAAACTGAATCAAAAAATTCCAGAAAAATAAATCTAGCTTTGTTTTGACGATACGGTCCTAACAAAACCAGTTTCGTAGAATTCTGAGCTCGTTTGAAAAACGGCCATTTTTAGGTCGACCCATTTTAACAGAATTTGACCAATCACATTTTCTTTTGCCCCGCTCACATACTAGCTTCAAAAATTATGAAATTTGAAATTTAGAATTTATTTGACATCCCGGACCCAACAAAAGTGGTTTCGTCGAATTCCGAGGTCGTATGCAAAATCTTAATTTTCAAGGGCTATATATACTATATAGCGACCTTTCTGAAAATTCATTTGGCCATAACTTTTGATTTCCGTTATGAAATTTCGATTTTTCAGATTCGTTAGAAAGGTATTCATAAACAGATTTAAATATTTTCAGTTTCGCTAAAATCCGTTATATTTCCCACCCGGTACAGTCGGACAAAGTTTGTATTCAAAATTTCAAACTGCCATACCATACCAAATTCTATATTTTATTGAAATATGCTATTTCAACCATTCAAATTCTTTGGTAATAACCAAATTTAAAAATTTTAAATTGGTTCACATTTTCCGGGTTATTACATAAATATCTCTGAATGGCATTGAATCATTTCGGTCATCATGTTGAAACTATGGTGAATGGAAATATAAGGAATTAAAGGAGAACCTGGAAACCAAAATACAAGTTCTGTTTATTTTTCTTAAGTCATCACCCGGCTTAAAACTCAGGAACTCGAATTCTATTAAGTTTTAGAAAAGGGTTTAACATCAAAACAATTCAATTATGGTTGAAGTTACTGCAAAAATAGTTTCACTTTAAAACTTTATATATATACACGCATATATATATATATATATATATATATATATATATATACAAGAATACAGTGAGGAAGTTTAAACCCAAATATCCGATCATCGGGAAATGTAAAACCAGGTAGATGTAGAGGGTTTTATACATGAATGGTGATTCTTATAACAAATGTCCAGATTTTAATGATGTATATCATGTTAAAACATTGAAATAAGTATGAGTATAAGAGCCTTAAGCTAATTTATAAGAAATGAGGAAAGTTTATGGTTTTACGGCAAGCGGTCTCGAGTTGAAGGAATAATTTTCTTCGTTGGTGAAACCTGGAGTCGTGGTGGTCAGCAATGGGAAGCTAAGGGAAGATGGTAGTCTTCATGGGTAGTGACGGTACTCCGGTGACCTATAACATCGGCGTTAAAGTTGAACTGCAACAAGTAACAACTGTGCAGGAACATAGCGATCAAGGAAGCCTCCTTCATTAGGGTGAAGTGCGGCAGTTTTGCTGGGGTCATCGGGTTCGGGTGACGGAGTGTTGGCGATCGAATGTGTGCAAGACGGGCTTGTTTTGGAAACGCAGAGGCCATGCACATTATGTGCATACGCACGACAACAGTTTTTATATAAAAAAAAATAAAAAAAATAAAAAAAATCTTTAAAATGTTTATAATGTAAGTTACTTCAAGTTAAGTATGCTCTTCATAATGGTCGATGGTAGCAATGTTTGATGTGGGTAGCTACTGTCCTATCGGTTTTTATAGTATGATTTTGATGACAGTAATCTACAGCAGCATGATACAGATTCCAATGGACGAATTGCGTCCGCAGGGTATAAGGGGCGTTAGGCGGAGGTTATGATGATTGGCACTCTCTATATCATTGAAGACACGTCTGACTAGCAGTGGAGAATCGACGCAACGCTGAGTTGAGCCATTGCAAAACTGCGGTGGAGTTGTGTGCATATGCAAGGGGGAGGGAGGACGTGTACATGAGGATATGTTTGGAGCAACTCTTCTTTTCCGGTTTACTGAAGCATAATGGAAATAACTTGTGCTCAGTGTATCATGTTCATACCTTTGTAATCATGCACTATGTTATTGCATGGTGTGGTGATGTGTAATCCAAGATAGAAGAGAAGAAACATAAAAAGGGGAGGAGGAAAATTTTAGTAGCAGTAGGAATAGAAGAAGTAAAAGGAGTAGCAGGTTCAAAGAAAAAAGGAACAGGCGTATCAAAAAGGAATCAAACATGAAAAAAATACCAATAGGATAGATGACTGAAAGCATTTACAGCAAAATGTATATCTGCAAAGTCATACAACAACGGTCTGAAAGGTTTATAGGGGCGGAATATTAGTTGAAGCATTAAGAGTAATGGAAACATTATACACTAACTTTGTGAATTCACATAACTGAAACAATACAGGTAAATATGGTCCAAACTGTTTATAAAATTCAAAAGTATTGCTCGTGCGGTATATAAACTAATCATGCATGTAAGCACTTATCTAAGGCACAAAACGTGAAATGGCATAAGAAGAAGAGGTTGAGCAGCATTTGCCAAACGCATGTATGGAAAGTAGTTTACTTCATAGAAAAGGGTGTTTTGATATACAGGGAAAAAAATAAAAGATTGGAATTTGAACAAGAGTGGTAGGCATTGTGCCTTGTGCGAGTACAAGGGGTGAACCGACTGGACTGGGCTCGGCCCAATGGAAAAGAAGAAAAGAAAAAAAAGGTGTGTATATATCATGACAACATAGATAAAATGGGTGGGTATTAGCCAAAGTTATGAGATGATTTATTGGGCTCGGCCCATTTTAAATAAATAAAAGAATGAATGATTTAAATTTTAAAGAGAATAGTGTGTTTTTGTGTGTGTGTGTGTGTGTATGTATGTATGTATATAGATGGTTATATATATGAGATAGATCAAGAACAGTTATGATCGAGTAGTTCGGCTCATAGCTGTACGGTTGAGTGGATCACTGGTGTGTGTAAATAAATTGACAAAGCTACCGGGTTTTAAACAAAATAAATTGGTTTATTAAATAAATAGAAAAATAGTTATAATACTAAAATATCATTTAAAATTTATTAGATGTAAATTTAGTTGTTAAACTTAATTAACGTATAGACTATTGATCAGTGTTAATCTATAATTCAGTAAAATCTGGATTGTTTGTCCACTTGATATATTGATTAATTTGGTTGTGTTAAATTACGTTAACCGTAATTAGATAATATGTATTGACATCTGTTAGTGGAAATAAACATTGTCCACTATACGTTAATTTGAATGACTGAATTGTTTGGACAACATGTTAAAAGTAATAAACACCGTTCTACTATTATATTAGTTTGACTTACTTTATCAGTTAATATATGATGATGAGATATTATATTATCAGTTGAAAATATTGAATTGCATTTATATGTGGGTTTGTGCAAATTGGGTTAACGACTTACTATCGCTTGTTATAAGAACAGTTATATATACCATTGGAGCTGCTAAGCCGTTTTCTGTAAAGTATCTCAGAAATAAGCTCAAGTTTTAATAATTGGATATTAATTGTTTGTAAGAAATAATTAAATGGATTATTTTTAATAAATTAATTTAAAAAGGAAAGATTAAGTGTAATCAGTTAATCAGTTTGTTTGATGTAAATCAATTGTTTGAACGGGAATTTGATTTTCTAGTTATTTTGTTTCAACTTATTAAACATAAAAGGTTTTAAATATATGATTGTTTAAAGATTTGCAAATGTCTTAAATTAACAAGATTTGGTTGGATAATGGTGCAGTTAAATAGAGAAGTTAAAATTGGATAAGTTATCCAAGATAATGTCTTCAACTTAATTAATCTTAATAAAGTAAGGTTTAAAGATGATTTGATTATCATAAGATAAGGAAATCAAGTTGATCATTTGGATTAAATTATCTGATCTAATATTTAAGTTAAACTAAGTTAAACTAAGTTAACTAAATCAATGGTTCAAAATAACAATGTTGTTTGAAGTGTTTTTAAGATTTGAAAATAAATTAAAATTACAGATTCTAGTCTTGGGAGATATTTTGAATATCGAACTTCTATAAATCTTGACGATAAGAATGATTTCGATTCAAGGTCTGAGAGATAATTAAAATACCTCAACTTGATCGATGTTACTATTATCCGATAATTCGTATTAATTTGTGTTCAGAACGAGTGTTAGAGTTGAATATCATTTTCAGCTATGAAAATAGATATTCGGAATGAGAATATCACGTAAGTTTTGATAAATAATTTTTTCTAAGTTAGTTAATACTTATGTATTCAAATAAATATACTCAACGTTAATATTCGAATATAAATAATTAAAGATGATTTAAATAAGGCTTAGCAGATCCAATGGAAATAAATTCATTTATTTTATTTTATATTTGATAGTTAAATCATCGACTATCAAATCTAGACCTTTTCGTCATCGTTTTCGAAGAAACCGGAATCTAAATTCCACTTCGATTCGATATTTACATTGCAACTCAGAGATCATATTGAAGATCATTGAAGACCGAGTACCGCAAGGGCTGTTCTGTTTGCAGGATAGTGCATTCGGTTTGTCCAGTCCCAGGACAACTTGTATGGACGAGTGTTTGATTGAGTATGCCAAATAAATTGCATAAGTTGATCTCTTCAAACGTATTTACATTTGGTGGCGGAGGAATTCGTTTCTCTTAGCTTTATACCTGTGGTATTTTTGGGGAAATCAATTTGTGATTTGGCGGGTTTGGCGATGTGGCATTCAAAGTGAATGAAGACATATTATATCTGATGGTAAGCTCAGCCTCAAGCCTCACAACCGGGAAATGACAAAAATCGGGCAAGCAACATGGCTATGTGGGTCGCTCCTATTAGGGTGTATAATCACCTATCTAGAGAAATTCCATTTGTTTCTTTAATCTATCGATGTCGTCCCTTTTCGGGAAACAGTTGCTGATCCCAACCGTTGGTGATATACATTCGATACACTCAAGCGAAATGAGTGGTCGGTCATGTGTAGGCCGGGTTACAAGACGTTCTTGTTGAACCCAGTGTATTCCCCTCTAAAGATACACTATCGGCAGGTGGTTCCATAACTTGTCATAGTCAGAATCCAATCTCCAATAAGAGCCCGGGGTTTTGATTGTATACCATATATGTGGAGCGTGAGATGCAAGCGTTCCACTAGATTGATATTTATTTGTATTTGGACATTATTATAATATCAGAATAATATTGTTTTCAAAATGTTTTGGGTTATCATAAGGTAAAAAACCATCCGTATTTATGTGTGGATCAGTCTTACGATTATCCTTTCTTTCAAAAAGGGTTTGAAAGTTAAAATCAAGCTGTTTAAAAATCGTTTATTCACACCAGTCCCATGACTGACTTAGAGTTTATTTTTCTATGTATTCCCTAAACTCTTGGGTGCCCAAATTTGTACGGGCAGTCAAGTAGTTCAGGATTTCACAGATTTATTTGGAGGAGCGTGGAGCAGGAGACTTCAGCGTTAGATATTTAGAGTTTATTTCCGCTGTGTTTTATATGTGAGGTACTCTGATGATATATGTAAGTTCAAATACAGTTGTATTTCAAAAGTGATTATTTATATATTATATTTCATTCCGCTGCGATTATGAGATTCTGCGTTGTTGTTTAGTTCTATTTCCCCTCTATTTTCTTCTATTCTAAATTTCTATTTCTCATCCTATAACTTCTTTCTATTAATGATTCGTATTTTCACGCCACTTCGGGTTGGACGTGAGTTGTATTCAGTCGACTCGAATAGTACGGATTTGCGGGTCTTTACAAATTCCAGAAAAATAAATCTAGCTATGTTTTGATGATGCAGCCCTAACATAACTAATTTCATCGAATTTGGAGACCGTTTGAAAAATGGCCATTTTCTGGTCAATCCCATTTGATTGAAATTAACAAAACACGTTTTCTTTTGCCACGCTCACATATTAATTCCAAAAATTATGAAAATTGGAATCTAGCAATAATTTGACATTCCGGATCCAACAAAAGCATTTTCATCAAAAACGGAGGTCGTTTGCAAAATGGCTATTTATTATATTATATTAAATTCCATAGCGACTATTTTAAATTTTTAACTGGCCATAACTTTTGATTCCCGTTATGAAATCTGGATTTTTCACATTCGTTAGAAAGATATTTTCAAACTGATTCTAATATTTCTGGTTTTACTGAAATCTGATTTATCTTGAATCATGTACATTCATTTGAAATTTGAAATCGAACTTTCAAACTACCGCGTCATTTCAAGCTCATTTTATAATTAAAATAAAATTATTCGCTCTAACTTCGATTTAAATAAATTTTTAGTCGTTATTATTTAAAATAAATCATTTTAAATATTCAAAATTCATTAAAATTACCAAAATAAAAAATTTAAATTGGTTCTGATTTCCGGGTTGTTACAATCTCCCCTACTTAAATTCTTTTCATCCTCCAAAAGGAACAGAGCTGAAAGTTGTTTAACTAATCAACTCAACTTTCATTCTGGCATTCATTCTTCAACTTTCCAGTTTCTAAGAATTTTCAAATTTTTCAAAAATTTGGCTAATACCCTAAATTTTCGAAAAAATTCGCCATAACCTCCTTTGTACGGGGAGACATTTAAAACCTCAACTAGCCACGTAGGGCCCTCATCAATCCAAAAGAAAAAGAAAAAGTCAAGCGGCTAGCCAATCAGCTTATAAAATCATCCAAACCGAATAAATTAGTAAACATGTACCTATTTGTTAGGCATACAATTTTATTCCTCTGCTTAGCTTCCCTGCTATGACCTGTTCAATGTATATACACGTATATGCATGCAATTTCAATCAATTTTCAATTCAGTACAATATTTGATTCAATTTGGCTAAAATTTATCTTTCCTTCTCGTATTGGTTACAATAATTTTTATAGTTAAACTAAAATCAAACAACACAACCAACAATCAATTTGTGAATTAGCTTTTCGAATGCATAACTGTAACATATATTCAAAAATCATATTTTTGATGCCAAATCACAACAATAACCTACCTAAATTTTGGTTCTCACACCATTCAATTGGAAATATATAGACATCCCACCTTCGAAACTCGAACATAAATACTGATGATGTCATGAAAATCATCAATATCATCTCTAGGCGACTAGAGTGTGATTCTGTATCTATCCAGTATATTTGAGACTTCGTACACACGCTAGCCAGGCGTATATGCAAAATCTTCATATACTAGATTGTCCAAATCAACATAAAATAAATATTCAAATGCATATAATAAGGTTTAAATTTTCAAAACAAAGTTTGTTTTCATTTTTATTTTAAAAAAAATAACACTCGTAGAACTCATTCTAGGGTACTACTGATCTCATCTCTAACGAGTCATTCTTACTGGATATTACTAATCTAATCTCTGATGAATTCTTTCGTATGGTTCCAATGTTTCTTGTTCTCGAGCTCTGTAAACCAAAGCTCTGACCAAAATAAAGCGACCCAAACTCGCCCTTATGGGAAAGCCCAGATTGAGTTGAGAACACAACAAATTAGAACACAAATGACAGAACATTTCATTTCTTATTACAACAATTTACATCAGAGTACAAGAATATAACAGAGTATGAATAAATACACATTGGAAAATATCAGAGATTAAAATACATTACATAGCAGTGTAAAAATAATACATAACACAACTGTAAGAAATACACAAATATAGAGCATTCCGAATATAGCTCCAGCCACTGTTTCAAATCTCGAAAATATCACCCAAGATCTCCTCCGAGATCTCGTTTTGAGCTCCTTTTGAAACGAAACAACAAATATCACTATAAATTTCTTTTCGAATATATCACCCGAGATATTGCAATATTGAACGATATATTGACCGATACGAAATACCGGAATATCGCCCGAGATCTTGGGTTTTTTTGTTAAAATTTAAATTTGTGCCTGAACCTGAACAATAAATAAAAAACACAAATCTAGCCACGATAATCTCCTGCTATTTTACTTTTTTCATGCTAAATGACTATATTGTATGTTCATGTATGTTCTACAATGCTTATGATTTTCAAATTCGTCTTTTTTACATACATGTTACTGATGAAATTATGTATTTTTATGCCCTACTTATGCCGTATTTTAATGTTTTGGATCTTTTCAGTGTTTTATGTCTAACAATAATTCATTTTCAGGGATTATATGTTTTAAGCACTAATCTATTTTACATTGTGTTGTATTTCTATTTTAATCATATTACAATTTATAGTATGAATGATCTTTCGTAAATTAATAATAATATTAATAAAGTGACTCTGCAATTCAAGTTTAAGTTACTATGTTTTTAATAGCATTCATAAAAATCATTTCGTAAAAAAAAATTGAACATATCATATACCCCAAGATTGTTTCGATATGAACTTTCAGACCCGAGATGGAAATCTGAGACGAACCACCGGAGTTAGACTCATCTCGTCCAAGATCTCCCCCGATACAAGATCAAGTATCTAAATCCCCGAGATGAAATGCGGCCGATATCCGAGATTTAAAACCTTGGCTCCAACTGTAAACCAGGATCCTGTGAATATAATATCTGCAAAACCAAAACTACTAGCTGCCCGTGTAGAAAATAGGGGCACCCAGAGTTTAGGTTAAAACAATAAACTCCAAGCCAGTCATGTGACTAGTGTGAGAACTAAAACAGTTATTAGCTTGATTTTAAAGTTAGGTAAATCACGGGACCATGTCGTATAACACGGAATGGGTTTTCCCCCTATGAATACCAGTGCATAAAAATAATAGTGCAATGCTAAAGGGAAATATGAAGCTATTATAAGACTCAGGTCCCATCACATAATGAACGCAGCCGAGGATAGAGTTTTCCCTTATAATAGCCAAATATGCTTGATACATGAAATTTCATCTTTTATTATTACTATAAGTAAAGAAATCAACTTCAAAAAAAAATTATCAATCATAGGCGGCGTAGGTACCATTATATTACGTCACCATATATATATATATATATATACACACAACTAAAACCGAATAACACGTATTGGAAATTGGGTTTCCATCTATGAACCGAGGCCAGGGATGTCTACTCTCCACTCCTAGACACACTAGCAAGTGCCTCAGGGGTACGCACTTTGGGAAACCCTTGGATCTTCATGGCTGGTCATCCGTCGATGATTAGTTATACCATAAACTATATGTTAGCCGGTTCTATCGAACCTCTAAAATGGTCTGTATGTCGACCATCTCCCATCAGCCTCGTAGTGACTGATATATCCATCGATCCCGTAGTGACTGTATATCCGAGGTACCTCGTCTTTCATAAAGTAATAATAGTATGCAACATCCACATGAGTAAGCAGTCTGGGCTCCATACCATGACGTTACTCGTAGCTAGAAATAACATATGTCCATTTCCATGCAGTCACTATCCCGTTTTTGGTTCACACCTAGGTGCGAGGCTCGCAAATTAACGCTACACAAAGCTATGCTATTTAAAGTCGTGCTTTGATCATCAACCATAAGACCCTGCTTTTCAACAAAAGCCTCGATCCTTTGCATCTCGGCATGTCACAATGACAATCCACACCATGCAACTGATATCTATCGATATATAACCTCTAAGCTCGTACGTCTTAGAGAAGGGTGTTAAGCAAGAGAATAAATTCTCCACCACCAAACAGATATATATTTAATAGAAATCAATCAACACATAATAAAATCCATTGTCAGATACACATCCATTCACAAGTCCATTCTGGGTATGAACAAAACCGGGGGCATCTTATTCCTCGTCCCGTGTCCAATACAGGAGAGAGGTCCTCGCATATTCGGTTGATTACCAAGTACGTTTGGACGATCACCACTTATTATCTTGTCTTGGGTGTACAGCCTAATAAAGATATCAGTAATCATCCAAACGATGGGAAGATCTCTGGTCCTCAACCACCGTCTTCATCGTCGACTTATTGTCGTATCAATTATTCAGAATAGGATAAACCCAGTCTTTCCAAATAACTCGCGTATTTTATAAACAAGTGCTATAAAAACACAACATACGCCTCATTCCAATCCCAACCTATTCATCCCATGGAGCAAAGCTGGCAATACTCCATATCTAACATGACGGTGTTATCGGTAAATTTAATTACCATTTCACATTTAAATCTAATTAAAGATTTAACTATAGCTTGGAGTAAAACTGGTGCTACTCCATTATCGATCATTTTCCCAAATTTGATAATTTAAATTATCTTCTCTTTTCAATCTAATTAAAGATTCATTAAAACTCCACTTGTTTTAATCTTCCCAAAAATCAATATTAATGATTATTTAACTTTGGAAACACAAACATGTCGCATCGACAATCTATACTGTACTATTGATTTCTGCCGATACATAACCTCTAAGCTTATACGTCTTAGAGAAGGGTGTTAAGCAAGAGAATAAATTCTCCGCCACCATATATATATTTGGCAGAAACCAACCACACAGTTCGAAATACAATGTTAGACATGCAATTCTGTCTTTTACTGGGTTAAAGAACTAATGTCATTTAAAACACAGTTCACGGTAAAAACACAATTCACGGTAAACCCAAATCACATTCCATTAATTATGGAATCTTCATGGAAAACCGATCAATATATAATCGATATCAATTTCCGCATCCGATTAATAATATAAATTGAATAACGACAAAGACTTTTAAATTCCATATATATTAACAATCTTCCTACATAGAAGCTCACTTCGATTATTATCAAATCGAATTCCATTCCATTCCAATTTATTTTATTAAATTGGAAATCTTTACTTTGGAAATTCCATTAAATCTTAATAAAAAGATATATAAATTCCAAATCACATTTCACTATTAATCGGGTTAAAGAGCAAATGTCGTTTAAAAAATCGTTCACTATAAACCCAAAAACCCAATTCTTTTGTTCATTTCCAATTAAATACTAATTATTGGAAAACTTCACTAAATCTTAAATTAAAGATTTATTCTTTTTCTCAACGAGGTTTAACAACAGTGTTAATAAAGACACCATTCACGACAAACCAAAAATCCTATTTGATATTAAATACAAGGGTCTGAATAGAAATTATACCGGCTTATATTCAATATCAAATTCTGAAACCAACAAATATCGTATTGGATATAACAAAACAAATATATCTTCCAAATTTCCATTACAATATCCGTATAATCCCGAAATCCAACACCGAAGTATTCCGAAGATGATCTCCATTCAAATCCACTCCAACTCATGTATTGGAAATTCTGGTTATATTAAAACCCATTCACAAATCCAATTTATTTTATTTCAAAATTATTGGATTTCAAATCTAGTTAATAACTAGTTCATTTTGATAAAAATGTATTTTTATCTTTACAAACGTGGAATTTTTCATCCAAATTCTTTCCAAATCATTTATTATGATTTTACACAAATTATTAATATTTTTAATAATTTTATCAAGGCTTGTACAGTCGATTTCCATAAACGGTCATCGAACTACACTTACATCAGCCTTTTCCAAATTTTATTTGGACATAATTCTGAATCCAACCATTAGATATCAAATCTCTTATATTCGATGGAAATCTCTTTTCGATATGAACCCAACGGTTCCTGTTTTAGAAGAATCCGACGGTCGGATCTCCCGTAATGTCAATTCGAAGTCAATGGTTGAAATTCACGAAGGATCGCGGCGCGGCGCATTCTATTCAGGCCATTATATTATATATAATATATATAATATATATATTTCGTCGATTTCCATTTAAATCGTATTTTATAAATCGTTTATAAATTCATTTTAAAAACGATTCTAACTTCATTTTCAATTTTAAATCAAATTGAATACTCTATATCATTATAATATATAATTGATAATATTTTCAAAATATCAGGTTTTGAAATCATTTCCTTTTCGATATTCATTATAAAAATGAATGAAATCAATATAAATATCGTTCCTGTCCAAATGGCGCATATCTAGTCAACACAACTTCATATTTTTCAATATTTTCGTGTCCATCCCAAATCGGACATCAAAATCATATTTTGATCCATTACTGAATATTATTTTAAAATGATAGTTATTTTAAAATATTCATTATTCGTCATTTTAAAATATTCGTTAATTTAAAATATCTGTTCTTTTCGAATTGGAATCAAACACAGTCAATTACCATATAATTTTATTTATATCGATTTCATACACACATGGACACAACAATAATCAAACACAGTTAACCATCATCCAGAGTGCATTACAAAACTGCATAAGCGTTAAATATAAATAATTAACGCTTACAATAGTATGTCAACCCATCGATTGACATACAACTAAACAATTGGGATTAGTGTACGTTGAATATCTTCCCAATACCCGTGTGGAGTTTCAATCAACACACGCATATATTTTATTTGTGCCGTTGGGCGATGTGTAAAATATATCATCCCAATCAATATCAGTCAAATGGGTGTACATAAAAAAATCGTCCGATTTGTAAATGAATATTTATTTTCAACACATGACCATTTTATATGGTTCATATATCCAATAAAAATTATATTTTTATTGTTCAAATATTTTATTCCATATATGAATATTTTATATATTTTATTCATTCAATAAAAATGATATTTTTATAGTTTAAATATTTTATTCCACACAATACAATCAATAATCACAATACAGTCCATTTCCACACAACAATACAATCAAACAAGCTGTCCATGGTTTGTGGACGACGGTACCAGGAGCTACTAAGCCCCGTCTGCATACTAGTATATATTTAACTGTAAAATAATTAGTGAGAAGGAGTTCTCACCTTGGGTTTCCACTCCGCTAGTTTTATTTATGAATTTTTGAATAGTTTGGATTTTCCCAATATTCCAACGCAATCCCTTTTACGCTGTTCATAGTAAAAATCACATTTTTAATATGATGTTTATACATTTAAAAATCACATTTTTAATTCAATGCTATAAAAATCACATTTCTATTATGCTATTCATATAATAAAAATCATATTTTTATATCGCTACAATATATATAAAAATCATATTTTTAATCTATGTTATTTAATTAAAATTTCATATCTTTAAACATAATGTTAATTTATTTAAAATCTGAAAATTAAACAATGTTATTTTTATATTGAAATCAATGCTATTTTTATAAATTAAAATCAAAGCTATTTTTATTTTTAAAAACAAAGCTATTTTTATATTTTTAAAAACAATATCTTTTTATATTTTAAAAACTCCCATTTTTATTTCTATTTTACCTATATAAAAATCCCATTTTTATTTCTATTTTATCTATATAAAAAACCCATTTTTATTTTTATTTTATAAAATCAAAAACAAAAATTACATTTTTAAGATAACTAAAACAATTAATTTACCCCAAATTTTATAATTAACTGAATTAATTACTTCTTCCTTCTTCGTTCCTTCCGTAAACCGCTCCCATCCATTCTTCACCGCCGATCATCAACACAGGCCGCCGTAAGTTGATCCCCCGCCACCAGTCGACGCGCCTTCGCGTCAGTTCCACGCGCCGCCCCACCATGTCAGATCCAAACCCTCCTCCACCTCGCAATCCATGCCAAAAGTTGCTCCCTTTCGGCTCGAAATCCGAGCTCCTCAAGCCACGAAAAAAGATGAAACGGGTATGGATGTGAAGCGCTCGATCGCCTCTTCAATTTGGGGTTGCCAGTTTTGATTTTCATTGCTTGGGTTTGGAGATCGGAAGGAAGGAAGTTTTGAGCTTGAATCGCAGTTCGCTTGAGAGGAGGCGGCGGATTTTATTTCTGGCTAATGAGAAATTAGAAAAAAAAAATTAGGGTTTTAATTCATTATATATATTTTTTTCCAAAAAGTAGGGTTTTAAATTCGAAATCCAAATCAAAACCAACGACTGACGTCCCTTGCCAAATACCCCCATTCCGGACACAATGGGATATGTTTCTTAAGCCAATTCAGCTGTTACAATCAGTTTTTCTTTAAATTAAATTATAAATCAATATAGTACATTTTAATTTACAGGGGTCGCACACTTACTCAAAAAATTCCAGAAAAATAAATCTAGCTATGTTTTGATGATACGATCCTAACAAAACTAATTTCGTCGAATTTGGAGATAGTTTGAAAATTGGCCATTTTATGGTCGATCCCATTTGACTAAAATTGACAAAACACGTTTTCTTTTGCCACGCTCATATATTAATTCCAAAAATTATGAAAATTGGAATCTAGCAATAATTTGACATTCCGGATCCAACAAAAGTAGTTTCGTCAAAAATGGAGGTTGTTTACAAAATGTCCATTTATTATATTATATTAAATTCTACAGCGACTATTTTAAATTTTTAACTTGCCATAACTTTTGATTCCCGTTATGAAATCTAGATTTTTCACACTCGTTAGAAAGATATTTTCAAACAGATTCTAATATTTCTGGTTTTACTGAAATCCGATTTATTTTGGATCATGTACATTCATTTGAAATCGAACTTTCAAACTACTACGCTATTTCAGGCTCGTTTTATAATTAAAATAAAATTATTTGTTCTAACTTCGATTTAAATAATTTTTTAGTTGTTATTATTCAAAATAAATCATTTAAAATATTTAAAATTCATTAAAGTTGCCAAAATAAATTTTTTTAGATTGGTTCTGATTTCCGGGTTGTTACACTATTATAATAATATATTATAAACACATTAACACGGTTAGCTAAGAGAACATGAGATGTGCGATCCACATTATATTGCACTTAAGCACATTATCATTACTATTCTAACCACTATGAGTGCAAGAGCAAAAGGATGGTCATAGTTGTAACACCCCACCTCTGCTAATGCCACTCTTACAAGTACACCAGCTTTGGAGGGTTGTTAAACTAGGTAAACATGCATGCAGATATCACAAGACAGAACATATAAGTAAAAACATGCATGCAAACTATTCTAGAACTGGATGGTGAAGATTGGGTCACGACCGCTAACTATGCTGGAAGGAACTCCATGCAATCGCACTATCTCTCGAAGATAAACAGATGTTAAACCTGATACAGTCCTCTTGTTCTTTAGTGGAATGAAATGGGTGCTCTTCGTAAGTCTATCAACTATGACCCATATCCCATAAAGCCCAAATAGTTTGGTCATCTTAATGGACATCTTCACCCCAACTATAAATCACAAACAGGCGAGTCATACTCCTTATGGGGTTTGCGACAGAACTAAGATTGAGAATAGGATCGAGAGGATATACTTAAAAGATAACATGCGAGTAAGCTCTACAGAATAATAGGGATCAAGGATATACTCTTAGAAAGAGATATAATGCGCGTATCTAGTCTTCAATCTTCTAAGCCGCATTTTCTTGAGCTTAACCCTATCGTGCCTTGACCGTCTTTTAACTTCACAATTCTGTAGTTTCAAAATATGAGTTGGAACTCGTTTCACCATTGCCTCTTGTTCCACTTCCATTTATTCTTTTCCTAAAATATTTGGCTTAAACATAACTGCGTGCTCATGGTTTCATGCAAGCTTTCCAAAATTCTTTAGTGAATCCTGGATCTCGTTTACATCCTATACGGTATTCCACGCAGAAGCACTATCTCTTGAAAACAAATGCCAATCCACATTGCCAAATGTACTTACTAGGGTGATTTCTCTAACCCATGCTTAAGCGAAATGGACTATCCGCCTTAGTGGCGAACACTACTCGATTGGATTACAAATTTCCAATAAAAGTGCCAAGGGATTCTAGATAACTAATCATGACGGAACCCTAAAGGTCACACGAGATTTCGAGGGTATTACCGAGGCGAGTCATGAGCCTCGCAACCCTATGTTCGAAATCAAGAATGGCTCCATAATTGGACAACCAATCTATGCCCAAAATCAACCTGTATCCCATAAACATGAGAACATACGCATTACACATGAATTCTACGCTCAAGATAGAGATTTTCAAATCCATACAAATCGCAGATAGATGGGCGGAACCCCCAATCGGATTTGAAATACTAACGGGATTTTCAACTAGACTAGTACTTAGGTGCAAACTTTCAACAAGATCAGAAATAAAACTATGCGATGCGCCAGAATCAAATAAGGTATGAACAGGGAAATCAGAAATGTGAACATGACTTTCTATAGAAACACTACCTCGATCAAAAGCTGGAAGAGCGAGGGGAGCCTGCAACTGCCCTCCAGAGGGTCCTGCTTGCTGAATTTCCCTTTCCCCTCGTCCTCGCTTTTTCAGGCAATCCTTACTATAGTGTCCAGACTCTCCACAATGAAAGCATTCTCCCAACTTCCTTTTCTTCTTCCTACAGTCTTTGGCTATGTGCCCAGTAATCCCACAGAAGTTGCACTTCCTCCTTTCTCTTGACTTGTTGTCCTTGCTGTTGTTGTTCTTGCCTCCTTTTCCGGAATCTACCTTCTCGCCTTGAGACTCATTTACCTTGACCTCCTTCTTGCCACTCTTATCTTCCTCTTGAAGCAGGGCCATATTCACCAAACTCTCGAAAGTCACCCCCATGGGTATATGAGACATGGCCAAACCGCGCAATGGCTCATTCAATCCTAGAGCAAAGCGTAGGGCCTTCTTCTGAGCTGTGTTAACCGAGTCTAGACCGGACCGAGCAAGTTGATTAAACGTATCCACGTATTCCCTAATTGTCATGTCCCCTTGCTTTAGAGATAGGAACCTCTCCATCTGAAGGTTCTCTTCTGTCGATGATAGAAACCTCAGTCTAAACCTTCTCCTAAAGTCATCCCATGTCTGAATTGGCCTAGTAATGGTGGTGACTATCCACCATTATGCAGCTTCCTCTTTCAATAGCCATACTGCCAACAGAACTTTTCTACGGTCTTCCACATCAAAAATAGCAAAGAGGTCTTCAGTTTCCTTTAACCAGTTTCTTGCCTCAACAAAAGTCTCCGTCCCAAAATTCTTGCCACCCATCGCCTAAAAGTCCTTGCAAATCTTCGCGAAATCCGCTTGTGAATGCTGAGGAGGAGGAGGAACCTCAGCTACGGGAGGGGGAGGAATGTTAGCCACAGGGGAAGGAGGAGGAATGTTCGCGGGGCCGGCTTCATTTGCCCTTGCCTCCATGTACCTTCTAAACCAAATAGGTACTGGTACGCCCTCCAGAATGGCAAAATTATCGGCCATACTAAAACGAAGAAAAAGATAGATTGAGAACGAGGAAACAAAGGATAGTGCTAATGGCTTTTGGGGAATAGCCTTTTTAAAATAAACTAGACTTTTCTGGGAAAATACTTAATTGGTTTTGAAAATAGTTTTTCAAAAGGTAAGTTTAAAAAACCTTTTTCTCGGATCTTGTATACCTTATGCTCTGATACCAAATGTAACACCCCACCTCCGCTAATGCCACTCTTGCAAGTACGCCGACTTAGGAGGGGCGTTAAACTAGGTAAACATGCATGCAGATATCACAAGACAGAACATATAAGTAAAAACAGAGTAAATAAAGCAGCGGGTAAAAATTAACATTTCAAAACCATAGTCAAGTTACATCAAAGTACCGAGTCATTATTTTCCCAACAAAACAAAGTCTAGAAAACATAAACTGAAAACTGGAAATAATATAAAGTAACTATCCCCAAAGTAGAATAAAGCCATAGCATGCTCAAGTCCAAACCGTACATGAGCTATCCAGAGAAGCAGCAAAAGATCCCAGCTAGGTACTAGTATTCCCACCCTGTAAACCTGGGGGAGGGGGGAACGAAAGAAAAGAGGCGAAAGAAAACGGGGCAGTCAAAAAGACTGGTAAGTCCTACCTACTATTAGTATAAAAACTAATATAAGTTAACTGGACATGTAAAGCAGAGATGAAACATAGGATGATAACTGGCATGGTGAAAAGTTAACAAGATAGATCAAGTGTGGCATCGCATATACAAGGTTAAGTTGCACCAAGTGTGTACTAGTATTCCAATCCATGTCAAGTATAAACAAGAAATGATCCCTTAGCCCAAAGTTGGCCCAATATCATGAGATGACCTAAATCAAGGTCCAACTACTCGGTCTAGTCGATCGGCTCCCTATAAGCCTAACTCGTCGTGTATCGGTGTCATACGGCTTAATCATGCAATGTAGTTAACTGTGAAAGGTCCACCCTAGGGTGTATCCAGCCCTAAGGTGTAAACCACAAACACAATTCAAGCACGCACAGCCTAAACCTACTGGTGCCCATGTTCAACTCCGGACTTAATGTGCACGACCATGGTCCGCCTGAACAATCGGTGCACCATTCAGCCGTCTCTTTTGGTCTCTTACAATCAGTCCAGTAATCGTGCCCCACCCTAGCCTAGTCCAGGGTATCCAGATACTCCCAAGTGGGTTACGGCTGAAAAGGACCTCGTAACTAGGATTTCAAGCGGGTTAAGTGTGGTTAACCCTATTTTAACCATGTATTGAGTCGGTCAAGTGTATCCAAGCAGTTCATGACTTAACCCTATCAATACATCGTGTTTAATTGGTTAAGTATTCAAGTAGTTCATGACTTAACCCTACCAACCCATCGTGTTTAATTGGTTAAGTATTCAAGCGGTCCATGACTTAACCCTACCAACCCATCGTGTTTAATTGGTTAAGTATTCAAGCGGTCCATGACTTAACCCTATCATGTGGCATTAATTAACTTAATGCACCCCAACCTCTCACATTAGACTTTGTTGTGGTTACTAGTTAAGCCGGGCGGGTCCGGGTAGCTTTACATCACAACCTAGTCTAACCTCGGGTTTTAAGTGCGATGTGACCAACTACTCACATTGGGTCCTATTGTTTGTAGCCACTAGTTAAGCCGGTCGGTTCCGGGTAGATTTATGCTACAAACTCAACCCAACCTCGAGTTGGCCACTTCCATGTTTTCTACATGTCATGTCCACGTTCATGTTTTCAAGCATAAACACATGTCAAACTTTCATGTCATGTTTTCATGTTATTTAAGTTTGCCCAACTACCCATAACGTATTCCCATCGCATGTAAATTCGCATCAACGCAAATAGATCAAAGAGGGAACATAACAATATGACAAGGTGGGCATAAGATGGCAAAGTCTATCACAAGTTAGACATGGTGATATTTGAGGCCAAAAGGGGTTCAACATACTAGCATATGGCCTCAACATGTATGTTAGCATAAAAGGTGACTTGGCCTCAAACATATCAAATAGCATATGGGTGATTTGGCCACAAGCACGCATAATAGCATAAGGATGATTTGGCCACAAGCATGCATAATAGGATAAGGGTGATTTGGCCGCAAGCATGCATAATATCATAAGGGTGATTTGGCCACAAGCATGCATAATATCATAAGGGTGATTTGGCCACAAGCATGCATAATAGGATAAGGGTGATTTGGCCACAAGCATGCATAATATCATAAGGGTGATTTGGCCACAAGCATATTAAGGAACATGAGGGGTTAAGGTTTGGCCACAAGTTAAACATGGTGGCATATGAGGCAAATGTGTTCATAAACTTGCATATTACATTATAAGCCTCAAAACATGCATGATATCAAACTTTAGCAAAATAGGTGAAACATTGTCATAAATGACATAGGATGTTAGCTAGTGATTCGCATATGACATCATATGCAAGATAACATAAGGGTTATGAGAGTTTCTATGTTGCTTTATGCAACATTTCAAATCAAAGCTGATAGCTTTCTATGCACAAAGTCAAGGTGATAGCTTCACAAAAATGCATAGAATAAATCCATGCATAACATGATAGAATCAAAGCTCATAGCTTTCTATGCACAAAGTCAAGGTGATAGCTTTACAAACATGCATAGAATAAATCCATGCATAACATGATAGAATCAAAGCACAAATCATACTTAGGCCCAAACTCAGACTTGCAACATGTCATATTTAACTTCATAGTTAGAATCTAAGAGTAGAATAGGGCTTACAATGCTATGAAGACTTATAAAATAAAATAAGATTGAGACGAAGCCACTAGCAACTCTAAAAACCCCCAAATAATAAGCTCCAATGATTTGTATGAAGAAAGACCCTTGTTTTGATGAAGAAAGATTGAACTTTGGCCTTGAATAAAACTTAGAAACTCTCAACAAGCTTAGGAATTCTCATACAAATGAAGATGGAGACTATGACAAGAGGGTGGAGGCCATGATTAAACATTTTGGCATAATCTAGTTGTAGGATTGATTTATGATGGTTTAGGCTTGGTATTAGGGTCCTTTTATAGAAGTAGAGACAAGTTTAGGCCATAGGATTAACCCTAGTTTAGATCTAAACCATCAAAAATCGTCACAGGCCAGCAGAACAGTCCAGAGAACCAAAACAGGTGCACCAGGCCAGCCAGGGTCAAGCCCGAAAGCTGTGCAGGTTTCTGGCTCGACACGGGCACACTTCCCAAGTGCGCCAGTGTATTTTTTGTGCTGGCGCACTTCACAAGTGCGCCAGTGCATTCTGGCTTATTTTCGGTTTTTCTGCCTAACTTCGTTCGTCCGTATCTTCTTCATACGGACTCCGATTTTTAAAACTCGAACTCTATTTCACGTATTTTTCCGAGACGAACGCAATGGCACAGCCCGTTTCCCTTGATTCAGATTTTATCATTTAATTCTGCCTTGGTTTATGTTATAACATGTTATTTAAAAATACGGGTTGTTACATTCTCCCCTCCTTAAAGGATTTCGTCCCCGAAATCTTCAAGTTAGGAAGAACATATCCTACCATCCATCATCCATCTACTCAAAACATCATCCACGTGCAGCCATTGTCCTTAAAAGATTCTAAATGTTGTATGATCATATGCAAAGGTGTGTGTATATGTACTTGTCTAATGCCAAAATCAGGCGGTTACTGACTTAGTAAACCTCCTTAATGCAAAGTATGTTAGTGAAATGAGTCCATATGTATGCAAATTCCTAACATAATTCATAATCTCTATATGAGTGCACATAACATTCATCCATATGCAACATCCACGTGATAGCATAACAAGTTTCTGCCATGAATAAGTATAAGCACTCAAGCATATGCAATATGAAAGTGTGTGAGCCGATCTTAGTGCCTAATGTGTATCATGCATCCACGAGTATCCACTTGCAAACACTTGCAACCACTGGCAAACATCAAGCATAACATGTTTCAAATACATGTTTCATCCAAAGGGTTTCTACCTAAGGTTCTCATGACAAGGTTAACGCGATAACAAGATAAACATGGATAGCAAAAGAAAGATATGCTAACTAGGAAAAGGGATTGAGAATGTACCCTCAAAAAGAAATGGATAAAGCCCACGCATCTTCTCCTCAGTTTCCCAAGTTGCATCCTCTTCGGCCTCACTCCACTGAACCTTCACCAACTTGACTTCTCGATTTCTTAGCTTCTTAATCTCCGTTCCCAAGATACGAATCGGAGCTCGCCTCAAGGTTGCCTCTTTCTCTACCTCCATGTCTTCAAGAATACTAGGTTCAACCACCTCAGCGGACTCATGCAGGCACTTTCGGAGATGCGAGACATGAAAGACATTATGCACTCCGGCCAACTTCTCAGGCAATTCCACCTTATAAGCCATCTTCCCAATTTTCTCTATGATAGGGAAGGGTCCTACGAACCTTGGTGCCAGCTTCCCAACTTCTCCAAAACGAACCACATTACGCAAAGAAGAAACCTTCACGAAAACCATATCTCCAACTTCGAATTCTAAATCTGTCCTTCGCTTGTCAGCATAGGATTTCTGTCTGTCTTGGGTCGCTTTCATCCGTCTTCTCACCAATTCAACTTTCTCGGAGGTGTCCCGTATCATATCGGGCCCAAGCATAAATCTATCCGTTGTCTCCCACCAACAAGATGGTGACCTACACGGCCTCCCATACAAAGCTTCAAATGGTGCCATCCCTATGCTAGCTTGATAGCTATTATTATAAGCAAACTCTACAAGAGGAAGGTGGTCTTCCCAAGTACCACCAAAGTCAAGCACACAAAGCCTCAAAAGATCTTCTAGCACTCTATTCACCCTTTCGGTTTGGCCATCCGCCTGGGGGTGATAGGCTGTACTTAGATTCAATCGCGTACTCATCGCTTCTTGCAAACTATTCTAGAACTGGATGGTGAAGATTGGGTCACGACCGCTAACTATGCTGGAAGGAACTCCATGCAATCGCACTATCTCTCGAAGATAAACAGATGCTAAGCCTGATACAGTCCTCTTGTTCTTTACTGGAATGAAATGGGTGCTCTTCGTAAGTCTATCAACTATGACCCATATCCCATAAAGCCCAAATAGTTTGGTCATCTTAATGGACATCTTCACCCCAACTATAAATCACAAACAGGCGAGTCATACTCCTTATGGGGTTTGCGACAGAACTAAGATTGAGAATAGGATCGAGAGGATATACTTAAAAGATAGCATGCGAGTAAGCTCTACAGAATAATAGGGATCAAGGATATACTCTTAGAAAGAGATATAATGCGCGTATCTAGTCTTCAATCTTCTAAGCCACATTTTCTTGAGCTTAATCCTATCGTGCCTTGACCGTCTTTTAACTTCACAATTCCGTAGTTTCAAAATATGAGTTGGAACTCGTTTCACCGTTGCCTCTCGTTCCACTTCCACTTATTCTTTTCCTAAAATACTTGGCTTAAACATAACTGCGTGCTCATGGTTTCATGCAAGCTTTCCAAAATTCTTTAGTGAATCCTGGATCTCGTTTACATCCTATACGGTATTCCACGCAGAAGGACTATCTCTTGAAAACAAATGCCAATCCACGTTGCCAAATGTACTTACTAGGGTGATTTCTCTAACCCATGCTTAAGCGAAATGGACTATCCGCCTTAGTGGCGAACACTACTCGACTGGATTACAAATTTCCAATAAAATTGCCAAGGGATTCTAGATAACTAATCATGACGGAACCCTAAAGGTCACACGAGATTTCGAGGGTATTACCGAGGCGAGTCATGAGCCTCGCAACCCTATGTTCGAAAATCAAGAATGGCTCCATAATTGGACAACCAATCCATGCCCAAAATCAACCTGTATCCCATAAACCCGAGAACATAAGCATTACACATGAATTCTACGCTCAAGATAGAGATTTTAAAATCCATACAAATCGCAGATAGATGGGCGGAACCCCCAATCGGATTTGAAATACTAACGGGATTTTCAACTAGACAAGTACTTAGTTGCAAACTTTCAACAAGATCAGAAATAAAACTATGCGATGCGCCAGAATCAAATAAGGTATGAACAGGGAAATCAGAAATGTGAACATGACTTTCTATAGAAACATTACCTCGATCAAAAGGTGGAAGAGCGAGGGGAGCCTGCAACTGCCCTCCAGAGGGTCCTGCTTGCTGAATTTGCTTTTCCCCTTGTCCTCGCTTTTTCGGGCAATCCTTACTATAGTGTTCAGACTCTGCACAATGAAATCATTCTCCCAACTTCCTTTTCTTCTTCCTACAGTCTTTGGCTATGTGCCCAGTAATCCCACAGAAGTAGCACTTCCTCCTTTCTCTTGACTTGTTGTCCTTGCTGTTGTTGTTCTTGCCTCCTTTTCCGGAATCTACCTTCTCGCCTTGAGACTCATTTGCCTTGACCTCCTTCTTGCCACTCTTATCTTCCTCTTGAAGCAGGGCCATATTCACCAAACTCTCGAAAGTCGCCCCCATGGGTATATGAGACATGGCCAAACCGCACAATGGCTCATTCAATCCTAGAGCAAAGCGTAGGGCCTTCTTCTGAGCTGTGTTAACCAAGTCTAGACCGAACCGAGCAAGTTGATTAAACGTATCCACGTATTCCCTAACTGTCATGTCCCCTTGCTTTAGAGATAGGAACCTCTCCATCTGAAGGTTCTCTTCTGTCGATGATAGAAACCTCAGTCTAAACCTTCTCCTAAAGTCATCCCAAGTCTGAATTGGCCTAGTAATGGTGGTGACTACCCACCAATATGCAGCTTCCTCTTTCAATAGCCATACTGCCAACAGAACTTTTCTACGGTCTTCCACATCAAAAATAGCAAAGAGGTCTTCAGTTTCCTTTAACCAGTTTCTTTCCTCAACAAAAGTCTCCGTCCCAAAATTCTTGCCACCCATCGCCTTAAAGTTGTAACACCCCACGTCCATTAATGTCACTCACAAAGGGAATGCATTAACTTCAATGGAGATTTTAAGTGAATATAGAACAGTAAAATTACAACAAGACAGATATAAAATAGTACTTGGAAATTCAAAAAACTTTATTTCATTGTAGCAGAAGTCAAAACATGTTTGATTACATCATAACACCATATTCAATGTCAAGTACAATATCTATCTTGATAAAACAAGTACATAATCCCATTACATGAATAGCCATTAAAAAGAAAGATAACAAGCTGGACTTTACTTCAGCAGTCCAAGCTTTCCAGTAGATAAGCGATCCAACTAGACTCCACTAGAACTTGGCCCAACCTACGGACCTGAAGGGAGAAAAAGGATGGAAAAGAGGGGGTCAGACATAAAGTCTGGTGAATATGATAATTCTACAATACTGTTACCAAAATAACTGGACTAAGGCATAAGCTGGAAAACAAGAAAATGTCTATGAAGAGCAGATTAAGGACATAGACAATCGCTAAAGGCAACGTTATAGGCGCTCCTAAATACTAAAGGATAAACCCTATACTGCACCACACCAGTCACCCTAAAGATTCATCCCACTTAGCTTCACTTAGAAACTTTCCCAATGGCTTTACGTACCCCTAGCTGACTACATAGGTGTCGCCTGCCCCTATCTCCACTAGGTGTACCCTACTTCCCATTTTTCGATCGGCTCCCTAACTCGTAGATACCCGTGCTGGCCCCACAGTGGGGTGTATCACTCCCCTAAAGTGGCAACCTGATACAACGGACATGCACGGCTTATACCTACACGATGCAACAACGTCTTACCTACCAGCCCGGGTCCACACACGCATATGAAACCCGTTGGACTTGCGTTGCCACCGCTCCCTGTTTTGGCCTCTTATAGTCAAACCCAGTATGCGTGTCCCGTCCTCGACTTGGGTCGAGCCCACAAAGATACGTTTTGGGATACTGGTTGAAATGGGCCCCCACTATTTACCACAAGCATTCCACCTAAGCTTGTCCCCATTAGTCCATCCTACTTAACCCACTTAGTCATGTTCATTTACATGTGTGTTTGGTTAAATCTAATCGTATTTCAAATGCCTCTAAAGGCAACCACCAGATTCCTCATGCCACCCAAGGCACCTACTTAACCCCCATGTCCCACCTTACATGATTATCTAGTTAAGTATTTCTTAGTTCATTAAGGCCATAACCTCATAAAGACCTCTCACATTAGACTGGCATTTATGGCAGCTGGATTTGCCGGGCGGGTCCGGGCAGTCTTACACCATAAAAGAGTCTAACCTCGTGTCTTTACAACTGTTATGCTTTAGTTTGGGCCTAGGACCTCTCACATTGGGCCGACATTTGTGACTACTGGATTTGCCGGGCGGGTCCGGGCAGGTTAACATAACAAACGGGTCCAACCTCGTGTCCTAAGCATTGATTATTAATAATAATCCACTTTCCCCCAATTTTAATAATTCCCTACTTGAATTATTAATTACTTCCAATTTTTAACAATGTCCATAATTGACTCAATTATGAACATCCATTCATGGTATGCAAAATCTTACAAAATTGCACCCAATTTATTAATTCCTAATATTACCCCTACCCCACGTTTGAACGTTTATTCGCAAAATATATGTTAGACTCGAATAGCCTAACTCATAGCATAAAAGAGATTATCATAATAACAACATGTATATGTGACCAAATGAATCATAATAAGGGGTGAAACTTGCATATGTCCAACTTGCATAGATTATACATGTCATGGACCTAAAGGTGTCAACTTGTTCAAAATTCACCTAATATAATCTCAATCAATTTTCATAAACTTACATATGAACATGTGTGAATCAACATCATCTAATTTTTTTTACAACATGGTTTTATATGGGTACACCTAACTCAATAGGCAAATTCCCATAATCAAGTTTTATTTAATTATAGTTTCAAGTTTATGGGTACACCTAACCTAATAGGCAAATTCCCATAAAAAAGATCCATTTAAATTAAGAAAAAAAAAACATAACTTTAAGCATGATCCAACAACATCATGATTTTTCAACATAATATAGCATGATTTATAACATGGCATAGTATGATAGTATAACATAGCTTGACATGATTCTCAACATAGCACGACATAGCATAAGAGAATTTACAACATAGCATGACATAGCATATATAATTTACATCATACGACAACATAATAACATAATAAGAGAATCCACAATATATAGAATTTACAATTACAAATCACATCACTTTCTTGTGATCCATTCATAACTGAGTCAAATTAGTTTGTAATAGTCTTGTGAGAATCATCATACTCACCAACAAAAGAAAAGAATTAGAGAAAGAGAGATCTTTTGATTTGATTTGTGTAGATTTAGTTGTAGATGATTAGGCTTCCTCTTCTTAGTTTGTGACGGCTATGCTGAACTCCATGGCAGCAGCATGACGGTAGCTTCTCTAATTTTACAAGTGATTTAGGTCTAGGGTCTACCCACTTATTTATAGATTTTAGAATGCGTTTAGGCCATTAGATTTAACCTAGAAATAACCGCAGCCGTCCAGACAAGATGGGGTTTATCTTGTTGACTCAGCAATGAGTCAGAAGTGACTCAGCAAACACTCAGCATATTAATAAACTTCTATTCATGTCATAAATATATATATATTTTCTACAATGTACACATTAGATACATCCCCCCTTTTACACACTTATTATTGTTTTTATATACATATTAGATACATCCCCTCTCTTACACACTTATTAATATCTTTATATTCATATTAGATACATCCCCTCTCTTACACACTTATTAATATTATTATATTCATATTAGATACATCCCCTCTCTTACACACTTTTATATTCATATTAGATACATCCCCTCTCTTACACACTTTTATATTCATATTAGATACATCCCCCCTCTTAATATTTTAGCAACTTTAGTGTTAATAGAAAATTCGGGGTGTTACATTCTCCCCTCCTTTTAGGATTTCGTCCCCGAAATCTTCAAGTCTGGAAGAATGTATATCCTACCATCCAAACGTCCATCTACTCATCCATCATACACAGGCATCCATTGTCCTTACAGACTTCTAATGCTTTCATGTTTAAATGCACAGTGTGTGTATATGTCCGTATCTAATGCAAAATCAGGCGGTCCACTGATTCAGTTGACCTCCTTAATGCAACTATGATCGTGCCATGCATCCATTATGTATGCAAAAGATTCTTAATGCTACATAATACTTCTATATGCGTGCACAACCATCATCTGAATGCAGCATCCACATGATAATACAACCATCGTTCATCCATTTTACTAAATACATCCATATATATGCAATATGCAATATGTAGTGACTGAGCCGATCTAGTGCCTAAAGTGTGTGTATATATGCATCCACGAGCAACCACTAGCAAACACTTGCATCCATTTTGCATCCATCATACATAACATGTCTCAAACACATGTTTCAACCATAGGATTATCCTAACTAAAGGTCAAAGATACTAATGAGAGGACATACTAAAGATAAGATAAGCTAAGCGATAAAGGAGAAATTAAAAGACATACCCTCAAAAAGAAAAGGGTACAACGAACGCATCTTCTCTTCTGTCTCCCAAGTTGCGTTGCTCTCATCATCTCCCCATTGCACTTTAACCAGTCTGACCTCTCGATTCCTCAACTTTTTGATCTCCGACCCAAGAATGCATGTAGGAGCTCGTCTAATTATTGCATTACGCTCTATTTCCACCTCTTTAAGCAAGCTCGGCTCTACCACCTCCGCGGTCTTGTGCAAACACTTCCTCAAATGTGATACATGGAATACGTCGTGTACTCCACTAAGTTTCTCAGGCAACTCCACCCTATATGCCATCTTCCCAATCCTGTCTTTTACAGGAAACGGCCCTACAAACCTTGGTGCTAATTTCCCCACGGACCCAAAGCGAACAACATTCTGTAACGGAGATACTTTGATAAAAACCATGTCCCCAATGTCAAACTCAAGATCTGTCCTCCTCTTATCAGCATACGATTTCTGCCTATCTTGTGCTGCTTTCATCCTCCTTCGAATCAACTCAATCTTCTCCGAGGTTTCCCTAACCATATCGGGCCCAAGTAGGATTTTATCGGTAGATTCCCACCAACATGTAGGCGAACGGCAAGGCCTTCCATAAAGAGCTTCGAAAGGTGCCATGCCAATACTAGATTGAAAGCTATTATTATATGCGAATTCTACTAACGGAAGGTGCTCTTCCCATGTACCCCCAAAGTCTAGGATACAAAGCCTTAAAAGATCCTCTAGAATGCGATTCACCCTCTCGGTCTGGCTGTCTGTCTGAGGATGATATGCGGTGCTCAAACATAGCTGAGTCCCTACCGCCTCTTGTAAACTCTTCCAAAATTCGCTAGTAAAGATGGGGTCACGGTCGCTTACTATACTAGAAGGAATACCGTGCAAACGAACTATCTCCTTAATGTATACAGAAGCCAACCACGGAGCAGTCCTCTTACTTTTCACGAGAATAAAATGGGCGCTTTTAGTAAGTCTATCTACTATAACCCAAATCCCCGTGTTACCCTTCCTTGATCTTGGTAATCTATCCACAAAATCCATTGAGATGCTTTCCCATTTCCATAGTGGAACTTCTAATGGGTGAAGCAACCCACCGGGTTTCTTTTGTTCTGCTTTAACTCGTTGGCACACCAAGCATCTAGCGACGTACTCGGCCACATTCTTTTTCATACCGGCCCAAAAGAAAACCCGCTTCATATCTTTGTACATCTTATCCCCGCCGGGATGAATGGTCATTTTTGAGCAATGAGCATCATCAAGAATGGCCTTCCTTAAGTCTTCGTCTTGTGGTACACAAAGTCTATTATCCCTTCGTAACCAACCCTTATCGTCTAGGGTATACCTACGAAGATGGCTTGACGACTCCCCCCCTTTGAGCTTTTCTACTATCTCAACCAACCGTGGGTCGTCTCGCTGTGCCTCACCAACCCGTCCTAGAAGTGTAGGTCTAACCTCCAAGGATGCTAACAGACCGGGTACTAAGTCAACGGAGGGTCTAAAGTCAAACATAGAGATGAATTCTAAGCTTTGTCGTTCAACAAACAACGGACTCAAGGACAACCTTTTCCTACTTAAGGCGTCTGCCACCACGTTACCCTTGCCCGGGGTATATGCTATTTCAAAATCGTAGGAGGCTAAGAATTCCATCCACCGTTGATGCCTTAAATTCAAATCCTTCTGAGAGAATAAGTATTTTAATGATTTGTGGTCAGTGAACAGTTCGAATTTCTCACCAAGAAGATAGTGATGCCAAGACTTAAGCGCGAAAACAATTGCGGCTAGCTCTAAGTCATGCGTGGGGTAATTCTTTTCATGAACCCTCAACTACCTTCCACCATAGGCTATTACTCTTCCCTCTTGCATGAGGACCGCGCCAAGTCCCGTCCCACAAGCATCAGTATAGATGGTAAACGGTTTATTCCCGTCTGGCAGCACTAAGACTGGGGCTGAAGTTAAGGCTCTCTTTAAACGTTGGAATGCATCATCGCAATCTTTGTCCCACGTAAAAACCAGGTTCTTCTTCGTTAACCGTGTTAATGGAGCTGATATTTTTGCGAAGTCTTTGATAAACTTCCTATAATAGCCAGCCAACCCCAAGAAACTTCTTACTTCGGTTGCATTTTTAGGGACCTTCCAATCTTGGATGGCCACCACCTTTGCGGGATCCACTGCTATCCCTTCTTTGGAAACCACGTGCCCTAAGAACCGTACTTCCTTCCTCCAGAAGTGACACTTAGATAAATTTGCCTTAAGGTTATGCGCTCGAAGGGTTTCCAACACTTCCCTAAGATGTAGGGAGTGCTCTTCTTTATTCTTAGAAAAGACTAAGATGTCATCCACAAAGACTACCACGAATTTGTTAAGGTATTCCCTAAACACCCTACTCATCAAATCAACAAAATATGCAGGGGCGTTTGTCAAACCAAAGGGCATCACTAGCCATTCATAGAATCCGTCAGGAGTCCTAAAAGCAGTCTTATCTATACTATCCTCAGCCACTCTCAGTTGATGAAAGCCAGTGGCTAAGTCCAACTGCGAAAATACTGAGGCGCCAACTAACTGATCAAAGAGATCGTCAATCCTCGGTAGTGGGTGTCGGTTCTTTTTAGTAAGCTTGTTTAGTTCTCTATAGTCCATACAAAGTCTAAGAGACCCATCCGCCTTTGTGGCAAAAACTACTGGAGCACCCCACTCCGATATACTACGTCTTATGAACCCCTTCTCAAGCAACTCCTTTACTTGCTTATTGAGTTCCCTCCTTTCACGAGGAGCCATGTGGCGCACTGGCAAAGATACGGGTTTAGCATTATCCACAAGATAAATTCGAAAGTCTATCTCCCGCTTTGGAGGTAAGCCCTTCGCCTCCTCAAACACATCCGGATATTCCCGGACCACTTCTACCGATCGCAGGTTCTCTACAGACGCGTCAAGCGATTCAAGATAACTTAGCATAATGGAATTTATGGGATTACAAAAGATGTTGAGAGCATTACCAAGGCGAGTCACAAGCCTAACTACTCTCCTTTCACAATCAAGAATGGCCCTATTTCTAGACAACCAATCCATTCCTAAAATTAGCCCATAGCCCGTGAAGCCCAATACATAAGCATCACATCTAAATTCAACGCTAAGTATAGAGATTTTCAAATCCAAACATATCATGGTCAAATGAGCCGAACCCCCAATTGGATTTGAAACGACCAAGGGATCCTCTACTAAACTGGAGTTCAAGTGCAGTGATTCAACTAATGATGCAGAGATAAACGAATGAGATGCGCCAGAATCGAATAAGGTACGGACAGGATGATCAAACAGAAAAACTAAGCTTTCAACAGAAATTGTTCTACCTCTTTCTTGCAGCGGTGGGGCCGCAATAGCCTGAACTTGCCCCCTTGCCTGCCCTGGTGCCATAAGAGCCTGCACCTGTCCTCCCGAGGTAGACCCTGCCCTCTGCCCCTTCTTTGGACAGTCCTTCACTAAATGTCCCGCATCTCCACAATGAAAACAACCAGTCTTCTTTTTCTTTCTACAATCTTTGCTGAGATGGCCAGGCGTCCCACAATTGAAGCATTTCTTCTTCCCTTTGCCATTATTGTTTTTACCAAACTTCTTATTTTGCTGTTGGGGTTTCTTCTGATCCCCTTTCTTTTCAACTGCCTTATCCTCATGCATAAGTGCCATTTCTACTAGCTTTTCAAAGGTGGCTCCCATAGCGATGTGGGTCATAGCCAACCCTTGCAACGGTTCATTCAAGCCTCTAACGAACCTCAAAGCTTTCTTCTCTGGCGTGTTCACCAACTCCAAGCCAAACCTTGCTAACTGATTAAATTTATTGACATATTCCTTTACTGATGAGCTCCCTTGCTTTAGTGCCAGGAATTTTTCCATATTTAAGTTCTCCTCTGCCCTTGAAAGAAACTTTGCCTCAAACCTTCGTCTGAAATCTGCCCATGAATCAACTGGACGTTCCCCGTTGGTGACCTCCCACCAAAACGAGGCCTCTCCCTTCATTAACCAAGCAGCTAAACGGACTTTCCTCCCATCTTCCACTTCAAAGATATCCAACAATTCCTCAGTCTCCTTAAGCCAATCTCTGGCCTCCACAAACGTCTCAGTCCCTTGAAAAGTTTTTCCTCCCATAGCCTTGAATTCCTTGCACGTCTTTGCAAAAGTGTCAACACGAGGAGGAGGAGGAGGAGGAATGGGTGCAACTAGGGGTGGAGGAGTATCCGCTGGGCCTGCAGTGGTGGCCCTAGCCTCCAAGTATCTCCTAAACCACCCTGGAATCGTCACACCTTCTGGGAGATTAAGATCTTCAGCCATGCTGAAACGAAAAAGGAAAGATTCAAAATGGAGAATTCGAAAGATAAAGATAAGGATGTGGTTATTTGGGATTATGTTTTTCATAAAAACTCTCTTTAAATAACATGTTTTTTTTTGAAAGCACTTCTTCCAAAAATACTTTAGAAAAAAAAAGAAATATTTTTCTAAATTTTTTTTATATCTATTCTGGTAACCTTATGCTCTGATACCACGTGTAACACCCCACGTCCATTAATGTCACTCACAAAGGGAATGCATTAACTTCCATGGAGGTTTTAAGTGAATATAGAACAGTAAAATTACAACAAGACAGATATAAAATAGTACTTGGAAATTCAAAAAACTTTATTTCATTGTAGCAGAAGTCAAAACATGTTTGATTACATCATAACACCATATTCAATGTCAAGTACAATATCTATCTTGATAAAACAAGTACATAATCCCATTACATGAATAGCCATTAAAAAGAAAGATAACAAGCTGGACTTTACTTCAGCAGTCCAAGCTTTCCAGTAGATAAGCGATCCAACTAGACTCCACTAGAACTTGGCCCAACCTGCGGACCTGAAGGGAGAAAAAGGATGGAAAAGAGGGGGTCAGACATAAAGTCTGGTGAATATGATAATTCTACAATACTATTACCAAAATAACTGGACTAAGGCATAAGCTGGAAAACAAGAAAATGTCTATGAAGAGCAGATTAAGGACATAGACAATCGCTAAAGGCAACGTTATAGGCGCTCCTAAATACTAAAGGATAAACACTATACTGCACCACACCAGTCACCCTAAAGATTCATCCCACTTAGCTTCACTTAGAAACTTTCCCAATGGCTTTACGTACCCCTAGCTGACTACATAGGTGCCGCCTGCCCCTATCTCCACTAGGTGTACCCTACTTCCCATTTTTCGATCGGCTCCCTAACTCGTAGATACCCGTGTTGGCCCCACAGTGGGGTGTATCACTCCCCTAAAGTGGCAACCTGATACAACGGACATGCACGGCTTATACCTACACGATGCAACAACGTCTTACCTACCAGCCCGGGTCCACACACGCATATGAAACCCGTTGGACTTGCGTTGCCACCGCTCCCTGTTTTGGCCTCTTATAGTCAAACCCAGTATGCGTGTCCCGTCCTCGACTTGGGTCGAGCCCACAAAGATACGTTTTGGGATACTGGTTGAAATGGGCCCCCACTATTTACCACAAGCATTCCACCTAAGCTTGTCCCCATTAGTCCATCCTACTTAACCCACTTAGTCATGTTCATTTACATGTGTGTTTGGTTAAGTCTAATCGTATTTCAAATGCCTCTAAAGGCAACCACCAGATTCCTCATGCCACCCAAGGCACCTACTTAACCCCCATGTCCCACCTTACATGATTATCTGGTTAAGTATTTCTTAGTTCATTAAGGCCATAACCTCATAAAGACCTCTCACATTAGACTGGCATTTATGGCAGCTGGATTTGCCGGGCGGGTCCGGGCAGTCTTACACCATAAAAGAGTCTAACCTCGTGTCTTTACAACTGTTATGCTTTAGTTTGGGCCTATGACCTCTCACATTGGGCCGACATTTGTGACTACTGGATTTGCCGGGCGGGTCCGGGCAGGTTTACATAACAAACGGGTCCAACCTCGTGTCCTAAGCATTGATTATTAATAATAATCCACTTTCCCCCAATTTTAATAATTCCCTACTTGAATTATTAATTACTTCCAATTTTTAACAATGTCCATAATTGACTCAATTATGGACATCCATTCATGGTATGCAAAATCTTACAAAATTGCACCCAATTTATTAATTCCTAATATTACCCCTACCCCACGTTTGAACGTTTATTCGCAAAATATATGTTAGACTCGAATAGCCTAACTCATAGCATAAAAGAGATTATCATAATAACAACATGTATATGTGACCAAATGAATCTTAATAAGGGGTGAAACTTGCATATGTCCAACTTGCATAGATTATACATGTCATGGACCTAAAGGTGTCAACTTGTTCAAAATTCACCTAATATAATCTCAATCAATTTTCATAAACTTACATATGAACATGTGTGAATCAACATCATCTAATTTTTTTACAACATGGTTTTATATGGGTACACCTAACTCAATAGGCAAATTCCCATAATCAAGTTTTATTTAATTATAGTTTCAAGTTTATGGGTACACCTAACCTAATAGGCAAATTCCCATAAACAAGATCCATTTAAATTAAGAAAAAAAAACATAACTTTAAGCATGATCCAACAACATCATGATTTTTCAACATAATATAGCATGATTTATAACATGGCATAGTATGATAGTATAACATAGCTTGACATGATTCTCAACATAGCACGACATAGCATAAGAGAATTTACAACATAGCATGACATAGCATATATAATTTACATCATACGACAACATAATAACATAATAAGAGAATCCACAATATATAGAATTTACAATTACAAATCACATCACTTTCTTGTGATCCATTCATAACTGAGTCAAATTAGTTTGTAATAGTCTTGTGAGAATCATCATACTCACCAACAAAAGAAAAGAATTAGAGAAAGAGAGATCTTTTGATTTGATTTGTGTAGATTTAGTTGTAGATGATTAGGCTTCCTCTTCTTAGTTTGTGACGGCTATGCTGAACTCCATGGCAGCAGCATGACGGTAGCTTCTCTAATTTTACAAGTGATTTAGGTCTACGGTCTACCCACTTATTTATAGATTTTAGAATGCGTTTAGGCCATTAGATTTAACCTAGAAATAACCGCAGCCGTCCAGACAAGATGGGGTTTATCTTGTTGACTCAGCAATGAGTCAGAAGTGACTCAGCAAACACTCAGCATATTAATAAACTTCTATTCATGTCATAAATATATATATATATTTTCTACAATGTACACATTAGATACATCCCCCCTTTTACACACTTATTATTGTTTTTATATACATATTAGAAACATCCCCTCTCTTACACACTTATTAATATTTTTATATTCATATTAGATACATCCCCTCTCTTACACACTTATTAATATTATTATATTCATATTAGATACATCCCCTCTCTTACACACTTTTATATTCATATTAGATACATCCCCTCTCTTACACACTTTTATATTCATATTAGATACATCCCCCCTCTTAATATTTTAGCAACTTTAGTGTTAATAGAAAATTCGGGGTGTTACAAAAGTCCTTGCAAATCTTCGCGAAATCCGCTTATGAATGCTGAGGAGGAGGAGGAGGAACCTCAGCTACGGGAGGGGGAGGAATGTTAGCCACGGGGGAAGGAGGAGGAATGTCCGCGGGGCTGGCTTCATTTTCCCTTGCCTCCATGTACCTTCTAAACCAAATAGGTACTGGTACGCCCTCCAGAATGGCAAAATTATCGGCCATACTGAAACGAAGAAAAAGATAGATTGAGAACGAGGAAACAAAGGATAGTGCTAATGGCTTTTGGGGAATAGCCTTTTTAAAATAAACTAGACTTTTCTTGGAAAATACTTAATTGGTTTTGAAAATAGTTTTTCAAAAGGTAAGTTTAAAAAACCTTTTGCTCAGATCTTGTAAACCTTATGCTCTAATACCAAATGTAACATCCCACCTCCACTAATGCCACTCTTGCAAGTACACCGGCTTTGGAGGGGCGTTAAACTAGGTAAACATGCATGTAGATATTACAAGACAGAACATATAAGTAAAAACAGAGTAAATAAAGCAGCGGGTAAAAACTAACATTTCAAAACCATAGTCAAGTTACATCAAAGTACCGAGTCATTATTTTCCCAACAAAACAAAGTCTAGAAAACATAAACTGAAAACCGGAAATAACATAAAGTAACTATCCCCAAAGTAGAATAAAGCCATAGCATGCTCAAGTCCAAACCGTACATGAGCTATCCAGAGAAGCAGCAAAAGATCCCAGCTAGGTACTAGTATTCCCACCCTGTAAACCTGGGGGGCGGGGGGAAACGGAAGAAAAGAGGCAAAAGAAAACGGGTCAGTCAAAAAGACTGGTAAGTCCTACCTACTATTAGTATAAAAACTAATAAAGTTAACTGGACATGTAAAGCAGAGATGAAACATAGGATGATAACTGGCATGGTGAAAAGTTAACAAGATAGATCAAGTGTGGCATCGCATATACAAGGTTAAGTTGCACCAAGTGTGTACTAGTATTCCAATCCATGTCAAGTATAAACAAGAAATGATCCCTTAGCCCAAAGCTGGCCCAATATCATGAGATGACCTAAATCAAGGTCCAACTACTCGGTCTAGTCGATCGGCTCCCTATAAGCATAACTCGTCGTGTATCGGTGTCATACGGCTTAATCATGCAATGTAGTTAACTGTGCAAGGTCCACCCTAGGGTGTATCCAGCCCTAAGGTGTAAACCACAGACAAAATTCAAGCACGCACAGTCTAAACCTACTGGTGCCCATGTTCAACTCCGGACTTAATGTGCACGACCATGGTCCGCCTAAACAATCGGTGCACCATTCAGCCGTCTCTTTTGGTCTCTTACAATCAGTCCAGTAATCGTGCCCCACCCTAGCCTAGTCCAGGGTATCCAGATACTCCCAAGTGGGTTACGGCTGAAAAGGACCTCGTAACTAGGATTTCAAGCGGGTTAAGTGTGGTTAACCCTATTCTAACCATGTATTGAGTCGGTCAAGTGTATCCAAGCAGTTCATGAATTAACCCTATCAATACATCGTGTTTAATTGATTAAGTATTCAAGTAGTTCATGACTTAACCCTACCAACCCATCATGTTTAATTGGTTAAGTATTCAAGCGGTCCATGACTTAACCCTACCAACCCATCGTGTTTAATTGGTTAAGTATTCAAGCGGTCCATGACTTAACACTATCATGTGGCATTAATTAACTTAATGCACCCCAACCTCTCACATTAGACTTTGTTGTGGTTACTAGTTAAGCCGGGCGGGTCCGGGTAGCTTTACACCACAACCTAGTCTAACCTCGGGTTTTAAGTGCGATGTGACCAACTACTCACATTGGGTCCTATTGTTTGTAGCCACTAGTTAAGCCGGTCGGTTCCGGGTAGATTTATGCTACAAACTCAACCCAACCTCGAGTTGGCCACTTCCATGTTTTCTACATGTCATGTCCACGTTTATGTTTTCAAGCATAAACACATGTCAAACTTGCATGTCATATTTTCAAGTCATGTTTTCATGTTATTTAAGTTTGCCCAACTACCCATAACGTATTCCCATCGCACGTAAATTCGCATCAACGCAAATAGATCAAAGAGGGAACATAACAATATGACAAGGTGGGCATAAGATGGCAGAGTCTATCACAAGTTAGACATGGTGATATTTGAGGCCAAAAGGGGTTCAACATACTAGCATATGGCCTCAACATGTATGATAGCATAAAAGGTGACTTGTCCTCAAACATATCAAATAGCATAAGAGTGATTTGGCCACAAGCACGCATAATAGCATAAGGGTGATTTGGCCACAAACATGCATAATAGGATAAGGGTTATTTGGCCACAAGCATTCATAATATCATAAGGGTGATTTGGCCACAAGCATGCATAATATCATAAGGGTGATTTGGCCACAAGCATGCATAATAAGATAAGGGTGATTTGGCCACATGCATGCATAATATCATAAAGGTGATTTGGCCACAAGCATATTAAGGAACATGAGGGGTTAAGGTTTGGCCACAAGTTAAACATGGTGGCATATGAGGCAAATGTGTTCATAAACTTGCATATTACATTATAAGCCTCAAAACATGCATGATATCAAACTTTAGCAAAATAGGTGAAACATGGTCATAAATGACATAGGATGTTAGCTAGTGATTCGCATATGACATCATATGCAAGATAACATAAGGGTTATGAGAGTTTCTATGTTGCTTTATGCAACATTTCAAATCAAAGCTGATAGCTTTCTATGCACAAAGTCAAGGTGATAGCTTCACAAACATGCATAGAATAAATCCATGCATAACATGATAGAATCAAAGCTCATAGCTTTCTATGCACAAAGTCAAGGTGATAGCTTTACAAACATGCATAGAATAAATCCATGCATAACATGATAGAATCAAAGCACAAATCATACTTAGGCTCAAACTCAAACTTGCAACATGACATATTTAACTTCATAGTTAGAATCTAAGAGTAGAATAGGGCTTACAATGCTATGAAGACTTATAAAATAAAATAAGATTGAGACGAAGCCACTAGCAACTCTAAAAACTCCCAAATAATAAGCTCCAATGATTTATATGAAGAAAGACCCTTGTTTTGATGAAGAAATATTGAACTTTGGCCTTGAATCAAACTTAGAAACTCTCAACAAGCTTAGGAATTCTCATACGAATGAAGATGGAGACTATGACAAGAGGGTGGAGGCCATGATTAAACATTTTGGCATAATCTAGTTGTAGGATTGATTTATGATGGTTTAGGCTAGGTATTAGGGTCCTTTTATAGAAGTAGAGACAAGTTTAGGCCATAGGATTAACCCTAGTTTAGATCTAAACCATCAAAAATCGTCACAGGCCAGCAGAACAGTCCAGAGAACCAAAACAGGTGCACCAGGCCAGCCAGGGTCAAGCCAGAAAGCTGTGCAGGTTTCTGGCTCGACACGGGCGCACTTTCCAAGTGCGCCAGTGTATTTTTTGTGCTGGCGCACTTCACAAGTGCGCCAGTGCATTCTGGCTTGTTTTCTGTTTTTCTGCCTAACTTCGTTCGTCCATATCTTCTTCATACGGACTCCGATTTTCGAAAACTCGGACTCTATTTCACGTATTTTTCCGAGACGAACGCAATGGCACAGCCCGTTTCCCTTGATTCAGATTTTATCATTTAATTCTGCCTTGGTTTATGTTATAACATGTTATTTAAAAATACGGGTTGTTACAATTGTGTTCTATGTTACTAGTGAGAGGGAAACATGTTCTACTGAGCAGTGTTGCCTCACTAGATTTCTATTGGTTTTAGGGCACTTGTTATTATTCAAACCAGTGTGTTGGTTAATCCAAAATTTTCCCCTTAAACTCTTGGGCACTCGTTTACGTAGAATGAGGGTAAAGGTTTTCAAGCTTTCTTCGAATAAGGTTTCAAACACATGCAAGAGGCAATTAGCTATACAGGAATTTTTTTTCTATTATGTTTCTTTTGGATGTGTGTAACACCAAAGCTGTTTATTGCCAAAATCTGAACTCTGATCAACCAAGGAGACATCTTCATATGTCACTCTTGTGATTATATTTGATATGAATGTGAACATAGGAATTTGTAATGAAAAGTTTTAATGAATGTGTTTTGAAGATTTATCATATTACCGTATTCTATGATGTTACGTTGAATTAACATATTTGTTTTCTATCACTGGAAGTTAATACTATACATGATTGTAGCATCTGTAGCACTTAGATTTAGAACTTAGAAAATAGGGCATTATAATAAATCAGGTGTAATTTTAACTTAAATTTATTTCTTCATTTATAGAATTAATATACTTGAAGGGGTTTGTGATTTGTGACTCAGAATCATACCTAGAAGGAATAAAATGAAAACAAGTACTTGGATTTGCTCAAAATACCATTGCATATATGGATATGAAAATCATAATAAAAGAGCAAATTTTATTCTTAAATGCAATAATTAATTTATTGCCACATAAAAGAAGGTATGAGAACCATTGTATTTTTTATAACTGAGCATGTGTATGATTTACTAGAGGTGTAAGACAAGTTTATTACTATGGCTTTAGCACTTGAGATAAATTCTGAACTTTTGAGATTTCTTTTGTAATCTTTCGAGGATATTAATTAAGGTCTGAAGGAATTTCTTTGTTTATTATTTGTAATCATTTCTCAAATCTAATTATATAAAGATTTTAGGAAAAATCTAATACCCTGTATTAATAAAAGATTGCATTTATGCAAGTAAAATTTGCAGGGATTGTAGAAACTAAATCTATCTTCTTATTTTACATTATTTTATTCTAATTTCTTATTGTAAGAAACATTGTACACGATATCGAGTAATTTATCATCGTTTGTACATTCTCACTAATGAACCCTCCTATAAATGTAAGCAAGGGAAAATATTTATATATTTATATTTAACTTAATAATTAGAATATCATTATGATTAAACAACACATGTATGAATTTTCCTACTCAGATAATATGGAAAATAATTTTTGCATGTCGAACTCATATTTAAGGAAGCAATTAAATAAAAAGAGTCAATATGACAACAATATTAGAGGTGCCTAAGAAAATAACATTAGGATGATTAGTACACTTCTAAGCTTTATTTTCCTCATTCACTGGACCATAGTGATTGATTTTATGTATGAATATCAAAAGATTTTTTTATAAATAACTCAAATGGTTGATAATGAACTGGAAGTAAATTCCGTATTCCTAAAGCCCCAACTTATTTGATCAACGCTTAATGGATTTCCTTTTAAAATATTTATGTTTCCATGAAAAACATGGCATGGATGTTAATATGAGTAAAAATAACAATAAATGGAAGTTAATATAAGGGTTTTTACTGATCAAGAAATATTAAATTGCAAAATATCACTACTACAAACAGTTGTTTCACCTCATTTGCTTCGGTTGTACTCACAACTGAAGCAAATACTATCATTTGCTTCAGTTTTTCACACAACAAAAGCAAACGTCGGAAGCAAATAGTGTTAATTGCTTCTGTTGTGCTCACAACGGAAGCAAATAATATCATTTGCTTCTGTTGTGTTAAAATCTGAAGCAAATGCATCGAAGCAAATAATGTTATTTGTATCGGTTCCTTATGAACAGAAGCAAATGCACCGAAGCAAACAATGTTATTTGCTTCATTCCCTAAGAACAGAAGTAAATGCATTATAGCAATAAACAATTTATTCTAATTAATGAGTAGCAACAAGTAATTTAAAATTATTAAATTTTGTAATTAATCAATAACTATTATTTTCATTTAATAGTATATTATAGTTAATATTAATACTTATTAACAACATTCTATAATTAATTACTAATATTAAATAATTATTATTGAATAATTAACAATTAGTAATTAATAAATAATATGCTTGACATTTAATATTAAATCAACAATTAATATTTTTAATTAGGAATTAATGTTCAGTTGTCAATAATCAGAAGTCGTTATCAATTAATAATAATTATTATTAATTAATTCTCAAAAATTATGTTAAAAATTATTATTAAATAATTAATTTTCAATAATTATGTAATAATTAATACTAGTAATTACTACTAAAAATTAATACTAATGAAGTGTTATTTAGTATGTAATAATTAATTTTAACAAATAATTAATTAAATAATGACAATCTAAAGATTAATAAATTATAAATAGACTTTGTTACGTACTTAACTTCAATTTACCACCAATGATTATCAGTAAATATTTTTAATTATGAATTATTATCTAAAAAAATTTCTTTGCACTTAATTATTTAATATAATTAAATAAAAATAATTAGTAAATTGCAGTTAATATGGTTTAATAACTAATAATTAATAAATAATAAATAACTTACTAAATAATTTATATCAATAATTAATATTAATATCAAATATTTAAGTATTAATATTCAATTATTATAATTAAAAAGTTATATTTAATAATTAATAAGTATGAAGTGATAATTAATATTTACTATTAAATGAATAACAATACGAAATGGAATTTCAATGAAATTTAAAACTTTATATGATAAATTTAAAATTTTATGTACTAAATATAAATGATCTATTCTTAAATTTTTTATGAAAAAAACAAAAAAGTTCCAAACTAAAAGAAAATTAGAACTTAGAAATTTTAAATTTTTATTATATTTAATAAGTTATATATAATTCATACATAAGTAATAATTAATAAATAAGTAATAATCAATACATTAGTAAAAAATAATAAATATATTTAATTAACAATTGTGTTCATAAATCAAAAATAGTAGCCAATGAAATGAAGTATTTAATTATCAATTATGTTCATAAAATAAGTTGAACTGTGAAATAGTAGTTTACAAGATATTAAAAACTACTAAATAGTAGCCAATAAACTTGAAGTATTTTGAGATGCAGGCGTGAACGCAGTCCAGTTTTTGATCCCGGAATAAATACCCGATGCATAACCGCCCGACCAATTTCTCACAACATTAAACCCTACTGAGCCCAGCCGCCATCTTCCATTTCTTCCATGACCTCTTTTCTCAGATCAAAATACAAATACGAACCCATCTTCCATAAACCTTCACTGTACTCTTTCTACACCATTGCGCTTCCCCAGATCAAATACAAATATGAACCCATCTTCAATTTCTTCCATCACTATTGCGCTTCCTACTCTTTCTACACCCACCGGCGTATCCAAAATTTGGAGCGCTTTCAAGTTGCAGCAGCCGCCAGTCCACCACGTGGATCCGCAATCTCTGCGTCTTCCACGCAGTCATGGCCGTCTCCGGTGTAGCTGCAGCATTTTGATCTTTTTTCCCCTAGCCTCGAGCGCTAGCTCGGCCAGAGCCGGTTCGAACAGCTAAAACGCTCATGGCCAACGTAATGGTAGCAGCGGTTTCTGGTGATCGGCTTGACGGAGTTGCTGGCTCAGAGGTTGATTAGAGGGCGGTGTAACGAGGTGGTGGTCGGAGTGGTTGGTGACAGGCTTTGAATTAGGGGAAGAGCTTAGCTATGCTAAAAGAAAGAGACAAAGTTTATAAGTATGTATTTCTTCACTTTGCTTTGTTTAACTCTGCCGTTTGTTGAGATATGCCAAAGTTATATCGAGAAAGAGATAACAGGTCTTAACTTTACTACAATTGAAAAGGCCATCAAAACCTTAGAAGCAAGAGATCTAATAAAGTATGTCACTAGCATTAAAAACAAGAATAAGAAAATTTTAATGGCCTCAGAATTTGAACCGGCTGATGAACTATTAGGTGGTGCATGGTACCAAGATGGGGAGCCTTGTACTGAATTTATCAAGATATTAAGGAATCAATGTAAGAAACATATTGAAATTCATGTCATCTTTCAAAACTGATATTAGTTTGAAACAAATATCACAAATTATTGATTTGTTGGTTTTGGACAATGAGGTTGAGAAACTGAATAACAGCGACAGAGATGCTTTCTCTCATATTCCTCCTGCAGTGGCAATGTTAAAAGGAGGTGCTTTTTCATCAATTCCTTGTGGGGTCTGTCCAAGGATAAGTGAATGTACACCTGATGGAGTTATTTCTCCTATTACTTGTGAGTATTATAATAAATGGCTTAATATTGATTTCTAATCGTGGAAAATTGAAGAGAAGAGTATGATCATTTATCGACAGATTATGCAGCTCAACCAATTATCGGTTTACAGAGATGAATGCTTGTTATTTACCCCTCTGTTTTCACCCTGCCAGGACTCTAGTTGCCTAGGATTATTGTCTTGCAAGCACTTTTCCACTTAAAGTAGCAAAATGCAATGTAACCCCCCCACCCCACCCCACACGCACACACTTATGAAAATGTCAGCGTCCAAATCAGTAAAAATAATAATCTTGGTGTGCGGTTTGAATGCCTAAAAGCTTTGCTTTTTAGTCAAGTAGAAAATTATTGTTGGTTCATTCAAGAAGAGGGAGCTGATTTATTTGTGTCTTGAATTATTTTATTTTTTATTAACTATTTTGAACGTGAAAAAAAAATAGGTACTTATATGAGCAGAGAGCCTTACAGCGTTAGAGTTAGCCTTACAAGCCATGAGGTTGGCCATGAGGTTGTGAAGTATCTAACAAGCTATTATTCATTTGTCTGTTTGACACAAAAAGATACACATCCGCATTTACTGTTAAAGTTCCTATGCAGGTGAGGATTTGATTGCACCTTGCTACTGTAGAGGAACACAGAAATATGTTCGCCGATCATGCCTAGATAATTGGAGATCGACTAAGGTATGATTTGTAACACTAATAAAAACTTGTTCATTTTACTTTTTGTGTGCTGCATTTTTGGATTGTTGAGGGAAGTCTTATTGAATCGTCATATTCTTCTACTAGGAAGGATTTGCCTTTTCGCATTGTATTGAGTGCAGGGCTACTTTCTTGTTGCGTGCAAACGCGCCACCGGATCGTTGGTGGACGAGATTAAAGTTTCAAATGCTTGTTAGAGATCACATGCTCATATTTATTGTTGTTCAGCTGGTGAGATTTTTTTCAAACTTACCCTCCAAAATAATTTATATATCAGAGTGAAAATTTTGACCGTCTTAACTTACTCAAAGGAAATCCTTTATATATATATTTTAAATGATGTCGCATGCTCATAATTTTTTATTGAACATGTTAAGTGTGGAATGATTTTAATAGTTCAGTTATCTTCTAAAATCTCAATATGATTGTACCATGATTTTATTTCAGTTATCTTTCTTTTATGATCTACCATCATATAGACTTCTGTCTAGGTATATGATCTTTCTATTATCTTAAATGAGACTGGCTATTTGGACATCGAATAAAACACAATTGATGACATGAAAAACTGGATCGTATACTTTTCTCTTTTATCTGTTTTATATCTTGCTGCATATTTACAAGCGTAAATATGTGATAAAATAATAATTCATTCTTTTTTATTTGTTTTATGCTGAGGCACATTTGGTTTTGGAACATGCACCAAGCTTGAGTAAGCGACTTGTCGATGCATTTGGTTTTGTACCTTGAATTTATTTTTCTATTTCAGCAAATAACAATTCGATGTGTGTTGTGCATTGGCTGAATTTGATATTGCAGTTAGTCTTATTTCACTTTGTTATATTATTTAGTTTTATTTCGTTGTGTAACATTGACATTTAGTTAGAATTCAATATTATATATAGATATAGTATTGATATTTAGTTTTATTTTAATGTTTTATATTGATATTGTAGTCAGGTTTAGTGTTACTGATGTGCTTTTCTATTCTGGGTTTAAATGCAATTTGATGCTGTTTCAGGCTTTAATATAAACCTGAAACAGTATTATTATTTGTTTGCTTCAGCCGGTTTTTTGCTTCGGTTGTTTTGAACCACTGAAGCAAAATATTGGCCATTTGCTTCCTCCATAGAACGGAAGCAACAGATGTAGACCTGTTGCGTCTTCTGCATTTGCTTCCGTTATTGAACTGAAGCAACAGGGAGTAAGCAACCGAAGCGAAAAAATATTATTTGCTTCGGTTGTTTGTCGGAAGCAACAAATTTTGGTCTGTTGCATCGTCTACAGTTGCTTCAGTTCCAGAACAGAAGCAACAGGAGGTAAATAACCGAAGCAACTAACCTGTTTTGTAGTAGTGTATTACCATTAATCATGTTAGTCTCTAGATGATAAATTGGATAATTTTGATTTATCTGTACCTCTCCTAAGTAAGCCTCAAATCCCACAAGTCGACCATATTAGAACGTATGAAAATGTTAATATATCTTCATGAATTATCAGACCCAACATTATTCTAAAAACCCATATAAATTATTATTTATTATAACTAGCTATTAATTATTCACTTTTACCTAATCGCTATTTCAATGGTAATATATGACATCTGATAACGAATATGAAGGTATTAATTAACTTTAAAGGGGAAAGGTTCTCATATGTAATTTTCTTGTAAAATTTTAGAATTTCAAAACAATCAAAATGAAAACTTAGAACTGGTAGGCAAACAACATGCATATAACTTAGGGGGTTGTTATTTACACTCCAAATATTGTCAAGCAAGGTCAATTTTTTTTAGAAAATAATCTGTTAAGGGGAGTACCAATGCAAAGAGCATCCCCTTAACAAATAATATTTATTTTACCAAATTGGTCTTCTTTACAATAATCTCTTTTTTAATTGTTAATCAAAAACAATTTATACTGTATATTAGTCGAAGCACATCAGATTTTGTTATACCAAATTATCAAAAATCTCATTTGTCGATATGCATCAGATTAGATGAAAATATATCATTCATAGTAAATCGATATACATATATGGAACAATTTTTCTTTATATGGTATCCCACAGCCGAATTTGGCGATACATCTCATTTCCCCCACTTCGGCAATCTGACAAAGAATACAAATTTCAAACACAATGAACAATGTAGAACAAAGATATATAAACAGCAGACCTACGCCGTTCATGTCAAACAAAAACAATTGCTTTTTTTTTTTTGCAAATAATTTAGGGATTTGTTTTTTTTTTCATTTGAAATCGTTGGGATTTGAGATGGTAACTGATGTTATTACCAGGTAAAAAGGGAATGTAAAAAATTAAGTATGTGACGTCCTCTAACATTATTTTAATAATTGGAGTGTTTTTAAAATTTGAACCCCTTAACAATACTTGGAGTGTCAATAACAATGCCTATAGCTTATTCAACAAATAACTAGCAAATACATTAATTTTCGTATTCCAGATATATGTATTCCATGTAAAAATAATTTTTTTTAATCAAAAATGCAAATGATCGTCAAACATTAAAGAAACAAGTACATGCATACAAATGATTGCATAGGATTTGAATTATAGCATATAAGTATCATTCAATAAAAAAAGAAGTTGAATACCCTTGCAAAAATTCATAATCATAAACTTCAAATGTATTAATTTTGAATTTTTATTTTTTAATTAGAATTTATGATCCATTTGGTAATGACCCGCATTCTATGCATCTGGGGATCATAGGATATTTATTTCTTTCTCATGCAAAGTCGGATAGCCATGTAACTTTGGGAGACGACTATTGGGGTCATTTCCCACGTTCATGATTTTTCCCGATTTTTAAATTACCGTTTTGCCCCTAGCTAATTTTGTTTCGGCCATAACTTTTGATTGGTAAGGAGTTTTGACTTGAAACCACTTCCATTAGATTCGATGATGGTTTACCTTTCCGTAAAGTGGTCACATTAGCCAAACGGACTCGACGTTTGGGAGATATGGCTGAAACAAGGTTTAGAAGGTGAAAAACATCTTAATCGGACCTAATTAGGGTGATTAGCAAGAGGTCCCATAACCCATTTCTGGATTAGGGTTATGGGGAGACTGAGAACAGTAGGAAAACGATTTTATTTCATTTTTCAGTTGTCTAAAACATTTTTCCAACCCTAGTCATGGCCTCCACCTTCTAATTTCATACCAAATCGCTCCTAATCGCTTTCTAATTAAAGATTAAGTCAAACTACGTCAAATCAAGGAGAAATAACACCAAATCAGAGTTGGAGCTGCTGTGTTGCATTAGAATTCGACCCAAATCAGAGATAGTTTTAGATCTAAAGTTAATTTGTGGCTAAGGTGAGTGATTAGCATTGTTTTTATACTAATTGCAGTTAATTAGGGTGATTAGTGTTAATTAACAAAATTATGCATGTTAAAAATCTATAAAAAATGTTTAGAAATTTTAATATACTATTTTAGGGCTCTGTTAGAAATTTGGGTTAATTTGGATAAGTTTTGCTAATTGTATGCTTAAACATGATTAAGGGGAAAATATGGGTTTTGGGTTTGTTGGATCCATTTTAACTTATCAAATTGTTGTTTTGGTGTTTGTGGTCAATTCTATATGTTGCTATGACTATATGGTATGCTTTGTGATTAATTAGAACAGTTAGAATGGTCGAAAATGCCGTCATATGCCGTAAAACAGTCGCTGGAAAAGTTGCAGAAAACTATGCAGGAACCGGATCGAATCGGACCCTCCGAACCCACTCATGGAGCATCCCACGATCGATCCCGACCCGCTCGTGAATGATGGCACCAAATCGACCCGCTCGCATTAGATCCTCCTCACGAGCCACTGCTGCTCCATATGTTGGCCATGAACCCACTCATGCTCGAACCCCACGAGCCAAAGGAGGCACTACGACCCAAACACAACGGGTGCTCACGATCCGAACCAAGCGCCATGGCACGACCCGCGAACCGATGACCAAGAGGAGGGAGCACAAACCGGTTGTTTCTTCCAAACCGACCCGACCAAAAGCACCACGAGCCCCCTGGAAGATCACGAACCGAACCAAGGAGCGTGGCATGAGCTGAACATCCAAACCAATCCGGAGGAGACCAAAACCCGAGATGCAAAGGTAGTCCAAATGGGAAGTAGAACTCAGGATCCATATGGGAACCAACGAGTTAACTTCATGATTGGACTTTGCTGCGGGACATGTGGAAAGGAGTTATCAACGTCCATAGCTTTGTTTCGCCACCAAGATGGATGTTGGGTACGTATCAGTGCAGTGTGGTAGTTACTACTCCATGGGGCAGAGTGATCGTAGCATGGCTATGAGCCAGTGCAGTGAAGTCGTCATGACTTCTTAGGGTACAGTGGACATAGCAAGAACTAGTGGTTGTAATCAGTGCAGTGGAGTCGCTATGACACCATGGGGCAGAGTGATCATAGCAAGGATTTAGGTGATCAAAGGGGTGGATATTGTATGATTTACGCGCTAAGTGAGAGATGTGAGGACGGTTGCTATGCTTGATTGTTTGACATCACTATGACATGCACACCCCTTCCCCCGTATCTTTACACCACATGTTAGTGTTACCTTAGAGTATTGTACATCTTGTTGTGCTAACTCTTTGGTTGCAGGTCCAGGTTCGGGTATGGTTTAGTATACCTGTTACTGTTATGTTTTGCTACTTATCGCTCATACAAGACTTTTGTCTGACCCAGAGTTTTATGTCTCTTCTTATTACTCTGGATGCTCTTAAATGGGCATACTAGAGACAGGTTAGGTGGTATGCACGAGTAGTTGTACCGGAGATGAGCAGGAGGATCTCATATATGATATATATAGATATTCTCCCTGTGTCGCTGCTGGTCACTACTTTGGGAATTAGTAGTGTACCTTTCCTTTACTTTGTTTTGGAGACAGTTTAAAAAGCTATAATAATGGTGATGTGGAACATAAGCTGTATTTTGAATTTTCCGCTGCTACTATGGTTTAGTTCTCAGCTTATGCACTGTCTCTCCTGTTTTATGTCAAGTGTGTTATTATTATTATATTTTATTCCATGTGCTGTGAGACATTCTGCAGGTTCCTTGTTAGCTCACATTCCCTTCTTTCCTTTCTTTGACGATCGTCCCGTGCTGGTCAGGCATAGACTCAACGCACTTTCATTGGAAATGTCGGCTGGTGCGGGGCAGGTCGTCACATTTGGTATCAGAGCTCTAGGTTGCGTAGTTAACCTAAGGAAGACACCAGGGAGAGATAATACGTACATGAGAGCACGTATTTGTGATATTTTGGTTTTCAAAAGCTGTATATATATACTATTAGTATATTTAAGGATGAAGTCGCACTACAATGGCACCACTAAAGAGATGGTTAATCGTTTCTCCTTACAGATTGAACGATGAGCCGATACACGAAGTGTACTGGTAAAGGAGCTAATAATGGGAACGCTCCTGATATAAGGACGATGTTCACTGACCTCATGAGAGAGATGCTTAGGGATGTTCAGAGGGCAACTCCTAATGCTGCAAATGGTGGTGGTGCAGCGGTACAGACGCCTAGGGCAGATTTCGCTAAACTTTGCAAGGATTACACTAGTCTTGGTAGGAAGCCGTTCCACGGAACGGAATCGGCTACAGAAGTTCAGGATTGGTTGGATAGCTGTGAGCGTATCTTCGAAGATTTGAGTATTGCGTATGCGACGAAGAGAAAGCTAGAATCCCATCAGCTGCAAGGACGGGCGATGAATTGGTGGAATGCTATTAAGGTAGCTACTCCTGAGGATCAAGTTACTTGGGATCAGTTTAAGACTGGCTTTAGCGACAAGTTTATCCCAGCTGCTCAGAAATCAGAATTGTTTAGGAAATTTCTGGAGCTTAAGCAGAATGGTAGGGCAGTCTCGGAGTACATTGCTGAGTTCGATACTTTATCAAAGTATGGATTATCTCTTATCGACACTCCCAAGAAGAAGAATGCGAAGTTCATAACTGGCCTAGATCAGTACTTGGGAGAAAGGCTTATAAATCATATTGATAAAACTTTCAAATCAATTGTTGGGAAAGCATTGAGGTCAAAGAGCCTTTATCCTAAGCCCAAGACTGAAGTCATTGTTGCATCTACAGAGGGGCCAAAGCCGCAAGCAAGCGGTGGAGGCAAGAATAATTCTCAGAATAAGAGGAAGAAGAACCAAACTAAGGATGGTCAAAAAAAGAGTAAGAAAGATGTTGAGTGCTTTAGCTGTGGCAAGAAGGGTCATTATGCTAAAGAATGTCGAGCAAAGCCTGGGGACAGGAAGTGCTTCAACTGTGGCCAAATGGGACATCACAAGGATAATTGCCCGCAACCCCCTAAAGAAAAGCAGATTGTGAAGGCATATGCTATTAATGTTGTTCCTTCTTTGTCGAGTGCCCCAACTGCGGCAGAGAAAGGAAAGAATTCGTCATTCAAGGTTTGCTTTCTATTTATGATGTTCCTATTCGAGTATTGTTTGATACCAGAGCTTCCCGTTCCTTCATATCAAGTGACCTGGTAGATAGGTTGGGATTGGAACCCGCGATAGTCGATAGACCTTTAGCGGTGACGAACCTGATTGGTGGTTCAACTAGCCTTAGCATGATTTGTCGTAATGTGGTATTATCGAGTCATGGATGCATGTTTGTTTGTGATTGCTTTGTTTTGGGCTTTACTTGGTTTGGCATTATTTTGGGAGTTGATTGGCTCCAAAGGTACGAGGTGGTGGTAGATTGTGAGGGCTTTTTGGTGACAGTTAGAGCGGATGATGGGCAGAGGGTAGTGTTTGGTGGTATACCAGTGATGGGGTAATGACTAGTTTTTTAAATTCCCTTAACATTCTGCATGATGATTTGTCAGATGTGCCTGTGGCTGGCCAGTATCCGGATGTCTTCGAGAAAGTGACCGGAATTCCACCACACCGAGAGATTGAGTTTCGTATTGATTTAGTGAAAGATGCCAGACCGATAGTGATGCCACTTCGTCGTATGGCACCAAGGGAGCAGCGAGAGCTTGGGATGCAAGTAAGCGATCTTTTGAAGAAGAGATTTATCAGAAGAAGTGTTTCTGAGTGGGGAGCACCAGTTGTGTTTGCTACGAAGGCAGATGGTTCCCTTCGATTGTGTGTGGACTACCACGAGTTGAATAAGGTGATGAGGAAGAATAAGTATCCTCTACCGCGGATAGATGATTTGTTTGATCAGTTGAGTGGCGCGAGAGTGTTCTCCCAATTGGATCTCGCGACAGGTTTTCATCAGTTTAGGGTGGAAGCTGAGAGTATAGCTAAAATGGCCTTTTGGACGCCGTCTGGATTCTATAAGTGGTTGGTCATCCCATTCGGGTTGACCAATGCACCAGCATATTTTGTGGATCTTATGAATAGAGTATTCCGAGATCAATTGAATAAGTTTGTTCTCACTACAAGAAAAGTAGGTATTAGTTACAATATATGGCAGTGTTTGCATCTGATTAGCAACTATTGACATTTCTATCCCCTTCTCGTGCAAGAAGGAACACAACTAACAATGCATTTGGCAAACTAGTTCCCTTAATTTTTCTATTCCCACACTTTTTTTTTTCATTTTCACATTATCTATTTTTCACTTCCCTCCTCTCACCACTTCTTCCATAACGCTAGTTCTCAAATAAAGTCAGGTCTACCGCTGCCTCCTTCTCGTATGCCTGTTCAATCCCATCTCGGCTCTAGTTTCTTCCGCCTAAATCCTTCAAATCGCGTCTTCAAACCCTTCAACTGCTTAATTAAACTCAAACCATTAATTTTCCCCAAATCCTTAAACCCTAGTTTTCAAATACCAACTCCATTGAAGCTGCTGTTGCAAGCGCTACCGTCGGCCAATCCTATATGACATATTTGAAATACGCTGCGCATGATTGCTGGTATAAATTATAGTTTTTGAAATTGTAATGGAAATGGTAGTTGATAACATTTTAAAGACTATGTTGGTAGATGAACAACGATAATTTTTCAACTAAAAACATAGTTTACCGGTCTCAACATTTTAAAGGCTTTTCTTTTTCTTTGAGAAAAATAATTGTTTCCTACCTATTTAACCTTCGAATTAATTGGATACATCAGGGAAATGGTTGCAGACCAAGCAAAGCTACATACAATACTATTGTTGATGTGTACTATTTAATTTAGAGGCATGATGAAGGTGTGGAATTTGTTTTGAAACTATAGAGATGGATCCTTTGTTCGATGAGAGTTCCGTTCGAAGACTGGCAATGGAAGTGTAGAGGAAAGCTGGCTTTTAACGTTGAGGGCAGAGGTATAGTTTTATATCCATTTATTTATATATTGACATTTCTTTATAATTTCTAAAAGACGTGTATTTTTTATGTATAACTTACATAATGGAGCAATTAAAAAGTGTATTTTTTGATACAATATTGTTCTTGTAAGATGACTTAAAGTTTATTGTAAATAAGTTATCGTATTATTAACTGGAAACATACTTTAAATCCAGGTTTAGTTATTTGTCAAGCATTTTTGTCATATAATTTCATTTCATTATACGAAGAGTACAGAGTTTTCTACGAAGAAAAACCCAAAAATCAAAGCTTACTACCATTACCATAGTTGAAGTTAAGTCCTTTTGCCACAAAACTTTAATATTACTATCAGACCATCATGTGGGGTTGGTGTGTGTGCGTATTATTAAATAAATTTCTTAATGTGCACTTTCATTACTAATAATTATTTTCTTATCATTGGAAATCCATTTAATATCGAAACATGCGTATTTTGTTTTAATAATAATCTACAAACATATTCATCATCGGTAAAATCTGCATATTGGGATGCCCTTAACTTGAATTTGTGATTTTTATCCAAGTTAAATGACCTTGTCCCAGCATAACTTTTTGAACTCAGAAGCAACAATTTGATTATCATTTTGAATGAAATGCGCAAAATAAATTTTCAAGAATTATATTCAAGGAAATAATAAAATTTCAATTTAAGAATTTTTTGCAACAGTTTTTGGCATTAATTTTTGTATAATATCAGTATGAGTTTGTGAAATTAGGCCATGATTTCTTCATTACAAAGTGAGGATTTCCTAAGCATGACAGATTTCTTACAAAAATTTACATATATTATTAATGTATTTTGTTTGGTTGTTTCATTGCAATCGCAATCGCACGATATACACCACACTTGTAGAATCAATCCATATGGATTCACAGTTTACTTCTATTATCAAGCAAAATCCTTGGAACTTAAGTTGTAATCTGTGAGACCAGTAGTGTATCATTTAATTCTGGGTTAATATGATTTTTTTCAGTTTACTGGCTAATTGGTACACTTGAGCAATTTGAAGCTGATTTAGTTAGTTATATTTTATCGGTAAGTTTTAATGATTGTGAATTCAGTCTACTCTTATAACTAAAAAATCTCCACATACTCATGTTAATAATGACAAATAATTTTCCAAATACGCATATTCTTACATATAATCTCCACTTAGCTTTGTAATATGTAAATTAATTTCATTTAAGAAACCTAAAAATTTTTTATTAATTAATTATTACAAATATGATGTATGTCACTAAGTATTTATCTATATAACCAAGTGATACACACACACAAAAAACAAAAATTAACCTCAATATAATTTTATAAAAAGTACATGTTCATGTATTAGGCTACTACGCCTAAAGATGAAGTTCAAGCATTATAATGTCTGTGGCATCGGACTATGAAGATTGGTTGTATTATAGTGAGAATGAATATACAGAAGAATTAAGGTAGTTTGCACAGCCTAATTCAAGCATAAAAAAATGGTTTTCTATAACAACCCGTATTTTGATAACATGTTATAACTATAAATCAAGGCAGAATTAATTTTTAAAATGAGAATCAAGGGAAAAGGGTTACGCCATTGCGTTCGTCTCGAAATTCTTCTTGGAAACGAGTCCGAGTTTTCGAAAATCGGAGTCCATATGACCAAGTTATGACCCTTCGAAGTTTTTAGAAAATTTCAAGTTCAAAACAGCTCAAAATTCGAATTCGAATTTCAAATTCAAACCACAGAACAGACTAGGCAGGAAATTTCCCGTCTAGGACCAGGTCGACCTGGGGATCGACCATAGAGTCGATCTACCCAGGACCAGGTCGACCATAGTGTCGACCTGGGTGTCGACCTAGGGGTCGACCTGGTGGCCGAGCCCACTTTTGAAGCTGGATTCACTTTGATGTTTCTGGCCTCATTTCTGTCTACATTCGTTGACCTGACCCTATATAAACAGCCCCTAACACTAGTCTCTCTACACAAAATTCTCTCTGACCTTATGCTGCTCTAATTCTAGTTGAAAAGTTAGAGAAATGGACTACTTCTTCTGCGTCGAAACTACGTTAAGAGAATTGCTGATTTGCGGATTTCTGTTAGGACTTGACTAAGCATATAAAGATTCAACAATGACTTTCTTTTTCTAATTCTCGAACCACGATCTGTAAGGCCCAGTTACTTTTAGATTTAAACTGTAAATGCAATATGAATATGTTGTAAATTGAAATTGGACCTGTGTATGATGACTGTTTTACATCCATTCTTATTCATCGTGGATCTTGACTTTTGGGTATATTACTATGACATTGATTTGGGGCCTATTCATATTGTAAATCAAAAAGAAAACCCCTCATATTATCATGCCTACAATGTTGAATCTGCTATTAGTCACAAGTTTATGACTATCATCTTATGTCAACCTTTACCATGACTATACTATCACCTTATGTCAACTGTTATCTTGACTAGTACCTTATTTTGCTAAATTTGGAATCTTTATGTTTGAGGCCAATATTCCATATGCCAGTAATGTTATAATCATTTATCACAAGTCATACCATGCTATGCTAGTAATCACTTTTGCCACCTTATACCCGTCCCTTTTTATGTTATTCTCTAATTAGATTTATTTGTATCGATTCGAGTTTATGTGCGATGGGAATACGTTTTGGGTAGATTAGGTAAAACATGAATTGGCTTTGAACTTAAACATGAATGTTGTTATAACTTGAACCTGGATATGGACAAGAACTTGATATGAAATTTACATGAAACCTGACATGAAAACTCGACATGAATTTTGACATGAAAACATGAACATGGGCATGACTCTTAGATAAACTTGAAAATGGCCAACTCGAGGTTGGGTTGAGTTTGCAGTGTAAATCTTCCCGGAACCTCCCGGCAAATCCAGTGACTGCAAACAATAGGATCCAATGTGGGTAGTTGGTCATATCGCACGTAAAACCCGAGGTTAGACTATGTTGTGGTGTAAATCTGCCCGGAACCGCCCGGCAAATCCAGTGACCACAACAATTAGTCTAATGTGAGAGGTTGGGGTGCATTAATGAATTAATGCCACTTGATAGGGTTAAGTCATGAACCACTTGAATATACATAACCAACTTGACACGATGATTCGATAGAGTTTAGTCATGAACCGCTTGAACACACTTAACCAACTTGATACATGATCTGGATAGAGCTAAGTCACGAATTTGAATGATAACACCTAACCCATTAGAAACCCTAGTTACGCGGTCCTTTTCAGCAGTAACCCACTTAGATGTATCACGATACCCTGGGACTAGGCAGGGTAGGGCACGATTACTGGGCTGATTGTAAGCGACCAGAACGACGGCTGAGTAGGTGCGCCATTGTAGGTTCAGGCGGACTATGGTCGTGCACGCAGTCCGAAGTTGAAAAAGAAGGCATTGGCACCCGTAGGTTTACACTGTGCGTGCTTGATTCGTGTCGGTGGTTGGCACCATAGGGCTTGATACACCCTATGGTGGACCTAGCACAGGTGACTACATTTCAGGATAGGGCCGTATGACACAGACACATGACGAGCTAGAACTTGTAGGGAGCCGATCGATTAGTAGATCGTACCGTAGGACTCCGTAATGGGTCACTTCGTGATACTGGGCCAAGGGATCGTTTCATGATTTATACTTGACATAGGTTAGAATGCTAGTACAGTTGGTGCAGCGAATCTTGAATATGCGATGCTAGACTTGACTTATCTTGTTTATCATATCAATCCTGCTGTCATCCTTATGTTTAATTCCAATTTTCGCATGTCATGTTACCTTTACTAGTTTTTATACTGAAAGTCACTAGGGCTTACCAGTCTTATGATTGACCCTTTTTCTTTCGCCTCGTTTTATTTCGCCCCCCCCCCCCAGGTTCTCAGGGAGGAAACACTAGCTCTTAGCTTGGATTTAGCTTGCTTTCTGACAGCTCATGTACGGTTTGTTCTTGAGCTATGCTATGGCTGCTTCTGCTATTTATGGGGAATAATTTACTTTTGTTATCTTGAGTTTATGCTTCATTTGGAACTTGATGTAATGGAATAATTTGTACCTTGGATATATGGGGTTTTGACTCTTTTTTTGAAAGTAATAAAAATTTGGTTTTTAATTTCTACCGCTGCTTTATTTATGTTCTACCTTGTGATATCTCGGTGTATGTTTACCTAGATAATACTCCACCAAAACTAGTGCATTCCCTTTGTGAGTGACCCTAGCGGAGGTGGGGTGTTACATTTGGTATTAGAGCAGAAGGTTACCAGGCTGGGCAAAAGTTTTAAAAACCTTCTGAAACTATTTTCAAAACCATTCATAAAGAAGCATTTTTCAAGAAAAGTTTTATGTTTAAAAAAGGCTATTCCCCAAAAGCCATTAGCACTTTCCTTTGTTTCCTCGTTTGAATCTTTTTCTTTTTGTTTTTCAGCATGTCTAATATTAACCTTCCTGAGGGAATACCCGTACCTGGATGGTTCCGAAGGTACTTAGAAGCTAGGGCCAACGGCGCGGGCCCGGCAGACATCCCTCCTCCTCCTCCCCCAGTGGTCGCGGTTCCTCCTCCTCCTGGTACCGCCTTTGCCAAAATATGCAAAGACTTTAAAGCAATGGGCGGCAAGAACTTCGTTGGAATTGAAACCCTTGTTGAGGCACGAAACTGGCTAAAGGAGACTGAAGACTTGTTCATTATCTTTGATGTGGAGGACCATAGGAAAGTTCAGTTGGCAGCATGGTTGTTGAAAGAGGAATATGCATTTTGGTTGGTAGTCACCAATGCTACCAAGCTAGTTGAGACCTGGGCAGAATTTAGAGAGAGGTTTGGGCTTAAATTCTTATCGTCAGCAGAAGAGAACCTTCAGATGGAGAGGTTCCTAGCACTCAATCAAGGGGACATGTCTGTTAGGGAGTACGTGAATAAGTTTAATCAGCTTGCTCGGTTCGGTTTGGACTTGGTTAACACGACCCAGAAAAAGGCTGTATGCTTTGCTCGAGGATTGAACGAGCCACTACACAGTTTGGCCATAACTCATATACCCATGGGGGCGACCTTTGAAAGCTTGGTGAATATGGCTCTACTTCATGAGAAAGGCAAGAATAGCAAGAATGAGGTTAAGCCTAATGAGACTCAGAATAAGAACGCTGACTTCAAGAAGGGGGGCAACAAGAATAACAAAAGCAACGACAAACCACGTGAGACGAGGAAGTGCAACTTTTGTGGTATTATGGTACATCTAGCTAAAGACTGTAGAATGAAGAAGAGGAAGTTGGGTGAATGATTTCATTGTGGAGATACTGGACACATCAGCAAAGATTGCCCTAAGAAGCAAGGGCAGGGGAAAGGACAGACCCAGCGAGCAGGACCTTCTGGAGGGTAGTTGCATGCTCTCAACACCACTCCAGCTCTTGACCGAGGTAGTAATATTTCCGTAGAAAGCCTTGTTTACATTTCTGACTTTCCTGTTCGAACCTTATTTGACTCTGGCGCATCGCATACTTTTATTTCTTTTGATATTGTTGAAAATCTGCACCTAAGTACTAGTTTGGTTGAGTATCCCATTATGGTTTCAAATCCAATTGGGGGCTCCGCCCATTTATCTATGATGTGTATGGATTTGAGGATCTCTATCTTAGGCGTAGAATTCACGTGTAATGCTTATGTTCTCGGATTTATGGGATACAGTTTGATCCTAGGTATCGATTGGCTGTTCGATTATGGAGCCATTCTTGATTGTGAACAAAGGGTGGTGAGGCTCATGACTCGCCTTGGTAACACCCTTGAAATTTCTTGTAAACCTAAGGGTCCGGTCATGTTATGTTATCTTGAATCTCTTGACTCGTCCGTCGATAATTTGCAATCTGTAAGAGTGGTCCGAGAATATCCAGATGTCTTTGATGAGGTCAGGGGGTTACCTCCTAAATGCGAGATAGACTTCCGAATTTATCTTGTTGATAATGCCAAGCCAGTTTCATTGCCCGTTAGGCACATGGCCCCATGAGAAAGAAGAGAGCTCAGTAAATAAGTTAACGAGTTGCTTGAGAAAAATTTCATAAGATGAAGCATTTCTGAATGGGGTGCTCCAGTGGTATTCGCTACTAAGGCAGATGGATCGCTTCGTTTGTGCGTAGATTATCGTGAGTTAAACAAGCTAACTAAGAAAAATAGGCACCCACTACCAAGAATGGACGATTTGTTTGACCAGCTTGTGGGAGCATCTGTTTTCTCTCAACTCGATCTAGCCACAGGATTCTATCAGTTTAGAGTGGCTAAGGATAGCATTGACAAAACTGCGTTTAGGACTCCAGGTGGGTTCTTCGAATGGCTCGTCATGCCGTTTGGATTAATGAATGCACCTGCGTACTTTGTAGATTTGACGAGTAGGGTGTTTCGGGAGTTCCTTAACAAGTTTGTAGTAGTTTTCGTGGATGATATTTTAATCTTCTCAAAAGATGAAGAAGAGCATGCTAGACATCTCAAGGAAGTCATGGAAACACTTAGAGCACACCAGTTAAAGGCTAAGTTCTCCAAATGCCATTTTTGGAGGAAGGAAGTTCGGTTCCTTGGACATGTAGTTTCTAAGCAAGGCATAGCCGTGGACCCCGCAAAGGTAGTTGCGGTACAGGACTGGAAAATTCCTAAGAATGCAACGGAGGTGAGGAGCTTTCTCGGTTTGGCGGGCTACTATAGGAAGTTCATTAAGGATTTCGCTAAGATTTCAGCCCCTCTTACTAAGTTAACAAAGAAGAACCTAGCTTTTCCATGGGACATAGAGTGTGACATTGCTTTTCAGAGACTCAAGAGAGCCCTCACCACAACTCCAGTTTTGGCATTACCTGATGGAGGCAAGGTGTTTACGGTGTACACATATGCGTGCGGCACGGGATTAGGCGTTGTCCTAATGCAAGAAGGAAGAGTAATATGCTACGGGGGCAGACAACTTAAAGTTCATGAGAAAAACTTTCCCATGCATGACTTGGAGTTGGCCGCGATTATTTTTGCACTTAAAGCTTGGCGCCATTATCTTCTAGGGGAGAGGTTCGAGTTGTATACCGATCACAAATCACTTAAGTACCTCTTCTCACAGAAAGATTTGAATCTGATACAACAAAGGTGGATGGAATTCTTGGTGTCATATGACTTCGATATAGTTTATACCCCTGGTAAGGGTAACATGGTGGCGGACGCGCTAAGTAGAAAAAGGTTGACTTTGAGCCCCTAGTTTGTTGAAAGGAAAAGCCTTGAGTTTATAGCAACCTTTGATTTTACACCTGCTGTTGAGTCATTGACTGCTACGTTAGCATCTCTTGAGTTAAGACCTACACTTCTAGATCAAGTAGGGACTTCACAGAAGGAAGACCCACAGATAGTTGAAATCATGGACAAGCTGATTAGTGGTGAGGCGTCAAGTCACCTCGGTAGGTATGCCATAGATAACAAGGGATGGCTAAGGCGTGATGGAAGGCTATGTGTCCCACAAGTGGGAGACCTAGTAAGGAAAGTCCTCGAAGAGGCGCATCACTCGAAGATGACCATACATCCGGGAGGGGATAAGATGTACAGAGATATGAAACACATTTTCTTTTGGGCTGGAATGAAAAAGGACGTGGTAGAGTTCGTTTCGAAGTGCATGGTGTGCCAACAAGTAAAGGTCGAGTCAAAGAAGCCCGGTGGGCTAATACATCCTTTGGAGGTTCCACAATGGAAATGGGAGAGTATCTCGATGGATTTCGTGGATGGACTACCTAGGTCAAGGAAGGGAAATACTAGCATATGGGTCATAGTTGATAGACTCACGAAAAATGCTCACTTCATTCTGGTGAAAAGCAAGAGGACCGCATCATGGCTAGCGTCTATTTACCTTCGAGAGATAGTACGGTTGCATGGGGTTCCTTTTAGTATAGTTAGTGATCGTGACCCGATTTCACTAGCCAGTTTTGGAATAGTCTGCAAGAAGCAATAGGTACACGACTGAGTTTAAGCACGGCCTATCACCCACAGACGGATGGACAAACCGAAAGGGTAAATAGAGTACTAGAAGATCTCCTGAGGCTATGCGTTCTTGACTTTGGTGGTACTTGGGAAGACCATCTTCCTCTCGTGGAGTTTGCATATAATAACAGTTACCAAGCTAGCATCGGAATGACACCATTCGAAGCCCTGTATGGAAGACCGTGCAAGTCGCCAACTTGTTGGTGGGAAAAACAGACAGGCTTATACTTGGGCCCGACATGATAAGAGACTTCTGAGAAGGTTGAGTTGATACGAAGACGGATGAAAATGGCCCAAGATAGACAGAAATCTTATGCGGATAAGAGAAGGACAGACCTAGAGTTCGAAGTCGGAGATATGGTCTTTATAAAAGTTTCTCCGTTACGCAATGTAGTTCGTTTTGGAGCAGTTGGAAAGCTAGCACCAAGGTTCATAGGACTGTTCCCTATCACTGAGAGGATTGGACGGATGGCCTATAAGGTAGACTTACCCGAGAAGCTGACTGGAGTACACAATGTCTTTCACGTCTCGCATCTCCGGAAGTGCTTGCATGAGTCAGTCAAAGTGGTTGAGCCAAGCATCCTTAAAGACGTAGAAATGGAAAAAGAAGCAACATTGAGGCGAGTTCCGATTCGTATCTTAGGAACGGAGATTAAGAAGCTAAGGAATCGAGAAGTCAAGCTAGTTAAAGTGCAGTGGAGTGAAACCCAAGAAGACGCAACTTGGGAAACCGAAGAGAAGATACGCGCGCTTTACCCATTTCTTTTTTAGGGTACATTCTCGATCTCTTTTTCCTATACACTTGAAAAGCTTTTCGTATCATGCTCCTATTACCTACGTTTGTGTTGTTATCTTCTTGATCTTATCTTGAGAACCTTAGGAAGAAACATATGGATGTAAACATGTGATTGAAACATGTTATGGTTGATGTTTGCAAATGATTGCAAGTGTTTGCAAGTGGTTGCCAGTGGATGCATGACACATAGTGGGCACTAGATCGGCTCAGTCACATTTTCATGTTGCATATGCATGAGTGCTTATACTTGTACATGGATGGAACTTGTTATGTTATCACTTGGATGTTGCATATGAATGAATGTTATGTGCACTCATGTAGAGATTATAAATTATGTTAGGAATCTGCATACATGTTGGATTCATTACACTAACATATTTTGCATTAAGGAGGTTTACTGAATTAGTAACCGCCTGATCTTCTGCATTAGATAAGTACATAAACACACACTTTCTGTATATGTTCATACAACACTAGAAACCTTTTAAGGACAATGGTTGCTTATGTATGATGCTTTGAGTAGATGGATGATGGATGGTAGGATACATCCTCCCTAACTTAGAGATTTCGGGGACGAAATCCTTTAAGGGGGGAGAATGTAACAACCCGTATTTTGATGACATGTTATAACTATAAATCAAGGCAGAATTAATTTTTAAAATGAGAATCAAGGGAAACGGTTACGCCATTGCGTTCGTCTCGAAATTCTACTTGGAAACGAGTCCGAGTTTTCGAAAATCGGAGTCCGTATGACCAAGTTATGACCCTTCGAAGTTTTCAGAAAATTTCAAGTTCAAATCAGCTCAGAATTCGAATTCAATTTCAAATTCAAACCACATAACAGACTGGGCAGGAAATTTCCCGCCTAGGACCAGGTCGACCTGGGGGTCGACCATAGAGTCGACCTACCCAGGATCAGGTCGACCATAGTGTCGACCTGGGTGTCGACCTAGGGGTCGACCAGGTGGCCGAGCCCACTTTTGAAGCTGGATTCACTTTGATGTTTCTGGCCTCGTTTCTGTCTACATTCGTTGACCTGACCCTATATAAACAGCCCCTAACACTAGTCTCTCTACACAAAATTCTCTCTGATCTTATGCTGCTCAAATTCTGGTTGAAAAGTTAGAGAAAGGGACTACTTCTTCTGCGTCGAAACTACGTTAAGAGAATTGCTGATTTGCGGATTTCTGTTAGGACTTGACTAAGCATATAAAGATTCAACAACGACTTTCTTTTTCTAATTCTCGAACCACGATCTGTAAGCCCCAGTTACTTTTAGATTTAAACTGTAAATGCAATATGAGTATGTTGTAAATTGAAATTGGACCTGTGTATGATGACTATTTTACATCCATTCTTGTTCATCGTGGATCTTGACTTTTGGGTATATTAATATGACATTGATTTGGGGCCTATTCATGTTGTAAATCAAAAAGAAAACCCCTCATATTATCATGCCTACAATGTTGAATCTGTATTAGTCACAAGTATATGACTATCATCTTATGTCAACCGTTACCATGACTATACTATCACCTTATGTCAACTGTTATCTTGACTAGTACCTTATTTTGCTAGATTTGGAATCTTTATGTTTGAGGCCAATATTCCATATGCCAGTAATGTTATAATCATTTATCACAAGTCATACCATGCTATGCTAGTAATCACTTTTGCCATCTTATACCCGTCCCTTTTTATGTTATTCCCTAATTAGATTTATTTGTATCGATTCGAGTTTATGTGCGATGGGAATACGATTTGGGTAGATTAGGTAAAACATGAATTGGCTTTGAACTTAAACATGAATGTTGTTATAACTTGAACCTGGATATGGACAAGAACTTGACATGAAATTTACATGAAACCTGACATGAAAACTCGACATGAATTTTGACATGAAAACATGAACATGGGAATGACATTTAGATAAACTTGAAAATGGCCAACTCGAGGTTGGGTTGAGTTTGCAGTGTAAATCTTCCCGGAACTGCCCGGCAAATCCAGTGACTGCAAACAATAGGATCCATTGTGGGTAGTTGATCATATCGCACGTAAAACCCGAGGTTAGACTATGTTGTGGTGTAAATCTGCCCGGAACCGCCCGACTAATCCAGTGACCACAACAATTATTCTAATGTGAGAGGTTGGGGTGCATTAATGAATTAATGCCACTTGATAGGGTTAAGTCATGAACCACTTGAATATATTTAACCAACTTGAGACGATGATTCGATAGGGTTAAGTCATGAACCGCTTGAACACACTTAACCAACTTGATACATGATCTGGATAGGGTTAAGTCACGAATTTGAATGACAATACTTAACCCATTAGAAACCCTAGTTACGCGGTCCTTTTCAGCAGTAACCCACTTAGATGTATCACGATACCCTAGGACTAGGCAGGGTGGGGCACGATTACTGGGCTGATTGTAAGCGACCAGAACGATGACTGAGTAGGTGCGCCATTGTAGGTTCAGGCGGATTATGGTCGTGCATGTAGTCCGAAGTTGAAAAAGCATGCATTGGGCACCCGTAGGTTTACACTGTGCGTGCTTGATTTGTGTCGGTGGTTGGCACCATAGGGCTTGATACACCCTATGGTGGATCTAGCACAGGTGACTACATTTCAGGATAGGGCCGTATGACACAGACACATGACGAGGTAGAACTTGTAGGGAGCCGATCGATTAGTAGATCATATCGTAGGACTCCGTAATGGGTCACTTCATGATAATGGGTCAAGGGATCATTTCATGATTAGTACTTGACATGAGTTAGAATACTAGTACAGTTGGTGCAGCGAATCTTGAATATGCGATGTTAGACTTGACTCATCTTGTTTATCATATCAGTCATGTTATCATCCTTATGTTTAATTCCAATTTTCAAATGTCATGTTACCTTTACTAGTTTTTATACTGAAAGTCACTAGGGCTTACCAGTGTTATGACTGACCCTTTATCTTTCGCCTCTTTTTCTTTCGTCCCCGCCCCCCAGGTTCTCAGGGAGGAAACACTAGCTCTTAGCTTGGATTTAGCTTGCTTTCTGACAGCTCATATACGGTTTGGTCTTGAGCTATGCTATGGCTGCTTCTGCTATTTATGGGGGATAATTTACTTTTGTTATCTTAAGTTTATGCTTTTTTATTTGGAACTTGATGTAATGGAATAATTTGTACCTTGGGTATATAGGGTTTTGACTTTTTTCTTGAAAGTAACAAAAATTTGGTTTTTAATTTCTGCCGCTGCTTTATTTATGTTCTACCTTGTGATATCTCTGTGTATGTTTACCTAGATAACACTCCACCAAAACTAGTGCATTCCCTTTGTGAGTGACCCTAGCGGAGGTGGGGTGTTACATTTTCTCTTCTTGGGAGGGGGCATGACCAATCGTTGAATATATTTATGTTTACCTTTGGGTTTATTTTTTTTATTTAATTTTTTTGGTATTTGCACAAATAATATGTTCTAGATTTCTTATTTGAGTTTGTTGACTAGATAAAGAATCATTTGAAGTCTTTATTTACAGACATACAAGTTATCTTTCCAAGTTAAAAAATCAAATCAAAAGGAATATTTTTTCGTAACTTTAAATAGTTAATTAACATAAGCCCAAGCCACGTCTCTTTGTCGTTTTTTATGTATCCAGTCTAGACTTCACTTCCTCAAATAGTACGCAGTATGCTGAAAAGATATTTAATCAAAAGCAAATCTGATATACTTATATTACTTGTAAGATATAAAATGATATGGAAAACAGGAAAAAAGAAGAGGCTGTAAATGTCACCCAGTGTTGGCTCATGGAATGAATCAAAGGGGGAGCTTCACTTGTTTGGATGAAAATAGCGATGGCTCTTTGGCGGAGGTTAAAGCCAATTCCCAAATCGCATAAACAATGTTAGCTCTTTGGTGAAGGTTTGTTGATGTGGTTTGGTTTTGGTTTAGGGAGTGGGTCGGAATTTTGTGGCTTGGGATGGGATCTGGTACGGTGTAGTTGTAGAATGGAGTTGAACAACAATGATGATGATGGTGTGCAGTGGAAGTAGTGAAGTAATCTGTAGCCAATAGCGGTTGTTATGAAGAGGTTCGGTCGAAGGCTGTTGTTTATTGTTTTCTGTTGTGGATGGCATAGCTGTTAAGGCAGTTTGGATGGGTGAAATGCAGGATAGAGGAATGACAATTGATGATATTCTGAATGGTGTTATTAGTGATGGTCAACCTTGTTTGTGATTGAATGGTTTTGAAAGGGGAGGAAATGCTGACTGTGATGTAGTGTTGTGAAGGCGAAGAAGACGTTTGATTGGTATCAGTCTCGAGTAGTTACTTGGTTGAAAGAGAATGAGTTTCTTGGTTGGAAGGGAGGCAGACAGGAGAATTTCTTTGATTTCTTTTATAATACGCATGCAGTGGCTTGAGATAATGTAATTTGGAAAATGTTGGTTCATGGCATGGGTTTTTGTGGAATAAATTTGGCAAATCTTTCCATGCACAGTGAATACAGCAGAAATTACTTACTAGCTTGGCCTTCATTCTCTCCATTAAAGGCAAAGATAAGTTTCTTTTTCCTCTCATTTAAGTCTATAAGCATTTTTTCCATGTAATAATTTTGTATAAGATTATACAAAAATAACTGTAAGTCTTTATTGAATTATATTACAAAGTAAAATTGTTTGCTTTATTCGGTAGTATAACACCAACGATCTTACAGTCAATCAACAATATAATCCCCCAACTAATTGCATATTATGAAATGAGTAATTGTTACTATTTTAAATATTTTGGAGTTGGTATTGTAGTGTATAATTTCCTTCTTTAGGATAGTACTAATCATATCCGGGTTTTCAGGCACAAGAGGTCTGGTATAGTTAGCATGTGTACATTGAGTTCAATTCAAGTTACCTATTTCTTTGTATTGGATAAATTCATGTATAAGTAGCATTGTTTTTTTATACCTTGTTTAAAACTATAATTTCTCAGTAGCTTAGATAAATTTATTAAAACCTAGCACTGTCATAAATAGTATAGGTTATAGGCATTAGCTATTATACTGTGTTTTGGTAGTCAACTGGAAATGCCTCAATTTAGGATTGAATTTGTCAGAAGTCAACATTAATTTTCATATTAAAGAATATGACCTAGAAGATTATCCATCTTTTCTCTTTTTATTATTTCCTCGTAATCTGCTTTCAAAATATTTAAACTACACTCTCTTTGCAATCCAAACTGGTTATGAGCATCTGATTTATTATCTTGTCTCCTAAGTAACATTCAGATGCATAATTTCTTTCAGTAGGTATGTATGAAACACTTAGGCAACATCTGGAAAAGGATTTTATAAGGTTCTAATCTCTAGTGACATTACCAACAAAGTAATATCATATTTATGAACTGAAAGAGTAAAAATAATGTACTTGGGTAGTATTACTGAGACTTACATAAAAAGATTACTATTGTACATGACATAACTTAATGGCCAATTGTCGATCTTCCCCTCGTATGGCCTAGAATAGAACATGTAGGTAGAAAATACCACAGTTTAATCAATGGATATGGCTTAACTGATGTTGTGATAACCATTTATTAGTTAATGTCTTTTCATTTTTATTTGAATTATTATAAATTCATACATTCTTTGTATCACTTGTTTTTTTTCTGTAAATTCATTGTGAAGATGGAACTACAGATTGTAAAAATTATATCCATATGAATGGTACAATTCACATAGCCTTGATTATAGCCATCCACATCATTTCGAACTTTTTAAGCTCGATAAAAATTGTAATTTCGAATCTCACTTTATTGAAGGCAGCTTTAAAATTAAAAATAAAACAAATAATCAAACTTAAATTCTTCTTGGTTAATTAGGACCACTATAACATGAAATACAGAGTATATTCTTTGTAATAGTTACTTTTCACTTTAATGACACAGAATATGACACCATCAAAAATATTCAATACAATCATCAGGGAAAATTACACAGCTTATAAACAGAATTCTATTAAATGAAACTAAATGTAAAATGCTATATTAGAAATATGTGTGAGGTATGTTAAAATTCAAGCGGATGATCCAGAATTGTCAGGAGGTGTTCCAACTAGCCAACCCCACACACCAGAGCCTTGCCTGTTTCTCGAGCTTAATGCCATTTCTCTGAAGCAGTCTTATGTCTTTGAAGCATTTCAAGTTCTTTCTCTAGACTCTCCATGGTTTATCGCTTTTTCCTCGGTTCTGCTAAATCAACCTTGAGTTTAAAACATCTTGATTATTCAGCTGCAAGCTGACTTCAAACAGATTGAAGCTCCTTCATGAGCTTTGTATTCCTAGGTTCTACGTCCACGAGCTCTTGCTTAAGTCGAAGACACTGCAATCGCTCTCTGTTCAGTGTTAGTTCAGGTTCTTCCTTTTTTTAGGAGTAGTAACAATTTTGCCACTGGACTCTTCTTTTACACCATGCAGATTCTTCACATCAATGTTGTCCTTCACAATTACTCTTATTCTCCCATCTTGAGCAGTTTCTGCCTCAGGTGGCAAATCTTTGTCAGTGTCTATTTATCCTCATTGTTGTAACATTGTCCTTCACAATTTCTCTTATTCTCCTCAGAAGGCAACTCATGTAGCATTCATCCAGTGTATTACAAATATTTTCTTTATTAGTCGAAAATTATGTATCTTGGTTACTTTTTTTGAGCTAGTCGGATTGTTTAATTATCACTGCAAGAAAATATATCTTTGGTCGCATGCTGGATTGACTGGAGTGAAAATTCATCACTCAATGGATTTTTAGAATTATGGTATAGATGTGAGATGTTTTTGGTGCATATTACTCATATTTACTGAGTTTAATCCTATAATGTTTGGTTATTTATAATATACTATTTTGTGTTTATGGTATATATTTTAATAATTATATTGGACTAACTTATGTCTTGACCAGATACGAAACCCTGATTTGAGAGAGCAAGGTTCACAACTCAAAGCAAGAATAAATTCAAAGCTGTCTTGCTATCAAGCAGCCATTAGTGTCCAAGTTAAGAGTTTCTTGTCCTTAGATTCTAATGGCAAAACTGCTAAAGATTCAATGCGCAGAACTCTTGCTTTTCTTTTTGATGCTTCCGAATCTTGTCAATTCTCATCTTGGCGTAAATTAAGGTTATGTGAGGAGCTCTTCAGTACATTTCTTAATGGAATCAGTCAAATGACAGTCTCCCGTGGGGGACAACTGCTTCGTGTGTTGCTGATACCCTTGAAGCCACTTGTAAATTACAGATGTGCTCAGGTATGCTTTTTTCTTCATCTGTGAATACAAGATGAGTTTTCCGGGAATTGTGAAAGCATTTGTTATTCACATAAGTATTATGTATCCAATGTGGTGTAATAAATCCATCATTTAAGAGCATCGAACCATCGACCATGACTTATTGCTTTGGTTTAATAATACTATGCTTATGTTTTCTGATGGTCGTACTAATGACTTACATAAACCTTGGCGTTTGTCATTTTGTTTAATAATGCATTGTTCCTTGAAGCAGGCAGATATAATGGGTGGCAACAATGGAGCTATGTTTGAGGCAGTTGTGAAGCTAAGCTATGAAATAATTAGATTTGGATGGAGCAAAGAAAGGGCACTTGCTGACACATTTATCATGGGGTTCGCTGCATGTATTTGTGAATGCAATGACTATGAAGAACAAGTTTGTTTATCTATCGTACAGATACATATTAGAAGCATGTAAATAGAAATATGCACTTTATATGTTTTCTAATCTTCATTTTCATATTTAACCATTTTATTTTCTGAAATGACGATAACTACCTTGTTGTTTTTAGTAGTTTAATTATTTAAGAAAATATAAACTATACTCACATATAATATGGTGAACTGGCTGTAGAGGTCTACTTCCATGGACATATGTTGTTATTAGCATTTCTTCATTTTTGTTCAGCAGCAAGATGATTGGTCTTTGGGATTTCGAATGTAGTATGTCCATCAATAGTAATAGGAGGATAGAATTGTAATTTGTAGGTCCAGTTCATCTAAATCTAGGTCCAGTGAGGCGATTACACACCTAATGGCATCTAACCAGGTGTGGCTCTACAACGAAGTTGGTCGGAAGGGAGGAGGTTGTTGTCCTAGTGATTTCAAGGGTGGGTAGTCAGTTCTAACTGATTCCTTATTTGTTATTGGGCTTGCAATTCATGTTGTTGAGAACATGCTTAATGATATCTGAGATTAAGGAAGTTAGGAAGGGAGAGTTTTTGCACGATGATTCCTTTTTTGCATAAGTCTCACTTTTACATTCATTTTTTATAATTTATTCCCATTAGTTTTAGTAATGTCATTGACTTACATGTTTGAATCAAAAACATGTTGGATACTTGTGTTTTGTGCATTCTACATCATATTCATGATGCCAATCTTTTTTAGAGTTTCATTTCCTGAATTTAGAACTAATTTCGAGCATGTTACAGAATTTCTTCGTTAGCACAATTCCAGAATTCCACCGATTTTGGGCACAAGATGCGTGATGGTGTGGCGGAGCGCTTTACACTATTGGTGGGGTAGCAGGTATTTTGGATTATCTATGGAAGTTGGTTTGGGTGGTCGTGTTCATTTTTAGTGTTCGACACCGTATTTGTCAATGTCGAGGAATTTGCATTCATAGTAACCTGGATGGTGACATGGAATTGGTCGATTGGCCAGGTGACACAAGAAGTGGTGGCTGCATCGGCTAGGTGATTGGTAGGCCTAGTCGCTTGTGCATGTGCACTTATGTTCAAGTCTTCATCTTTTTTTTGTGAGTTACAGCTTTTTACATTTGTGCGTTTTTCCTGGGAAGGGGAATTAAGAGGAAGGGGTTAGGTTATCTTATTTTTGTTTAAGCTAGGCCTTATGGGCTGTAAATGTGCTTAAGCAAAAAAAAATTATTTTGAAGAACAAGCTTTTGAAATTTAAAAAATGAAAATTAGTTAGAAAAGATAGGAAGGAGGAACACCTGAAGCATGCATTACATTCTTGTCTGGACATAGTATTTTGCTTTCTGCTTCATGGCCAGGGGAGGAGTACATAATTAGTTAAATAATATTGTTTAACTGTAGCTTTATAAATAAGCAAAATAATAATAAAAGAACCGAGTCTCAAAAAACAGCTTATATGTAGTCAGATCTTTTTTTTAATATATGTAGTAAGATCTAGCATTAATCTTGTTCATTATTTTCTTTGATATTTTTTGTTCTTGAGTTAAGCATATCAAAGTCATTCATGCTTTATTCCCACTGATATTTGCAGGTTATAATTCAGCGTCTTAATCCCAAATCAAAAGGACCAGTTTATCGGGAGGGACATACATATCAGATGCACTCCTCTTTTACCAATTTGATATCCATTGTTTAAATTAGCCTGTCCCAATAGATTTCTTCCATGCTTATTGACTTGACCACAAATTTGTTTTAATACCTAGGGTACTACATATAATTATCAAGCACATGTGATTGTTAAAAGTGAGCAAAGTTATGATACATAATGGGATAATATATTGTGAAATGGCTAGCAACGTTAAAATAAGATATGCATTGCTGCAATAAATAATTTTTAGTTTTATTCAGTTTGCTAACAAATATAGTGACAACTGATGAAAGTTGGTTTATATTAAGAGAAGTGGGTTATGGCCCATGTTAGGCATATGGAAAATGGAATTACGTTATACTACTATCTTTCTTTGGTATGTTTTGGCAGTTCTGAGTGACCTATAGTTTGTGGTTTTACTTGAATTCATGTGTCAATTTGTATAACAGTACAGTATCACTAAAACTTGGTGTGCTCCATGATGCAATTCGATATGTAGGTCTAGCAACAGAAGAATGTACTAAATTAGCGATGGATGCATATGTGGTGAGATTACTAATTTGATGAAATGCACTACTGGTTTTTTTTGTAGAATTTATGTATTATCGCTTTGTCAACTTTTCCCTAACATAAATAATTCTGTGTATCTCTTTCATTTAAAAACTAGAATAACCTTAAAAGTATTCAACTACTCTCATTTATACCCCTTGTTATTGAATTTTGTGTTGATCTGGTGGAAATGATATAGATGTCCATCTACATTTGTTAGATTCTGCTAGTGATTAACACAGATGAAGTAGGTCACAAATTTCAGCTATTAGTTCGTCTGAAAACTAAGTTGAGTCTACAATATAACATATGGTGAATAATAGAAATTTCACTAGCTAACTGAAAGAACTTCAACAATCTTGTATCCGCGATGGTGTGCTCTATTGTGCCTATATCAGAGATGAATAACTAGGCAATTGGTGTGCTCTGTTATATATAATTTATGCATTTTGCACATTTATGTAATTCTGATTGTTGACTGTTATACTTGTATGTAATTCTTACCGTTGACTGTTATACTTATACATAGGTGATTAGATTTCTGAAGTGAAGAAAAGCCGCATCAAAGAACCGATGATAATTAAGCTATGAACAAGAATTTAACTATTATTTTGTTTGTACTTGTCGTGTAGACTTGTTTGTAAGCAGTTCTGGTATGTGGATTCACTTATTTTGTCGAAATACTACTATTGAGATGATTATGGGTGTTATATTTGATATTGCGAGTAATGTGCTTTTTTAAGTATTTAAATACGGTGTTATTGATTTTAGTTTGAAAACGATACTCATGATTATTTGTTTTAATATTTCTATTATATATAAGTGATTGATGGAAATGTTACAAGCCACTAACAGTAAATAACTGCAATTAAAATGTGGTGTGCATCAGTAAGTTTTAGTAGCGTTGGAAAAGTGCTACAAATGTAATTTACAAAAGATATTGTAGCTGAAATGAAATGCAACAAAAAAACATATAGTAGGACTGAAAAACCGCTACAAAAAATTTGGGAAATGATGCAAGTATCACTTTAGTAGCATTTTTAACCCATTGCCAAAAAATCTTTTGTAGGATTTCTAAAACGCTACAATATGTTCATTTTTGGTTGCATTTATTAAAACATAAAAAAAACTTTCAGACTTTTAGTTGCATGTCGTATCGTAGCGTTCTCTAAAATGCCACTACAAGTTATGATAGTGTTTTTTCAACGCTACGAAAGGTATTTTATGGTGTAGTGTCTTGTGTTCGTAGACGATATCTTGGTTTATTTAAGGAGAGGGGAAGAGCACAAGGAACATTTGAGGATAGTGATGGAGGTGTTGAGAAAACACCAATTGAAAGCAAAGTTTTCTAAGCGTCACTTCTGGAGAAGGGAAGTGAGATTCTTTGGCCATGTTTCAGAGAATGGTACTGCCGTGGACCCTGCGAAGGTGGCTACGGTACAAGATTGGTCTACGCCCAAGAATGCAATAGACATAAGAAGTTTCTTGGGGTTAGCTGGATATTATCGTAAGTTTATCCAGGACTTCTCCAAGATAGCAGCACCATTGACTCAGTTGACCAAGAAGAATCAAGCTTTCATCTGGGACGAAAAGTGTGATAATGCATTCAAGAGTCTAAAGGAAAAGTTGACATGTGCACCAGTGTTAGTCATTCCTAAGGGGAACGAAGAGATGACAGTATATACAGATGCATGTGGTACCGGACTGGGTGTTGTATTGATGCAAGGAGGTAGGGTTGTAGCTTATGCAAGTCAGCAACTGAAACTATATGAGAAAAGATATCCTACCCATGATTTGGAATTGGCAGCGATCGTATTCACGTTGAAGATGGGGAGGCATTATCTCTTGGGAGAAAGATTCGAGTTGTTTACTGATCATAAATCATTAAAGTATCTTTTCTCTCAGATGTATCTAAATCTCCGACAGCAAAAATGGTTAGAATTCTTGGCTTCCTATGATTTTGATATCGCATATACACCAGGAAAGGGCAATGCGGTAGCTGGTGCATTGAGTAGAAGACATGCCAGTTTAGGGGCTATGTTTCTTGAGTGGAAGAAACCGGAGTATATTGTAGGGTATTTCAGACCAAAGTGCAAATTAGATCCAGCAATGTTAGCAAATTTGACGATCAGACCCACTTTGATTGAGCGGATTGGTTCTAGTCAGAAGAATGATCCTAACCTATTGAAAATCATCTCCAAATTAGAGATGGGTATCGACGAGGAGATGAACAAGTATGTGCTTGATCGAGATGGATGGCTTAGAAAGAATGGAAGACTGCTTGTACCCAATGTCAATGGATTGAGAGATGAAGTGCTTACAGAATGTCATTACTCAAAACTAACTATACATCCCGGTGGTAACAAAATGTATGGAGATATGAACCAGACCTACTACTGGGAAGGAATGAAAAGAGATGTTGGGAAGTTCATATCCAACTTCATAAATTGCCAGCTAGTTGAAGCTGAGTAAAAGAAACCTAGTGGTTTGTTACAATCATTAGAAATTCCCGAATGGAAATGAGAACAAGTCTCAATGGATTTCATTGATGGGTTACCAAGGACTAGATTGAGCCATGATAGCATTTGGGTGATTGTGGACCGATTGACCAAGAGTGTAAGGTTTATACCTATCAAGTCGAATAGAACGGCAGCTCAGTTAGCGGAACTATATATGAAGTAGGTAGTGAGATTTCATGGAGTACCTAAAAGCATTGTGAGTGACCGAGACCCAATTGTTTACTAGTGGGTTTTGGAAGAGCTTACAAGAGGCTCTAGGGTCAGAATTATATCTCAGTACCGCGTATCATCCTCAAACTGATGGTCAAACAGAGAGGGTAAATCGTATATTAGAAGATCTCTTGAGAGCTTGCATATTGGATTTTGGTGGATCATGGGATGACCATTTTCATCTAGTAGAGTTTGCATATAATAATAGTTATCAATCCAGTATTGGTATGGCTCCCTTTGAAGCTTTGTACGGAAGACCATGCAACTCACCGTCATGTTGGTTAGAAACAGGTGAGAAGTTTGTGCTTGGACTAGATGTGATAAGAGAAACTTTAGACAGGATTAAGATCATTCAACAGCGAATGAAGGCTACCCAAGATAGGCAGAAGAGTTATGCTGATAAGAGGCGAAAGGATTTGAAATTCTCCGTCGGCGACCTAGTATTTGTTAACATCTCTCCATTAAAGAATGTTATTCGATTTGGAAGGAGAGGAAAGCTGGCACCAGGATTTGTTGGTCCATTCCCAATCCTCGAACAAGTTGGGAATTTGGCATATAAAGTTGAATTACCAGAGAAGATGACAGGAGTTCATAACGTATCTCATGTTTCCCAGTTAAGGAAATTCGTGCACGACCCCAATATGACTATTTCACCTGATCAGTTGGATGATATCGAAGTAGAACCCTAGAGGGTTGGGAACCCCAAGCCGATTCGTATTGTCGAGCATGATACGAAACAACTTCGAAGGAAAACGGTGAATCTAGTCAAAGTTCAGTGGGGCGAGAATGAGAATGACTATACTTGGGAGACAGAGGAGAGCATCAAGAAGACGTATCCAGAACTCTTTGCCTGGTAAGATTTTAATTGCAATTTAGTTTTTCGCATTTTAAGATAGACTTGTTTGTTGTTTTGTATGTTTGATTGTTGTGAATGGTTGGTAGGCATGCATGGTCCTTTTACTTGTTTCTTAGTTAAGGAATTTCAGGGGCGAAATTTCTTAAGGGGGGAAGAATGTAACGACCCGCATTCTATGCATCTAGGGATCTTAGAATATTTATTTCTTTCTAATGCAAAGTCGTATAGCCACGTAACTTCGGGAGACGACTATTGGGGTCATTTCCCACATTCATGATTTTTGCCGATTTTTAAATGACCGTTTTGCCCCTATCTGATCTTGTTTCGGCCATAACTTTTGATTGGTAAGGAGTTTTGACCTTAAACCACTTCCATTAGATCTGGATGATGGTTTACCTTTCTGTAGAGTGGTCATATTAACCAAACGGACTCACCGTTTGGGAGATATGGCTGAAACAAGGTTTAGAAGGTGAAAAACAGCTTAACCGGGCCTAATTAGGGTGATTAGCAAGAGGGCTCATAACCCATTTCGGGATTAGGGTTATGGGGAGGCTAAGAACAGTAGGAAAACAATTTTTATTTTATTTTTCAGCTGCCTAAAACATTTCTCCAACCCTATCCATGGCCTCCACCTTCTAATTTCATCCCAAATCGCTCCTAATCAATTTTTAATTGAAGATTAAGCCAAGCTACGTCAAATCAAGGGGAAATAACACCAAACCAGAGTTGGAGCTGCTGTGTTGCATCAGAATTCGACCCAAATCAGAGATAGTTTCAGATCTAAAGTTAATTTATGGCTAAGGTGAGTGATTAGCATTGTTTTTACACTAATTACAGTTAATTAGGGTGATTAGGGTTAATTAACGAAATTATGCATGTTAAAAATCTAGAAAAAATGTTTAGAAATTCTAAAATATTATTTTAGGGCTCTGTTAGAAATTTGTGTTAATTTGGATAAGTTTTGCTAATTGTATGCTTAAACATGATTAAGGGGAAAATATGGGTTTTAGGTTTGTTTGATCCATTTTAACTTATCAAATTGTTGTTTTGGTGTTTGTAGTCAATCCTATATGTTGATATGACTGTATAGTATGCTTTGTGATTAATTATAATAGTTAGAATGGTCGAAAACGCCGTCGTATGGCGTAAAACAGTCGCTAGAAAAGTTGTAGAAAACTATGCAGGAACCGGATCGGATCGGACCCTCCGAACCCACTCGTGGAGCATCCCACGACCGACCCTGACCCGCTCGTGAATGATGGCACCTAATCGACCCGCTCGCATCAGATCCTCCTCACGAACCGCCACCGCTCCACATGTTAGCCATAAACCCACTCATGCTCGAACCCCACGAGACAAAGGAGGCACTACGACCTGTACCCTACGGGTGCTCACGATCCGAGCCGAGGGCCATGGCACGACCCGCGAACCGATAACCAAGAGGAGGGAGCACGAACCGGTTGTCTCTTCCAAACTGACCCGATCAGAAGCACCACGAACCCCCGGAAGATCACGAACTGAACCAAGGAGCGTGGCATGAGCTGAACATCCAAACCGATCCGGAGGAGACCAAAACCCGAGTTGTAAAGGTAGTCCGAATGGGAAGTAGAACTCATGATCCAGATGGGAACCAACGAGTTAACTTCAAGATTGGACTTCACTGCGGGACGTGTGCAAAGGAGTTATCGACGTCCATAGCTTTGATTCACCACCAAGATGGATGTTAGGCTACGTATCAGTGCAGTGGGGTAGTTACTACTCCATGGGGCAGTGTGATCGTAGCATGGCTATGAGCCAATGCAGTGAAGTCGTCATGACTTCATGGGGGCAGAGTGGACATAGCAAGGACTAGTGGCTGTGGATCAGTGCAGTGGAGTCGCTATAACTCCATGGGGGCAGAGTGATCATAGCAAGGATTTGGGTGATCAAAGCGGTGGATATCATATGCTTTACGCACTGAGTGAGAGATGTGAGGATGGTTGCTATGCTTGATTGTTTGAATCATTATGACATGCACACCCCTTCCCCCGTATCTTTACACCATATGTTAGTGGCACCTTAGAGTATTGTACATCTTGTTGTGCTAACTCTTTAGTTGCATGTCCAGGTTCAGGTATGGTTTTGTATATCTGTTATTGTTCTGTTTTGCTGCTTATCGCTCATACCAGACTTTTGTCTGATCCAGAGTTTTATGTCTCGTCTTATTACTGTGGGTTCTCATAAACGGGCATACTAGAGACATGTTAGGTGGTATGCACGAGTAGCTATACCGGAGATGAGCAGGAGGCTCCCACATATGATATTCTCCCTGTGTCGCTGCTAGTCACTACTTTGGGCATTAGTACTGTACCTTTCCTTTATTTAGTTTTGGAGACAGTTTAAAAAGATGTAATAATGGTGATGTGGAACATAAGCTATATTTTGGATTTTCCGCTGCTATTATGGTTTAGTTCTCAGCTTATGCACTGTCTCGCCTGTTTTATGTCAAGTATGTTTTTATTATATTTTATTTCATGCGCTGTGAGACATTCTACAAGTTCCTTGTTAGCTCACATTCCATTCTTTCCTTTCTTTGACGACCGTCCCGTGTTGGTCAGGCATAGGCATAGCGCACTTTCATTGGAAATGTCGTCTGGTGCGTGGCGGGTCGTCGCACATTTGAATTTTGTTCTTTTAAAAAAAAATTACATGGTTACAACTAACACCATATAAAGAAAAAATTATTTCGATCCAACAGAAGTTACTTACTTATCTAATATATATCTCATTGGTTTTTTTACATAAATTGTGAAAGTATCAAGTACTAATATACCCAGTAATAAACTTGTGTTTTTCTTTAGTAAGATTCATTATCCATATGCAGGAAAATATATGGCTACCTCTTAAAAATATCAGAGCTAACTTATTTGATCTTCTAGTTAAAAGTGCATTAAGCTAGGTAAACATGTTTGATACAAATTCATAAATTATTATGGTAACTATATATCTTTCTAGTGGTCCATAAACAAGACTACGCAAAAACATCAAATTCACTCTTATACTGTTCTTCAGTTCTTTTGTAACATCTTTGCATGTCACTCTAAAACTTTTTAGTAACTTAAACTTATCATTGTTGACCAAATGCTCGCAACGATGTAGCGGATGCATCAACTTACTATTCTTTATTGTCTGCCTTTTGTTCATCAAGAGCTAAAATTGATAAATTTTGTTTGAACAAATAAGCTGCAATAGAGATGTAACGTACCCACTAATATGAATTGAAAATTTATGAAATAAGAGTTAAAAGCAGTAAATGTAAATTTTCATATACTCTTCTAATTTTGTTAATAAGTGTACCTGTAGAGCTTTGATGAATAAATGATAATGTAAGTAACCACATTAAAATCTCAATTTCTTGCAATGATGTTCCATATTCGAGGCGTCTGTAATAGCATGATCAATTTCCAGACCTGTAGGAAACTAAAAATAATGATGATTAGCATCTGATATCATTGGAATAAAAATTTATTTATTAACTTTTAGTAAAACCCAAGCAACTATATAATGTATGGCATATTACAAAGGGAACTAAAATTATGATTACTGGATAATATGTGATGACTATTGGTTATTACTTATAATATTCCTTATTAAATTATATAGTTCTATTAATTAAAAATAAATAAATAAACATAAGAATATTTTTATGACCTTAATATTTAGTAGTGGCGCAGCAATATGATGTTTTGAGTACAAAAATCTTTCAAATGTTATATTTCGTGACTTTAATTGTATTTAAAGACATTAATTTAAACTTAAGGAAAAATTATAGATGTTTTTCTTAAGCTTCAAAGGGAATGTTATATTTATTTATAATTGTGACTTTATTACATTTTCAACCAAATATATTTTATGATATTTATTTTTGCCCTAGGTTGGAAAAAATATAATGATCTTACTCATGCCTTATCACAAAACTCAATGTTTCATGTACTTTTATTTAATAATAATAGTAATTTCTATTATAAAATAGTGCACCAAAAATTTACATTTAGTGATGATATATGTTAGCATAGAAATTGGTTCTTCTGCGTATAACATCTGAAATCCGATCTTAACCACATAATCACAACAATATTGAGACACACAAATTTATAGTCGTTTGGAAATCGAGCCAACATCCACTTAGTGTAATCTATCGTTTATTACACTATGCCATTACAAATATAATGTATTTCTAAGTAAGAAAGTAAAGAAATAAGAGTTGAGTATGATAGCTGTTGTGTCCTTATGTATATCAGTTGAGAAACCATAATCTGGTTCCTCGAAATGTCCAAAATCCTTGTATTTATAGTTGAGGCCGGATCCAGTTCGGCATGGATGCGTGGAGTTTGATTCAACAGTCATGGAGCTCGTGGGTTGACTATATGAGTAGATGGAGTAGTGGGACACATCATTGGAACGTGCCCCACCCCGGTTCGACATAGCTGAACTAAATACACCGATCTGGAGTCATGGATGAACTGGAGATGCTGAAGCATGCGGATAAGTGGAAGATTTCTCCCTAACATTCCTTCCTTGAATCCAAGCTTCTTGAGTTAATGAGGTCATATGCCGAACTAGTGCTTCAAGAGTAGGCCGAACCAGAACTCATTTTGCTTATTGCTAGTGGGCCCCACGCCGAACTTGGAAGACCGAACCAAAGTGGTCAAACCATAATTCCGTTCATCCAAAGTTCAAATCTTAGGGAGTTTTGGTGCTTCAACTAGGTAGCCAATGCTCAAGTCTTGAGCAATTCAATAGCCGTAAATCCAAAATGTGACTGCCTTCTAAAAATGCTGGTAGTCACTTGCCTCCCAAAACATGTCTTTCGATGGAAGACGTGTCATAGATAATCCAGAAATTCATAGAAAGGAAAATAATTATGAATAACAATATGATATCCGAAGACCGGAAATCCAAGATCACGCCGGATCGTAATAACAGAAAATAAGAAATATTACATGGTCGCACTAGGCCAAATTAATAGATAATCTCGATAGCGTTGGATCGTATTTTTTTAATAGAAGGCCATGATCACATCGGATCGTATTAATGGAGAATCATAAATCCAGAAATCCAATTATGTACCTTAATCATTCTGAATCATAATGTAATCCCCCGATATCTTTGGATTGTACTACGAGAGAAATATATCTAAGAAATCTAAAATCAATGGTCTTGTCGAGTCTAGCCAATGCGAGTATAATCCATACTTGAGCCGTGATTGCAATCTCGTCACTTCCGTATGAAAAAACATCATCTTCTATGCAAATTCATCCAAACACTTTCAGGTGGAGAAATTTTAGTTCACTGATACGAATTCGTCCAATCACTCTTCGATGAAGGAATACGTAGTTCATTGATACAAATTCATCTAACCACTCTCTCGTGAAGGAATTCATAGTTCAGCGATATGTGTTCATCCGATCACTCTCCGATGGAGGAACCTGTAGTTTATCGATATTTGTTCATTTAATCATTCTTCGGTGAAGGAATTCGTAGTCTAGCGATACGAGTTCATCCGATCACTCTTCGATGACGAGACCCGTAGTTCGTTCGCGTGAGTCTGTCCATTCACTTCTGGTGAAAAGGGACCCCTTATTGGTTCCCACAAGTCCATCCAATCACCACCTGGTGATAGGGACTAACAACCAAATCATACGAACTCATTCAATAACCAGCTACTGGCAAAGGCTCATTATTGAGGTATCTAACTACATCTGTCTAGTTAAAGCAAGGACATAATTTATATTATTTATCGCCAAGGACGACTCAGAGAAAATACATAAAAAAAAGTGCGAGAAAAAGGAAATCTGAACTGTATGGAGCCTCTCCGGTCTCCAAGACTCAACATCCACTTAGAGCATGCCTGAGGACCGGAGCATGGTCTCACACATGAGTAAGTAATCAAGATGTTTAGTATTTATGAAACCTATGGTTGTTTTACCATCGCCGCATCTATCATGAGATGGCAATTTTCCTCAGGACCGAGGCCCTCCTTGATTTTGGGACGTGGATGGTTGTCTGTGCTCAGCCGTCGCCCTTCCGGTCTAAAAATAATCCTAGAGTCATCAATTCCTGACGTGCTCCTTTATATTATCTTGGAGGTTCCTACACTCCCATCCATCTCATAGAATAGGCAGAATTTTCTTGTCCTCCTTTCCTTTTCGGTAGGATCTCAGGGAGGATGTTTCCGATACGGATTCCCTCAGTTATCTAATAGATTTTTTTTGGGGACTCATTCAACTTTGTGTAGGAGGGATATTTTTTACCTTTCCTACTCCTCATAGAGCCATCATGCTCCTTCTCTACCTCCTTTTTTCATTTATCACGCTTGAATCCAGCCTCAAGCATCTCCTGAACATTAATAACATTTGCTTCGACTCTACTCTACGCTTGCGAAACCTCTTGGTGCAGGCACTTGTCAGCTTTGAAGTAGAACCCATCGAGTTTCCTTAGGGGATCCCTCTATAGACTAGCCTTAAATTCGGTTTTGTCGCCCACTCCAGATATAACCACCATCAACATCATAGATAGTTCTGGCTTATCCATCCAAGTCGTCGCTGCATTGAATCTTTCCTAGAAGGTCGTTACGTCTCTCTTGGTCTTTACCTTACCGTTTCCAAGATCACAACATTCTTTGGGCGAGCAATGTGTACTCTAAATTGCCCCATGAACCTATCCACAAATTCATTCTAAGAGCCAATTGATTCATTGTTGAGCTGCCTAAACAAATGCTTAACCTAGTCAGTCAGAAACAGAGAAAAGCATTTCACCATAAATTCCAGAGATGCCCTTAGTACATCCATGTGTCCGATGTAGCACGTTAGATGTACAGTTGAATTTGAACTTCCATCGTATGCCATTAAAGTTGGAAGTTTGAAATTTGGGTGGTGTCATGCATCTCGGATGCTAGAAATGAAAGGGCTTCGATTCACGTCTTCATATCCTTGTTAGGTATTCTTCCTCCGGTCACACATCGTATTAACTCGTCTTCATATCCTTGTTAGGTATTCTTCCTCCGGCCACACATCGTATTAACTCAGCCAATCTATCTCCATTAGTAGCAAATTGAAACGTCTGCCCCCCCCCCCCCGAGTCTAGAGTGATACTATGGAACGTATTGTCTAGCTTACATATCAATAAGCCTACCTGTCGAAGATTCATGCATGTTTAGGGAATCCACATCCGGTTCGGCCATGCCCCCGGGTTTTGGTTCGGCATGGTTGAACCGAGTTTCTTAGGTTCTCCCTAGAGCGAGCAGCCTTGTTACTTCTCCTTAGAGCCATACCTCCAAATACATAAAAGAAGTCCGAATAATAATGTGAGATCATATAACTCATGTAGTGTATGTATGAATACATGGTTGGAGTTACTTTCTAAGTCTATCCAAAATGAGCTAAACCCACCCTACCTTCAACCGGTACATTCATAGATAGTAGAAGAGGTTTTTTTTAACAAATTATGCTAAACATGTCCACATCACAATTTAATTTGTTTTTGTTCATAACAAAGGAAAATGTGTATTATTTAATTTAAAAATATCTTCAGCTATTTAACACCTTTGAAATCCATGAAATCAGAACACGTTTTACCAAGCCGACGTTGAAATCCTTTGGAATTTGGGATGTACTGGAAACAAAAGAATATTTGTTTCCCTTTAAAGAACAAACACTTTTCCTAAAAGTTATTTAAACGTGATTATGATGTTATTACAAAGTAAAAAGACATCTTTCGAAAATTACTCAAATACTAAATTAGGCTTAAAACTTTGAATCATATTTAAGATAAGCAAAAAAATTGACCTTAATTTGAAATATCGAATCTAAATATAATCAGCTAAAGGAATAAATTAATAAATTAAAATGAAAAAATTGTTTATGTAAATGTGAATCACAAATCAGTCCAACATCAATGCTAGGTGAATAAAAGATGTTATCAAATCATTGTGAATATATAAAAGAAGTTGTGTTGTATGGGGAATAAATGTTTAAGTAAAAAGGTTCGTACTTGTATGCCTTTCTAAATGTTATAATGATGTGAAAATGAGGCTAAAGTTGCTGCGCACAAATTTAATGTTGCATGCTAGAGTGGAAAGAAGGATTTAAAGATGTTTGAGTAGGAATAGAAATCCTAAGTTAAAACATAAATAAAACCATACATCATCAAAGAAATAATTCTACGGTTTAATGTGATGTATTGTTTTATGAGTTATACGGAAATAGATGGGGTTCAATGAAAAGTTATGGAAGAAAAAATATTTTATTATAGTAGTTAAAAGTAATGATGTTAAGGATCTTTGAAGCGTTAAATTCAATATAAGTTAGTAAAAATAAAACATAAAAACACACACATGCTTATATACATATATAATAAACAAGGTAAATTTGCATTTAAATGTATATATAATTTTATGGGATTAAGTGAATATTTTCCTTTTAAGTTGAGAAAGAACTGTATTTTGTTTAAGAATGAATGAGAGATAAAGATACAAAGAGCCCATTATTTTATTTTATACATAAATAACGAAAACATGTGCATAAAACATGATTTTTCTTAAAATAATTCTTTTTTATGTTTAGAGAACCATTTATATTTGCATTCGATTTCACTTTAAATGATATTCCCATTTTTTCTTCCACTCTATGTTTGATCATTTGTTTATTGTAAAACATGGCGTATTCTTGAATATATGCTGCAGAACAAATAAAGTGATAACTAATTCGATATATATGGATGTAGTAGATTTTTATTGTTAGATATAATAGAAGAAAATACAATATGCTTAACTAATGATACCTTACAAATGGAACTATGTAGCTTTTGAAGTCAACTTGTAACGGAGTTTTGTTTTATTCAAGCTATGCTGTTAATCTTAAATTCATTATTTCAAATTTTATACTCCATTAGACACTAACTAAATAGATTCCTATATAAACATCTAGAGTCGTATCAATTTAGTGCTTATAATTAAATGACAATAAAAATTAGCAAGTTTATCACTATTTACATTACATATGGAACTTTTATTTTCAAGAACTTTAGCGAGTCATTATATTTCTTCAGTTTCACAAATAATAAAAAATCATCACGATATTCACATGCTATTTGGAAATTTTGCATTACAATATTTTGGCTATATTTATTAAACATGGTGCAAGCTTGCAATAGTACGGTTCATTGAAAAGGATAAAATCGCTATTAATAAGGTTGGTATAATAGAATTAGAAAATGTCTATAATAATCTATAGAAAATTAGTAGTTGCGGTAGTAGTAGTAATTTGACCCATAGGGAAAAATGTACCTTATATAAATAATGAAATTTACAAAGAATAAAATTGAGCATAACTGGAAATAGGACACAACATTTATTAGAAGAATAATAGTGTTTAGTTAATGAATACTATAAATAAAACTTATTTAAGTAACCATCTTAGTTTTTATATGTATTTTCTACACGGTTTTCTTACCTATTGGCAAACTCACCATTATTTAATTGTAAAGCAATGGATTTGTAAAAAAATATTAGTACAAAAATTATCTATATTATTTATAAAATATTTAAAATAATTTTTATAAGATAATAATACTAGAAAACTTAAAACTATTACCTTGATCTTTTGGACTATTTTTGTATAAACATAATATCTTTCTAGACTTGGTCTTGAACATATAAACTGGTAGCATAAAATAAAAACCTAGGTGCAATAAAACTAACAAAATTTCCGAATAAAATTGAAATATTAGTTGAAAATAAAGTGAGATAAGTTAGTGACTATAATTACTAGATAGAAATATTTAATGCTGTAAACTTTTCATTAATGGCATAGCACAATTTGTTGAAGTATTCAAATAACTCTAAGATTTATAATTGTAATATATAATCGTGTCACATATATAACATAAACTTTAGACTTGGGTTATCTTCTTTTGTAAATATCTTCACCATATAAACAATATTCCATTTTGAATACAATGAACAATAATAAAATAATGTATAACATAAACTATAGACTTGGGTTATCTTCTTTTGTGAATATCTTTAACCTAGGAACAATATTCTTTTTTGAGTATAATAATGAAAAATAATAAAATAGGAAAACCTACTCTTACACACGCATATAAGCACTTGATAGTCATGAGTTATATAACCGAAACTATTAAACTTGTTACACATAATACTAGGTTGATATGGTAAAAAATAACAATAAGTTATGGAGTCAAATGATATCATGTCCCAATGTACGATTATTAAAAAAAACACGAAACACAAAGGATTATAGTTTAAAAGTTAAATACAGTAAATAAAAGCCAAATGCTGAACTTCAAGTATAATACTATTTATCTAGTTAGAGTTTAAAAAGGAATTTCTAGAAGAATAAAAAAATCCCATTTTAAGTATTAAATGCAAACAGAAGTAATCAAAAGCAAGTTGTAAGGAATAAGAATGCCAAAATGTATATCTAGCTTAAGAGGCAATCAAATGAACAGATATAAAAAGCTATACTTTAATTGGGTACACTCCTGCATAGATAAAAAAGTGAGTCATGTTCTACAATGTTAAATCTAAGGTTTTATGGTTCTATGTAGAGATTTCATCGAAAATTTACCTAGTGATCTCTTACTACTTGAAATTGCATTAGCTAACTAATTAGGAATCTCTAATAAAATAAGCAAAACCATTTATTATTTTCAGATATTAGTAAATTAGTGTGTACTTCATAGTGCCTAAATCTTTTATGTTAAACTTATATAGCATAAGGACCGTGGATGTTTATAGTAACAGAGTATATTTATTGTTAGACTATACACTAGTAAAATTTGACAGGATATTCTACACTTGCGCGAATTTGGGTAACAACTATAAGGGCGCAGCAAGAAAGGAAACTGTACCCGACCAGGGATGGACGTAAACTCATAAGCTACCAAGGTAGGGATAATCGTTTAGGTCTTATTATTCAATAGGCCACCCTGCCACGACAATCAACCTGAAAAGTCCAAAAGATAAAAAATAACAAGCATAACATTATTAGATGTGTACATTATTGAATCCAGAAGTAGATGAATAAAAAAGGAAACAGATTTTGCATTGTCTTTCGTATCGAAAGTGTATATGATGTAATGAAATAGTTCTACCTGAAATTGAAATGTAACATAATACTTTAGCAGACCATATACATGCAAGTTTATTTGATCATCTTGTCTTATGTAATCCTCATTTATGCACTAACCATGATTGAAGTTCATCCAAATGATAAAAAAAATTATGCTGAATTTTTGTTTGACTAAAATAATAAAGTCACAAAACATAGTCTCATTTAAGATACCAAAAGCATTATACATCACCTATTCAAATCCAAGAAAGTTGAAAAAGAAAGTTGTCTACCGCTTTATCTTCTACAAACTAATATCAATTTTCATGTAATAGTAATATTCAATAATTGGAAGGTATGGTTACACAACTTTACTAGCGTTTGTACTATATTTATGTTAAAATCCTAACATCTCCATATAGGTAATCTAAATATACATATTGCACCATATAACCATCAACATAGATGCCAGCCTGACAAATTTTAATAACTAACTCGATCATTCCTCGAACCAAAGTAAAAATTATCCATTTTCGTTGGTTTATTACTTAGGGTGGCTTCTTTAGTACAATCCAAATAATATTTATAGTCATAGTTTTTCTTGTAAAAGAGTTTGTGAGTTCACTAGAAACAAGTATAAGGTTTCACATTGTCATTTTATTTCTTCGTCACTTCTTTTGTTGTCTATATATGAAATACCATATGAAGATTGATGTTTAAGAAAGAAAAAAAAACTATCATGGAAAAACACGAACTAAGTCTTTATAAATCTATGAAGAACCCTTAACCATGCTAAATAGACCTGGAAATAAGTGATAATATTCAAACTACAGAGTACCAAAGGAAGAAAAGATATTAACTAAATACATGAGGATATTTCACACCTTTCTACATCTGTTACTAGTGCTATGACAAAGAAAAAATAACAAATGAGGACATGCGAATGTTATTATATCATATATTATATTAAAAGGATTTTCTAGCCCTAAATTTTGAACTACTAATTTATCTATAAACATGGTGGACTCTTTAAGTCTTAACTTCTTTCCATAAAAGAAGTTTTCCATCCAACATTAGTATTTTTATAGTGTCCACATGTAGCAATTCATCATATATCTTTTTGCATTTAGTTTTGATCATTTGATTTGACATCAGTCATAGAAAATAACCTTATAGTTTTTAGACATTGTATGATCAAAATAAGTGCAAATTATTACTTAACTTATTATACAAATAATAAAATATCAAACTCCTAAATAAAAATTAGGGGTGTGAAATGAAGTTCTATGTCATTGACGTGTCATTCCTGTTGGGAACGGGTCCCTTCCTATGTGGAAAAACTCATACTTATTTAATTGGAGCAATAAGTATTGCTACAGTATTTCTTGCTTTTATTTGAATATGTGACTATTTGACCTTTTGGTGTGCCTTGGTATTTGTACCTTATAGGGAATAGTAACCTTATTAATTATGGTGGTTGAATGGAGACTTCAAGGTGCCTGTTTGGTGGCTATATATACATCGATTCTTAGGTAGCAAACATACACACAAGATACAAGTCTACAACATCAAAACTTTGTCAGTTTCTCCAAAACTTTGTGGGATGCTTCTACTAATTTTAGATTGCCCTTTGCTAGAATGTTTGTGCGAGATCTCTTAGCTTTTCTAAGCTCTCTTTCCCGGTGATATTTTTCACTTTTCTCGCTTTTGTTTTGATGTTGTTATTGCTAGCTATTGTTGGATAATTTGTATATCCATTTTGTAACTTGGATTTGGATTTGTGTACCACTCCATTATCATAGTAAGAGAAGTTTGGGAGGACCCCCATCACTGGTCCCATGGTTTTTACTCTTCACATCGAAGAGGTTTTCCACGTTAAAAATTCGTGTGTTCTTACTTTATTATTATCTCTTGCTCTGTTGATTATTTGCATTAACCATTGGTGATTGTGGTGCATTTGGCTGGGTTTGTCTGTGTCATTCATAACAAACTGGTATCAGAGCAAGGTTGGTTAATTTGTAGTATCTCCTAATGGATTCTAGTAATATCAACACTAGTAGAATGGTTAGTTTGAATGGAGCTAATTATCATATTTGAAAGAGAAAAATGAGAGACTTGTTATATGTCAAAAGTTGGCATTTACCTGTGTTTAGTGATGAAAAACCAGAAGGTAAAACTAATGATCAGTGGCAATTTGAACATGAACAGGTGTGTGGATTTATTCGTTAGTGGGTTGATGATAATGTTTTGAATCATATAAATGATGATGTTCATGCTAGATCACTATAGCAAAAACTTGAATTTTTTTATGCTAATAAGTCTAGAAATAATAAATTGTACCTTATCAAGCAATTGATGGGCTTGAAGTACAATTCAAGCAAGTCACTTTCTGATCACTTAAATGATCACTTGAATGATTTTCATGGCATTATTCAGCAATTATCAGCTATGGATATAAATTTTGATGATGAAATTCAGGGACTTTTGTTACTTGGCACTCTTCCTGATTCATGTGACACTTTCAGAATAACACTTTGCAACTCAGCTCCACATGGCAAAGTTACACTGGATATTGCCAAAGTTGGTATTTTGAATGAGGAGATGAGGAAGAAATCTCATGGTGTGTCTTCTTCATCCGAGGAAGCATATGTTGCTGAAAATAGAGGAAGAAGCAAGAGTAAAGGTCCAGTGTCCAGAGACAAAAGCAGAAGAAAATCTCGTGGAAGATACGCAAATATGAAGTTGCATAATTGTGATAAATGCGGCCACACAAAGAAATATTGCTACAAGTGGAAAAGTGACAACAATGGTGGTAAAGGCATGGAAGATAAGAAGCAAGATCAAAAGGATTGTAATAATGATGATTGTAACGACCCGCCTTTTTGCCCAGTTCTCGCCGGTAATTAAACCGACTCAAACCGTTCATAAAGACGAATTGTTATGGGTACATACATACATTGAACAAAATAACAGAATCTTTCATTGAATAATTCAATATTACATCAGAGTTACATGAATATCAGAGTTACAACATAAACGTATACAATGGAAGAAAGAAAATACACTCTCAGCGGAAGATCAAAATGATACAGCGGAAGCTTCAACTCTATCGTGGACTCCAACTCAGAAAGTGCTCCGAACCATGCTCTAACGAACTAAAACTGCAAAGCTAAACTACTGGTTGCCCGTGTGAAAATTAATGGGCACCCAGAGTTTAGAAAGGAACAATAAACTCCAGGTCAGTCGTGGGACTGGTGTGAGAACTCAAAATAGTTGTTATTTAGGATTCATTTTAAAGTTGGGTAATTCAACGGACCACGCCGCTAACGCGGAACGGGTTAACTCCATATGAATTCCCGTGCATAGAAATTCGCTATGACTTTTGAAAATGAAGCTATCATAAGCTCGTCCCACATCACACAATGCAAGCGCACACCAGATGGGCGAGTTTTATCTTATGATAACCAAACGTGCTTTCATACGTGAAAATCCTCTTCTAATATTATCATATAGTGTGAAAAGCAATTTCGCAAATAAATGTATTAATCCTAGACGACATAATACCATTAATATTATCTCGCCATATATATACAAACAAAAACTGTATGGCTCGTATTGGAGATTGGATTTCCAACTTGATGATTCCAGGCACGAAAGATCAATCAGGGATACAAAACGAAGTGCCTCAACGGCTTTTTCATCAATCATGCGGACACCGACTACACATAGTCAGGGCAGATCAACGGTTTTCGATCAGACACGACCCCCCGAACATACCCAACTTCCCCAGGTTCATAAGTGGTTTCCCACTGCTGCACAACTTCAACATCGATTCATATATAAGTATAAAACCTAACCGCCAGTTTCTCATCAATCTGGGGTGTGAGGTTTGTCGATGTCACGTCATACACAACGCGATGCTTCGATTAGCCATTCTTCGATCATCATTAGCTCGTTTCATAACTCGGGTATGCCACGTTGACAATTCACGATATATCACTAATTTCAATCAATGCATACCATCTAAGTTCATATGACTTAGAGACGAGGATAATATATTTCCACAAATCCGATATACATTAACGGAAATCAGTGCTATGCGGTCAATTTCAACGTCAGACACACCATACATACGAATCCGTTCTGGGTCTAAACGGAACAACAACCCGAAAATACTTAAATATATTCAGGTCTCATGTAACTCATACCTCGTATAGTTGGCCTACCTAACCGAGACATTAATCACAGTCAATCTACACAAATTTAAATATTCCCGGTCTTCATCCGTCGTTTACCGAGTCTTGAATTGCCTCATAACATCGTATTATTACTTGGAATGTGTTTCGAACATATACTCGATCCCGGTCTTCCCAAGTAACAAGCGTACTTTAAATAGTAGCTATGGTTCACACAGGCTTTTCAATTCAAATCTCCTTCCAAATATTTACCAATTCATTTAAGACTCAAGATTTGAATTATTTTAATTTCATACATCTCATTATCATCTTATCTCTTCTTTGAAATCAAAAATTTCCCATCGCTTTAATTTCTTACATTTAATTCCCTTGAATCAAAGATTTGATTAAATCCCCAATTACGATATGAATTTCCACCATTCAATCTCACCGGGTTTCAAGAATGATATTATTGAAGATATGATTCACTACAAAACCCGAATCAATCGATATTGAATCATAAATTACACAGAAATTTTTATACCCTTATATTCGATATAAATTCTCATAATCAACGAATACTATAAGTGAAATAACGATATAATATATCTTCCAAATTCCCCAAATAGTATTCATTTACACCATGAAATTTTATACCAAATATTGCAGATTATTTCTATCTAACTCATTTCAATCAAGTGGAGAAATCCATATCTTAATTAAAAGATTTATTCAACTCTTTGATATTTGATCTGGATAGAAATAACATCAACTTATCTTCAGTATTCATCTCCGTATCCAACTCATACTATAAGTGGATTAACGGTGAATTACCTTTTAAATTCCTCAGATAATATGAATTTTCATCCACCGAGTTAATATCAAACATCCGAAGATTTATCTCCAACCATATCCAAATTAAAAATTTGAAAAACCCATTTCAATCCCATATAAGTATTCTTGATACTTTATCTTTGAACTATTTTATAAATCATTCTTATAATCAAATAATAGTTCCTGCTTTAAATTTCAAACCAATAATAACATCTGGTAATGTTACCAGAGTACTGCTAAAAAAATGGCCCTTTTTAAATCAACTCGATTTAAAATTTCTCGAAATTCAAGTATTCCAATTCTAATCACCTTTTAGGAATTATCACAGATTTCTCCAATTTAATAATCTTGTTTTATTTGATTATGATCGGCAACTACACGTATTTTAAACTCGTTTGAATATAACTTGAAAATCATATGTCGACAATCGAAATTTCCTTTCTATTCAAATACTATTATTATTTGAAATCCAACGCATCTCATTTCAAGTCAAGTTAATTTAAAATAATCAAGTCATAACCATTTGAAGTTTGAAATCGATATTTATGAATTGTCGCATCATAGTGCGTTCTATTCAACCATATAATGATTATAAATTTCCACATCCCTTTCAATCTAATTTATATTTCCAAATCATCTGGAAGACAGTTTCAAATTATATTCCAATTTCGATTTCTAATTTACCATCCCGTTGTCGGACCAGTTAGGGATAGCCAGGGAGAGCAGGAAACTGAATTTCCAAACCCAAGCCTAGACACCATCCTCTCTGTCATCCTATAACGTTCTGGTGTATATTATATCATTATTATAATATATATAAACCATATTCAAATTTTAAAAATCTCATTTCGAATTTAAATTGGAAAAACAAAAATCAATACATAGTTCAAATCTTTTTCCAATCCTAATTCAATATTTAAAAGTTGATATTTAATTCAAAACTAACATTTAGATATTATTTAATAATTAAATAAAACTGTATATAGGAAGGAGATTCTAAATCAATCACCCAAATATTTCCACAACCAAGGTGTGTTTGTGTGTGTGTGATATCATACAATACAATCATATCTATCCAAATGAACTATACGATCAAATGGATATGAATTCATTCATCACAACAACATTTAACTGTGCACAAGCATTACAGACAATAATGCTTACTCGTGTTCAGTGTATTATCTAATTCATGAACAACCATTCAAACATCAACATCCATCACATAATCATCATCAACAAATTATAATTAATCTCAGCTAATTAAAATCAACTAATTTAAATAAAATTTAAATTAGAAGTTCTCACCAGTCAAGCTTCAAAAATCTTCATTTCCCGAGCGAACAGATCAACGAATACCGTCACTGCTACTCGCACTGTTCTCAGTTCACTTCCATTAGCAGCTGGAGATTTTTCTGCTAATTATTATATATCGAAAATTAAATTAATAACGATATTCTATATATATATATTTATATATAAGGATCTTTTCATTTTATTTTTATTATTATTTATACCTTAACAAAATTGTTAAAATCAAATATCATTGGATTCTATTTTCCGACACGGTTCTGACGAGCCCAACGGTAAGTAAATCTGATTAGAAATGAGTGAAATATTGGTTCTTAAAGCTTTTAAACAAATTTGAACTAAAATAAATAATTAAACCAAAATATCAAAGAAGGCCTTAGCCCAATAACTCATTGCGTTCAAGACCCGGCCCGACCTCCTTCTTCTTCTCTTACGCACCCCTCTTCTTGCCATTTCCTGAAACCCATCAGCTGTGCATATCGTGCATATGTACCATCGAATTCCAGCGCCATCGCCCAAGCCGAGACCATCCACAAACTTTCCTTCTCCTTCTCGTTCAATTACACCATGCCATCCGAACTCCGGCCTCCTCCATTGAAATCCGTACTTCCACCGAACCAAAAGCTGGAGCAAAACTCGCGTTAACCAAAAACTGTCGCACCTCTTATCCTTACATCGAACTCCACAAATTTTTGCCACCCGAAAGCTCGCTCCATCCTCATCGCAATGTCGCTCACCATTTCCTTTATCGTTGCTCCATTCTCTGCCAATCTTTAACCCTAGTTCCGACGATCTCAAGTTGCCGACACAGAATCTCCTCATTTTCGCACCAAAAATACTAGGTTCCTAGCTGATCGCAGTGGTGCAGACGGCACGAGCTAATTTTTCCTGGATTGTGAGATTTGATTTTTCGAAGTTTTCAAACCCATTTCTTATGTTTACTATAAATTCAGATTTCTCTTTCGATATGCGATGAAATTTAGATCCGTCAGTTTGTAAAAATCGTAAACGATCATCTGAACATTTTTCGCACATATCATACTTGCTAAAACTGAACGGATTGAGGGAATTTGATTTTTGAATGAGTTGGAGATACTATTTTCATTTTACTGGAACTTGCAAACAGGAAGGAGAAGATGAATACATCGTGAAATATAGATGGAACTATGGATTGATGGTGAGAAATATACATGTTTATATAGGCTCAAAGAAGGGCATTTCCGTCATTAGGTTAGAGGACACTTGGATCATTTCCCTAGTGCTCTTTACATGCATGAAGACAACTCCCAGGACACTTGGTTTTCAATACACACACCACTTCATGCATTTAAACACATAAGTGGACACATCATCTCTATAAACCTTAATTAATTTGTTTAATTTAGTAACACAATTGTAACACTTTTGTGATACATATAAATGTAACCAAATTTATAAATGCAACCATCTTATCACCGATGTTTAAATATAACTTATTAATATTTTAAAAATATTTATCTATAAAATTTATCAAATATAACATATGTAATTTACCTAACTTTATACTAACAAAAGGTTTTAAATTAAATGCTTAATAAATCTTATAAACATCGTTATAAATTATCTTACTTATTGATATTCAAAATTAAAAATCATTCTTATGAAATCTTTAAAAAAAATATCCTTTACCAAATTTCATATTTTTACAAATCAATATTATCAAAACAGAAAATATCATTTCTTACACATAAATCTTATAAATAAAATATAACTTTTAAAATAAGTTTTCTTATAAAAAATCATATTAAATAAAACAAAATACTAATACAAAGTTAAAATTCATATTCAAAAGTAATAGAAATTAATTTATATTCAGAAAAATTAAAATTATATATATTAAAAATCCAAATCAAACTTGGTTACATTATGGGATGTTACAATGATAGAGTTGCTACTGCAACTGGAGGTGATCTTATCATTGTACATGATGAGAGCTATGTGAACCTTGCTAAATATGAGTCAAGTTGGGTCATTGACAGTGGAGCTGTAACGACCCAGATTTTTCTGGTCGGTTTATTTTAAATATTTAACATTATTTTAAATATAGAGTCGATAATATAAATGATATTTTATATTGAATTATCAATTTAATATGGCCGTTTATATTTACATTCGAATTTAAATTTCAGTATCAAATCACAGAGTTCAAAATAACGTAGTAATATTGGAGATGTCGGTTGTCACGTTAAAATAGCGGTCCGGGGTTTTAAATTAAAAGACCGCCAGACAATTTAATTAAAGTAAAATCAAATCAAAAGAAATTAATAAAAATATTTTTTATTTCTGTGTTAGTACTTAAGCGAACATTTCATAGAACCTAGGCCGACCTAAATCATAAAATCGCACAGACCTACTTCATTCCTCGAGCAGAAATTTTTGTCTTCCCCTGTTCAACATCAAGCAAACATCGAATTTTTGATGGCTGTACTTCTGTTCCCTCTCAAATCTATATAATCCTGAGCCTTCCCTTTTTTTCTTTGAATTCAATATCGAACAGAAACCCATTCATTTTCTATTCGTATGTTTTTCCTCAGCCCAAAAGAAATCAAATCCTACACTCCTAAATTCCTAAAAGCTGGTCCCTTTGAAACCCGTATAGGATTAGCCATCACGTAATGACCCTTGCTCGAGTCGCGATAAGGTTAGGGCACTCGAACTTCTCAACGGCAACGATAAGCCATCGGAGCGCGGTCATGACGAGGAGGGTAAAGGATTCAAGCGAATTGGGAAAACGCGGTCTGGAGTTCGATCGTTGGGGAAAAGCATGGGTGCGATGGGTTGTTTTTGGTTCGTTGGCGCTTGATTTGGGGGAGTCGGAGCTGAATCTGAAAGGTGCGACAGTTGATGTGGTGTTCGATGGATGGACGGGAGGTCACTGATTTGATCGGCAGTGAATGATGAGGATACTGTGATGTCAGGGTAAGTCGGCAGTAGGTTCTTAAGGGAGATGGGGTATGATGGAAAGGGGTTGGCGCCTGGAGGAGTTGGTCATAGTGAAGAACCGACGAGTTGTAGGGTTCGACAGCATGAAAGCTGGGAGCACTAGTCCGAGCTATTTTAGTTGGTGGTACAAGGTTGACTGTATATACAGTTTAGGAAAGAAGGCTTTAATCATGACATTAAGGTATAAAGTTTTCTATTTATTTACTTTCAATTTAATTAAAATCTGAAATTTTGTTAAGTAAAATATATATGCTTATATAATTCGAATTTGTTTTAAACATTGTAGTTGATTTATACAAAGTTATAACCATGATTTAAATATTTAATTTAAAATGATTTGATGATTTAATTAAATGGAGAAAGAGAAAAATATATGTATAAGAAATTTATTTAAATGTTAATCGGTAAATTTAAATAAAATTTTCGCAGGTGCGAATCCATTCGAGAAGATTAGTAGTAGATAATTTGGAAGTAAACAGGTTATTCGACAACTGCAAATCCCGGTGAGTAAATCTCACTCACCTTTTATTTTTAATTATTTTTATTTCGTTAAAAATAATTGTTGTTGCTTGTTTGGATTTTTCTGCTTGTTTATATATATATATTAGTTATTTAGGTTATATATATATATATATATTGGGTTGATTGATTGGTTGGATTCCCGCAGTCTCATTAGCGGATGCCCGCAGTTTCATAGCGGATGATTACCCTATACGCCCCACGCTATGATTAGTGGATGACCTTCTATACCACGATATTCTGCCACGAAGCAGAATGGGTATTATTTATGTGCTAACATCTGTGGATGCAGGGAAACAGGTTGGAGGAATCCAACTGGATTCCTCAAAAATATATTATCTGTTTGTTTATTTGTTTGCATATATATTGTTATATATGACGTGTTAGAAAAATAAATAATTCGTTGCTTTGTGTGTTTAAATATCACTGGGCCAATTAAAAGGATATTTGAAATTTAATAAGGGAAAATTCTATTTTTAAATAGAATTTGAATTTTTAATGGAAATAAAGATATAAACTTGTTTTTGGAAAAATAAAACAAGTAGTTTCTTTATAAACGAAGTTTATAAACAGTTCTTTTATAACGAAGTTATAAATGAAGTGAAAAGAATTATCCTTTGATAATTCAGAAATAGAAATACAAGTGTGAAACTGGAATTTGAAATAAAATTTCAAAATAGGATGTGAAGATGAAATTTTAAATATAAAACTCAAATGGAATTTGAGTATAACATTTGAATTTTTAAAGGGAGTTTAAATATTTGAATTTTAAAAGGGGATTGAATATTAGAAATTCAAATAGAAGTTCAAATAGAATTTGAATGGACGAAATTAGAATGGAAAAATAGAATTGGAATTCGGGAGATTAAAATAAAATTTGAATTCAAAAGGAATTCAAATAAAGAATTTCAAATAGAGATTTGAATGTAGAATTTCAAAATAGAATTTGAAATATAGAATTTCAAAGAAGAATTAAAAAGAATTTGAAATATGGTATTTCAAGGAAGAAATTCAAATGTGAAATTTAAATAGAGATTTGAAATAGAAATTCGAGTATTGAATTTGAACATGGAATTGAATACAGAAATTCAAGTAGAAATTTGAATATGAGATTTCAAAATAGAATTTGAAATAAACTTTGAAATAGGATTTTCAAAGTAGAATTGAAATTTTGAATTTCAAATAGGATTTCAAAATAGAAAATCCAAATGGTTTTGAAATAGAATTTGAATTCAAGGGAATTCAAATGAATTTGAATATTAGAAATTCAAATGGTGTTGAAATTGAATTTGAATATTAGAAATTCAAAGGGTGTTGAAAATGAATTTGAATATTAGAAATTTAAATGGAGTTTGGATATTTAAATTCAAGTATGAATTTCAAATATAGAAATTCAAAAAGGAATTGAATTTAAGTGAAAATTAAATAAAGGATTTGAAATGGAATTCGAATAAGGAATTTGAAATGGAATTCGAATAAAGGGTTTCAAATGGGATTTGAATACAGGATTTAAAACTATGGAATTTGAAATGTAAAGATTCAAATGAATTTGAAATATATATGAATATATATATAAGTGGAGTTGAATTCATTTTAAAACGAAGTTTAAAGTTATTATATATATAAATATAATTAAAACGAACTCGCCGCAGCGCTGCAGTTCGTAAATTGGCGACTCGAACTTCAATTGAGTATACAGAACGCAATTGAAGTTGGAATTCTTCGAAACAAGAAACGTCAGGACCGGTTTGATAATAGTTTTCTAATGAAAGAGAAAAATATGAATTTCGTCGTATAGATTTTGAGTTATGTCAAAATCAAATTTTCAGAAAAACAGCGCCAGAACCATTATAAAACCATAACGGTTTATTTAATTAAATTAAAGGATTTTAAGCAAATAAAAATCGAAATTTCTATTTAGAAAAATCCAGATGTGAGTTATAAAATATATGTGAACTCCAGTAGAGTAATGAGTTGATTTCTGAAATAGAAATCAGATTTTTGATTTATCAAATAGAGTTAACTAATTCGAATAGAAATTAGTTAATGAGATTTCGAATGAATATTGGGATTTGAATAAGTGAATTCGATTTGAAATTTATATTCGAAATAGAAAAGAGAACTAGAATTGAAATTGAAATTCAATTTGGTTATGAACGAGTTAAATTTAATTCAAACGAATAATTAAGCGAAAGGGCTAATTAAAGAATAATTAAGCGAAACCGAATTCAAACGATTCAAATTTAATTCAAACGAATGGATTGAGTTGAATTGAATTGAAAACAGGTGAACATGTGTAAGCAGGTTTGTTATGAAGTATATGAAGATTTAAATTTATGTGCTCGACAAAAAGGTACATGTTTAATTCATATATGAGATTTTATGCGCCGTATCGGCAAGCCGCTTGGCTTTTTCTTTTTCTTTTTCTTTTTAGATTAGAAGATACCGGGATGCTATTTGAAATTTCCCGATGCTCCCGATACAGGGGAGGTTATGGCGAATTTTTCCGGGAATTTAAGGAGTTAGAATATTTTTAAGAAATTTGACAATTAGAAATCTATATATCGATATATAGAATTCGACAAGGAAACGAAATCAAAAATAGCGAAAAGGGCCAATATGATTATTGAAATATTTGGTTAACAAATATTGATAAGAGAATATAGAAGAGATTTAATTAATGAAATATTAATTAAAGAGCCCAGTGATTTGTTTGATATGTTGGATGAACACTTGTTTTTATTCGATAGTTAAATCACAGACTATCGAAGTTTTGACCATCGTTGTCAATATGGAGAGACCGGTTGGATTATTATCCGAAGAACCACTCCGTATTGGCATAAGCGTTGCGAACCAAGTATGCTGAATATATTGAAGACGGAGTAAAGTGCAAGGGCTTTTCTATTTATAGAAATAGTACCTTCGGTTTCGTTCAATCCCAGAACGAACGTATATGGACGAATGTCTGACAGAGTATTTCCAATGATCAAATGGGTTGGTCTGTATGAGTATATATGGTTGCAACGGATTTATCCCTTAGCATAATATCCAGAATATTTGTGCAAACTCAACTAGTGATTAACAGATCTGACAATGTGGCATTCAAAGTGATGGTGCTATCAATGAATGGTAAGTATGCGTAGCCTCAGGCCTCAACAACCGGGAAAGGACAAAAATCGGGCAGGCAGCATGGCTATGTGGGTCGCACCCATTAGGGTGTATAATCACCTATCTAGAGAAATTCCTTTTTGTTTCTAAATCTATCGATTCTGCCCATTCGGGAAACGGTGGTTTGAGTCCAACCGTTGGTGATACACATTCGATACACTCAAGCGAAATGAGTGGTCGGTCATGTGTGGGCCGGGTTGCAAGATGTTCTTGTTGAACCCAGGTGTATTCGCCTCTAGAGATACATCATCGGAAGGTGGTCCCATACCTTGTCATGTTGGAAATCCAATCTCCAATAAGCGCCATGCGGTTTTTGATTTTATAATATATATATGGAGCGTGAGATGCAAGCGTTCTGCTATTTGGTTATTTACTTGATGTAGACATTATTATAATATCACTGGATTTTCGTATCAAAGTGTTTTGGGTTATAGTAAGGTAAAAACCGTCCGTGTTTATGTGTGGGCTGGTCTTACTATTATCTTTTCTTCCGAAAAGAGTCTTGAAAGTTAAACAAGTGGTTGGAGTTTACTCACACCAGTCCCATGACTGACCCAGAGTTTATTTTGTTTTGTTTTTCCTAAACTCTTGGGTGCCCAAATTTGTACGGGCAGTCAAGTGTTTCAGGCTTTTACAGATACACTTGGAGGAGCTTGAAGCTGGAGGCTTCAACGTTAGTTATTTAGAGTTACTTCCGCTGGATCAAATGTTATGTGTACTCTGATGATGGTATGTATATATGTACAAAACAGATTTGTATTTCAAAGCTTATGTTATATAATATATTTTATTCGTTCCGCTGTGAGTTGTGATCTTCGTTATTCTCCTACTCCAATATTTCTTTCTTTCTATTTCTCATCCTCTATCTTCTTTCTAATAATGAGTCGTATTTCTGTGTTATTTGAGTTGGACGTGTGGTTTTTTTAGTCAACTCAGGTAGCACGGATTTGCGGGTCGTTACAGTTGGTATCAGAGCTGGTTGCTTAATTGGTACGGATGATAGGGGGTTCTCGCTTCGCGTTTGGTGGCGAACGGGAGACTCTTACCCCTACATCTCCCGACAATGTGGGTTGGTCGAGTCGAGAGGCTGGCCGTAAAAGCAGTTCTGAGGTATCTCTGTAAGCCACGCTGGGAGGTTAGCCCAGTGCCGAGGGAGGAGAGGATGGTTGAAAAGCCTACTCGAATCTCCGGGCCGTTACAGTTGGTATCAGAGCTTAGGTTGAGCGAACACCTAGGCTTGTGTGGCATGTGCTCATTAGAGATAGGGTCAGCAGTACCCTAGAATGAGTTGAGTCTATATATATACGAGAGAGCGTATTTATTAGTTAATATAAAAATTGTTTTATATTGTGTTGGCTAGTCTGTGAGTGGTTTATGAATTCTGGTCGAATCGTGGGACGCCACGAAGTCGATAGGGATTTCTAAACACTTGAACAGAAAATACGACACGATATTGTTTTGAAGTGGGTAAATGAAATAATTTTACCCGAAATTTATTTTGATATAGAAAGAATAATTTTCTGAAATTATTATAATATATGGATGTGTTGATTGTTAGGATTATAACCAAACGAGATTATAATATTAGAATGGTTATTTATAACCAAAATAAAATTTGTATATGAAATTAAATATACAAGTGAGATGAATTAGAATTAAATTCAAACTAGAATTAAGAATTCAAAATCCTGGGAAGTTGTAAAATATTTTTCAAAGTAATATAGTTTTATTTTGAAAGGGTTTTTGAATGAAAATCAATTTGAATTGATTTTTAAAATAAAGCACTGAACTCACTTCAGTCGCTGGGAAATAATTCTGATGATGACTGCAGCCTCATCAGTGTTCATTTTCAAGTTTCTAAGTGATGGATGGCTACCTTAGAAAAAGTTTTTGACGGAAATTTGTTTGAAAGAAAACAAAGTGGTTTAAAAATTCAAATGTTTTGAATTTGAAATGAGAATATATATATATATATATATTTATGGGATTTCAAAAGAATTTGAAAGAAAACCCAGGGATTTGAATTTTGGAATTTAAATTTAACTTAAACAAGTTAAATGGGTCGAAGTGAATGAATTGATTAGAATCAATTTAAATAGGTTTATTGAAATAAATTGAAATAAATATGAATTGAATGTGAAGGCATATGAAATGAAGGAAGACCAAAAGTTTTGGTGAAATTAAATATGTTGAAATATAAGGAGGTGAGTTTCAACATAAAGGAGTTTGAAAAGTAATAGGTTTGTACCATTTTCCTACTTTAACAATTTCGAGGACGAAATTATTTTAAGGGGGAAAGAATGTAACGACCCCAGATTTTTCTGGTCGGTTTATTTTAAATATTTAACATTATTTTAAATATAGAGTCGATAATATAAATGATATTTTATATTGAATTATCAATTTAATATGGCCGTTTATATTTACATTCGAATTTAAATTTCAGTATCAAATCACAGAGTTCAAAATAACGTAGTAATATTGGAGATGTCGGTTGTCACGTTAAAATAGCGGTCCGGGGTTTTAAATTAAAAGACCGCCAGACAATTTAATTAAAGTAAAATCAAATCAAAAGAAATTAATAAAAATATTTTTTATTTCTGTGTTAGTACTTAAGCGAACATTTCATAGAACCTAGGCCGACCTAAATCATAAAATCGCACAGACCTACTTCATTCCTCGAGCAGAAATTTTTGTCTTCCCCTGTTCAACATCAAGCAAACATCGAATTTTTGATGGCTGTACTTCTGTTCCCTCTCAAATCTATATAATCCTGAGCCTTCCCTTTTTTTCTTTGAATTCAATATCGAACAGAAACCCATTCATTTTCTATTCGTATGTTTTTCCTCAGCCCAAAAGAAATCAAATCCTACACTCCTAAATTCCTAAAAGCTGGTCCCTTTGAAACCCGTATAGGATTAGCCATCACGTAATGACCCTTGCTCGAGTCGCGATAAGGTTAGGGCACTCGAACTTCTCAACGGCAACGATAAGCCATCGGAGCGCGGTCATGACGAGGAGGGTAAAGGATTCAAGCGAATTGGGAAAACGCGGTCTGGAGTTCGATCGTTGGGGAAAAGCATGGGTGCGATGGGTTGTTTTTGGTTCGTTGGCGCTTGATTTGGGGGAGTCGGAGCTGAATCTGAAAGGTGCGACAGTTGATGTGGTGTTCGATGGATGGACGGGAGGTCACTGATTTGATCGGCAGTGAATGATGAGGATACTGTGATGTCAGGGTAAGTCGGCAGTAGGTTCTTAAGGGAGATGGGGTATGATGGAAAGGGGTTGGCGCCTGGAGGAGTTGGTCATAGTGAAGAACCGACGAGTTGTAGGGTTCGACAGCATGAAAGCTGGGAGCACTAGTCCGAGCTATTTTAGTTGGTGGTACAAGGTTGACTGTATATACAGTTTAGGAAAGAAGGCTTTAATCATGACATTAAGGTATAAAGTTTTCTATTTATTTACTTTCAATTTAATTAAAATCTGAAATTTTGTTAAGTAAAATATATATGCTTATATAATTCGAATTTGTTTTAAACATTGTAGTTGATTTATACAAAGTTATAACCATGATTTAAATATTTAATTTAAAATGATTTGATGATTTAATTAAATGGAGAAAGAGAAAAATATATGTATAAGAAATTTATTTAAATGTTAATCGGTAAATTTAAATAAAATTTTCGCAGGTGCGAATCCATTCGAGAAGATTAGTAGTAGATAATTTGGAAGTAAACAGGTTATTCGACAAATGCAAATCCCGGTGAGTAAATCTCACTCACCTTTTATTTTTAATTATTTTTATTTCGTTAAAAATAATTGTTGTTGCTTGTTTGGATTTTTCTGCTTGTTTATATATATATATTAGTTATTTAGGTTATATATATATATATATATTGGGTTGATTGATTGGTTGGATTCCCGCAGTCTCATTAGCGGATGCCCGCAGTTTCATAGCGGATGATTACCCTATACGCCCCACGCTATGATTAGTGGATGACCTTCTATACCACGATATTCTGCCACGAAGCAGAATGGGTATTATTTATGTGCTAACATCTGTGGATGCAGGGAAACAGGTTGGAGGAATCCAACTGGATTCCTCAAAAATATATTATCTGTTTGTTTATTTGTTTGCATATATATTGTTATATATGACGTGTTAGAAAAATAAATAATTCGTTGCTTTGTGTGTTTAAATATCACTGGGCCAATTAAAAGGATATTTGAAATTTAATAAGGGAAAATTCTATTTTTAAATAGAATTTGAATTTTTAATGGAAATAAAGATATAAACTTGTTTTTGGAAAAATAAAACAAGTAGTTTCTTTATAAACGAAGTTTATAAACAGTTCTTTTATAACGAAGTTATAAATGAAGTGAAAAGAATTATCCTTTGATAATTCAGAAATAGAAATACAAGTGTGAAACTGGAATTTGAAATAAAATTTCAAAATAGGATGTGAAGATGAAATTTTAAATATAAAACTCAAATGGAATTTGAGTATAACATTTGAATTTTTAAAGGGAGTTTAAATATTTGAATTTTAAAAGGGGATTGAATATTAGAAATTCAAATAGAAGTTCAAATAGAATTTGAATGGACGAAATTAGAATGGAAAAATAGAATTGGAATTCGGGAGATTAAAATAAAATTTGAATTCAAAAGGAATTCAAATAAAGAATTTCAAATAGAGATTTGAATGTAGAATTTCAAAATAGAATTTGAAATATAGAATTTCAAAGAAGAATTAAAAAGAATTTGAAATATGGTATTTCAAGGAAGAAATTCAAATGTGAAATTTAAATAGAGATTTGAAATAGAAATTCGAGTATTGAATTTGAACATGGAATTGAATACAGAAATTCAAGTAGAAATTTGAATATGAGATTTCAAAATAGAATTTGAAATAAACTTTGAAATAGGATTTTCAAAGTAGAATTGAAATTTTGAATTTCAAATAGGATTTCAAAATAGAAAATCCAAATGGTTTTGAAATAGAATTTGAATTCAAGGGAATTCAAATGAATTTGAATATTAGAAATTCAAATGGTGTTGAAATTGAATTTGAATATTAGAAATTCAAAGGGTGTTGAAAATGAATTTGAATATTAGAAATTTAAATGGAGTTTGGATATTTAAATTCAAGTATGAATTTCAAATATAGAAATTCAAAAAGGAATTGAATTTAAGTGAAAATTAAATAAAGGATTTGAAATGGAATTCGAATAAGGAATTTGAAATGGAATTCGAATAAAGGGTTTCAAATGGGATTTGAATACAGGATTTAAAACTATGGAATTTGAAATGTAAAGATTCAAATGAATTTGAAATATATATGAATATATATATAAGTGGAGTTGAATTCATTTTAAAACGAAGTTTAAAGTTATTATATATATAAATATAATTAAAACGAACTCGCCGCAGCGCTGCAGTTCGTAAATTGGCGACTCGAACTTCAATTGAGTATACAGAACGCAATTGAAGTTGGAATTCTTCGAAACAAGAAACGTCAGGACCGGTTTGATAATAGTTTTCTAATGAAAGAGAAAAATATGAATTTCGTCGTATAGATTTTGAGTTATGTCAAAATCAAATTTTCAGAAAAACAGCGCCAGAACCATTATAAAACCATAACGGTTTATTTAATTAAATTAAAGGATTTTAAGCAAATAAAAATCGAAATTTCTATTTAGAAAAATCCAGATGTGAGTTATAAAATATATGTGAACTCCAGTAGAGTAATGAGTTGATTTCTGAAATAGAAATCAGATTTTTGATTTATCAAATAGAGTTAACTAATTCGAATAGAAATTAGTTAATGAGATTTCGAATGAATATTGGGATTTGAATAAGTGAATTCGATTTGAAATTTATATTCGAAATAGAAAAGAGAACTAGAATTGAAATTGAAATTCAATTTGGTTATGAACGAGTTAAATTTAATTCAAACGAATAATTAAGCGAAAGGGCTAATTAAAGAATAATTAAGCGAAACCGAATTCAAACGATTCAAATTTAATTCAAACGAATGGATTGAGTTGAATTGAATTGAAAACAGGTGAACATGTGTAAGCAGGTTTGTTATGAAGTATATGAAGATTTAAATTTATGTGCTCGACAAAAAGGTACATGTTTAATTCATATATGAGATTTTATGCGCCGTATCGGCAAGCCGCTTGGCTTTTTCTTTTTCTTTTTCTTTTTAGATTAGAAGATACCGGGATGCTATTTGAAATTTCCCGATGCTCCCGATACAGGGGAGGTTATGGCGAATTTTTCCGGGAATTTAAGGAGTTAGAATATTTTTAAGAAATTTGACAATTAGAAATCTATATATCGATATATAGAATTCGACAAGGAAACGAAATCAAAAATAGCGAAAAGGGCCAATATGATTATTGAAATATTTGGTTAACAAATATTGATAAGAGAATATAGAAGAGATTTAATTAATGAAATATTAATTAAAGAGCCCAGTGATTTGTTTGATATGTTGGATGAACACTTGTTTTTATTCGATAGTTAAATCACAGACTATCGAAGTTTTGACCATCGTTGTCAATATGGAGAGACCGGTTGGATTATTATCCGAAGAACCACTCCGTATTGGCATAAGCGTTGCGAACCAAGTATGCTGAATATATTGAAGACGGAGTAAAGTGCAAGGGCTTTTCTATTTATAGAAATAGTACCTTCGGTTTCGTTCAATCCCAGAACGAACGTATATGGACGAATGTCTGACAGAGTATTTCCAATGATCAAATGGGTTGGTCTGTATGAGTATATATGGTTGCAACGGATTTATCCCTTAGCATAATATCTAGAATATTTGTGCAAACTCAACTAGTGATTAACAGATCTGACAATGTGGCATTCAAAGTGATGGTGCTATCAATGAATGGTAAGTATGCGTAGCCTCAGGCCTCAACAACCGGGAAAGGACAAAAATCGGGCAGGCAGCATGGCTATGTGGGTCGCACCCATTAGGGTGTATAATCACCTATCTAGAGAAATTCCTTTTTGTTTCTAAATCTATCGATTCTGCCCATTCGGGAAACGGTGGTTTGAGTCCAACCGTTGGTGATATACATTCGATACACTCAAGCGAAATGAGTGGTCGGTCATGTGTGGGCCGGGTTGCAAGATGTTCTTGTTGAACCCAGGTGTATTCGCCTCTAGAGATACATCATCGGAAGGTGGTCCCATACCTTGTCATGTTGGAAATCCAATCTCCAATAAGCGCCATGCGGTTTTTGATTTTATAATATATATATGGAGCGTGAGATGCAAGCGTTCTGCTATTTGGTTATTTACTTGATGTAGACATTATTATAATATCACTGGATTTTCGTATCAAAGTGTTTTGGGTTATAGTAAGGTAAAAACCGTCCGTGTTTATGTGTGGGCTGGTCTTACTATTATCTTTTCTTCCGAAAAGAGTCTTGAAAGTTAAACAAGTGGTTGGAGTTTACTCACACCAGTCCCATGACTGACCCAGAGTTTATTTTGTTTTGTTTTTCCTAAACTCTTGGGTGCCCAAATTTGTACGGGCAGTCAAGTGTTTCAGGCTTTTACAGATACACTTGGAGGAGCTTGAAGCTGGAGGCTTCAACGTTAGTTATTTAGAGTTACTTCCGCTGGATCAAATGTTATGTGTACTCTGATGATGGTATGTATATATGTACAAAACAGATTTGTATTTCAAAGCTTATGTTATATAATATATTTTATTCGTTCCGCTGTGAGTTGTGATCTTCGTTATTCTCCTACTCCAATATTTCTTTCTTTCTATTTCTCATCCTCTATCTTCTTTCTAATAATGAGTCGTATTTCTGTGTTATTTGAGTTGGACGTGTGGTGTTTTTAGTCAACTCAGGTAGCACGGATTTGCGGGTCGTTACAGGAGCATCACTACATGTGACATCACGGAAGGAATTCTTCACATCTTATACACCTGGCGACTTTGGTGTGTTGAAGATAGGTAATGATGGTGTGGCTCAGGTTGTGGGCATTGGAGATGTATGCTTGGTGACCAACATTGGAGCAAAGTTAATGCTTAAAAATGTAAGACATGTTCCAGAAATCCGATTAAACTTGATCTCTACTAGAAAACTCGATGATGATGGCTTCTGCAACACTTTTCATGGTGGTCAATGGAAGCTTACTAAAGGAAACATGGTGCTAGCTCGTGGGAAGAAGCACACAACCCTGTATTTGCTGCAAGCCTCAATTCCCACTAATTATGTAAATGTGGCAAATGACGATCTTGCAAAATTGTGGCATAGAAGACTTTGTCATATAAGTGAAAAGGGGCTAAGTTGTTTGATGAAGAAAAATGCACTACTTGATTTGAAGTGTGTAAAATTGGACAACAGTTCTGATTGTTTTGCGGGAAAGCAGAATCGGGTCTCCTTTAAGAGATATCCTCCTTTAAGAAAATCAGGTTTGCTTGATCTTGTTCATTTGATGTTTGTGATCCGTTAAAAGTTAAGACCTTTAGTGGTGCACTTTACTTTGTTACTTTTATTGATGATTGTTCAAAGAAATTGTGGACATATGCTTCAAAAATAAAAGATCAGGTACTTGATGTTTTTAAGCGTTTTCATGCCTTGGCCGAAAGGGAATCTGGTAAAAAGCTAAAGTGTTTATGTTCTGACAATGGTGGTGAGTACATCGGTCCACTTGATGAATATTGTAAGGCTCAAGGTATTCGACATCAGTTTACACCAAAGAAGACTCCACAGCTGAATGGTGCGGCAGAGAGAATGAATAGGACTTTGTTAGAGAGAATGAGGTGCATGCTTTCAGAGGCTAAGTTGCCAAAACACTTTTGGGGTGAAGCTTTATTTACAGCTACACATGAGATTAATTTGTCACCTTGTATTTCTTTGAATGGTGATGTTCCAGATAAGATTTGGCTTGGTAAGGAGGTTTCTTACAGTCGTTTACGCGCCTTTGGGTGTAAGACGTTTGTGCATGTACCTAATGATGAAAGATCGAAGCTGGATTCCAAGACTCGCCAATGCAACTTTGTAGGCTATGGTCTTGACAAGTTTGGCTATAGGTTTTATGATCCTATAGAGAAGAAATTGATTCGTATCAAGGATGCACACTTTGTTGAAGACAAAACAATTGAAGATATTCAAAAACCACATGAAGCTGCATCACATAGTGGCTATGATCTGGTTAATCTAGATCTTGATCCTCCTTTGACTCCTATAACTCCTGCACCAGCTCCAACTGAACAAGTACAAGAAAATGACAATGAAGGTCATGTACCTGAGGAAGATGATCCCCATGATGAAAATGCTGAAATTGATCATCATGCTTCTCCTGAAACTCAAACAACCTTTGTAAGGCGATCTACCAGGAAACGACGTCCTTCCACTAGGTATCCTTCTTCTGAGTATGTTCTCTTAACCAATGGAGGAGAACCTAAGACCTTTAAGGAAGCTATAGATAGCGATGATAAGCAACTTTGGTTGGATGCAATGAAAGAAGAGATGAAGTCGTTGCATGATAACAAAACTTTTGATCTAGTGAAACTACCGAAGGAAAAGAGGGCTTTAAAGAATCGTTGGGTTTACAAGCTGAAGCAAGATGAAAATGCAAAGACTCTTCGGTACAAAGCAAGGCTTGTTGTAAAAGGATGCAACCAAAGAAAGGGAATTGACTTTGAATAGATATTTGCACCGGTTGTTAGGATATCTTCCATCAGAGTTGTTTTGGGCCTTGCTGCTAGTTTGAATTTAAAAGTTGAGCAGTTGGATGTGAAGTCCGCATTTCTTCATGGTGATCTTGAAGAAGACATTTACATGGAACAACCAGAGGGCTTCAAAGTTAAAGTGAAGGAAGAATACGTGTGCAAATTGAAGAAGAGTTTGTATGATCTAAAACAAGCTCCAAGGCAATGGGCAAAATGTAGATCGGATTGCTTGTTTGAAGCAACAGTTGAGCAAGACATTCTCCATGAAGGAACTTGGTCCGACGAAGAACATTTTAGGAATGAGAATTATTCATGATCGCAAGGCTCGAAAGTTATGGCTATCACAAGAAGCATATATTCAGAGAGTGCTTAAAAGGTTCAATATGGAGAAAGCAACGCCTGTGAGTACTCCACTTGCTATGCATTTTAAGTTGAATTCTCAACAGTGTCCTTCCACAACTGAAGAGAAGGAGAAGATGACGCATGTTCCTTATGCTTCCGCTGTGGGTAGTTTGATGGATGCAATGATTTGCACTCGGCCTGATATAGCTCATGCTGTAGGTTTGGTTAGTAGATTTCTTTCTAATCCTGGTAAAGAGCATTGGAATGCTGTGAAGTGGATTATGAGATACTTACAGGGTACTGCTGATATGAAGCTTTGTTTTGGGAGTGATAAGCTATGTCTTGTTGGTTATTCAGATTTTAATATGGCAGGTGATATTGACTCGAGAAAATCTACTTCGGGTTATTTGATCACTTTTGCAGGGGGAGCAGTGTCTTGGCAATCTAGGCTACAAAAATGTGTGGCTTTGTCTACTACTGAGTCAGAGTTTATTGCAGCGACAGAGGCATGTAAGGAGTTGTTGTGGATGATGTAGTTTGTTCGTCAGCTTGGATTTACACAAAAGAGGTGTGTGTTGTATTGTGATAATCAAAGTGTAATCCATCTTGCTAAGAATTCCACTTTTCATGCAAAGTCGAAACATATTGATGTGAGATATCATTGGATACGTAATGTTCTTGATGATAACTTTTGAGCTTGAGAAAATTCATATTGATGACAATGGTTCCGACATTATGACTAAAGCTTTGCCAAAAGACAAATTTGAGACTTGCTGTTCAATTGCCGGAATGGCAACCGCCTCCACATAGTCGGGAGGGGGAGATTTGTTGGGAATGAGTCCCTTCCGATATAGAAAAACTCATACTTATTTAATTGGAGCAATAAGTATTGATACGGTATTTCGTGATTTTATTTGAATAGGTGACTATTTGACCTTTTGGTGTGCCTTGGTATTTGCACCTTGTTGGGAATAGTAACCTTATTAATTATAGTGGTTGAATAAAGACTTCAAGGTGCCTCTTTGGTGGCTATATATACATCCATTCTTGGGTAGCAAACATACACACAAGATACAAGTATACAACATCAAAACTTTGTCAATTTCTCCAAAACTTTGTAGGCAGCTTCTACTACTTTGAGATTGCCCTTTGCTGGAGTGTTTGTGCGAGACCTCTCAGATTTTCTAAGCTCTGTTTCCCGGTGATATTTTTCACTTTTCTCGCTTTTGTTTTGATGTTGTTATTGCTAGCTATTATTGGATAATTTGTATATCCACTTTGTTACTTGGATTTGGATTTGTGTACCACTCCATTATCATAGTAAGAGAAGTTTGGGAGGACCCCGTCACTAGTCCCATGGTTTTTACTCTTCACATCGAAGAGGTTTTCCACATTAAAAATTTGTGTGCTCTTACTTTATTATTATCTCTTGTTCTGTTAATTATTTGTATTAATCATTGATGATTGTGATGCATCTGGCTGGGTTTGTCTGTGTCATTCATAACAAGTCCAAAGTCCAAGTTCTCTAAAGCAGACTTTCAGGCAAAGTAATATAGATGCATACCCCAATCAATTTTTCAACGATAGTCAACATTTCATAGCTTAAGATGCATGAATTTTATTAATTAGCTATTTTCTAATTACTAAGTCACATAGCGCATGTAATATGAGTCAAATGATAGATGCAAATAAGTAGTAAAAGAAATAAAATCATCTCCAAGAACAAATATAGAAATAAAATCATCTCCAAGAACAAATATAGATATAACAATCATTAGGTTGGTTTATTAAAAATTATCATAATGCATGAAAGTTGATCTAGATCTAATTATATCTACAACATATTGCACCATTGGCTTCTTGAAGATGTACGGAGATGAATTTATAATTTTAAGTAGTGTATGTTCAATGGAAGAATACTAAACCTTACTCAGAAAGAACCAACAAATTTTCAAATTTAATCTTGTAACTTACATAACTTTAATACCTTTTACCCTTCCATAATTTTGGACTATATGTATATGTATAATATTTCAATAAGCGATGATGACCAACATGGAGTCCATTTTTGGTATTACGTTAAATTTTCGTCTGCTTCTGGATGTTCACTTTCCATTAGTTTAATTGCTGGTTTCCTATGCATTAAATTTAAAGCCCGGTTTAAGAATGTAAACGTATCTATGTAAGTCAAATAACATTATAGGATTATCTAATTTCTAAGTATATCTTTGTAGGCGAAACTAAAATAACAATGTAATGGATCAATTTTTGGGTAATCTCATGGAAAAAGATATTTTGATTTCACTAAAGCAATTTATCGATCCTTGTCCTTCTATAGTATCTTTATATAAAACTTCAGTTATTAAGTGGCACAATTTAAGGCTAATCCATCATATTTTGATCATATAAGTCCCTATTAATAGTTTGAATCTTACTTGTACAAATGGTGTTTCAACACATAAAACTAATTAACAAACATGTTTATTTTATTTTTTAAATCCTCGATTAGCCTTTAGATATTCCTAGTAGTCTATGCCTACCTACTTATACTTGCATACACCATGCCTTTTGGAATCCAACATGCAACTGGTCACAAATGAATCGAATAGCAAATAATAAAGTATATGGAAGATTATTAAGATAATTATAATGAACATACCCTATTCATCACATTTATTTTGGCAGTCTAATATATGTATGGAAAAAGATGAAAATAGACCAAAATATTATAAAAGAAGAAGAAATCCGAGGTTTTTTTTTTTAACCTTTTTTTTTTTTTATCAAAGGACACTAATTTTGAAAAAAGAAATTAAACATTTAAATAGCTATGGCATATAAGTTAACTATACCTGATTTGAGGGTGGAGGCAACTGTCCTTTTTAGCCGTCAACTGCATTCTGAATTACCACACATCGTATACTATCAGCAAGAAAAGGAATGTTAAGTTTTTTATGTTGACCTTGGAATACATAAATAACCATAACATATAACTGATATTGGTTATCATAAAAAACGATAGATATTATTATTATCTAAAATTAGTTAATTATATCTGAACTTTAAGTGAGTGCAACTTTCCTCTATTGTCATCAGTTGCATTATGAATTGTAAAACATCATATATTATTCACCATTTACTATATATACAACATGTTTTATCTTATTTAGCAATACAATACCAAGGTGAACCTATATTTATACGTGGAACTGAAAATAATAGGATCGCTATTTCTTCACTGCAGCCTAAATCATAAAAATTCCAAGTCTGTAGAAATCAAAAGTGCTCTGCTTAAAAACGTACAAAGCTAAAGGATATAAATTGCAATATGAACCAAACAAGAGCAAAAAAAAATGTTGAAAATTGCTAAACTCAAATTAGTTTCGATCTCAATGAGCTAGTGAAAAAAGAAAGAATACGGTAAATATTAAATAAACTACGAAATCTCCATGCTTAACTTTATTAAGAAAAAATACGTTAGACCATAACCAACCATCCGTTCTGTTCAGTTATTCTCTCTCATGTTCTGAAACTGGTCCAACGAGCCGAGCACCCAGAAGGGAAGAACCAGCCACAGGTTGGTTGAGGAGTGGGGGTACAACGGCAAAGATATCGCCGTTATAATATTACAACGGCAAAGTCTTTGCCGTTGTAATATTATAACGGCAAACACTTTGCCGTTATAACATTATAACGGCAAAGTGTTTGCCGTTATAATGTTACCCCCCAAAACCCTCGCCGCTGCCTCCCCTCCTCAGATCCATTTCCCTTTCCTCCTTCTTCAAACCCGAAAACCCATATTCCTCCCCCATTTTTCACCCAATTTTCTCCACCAATTCACCAATCCGTCAGTTTTTAACCAAATTAACTAGCTTGTGTGAGATATTAGTTCGAAAATATGGCTAGATTATTAAAAAATTTCGCCAAAAAATTTATGCACGGCGACGATCGTGGCGCCGGCGGGAGTGGTGAAGGTGGTAGTGGCCAACAGCCAGTGCTCGGAATAGAAGACTTACTTGTAGCCGCCGAAAACATGGAGAACGAAGAAGCAGAGGTGCAACAGGGAGGCGGTCATCGGGGACGTGGCGAGCGTAGAGGCGGACGAGCAGGCAGGGCACGTAGGGGTGTTGGATCAGTTGCCGCTAGAGAGGGCCAACTCGATGGCTATGTGGATATGAACCTCAGCGCCGCGAAGCTTCCTGCGCTATCCAACTTTCACATTCTTCCAGATGATGAAGTACACGTTAGCACGCAGTCGAGTTTGGCTGTAAGTATTTTTAATATTATTTACATAGTATTCTTTGAGTGTTATATATTGGGTAGATGGTATAACATTTTGTTGAACCGTTAACAGTCGCGGAATATACGTCCACGTGGTTCGTTAGCGACCACACTTAGATATTATCATGCACACTTGGCGGGTAAGGAGGGGGTCGCAGGACTGTTACATGCTCTTGGATTTCAATTTTTTCTAGGTAATATTATAGACCTTTTAATGAAATAAGTGGATAATTTAGTAGTCATATTTTATCTTATTGTGCGATTTGCTATTTTAGGAATAAACCATGTTATAAATGCCGATGTCCAATTATGTGCGGCCATTGCTCTACGGTGGTACAAAACCACCCACACATTTCACTTTCCTTGTGGTGAGTTAGGACTTACACCGCTTGATTTCTCCATGCTTACTGGTATTAGCATTGGAGTAAGTGCTTATCCCCAACTGCCTTATGACGATGGTCGATGGCGTGATCGTGCACTTGTTCATGATCTACTGCCTCATTTGGATGTTTCTGCTACGTCGTATCAGGCAGAAGGCGCTATTAGAGTGAGCGCGATCCGTGCGGCTATGGAAAGGATACTCGAGCACTACTCTGTTGATGACGACTTGGAGCTTGCTCGATTATTTGTGTTATACCTTATGGGTAACCTTTTCTTTAGTTCTTCGAGCAGTAGCGTTCCTGTGGGGTTTTTTGCGGTCGCGGCTGAGATAGATGCCGATGGGGCGATTTTATATGATTGGGGCACACCTATCCTTGCATACCTATACAGATGTCTCGACATGCAGTGCACCATCACTGATTCTCAGGTTTCTTTATTTGGATTCTGGGAGTTGTTACAGTATTGGTACTTTGAGTACTCTAGGAACTTTCATTTTATCACCCGTATTGCTGACCCATCGACCTTTTTCCCCCGTATATGCTTTTGGACTGCGGACAACCGGGGGCCCAGAGATAATGAGTCACGCCATGTGTTTCCCGTTGCCCATAACCAGATTGAGCTGAGGATGTATAGGGATCAGATTCTATGGCATCCATTTGAGCAGAGTACATCCATCGATCTTGAGATCATACAGATTGCTAGGATGCTTGCCGGACGGAGATTTCCACTTATATCTTGTCCCGTGGCGCTAGGTGCTTATTGGTATCTTGGTGAGAGGTGCTGGAGACAGTTGTATGACTTCGATGCTATTCCGGATGATCCACACCCACATACTTATCGGTGTATGATTTACCCGACGGAGCAGCTAGATATAGCCAGGACAGCAGGCTGGTGGACGGCTGAGAGCTTTGTTATTATCGGGGAGTGTTACCTTACCTTCTGGCGTAGATTTTTCACCGGGTCCTCAGATACGATTACGCATGCAGCATCGATTGATTTAGTAGGGCCATCTGCTATACGACACGGCATACGTCCACCTGTTGTCGAGGATGTTACCCAGTCCAGTCAGAGTTTTCGTGCAGCTGATCATGTGGCGGCCGCCAATCATTTTGGATGGACCATGGCAGTGCCCACCATTGGACCGGATCGTTACATTGACGTGTTTCATCCTCCGGCCCATCACGATTACCCGGATCCTACACAGGTATCATATCATGATCTGTATGATATGCAGATGGGGATTAGGCATACGGGCTATATAGAGCATAGGCGTAGCCTAGATTACTATGATGGTGAGCTACGTCGTGTTGCAGAGGAGGCACGACAACAGCAGGCGCATTTAGAGGCCCAGCTTGAGGCAGAGCGCAAGAGACTTCAGGACTTGCAGATGTATTACCACCATAGGTCTAGTGCTGGGTCCAGTCAGCCTCCAGATGTTGGTGATCATGAGAGACGTCATCGGCGCCGCACACGTCCACGTACACATTCAGATGACTCGGACGAGTGAGTTACTATCACTTTTATGTACTTTCACAGTTGTCAGGTGTGTGGTCCTACTGTTGGAGTAGACATTCTGCATTTTTTGAGTACCAGTGTTATGTACCAGTGTTATGTACTTTTGTTGTATTACCACTGTTATGCATTTTTTGGTCCTACTGTTATGTACTTTTGTTGTTCTACGTATTCCTAGTTGATAGTTGTCTGTTCTTGTTGTTTGAGTAGACGTTCTTGTATTTGTTCACTACCATGATTATGTACTTTCGATGTTTTACGTTTTCGCAGTTGTCAGTTGTATGTTCCTATTGTTTGAGTATGCGTTCTGTATTTGTTGACTACCGCTATTATGTGCTTTCGATGTATTTTGTGTACGTTTTGATTATGTTTCTGTGTAGAGACTACATTTGGTTATGTGTAGACACTGTATTTATGTGTAGAGAATGTTTTTGTGTAGAGCCGGTATCTTCTGTTGTTCTAGTTCCTGTAAGAGTTATTTGGAATGTAATAACGTTTGAATTTGATGTTGAACAAGGTTTCCCTCTTCTCGTGTAGAAATGCAAAATTCTTAAACAGCACGCCAACATAACAAGGTTTACATATAACTCCATATTCTACGCACAAACAGCAAAGTAAATAGACAGTAAAACAACAATAAAATCACAATACCATAAGCCTACTCAGTTCCATAGCGGGTCAACCAACTGTAGCGTAGTTTATACGCTTCGTAACCAACGAACTCCTCACCATACTCGAAAAGGTAACGAGAATCATATGTTGCTTGATTTGTTTTAAATATGTTCTCGTCTTCAACAGTTTCGATAATCTTTGTGTACCGATCACAAGCGTCTGCAAAATGACGATTAGCCATTTGGATTTCAACCGATGTTCGTGTAGTGGGCCGGGAACGATGGTTGTTGTATAGCCTCGTGATCATTGCCCATCTTTCTTCATATGTTAAACCCCCTCCACTTTGCATTAGCAACTCATCTCTCTTTTCAACCTCAATATAGGATTTTACGAGGGCCAGCAAATCCTTAGACGAAAAATCTGGAGTAGGAGAATTATTACAAGCACTATTACTAGGTCGTTGATTTACTGGAGAAGGACGCGGAGCTGTAACCGCTCGATGCTGAATCGCGACGGGCACCTCTTCAACTTGTGTATCATGAACTAAACCCTTTTCGTTATCGTTCACTAAGTTTCGTTCGTACTCATCAAAAATCCTTCCCATTTCTTCATCACTTATTTTTGAATTGTCCATGTAACCTGTGCATCAGTAGAATTAGTAGAGTAACTAGAAGTACGAATTTTGTTGATAATAAACGTTACCTTTAAGAAAACAAGAAAATAAATTTTCTCCCTTTACTCTACAACGGTGCTGCTTGAAGCTGTAGAAGGTATGAGATGGATTATCAGATATGGAGTACTTATAAGGGCAATGTACGACCAACATTTACAATTCAACATACTTGAATACGGTTTACAGGGTTCTCGTGTTATTATGGTTGATTCTGTACAATGTCCGGTCACATCATTGCAATTAAGCTCTCAGTCTGTAGCCACAGGGGGTCGTCCTCGATACACTTTATCACTAAAAAGCAGATTCCCTATAGTGTTCCCTACAGTCGTACCAGTGACCGGTTACATCAGTATTTTGTTTGTTTACCTACACAAGCTTTGAAAACCGCAAAGTGTAGCTAGTGACCATTCACACCATAACTAATATTGCAGCTATATATACATTTGTTACTTAGTCACAACTTACCGCACTCAAACACCTTCGAAAAATTATGAAATTTGCCACACTCACATATTGATTCGAAAAATTATGAAATTTGAAATCTAGCAATAACTTGACATCACGGATCCAACAAAAGTGGTTTCGTCGAAATCCGAGGTCATTTGCAAAATTTTCATTTTTAAGGGCCTGAATTCCATAGCGACTGTTAAGAATTTTCAATTGGACATATCTTTTGATTCCCGCTATGAAATCTTGATTTTTCGGATTCGTTGGAAAGATATTCTCGATTAGATCCTAATGTTTTTGGTTTCACTAAAATCCAGATTGTTTTGCACCCGGTACATTCAATTGAAGTTTGAAATTGAATTATCGAACTACCGCGCCATTTTCAATTCTATTTATAATTATATATAATTATTTATATTCTAACGACGACGTATATAATATATACGTTCGAATTATATTCAAAATAAATTTCTCGTCGATATTATTTAAAATATTCTATTTTAAATGTCCAAAATTCACATCACAACAACTGGCCGAATTGACTACTCAATGGCAGAGCCATTATTGGCAACCAATTAGTGCCAACCTTTCACATCACAACAACAGTCCGAATTGAGTACTCAATGACAGAACCATTATTGCCAACCATTTAGTGCCAACCTTTCACATCACAACAACTATCCGAATTGACTACTCAATGACAGAACCATCATGTTGGAACCATTATTGCCACCCATTATTGCCTACATGTACTCTATGTCAGAGATATTTAGTTTACCATCCCTGCTTATATATATCTCTCGTTCGGATACGCTTAGAGATAACAACGAAACTCAACTTATAAAAAAGCAAGCAATGGATCCAAATCTATACTACCATTACTACAAAAACAAGAAGAATCAAACTGATAATTCCGAACTAGAAGTGGAGCAAGAGACGGAGGAGGAGCTGGAACAGCACGCAATGGTTGCGTATTCCAATTATTTCGCTGAAGGCTCAACTAGCAACCATCGGGGTAGCATGCATGGCCGGATTGACCGACGGTATAAGAGAGACTACAAGGATGGACATGAAAGACTAATGAGGGATTACTTCATCGACAATCCAACCTTTGATATAACTTTGTTCCGCCGTCGTTACCGTATGAGTCCGGCTATTTTCTCAAAAATATATCTTAAACTTCACCAGTCAAATCCATATTTCACTTATAGACTGAACGGAGCACAAGAAATCGGCCATTCACCACACATCAAAATCACCTCGGCGTTGAGGATGTTAAGCTATGGAACATCTGGCGATCAAATGGATGAATATTTCAGAATCGCAGCATCAACAGCAATAGAGTGTCTGAAAGAATTCTGTAAAACAGTTGTTGCAGAGTTTGGGAAGGAGTATCTACGGACGCCTGGACCTAACGATATAACCAGGATACTACGCAGGGCAGAAGCCAGAGGATTTCCAGGTATGATTGGAAGTTTAGATTGCATGCATTGGGCTTGGAAAAACTGCCCAACGGGATGGAAAGGAATGTTCACCGGACATAAGAAAGTGCCATCAATGATCCTTGAAGCAGTAGCAACAGACGATTTATGGGTTTGGCATGCTTTTTTTGGAGTCCCAGGTTCATTGAATGATATAAATGTTTTAAAACAATCATATCTTTTCACAGAACTTGCTAACGGATTGTCAACAGATGTTTCATATAAACTTGGTAATATCGAACACAAAACTGGGTACTACCTAGTCGATGGAATATACCCAAAGTGGAGAACTTTGATGCAAGGGTACAAAGTTCCATCGAATGATAAAGAAAGGTATTTCACTGAAAAAGTAGCTAGCTATAGAAAGGACATCGAACGTACGTTTGGTGTTTTACAAGCCCGATTTCATATTTTACGAAATCCTACTCGTTTTCATGATGCAAGAGTGCTTTCAGAAATCATGTATGCTTGTATAATAATACATAACATGATTGTGGAGTCTGAAAGAGGCGGATATAAGAATCAAAAGTCTAATTATCCTGACATGTTTACGGGCTCAAATGCAAAACCCCATAAAGATGTAAACTCAATGGAAGAATATGTTGATATGGTTCAACACATTGAAGATCAAGCTGCACACTTCCAATTGCGTGACCAGTTGGTGGAACATTTGTGGGCGCATAAAGGAAGGAATAGTCGGAATCAGTAGTTGGTACTAGAACTATGTATCAGTGTGTAGTCGTGTACTATGTATCATTTGAACTATCTATCAGTGCGTACTTGAGTCAATAAATGTGGTTTCCAATCATATTGTAGATTGTATCATTATTTCAACTCAACCCAACATATACAGCTCGTACATAAACAACAACTACTACATTAATACTAGAAACAGGTCACAATCATATTACAACTCACCCCAACATATATAGCTAGTACATAAACACCCACCAGCACATAAATACTACAAACAGTTCACAATCATATTACAACTTAACCCAACATACATAGCTAGTCCATATACGAGCCACTAACGCTTCCGCTTCTGCTTCCTTTGTTTTTTCTATACTCTCCAATCTGCTCGGCTACTAGTTCTTGCTGTAGAGGGGTAAGCTTACTAAAATCACATGTAATCATTTTAACATAATTATTCTCTCGCGCCAAAGCTTTCTGCTCCTCCAGCTTCTTTTCTTCCATGGCTTGTTTCTCCGCATGTTCTTGTCTGCGGAGCTCTCGATCATCCCTAACTGCCTTTTGGAAATCTTCGTCGCTACGGTTTCTTTCCACCGAAAATCGAGCTCTATGCTCTTTTGTTGCCTTAGATGAACTCTCCATTGTTTCCATAAATCTAGCAAACTCTACACCTCGTTGCTCCAGCTGAATTGCCTTGGATCTGCCGACAGGTCGTCCATCACTACTTCCAAATAAAGGGTTTCTTTCTTGCGAACTCGGGCCACTTCCTGGACTAGAATCAGAGTAGTTCATCCTTCTAGCTTTGTTCTGCTGCTCAAACATGAAGTTGCTGGGGTTCTTCCACTTCGGCAACCTAGATAGAAGCTCATAACAGTCTTGGAATTTAAATGGATGACCATACTTTTGCTGGTAGGCCTTTCGTGACTCTTCAATCTGTAACACAAAGTGGATATTGTATGAGCGTATGTCATTTCTAACTAATCGATCATAGTATAGTAAGTTATTTTTCAAAGTAATCTACGCTACTTACAACGTCATAAGGTGCAGCACCGCTTTGCTGTCTGTTCTCCAAGGCTGTCAGTATTGCAAGATAGTTCTGACACGCGGCATTCATAACTCTATAACCGCCTCTAAGTGATGCCCATGTTCTATTCCTCGCTTCCAACGAATTGTAGAACTCTGCTACTCTTTCCCAAAATTTCTCACCTTTCATATTATTTCCAACAATGCTGTCTTGTGAAATGCGTATCCACGATTTAGCAAGTGAAACGTACTGCTCGGAAGTAAACTTACATTGTTTTCTTCTTCCATCCGCTGGTATATCTTCCCCTTCAGCATTATCATCCTCAATATCTTCTATTCCGTGATTCGGCTCCGATTCAACTTCGGTTTGGTGTCGTTTACTGAAAATGCTCCTTAAAGACTTCACCTTCTTCTTCTTCTTTTGGTTATATTCGGGACTGATAGGTGCAACGTATTCTTCATTCAATTCTTCAGAATTTGTAACATTTACTTCCTCATTTGCATCTTCCTCCTCCTCCTCCGTAGAAGTCCCAACATTTTCTTCGGTAGTAGGAGAGACATACCCATACGAAAATTGTCTTTGCAGATTTTGCATCGCTTCGCGGTCACGAACCTCGGTCTGTTGCGGAGTTAGGTGAGGTTGTTGACTTTGCTCGGTCTGCATCATCATTGACATATACGACGAATGATCGTCGTACACGCCTACCCCGGGCCGTCGTTGGTAAAACTGTGGCGGGACGGACGATTGGATGGGAGAAAAATTAGGATGATCGAGCGGTTGGTACGGTGGACGGTATGGATAATTTGAATACGGCGAGTAGCCATATTCGTGAGATGGCTGCAACGATTGCTGTTGTTGGATTGACCGTTGCATCGCATACGATGACGAGTGCGGTTGGGACATGAGTTTCTTGTTTATGGTTTTTTTTCCGCTTCGCTTGGGTGCAGACGAAGACATTTTGTTGATGAAGAAGTTGGGAAGGTGGAGTGGTTGTGTGGAGGAGGAAGAAGAAGGAGGTAGGGTGGTTTATAGGGAGGAAGTGAACTAGCCGTTTGGTTGCAACGGCTAGTTCTTATAACGGCAAACTGTTTGCCGTTATAAGATTATAAAGGCAAACACTTTGCCGTTATAATCTTATAACGGCAAAGTGTTTGCCGTTATAATCTTATAACGGCAAACAGTTTGCCGTTATAAGAACCAGCCTCTGTTGGGTGAACCAGCCACGGAGGAGCTCAAAACTAGCCACAGACCAGCCACGGGTGAGTGAACAAGCCACACCCGGTTGCTCCGTGGCTTGTTTAGTAAGTGAACAAGCCATTGTTGGTTGTGCTCTTACAAAAGGTAACGACCTTGATCTTTGATATAAAGGCAACGGTAAACTTGCAACTGGGGCCGAACAGTGTTGATGGATGAGACAAAAATTTGTACTTCCCTAAATTATAGAAATTGGACGAACGGTTTTAGTTTTTCTCCTAAATTTGGAATAGATCACAAAGTTTGTTTTCCACCCAGGTCTAAAAACCTGCTTTAAGTGTTTTGATTTCCCCCTAAAATATAAAACGAATAATTCAGTATGTATTTCAATCCTATAGTATTCAGAATAACAACATAAATGAAAGAGTGAAGGCAAGAAAGAAAAAGACATGGCTATTAAGACTAGGGCTGCACAAAGTATGGGTTGGGTCGGGTTAGACCAAATACTTTATCCGACCCACATAGGTATGGGTTTAAGGTAGTTCAACTCGTACCCGACCCTATATGAGGTTGGATATGGGTTGGGTTGAAGTATGGGTTGGGTCGGGTTAAGTAAGGTTGGGTTGGGTCACTTGAATACAATAAAAAATGAGAATATGAGGGATTTTTTCAAAAAATTATATCAAAATAGTCAGCATAATATATCAGATTTTAGCTAGCATAATGCATTTAAAATAACCGATTCATTACAAGACATATAATTAAAATTTCATTGTAAAACACATCATATGAAATTAATTTACTACATAGTTGAGCAAGTGTTTCATTTTAAAATACATTAAAATGCTCTTTAAAATATATTTATCAAATTCTATTTAGTTTGGATTGACATGAAATATTTTTTTGTACATTTATTATAGAATACATAAACATTATTCTAGGATTATACTATTCTAATTTTAATTGGATGGATATTAAATTAGTTTTTTTAAATAGGTTTGGGTTAGGTTAAAATGAGGTTGGGTTGAACAAAATGTCAAACCCGACCCGCATATAGTATGGGTTACAAATTGTAACCCATATCCGACCCGAACTAGGATGGGTTGGGTTGGGTTTATGTGGGTTGGGTCGGGTTGGTGGGTTGGGTCGGTTTGGATATGGGTTGTGTGCAGCCCTAATTAAGACCATAACCAACAATCTGTTCTGTTCACTTTTTCTCTTTCATCCAAACAAACCACCAAACAACCAGCAATACAAAATCGGTCACAATCAGCCACAAACCACTTAAAAAATATATTATACAATACAAACCGTATAGAACAGCAAACATTTCTTTCATCCAATATTATCCATTTTCACAACAGCAAACAGCGTTTGCATACTTGTTTACTATTAAAAGTTTATAACGGCAAAGACTTTGCCGTTATAAACTTATAACGATAAAGACTTTGCCGTTATAACCTCCAACCTCTGTTCACTCAACCAGCTAAGAACTCATACAAAACTAACCATAGGTGACTGAACAAGCCATACCTGATTGCTCCGTGACTTGTTTACTAACTGAATAAGTCATTATTGGTTGTGCTCTAAGGTTTAACTAATTGCATAGAAAAATTCTAAAGCACAAAACTAAAAATATTTGCAAGAATCAAGAAGGAGCCTGTACTATTTTTAGTTTGAAATAAAAGGACATGATGGCAATGAGCAAATATTCTACTTTATGTCTAATAAAAGGAATTATTGAGTTTTTTCTTCTTCAGATCTGGAAACTTACTAGAGAGTTTTGGCATTTCCCCATAAGCGTAGAATGAATTATTATATATTTTTACTCCTCGAATGTTTGAAGTAACATCGTAAATGAAAGAGTGAACGTAGGAAACCAAAAAGGAGATGTCTATTAGGGTTTGGTAAATTGCAAGGTGCCAAAATTTAGCGGTGGAAATTGAAAAATATCTTCATGGACTGAGGAGATGAAATGGGAGAACTCCTAATAACGATGGCCAAGTATTTAGTGTTTTATGTAATAGGATAGGATAAATAGATAGATGCCTGAATTATCTCGTTAAAAATAGAAAACAAAAGCTTAATCTTAACATCGCATCACCTATTAACAAAATCATGCAGTCATTATCAATAAATAAATAAAAGGTAATTTTTATTCTAATCCACGGTTTTAATAAGTTAATCCACCATTTTACTTTAATAAGTTAATCGACAACTGTTTTGTAAGTTAATCCACGAATGGATTAACTTAAAGATTTCACCCTATCATATAACTTATAATCAATTTTTTTGCTTTTTGTTTTACCATGACATTACAAAATACCTCATTCTACTAGATAATCGAATGCAACAAACATATACGAAAAAAAGGGAACCAGACATGTATCTATCAAATTTTTAAGATTTCAGAAAATAACTAACAACAATCATATGTGATGATGGTCATGTTAAAAAAAAAAAGAAAAAATTGTATACAATTAATCAACTTCAAACAAAAAATAAACAAACTACTTACTGTTATTACGTTGAATTACTCCAATTAAACTTGGATTTAGATGACAGGATTTCATAAACAAGAATACGACGCAAAACGCAGAAAAAAAGACAGAAAAGAAAAAATGTATGATTTTTTAGGTGGATACACTAATTAAAATTAAAATTATAGTAAAAGTCAACGATCCTATTTTATAGGGTGGATTAACTTACTAAAATTGTGGATTAGAATAAAAATTACCTAAATAAAAATATAAGTATACTTCAAGAATTCACTTTCAAACATACATCAACTTTCTTTCAATCATGCTTAATTTTTTTTAAATGAACTTTATTGCTACATTTTCATATACTTCAAGAATATTCCTATCATAACTTTAAAATTCCTTAATTGGGTACATTACAAGGAAAAAGTGAATGTATTATATTTATATATTCACATATAATTATAATTTTAATTACTTCTAAACAAAATTAAGTGACATCTTAGTTAGGAAGATCACCGGTATCGACGAAAGCATTATATAAAAACTTCAAATTACAAATTACAAAATAAAAAATAATAAAAATTAATAAAGCAATGGCAAAATTCGAAAGCCTTATGCTACATCATTAAATTTTGACTTCTTAGAGTATCTTCAGTCTTAACAATGTTGTGAATGCACATCACAATGAAATAATTTTATTTTCATTAATGAAAACATGTTTATATATTGATTTCTTTTAAAAAGATATTAAAAGTTTAACAATAGTTATCACTTAAAATTGTAAGTAACAATTTCTAAAGATAGACGTTCACTTCACAATGTCTAGATTAAAAAAAACGTCTCACATCATATTGCACATTCTAGTTGTTCTAGCATTTGAGAATGAAAATTTATCCATAATGCTTAATACCATTTTGTCATCACTTTACATTAAGGTTTAGCTCAGAACCTAATTTTACCCCGTTACTCCTCATGACACGACAAATGCGATGGATTGGTAACATGTCATTGTCCCATTCAGCTAATTGAAGTTTGGCAATCCATTTGGTTAGTTGATTAATGTAACAAATAGATTTTATTTTTATAAATTAATAACTAGTGCAGACAAAGTCTATTTGAGGTTCTATTTTTGAGTTTTAATCGTATTAAAATGTTCCTTATATTATGGAGTTGGTTCGAACTTAGTTCAACATTTTTTTTTTAAAAATTGGGTACTTATATACAAGTTTCTGTAGTATGTAATATACAATATACAAGTTTCGGTACTTATATGTTTGCAAGTTTCCAATCTACTATCTCTTAAGTTCAAGTCGAAGTGCCTAACAGTTGGAATAATAAAGATGTTGGTTTAAATTTATAAATTTCCAATTTATTTATTTGTTATTGTAAATTATTAATATGTATTATTTATTAAAAAATAAATTAATTAGTTAATTCTAAATCGGTTAAATCAAACATTACAATTCCATGCCCTATAATCAAACACATTCCTCGTCCCCTTTTCATATTCCCTAATCAAAGGTCTTATCATCATTTATAGCAAACACACCTAGAAATCACCTACATTCAATAAAAATCCACTAACTTAATCCATATTTTTTCCTCCTTCAGATATATGAAAAACCATTCTAACAATTTCGTCACCATCTCCAACTCTTTGACCCGGAACACCTCCGAATCCACTTCATTACTACAAATCTAGCCGAAATTGCTAATTCTGATGCTTTTGAAGTAACACTAGATCTTCCAATTTTTCGTGATACAGGAGGAATACTTATTTGTAACTAGACTCTGATATGACTTTGCTTTTCGTTGATGCTACAAGTTACATAGTTAGCATGGCTTAAGGGCAAGGGAAGATGATTATTTTTTACGTAGGATGTGACTATTATTTCACGCTATCATTGTGTTCTTTGATTTTCTTATTAGACTTTTGCAATCACACAATAGTAGATCCAATCTGACAAAAACAAGAATATTTTTGTTTTGAGATTCACTTAGATTATGTTCCACCCACACATGCCATATCATAGCGACAATAACTTGCAGTTACAATTCAAAGCATTGCTTCACTTGCAGTTCTAGTCGCTATCACTACAAGAGCGACTTTGGCTTCCTACGGCTAAAAATCATCGACGGCCTTCACTAGACAAAGTCAACCAAAGCAAAAAACCATCTCCATACAACCTACAACTAACAAAATAGTGATGTCTCTAACGTCGACTTTCATAGCTAAATTAGCTACGGGGCGACATCTAGGGGATCACATAGCAAATTGTGGGCTCTTTGAGGTATGTCGTCCGTCGTAGCAAGCCTAGAAAAAAAAGTTTGTGGCTACTTGTCGCCAACCGTATCAAGTCTGGAAACATAAACCGACACTGGACATTGCCCATCGACACCCAACATGACCGATAAGCCATCACTATTTCCTTGTTGCCTTCCAACAACACTTACTCACAGTACTCATACTCAATCATTCCACAACTCATATGCACTCAAATTTACAACAAATATCCATTCCAAGTAATCCAACATACCATATATTCTCAATTTTACAACACATATCCATATAAATCTCGAAAAACAAACAATGTACCATAAATAAAATAAATACCAATATAGCATATTCACATACCAAACCAAAATATTTGTAACAACCCGTACATACCAAAAAATATATCCATATATCGATGTTCTAATTCCTCCTAACCCCGCGACTCATCCTAGTCCCCAGATATCCACCAATGCTCGGATAGATATGCGATGATCTGCTTATCAAGCATAGTAGTCAGTGCACTCTTCCATCAGTCGTGAAACTCGTCTACCTACAAATGGAGCATAGTGTTCTCCTCCTCCTGCTGCTGCTGTGATCTCCTATAAGCGGCTTGGGTCGTCATTACTTGTAATTTATTTTGTTACGAGTTTGAATTTAGAATTCAGGATTACATGTAAATTATAATTTATTTAATAAAACACTTTACCTCTATATCGAAGCTATATTGTCTATTTCGAGTAGATGGGTCAATGATGGCATCCAAGATATCTCAGCCTTATATCTCTCAGGCGATAGCAAATGATGAATTCACACATTAAATATTCAATTTCAAATTTATCGAATGTGAAACAGAAAGACTTCTTACCACCACACGCTCGGATTAGCATCCATCCAGGTATATGGTTTATTACACTTCTCGTCGGTCTGCTCGACGGCGTGAGTCTGGGTAAACATCTCAGCAAGCGCAAGCTCCCGTTGTAGAGTCAACATCTAACGTTGTACAATTGAACAATGTTACCAATATGATTGGGCATGATATTACAAATACTTATAAATGCAATTCATGATACGTACTAGTTCGCACTGATGCCACTCGATGGACTTAGAACCACCATGGTGCAAAGCACGATTTTTGTTCTTGTTTGTTCGGTTCCACTCTGAAACCTCATGTAAATTTAAATATATGACTAAATCAATTGATATACAAAAATAAAACAAAAGTTAAAAACGAGTTTACATAACTAACCCTCACCCTGGGGGTCTCCCACAACCGAAGAAAACCTGCCCATAACTCCTCGCTTATTATGACTGACTTCTTTTCCTTACTTTTTCTTTATATATGGTGTCTTTATAGTTCTTTCTCATCTTCTTTATATTTATTTAAATCAATTTTAGTACAATATTCTATGTTGTTATAATTATTTCAATTTATTTCTGAAAAACCAATTTAGTAGGATATTTGATCTTGTATATTCATTTCCTGGACTTCTATAAAAACTATTTGACTAGAATATCCATTGTTCAAATATTCATTTCTTAACTTTTTTTGAAATTGTCTTTTGTATAATATTTGTTGTTACCATAATAATTGCTTAACTTTTTAGAAAATCAATTTTAGAAGAATATTTGATCTTGTATATCCATTTTTTGACTTCTTACAAAATCGATTTTTTCAGAATATTTTTTGTTATTATATATACTTCTAAACTATTTACAAAATCGATTTCAATACATTATTTTTGTTTTTATGATCATTTCAATTTTTTTTAAGAAAAGGAGTTTAGTAGGATATTTTATTTTATTAAATTCACTTTTAAACATTGAAGAAACTCGATTTCAGTATAATATTTGTCATTGTTTAATTCATTTCTAACTTCTTAACAAAATTGATTCAAGTATATAATATTTATAAACTTTTTTAAACTAAATTACAAACTTTAAAACATTTTTTATAATTCACATAAGTGTTAAAATTTTAAACTATAACAGACATTATTTTGTGTCTAACATTCATGTATAATTTTACCAGTACTTATATTAACCAATAATTATATTCCAATTTTTGGAATTTACATCAACCATATTTTCTTATGACATATTCAAAAAAACCACTAACTATCTGCATCCTCGACGAGCAATATTATCATTAACAAATTTGCACTATTCATCGATTTCTAATCAATAATCAATAAATTTCCTAGTTTAGATTTAACTACATCCCTAAATAAACAACTAATATATTGTTATCATCTAGTGATAGTTTTATAACATATTCAAACACATGAATGTCAAAAATCTACCGAAATAGGGTATAAAACCATAACTAAACTACCAAAATTTAAATTAAGCAACCAAAAAAGAAAGAAAGAATGTAGTCAACGATGGAATAGGTGCAGCAGCAGCTTGCGGCTACTGGCGACGGTGGAAAATCCAGGCGACGACGATGAAAAATTGGGTTTTTGGCATTCAAAGGTGTTTTGGGGTGGGGAGAGATAGTGAGCTGCTGTGTTTCCATCTCATGATTTTTTTAATTGGGTTATGGTTGGCAGCAAAAGGCGTCTTCTTTTTTAGTCGAGGCCAGCCGAGCTGCTGTTTTCATATTTCCTATTAGTGTACTTAATAGTTTGTCAAATTTGCTTTGAGTATTAACAGTGATTTTTTGTATATTTTAGGCATAAGAATATTGATATTTTGGGAGCATTGACGCAATATCATATTTGACGATTCTTATCCTGAATCGGCTTATGTATTCCTAGCCGAATGCACACAAAATTCTCCACTATGGCTAGGTTACCACTTCCTACCACAAATTCATAATATTTAATATTGTAGATAGTTGGGAAGTGAAATTTTAAAGATGCACTTATAAAACAAAAGGATTCCATTTAGGAAATGAAATAGTTGGTGGGTAGACATTTCCTATTCGTTCGACATTTCAGCGCCTCCGGTATGTCGTGAAGGAGACTGAAATCCAACTTCTCTGTTTAGAACTGATAAATCTGATTGTTGAAGAAACCAAGAGTTCACGTATGTGTATTTTCTAAAACAATTACAGGAGACTCAACAGAATCTTCTTTAGGTTAACAGTCAAATAAGTGATCTCACATGACGACGTGCAGTGGACTTTTGTTTTGAGTATATTGTGGACTATAATTGTCCAAATCATATTTTAGTTATGGTTAATTAAAAGAAAACGTTGTCATAAATGGGCATAAGTTAAATCATTCCAAGTGAAATGAAACGTAATTTAAAAGTGGATTCTATTTTTTGAAAAGAATGTTAGTATCATCGTAATGATGGACAACATAAAGATAAAATATTCGGCCAAAAAAATTTTCAATCAACAACTTTTACCAGATTGAACTATCGACCTAAATATTTGAATTCACAATTGAGTCAAATGTTTGGGACACTAAATGAACACTAGATATCTTAATGAGATAAAGGGGATAAAGAAAAAACATACAATATACCATAACTTATGAGTTTCTCTTTAAAAGACAAAAAATTGAGGTTCATCATATAATTTGCAAGCAATCAAAGTCGCGTCCACTACGATGCTTCAGAGAAGTCTGTATATGCTACAATATATATTTAAAATGTATCCCAAGGTTGAGCTCACACTTGGGAGTCATATGACATAGCTCTTACCTTTCGAAAGAAAATAATTTACTTAAAAAATTTAGAAATGTTATAATTTATTGTTGTGAATAAATTAGTATAATGGTTGTAGTAATTATTATTATTATTATTATTGTCATGTACAATCATTTCTAAGAGGAAAAAAAATTGAATTATAAAATATGTAGGTGTATATATTTTTTAAGAGACAACTTGGTTATGTTTCCTGTTAAGTTTCAGAATACATCAAACATCCCTTTCTAAAAACATCATAAATTAGAATCCTGTTTTTCGAAAATCTTCAAAAAAAATCAAAATTCAACATAAAAAAACTACCAAACTTTAAAATCTAATTCAATTTATAACCAATTTCGTATTCATGTACGTAAGAGAAGTAAAAAATGCTTCAACATAAAAAAAAAAAAAAAGTTCATGCTTTAGCAAAACATGCAAGAATAGCTACAACTTTTTAGAAAGCAGCAGACATCATTGCAATTACAACTAATATGCTTTTATGTAGAAAAAAAAAGCAACTTTACGGAAAATTGTAGGCACGTCTGCGTCTTTTTGATATGTTGGGAGATGCCTGTAATACACTATAAGAATAGTTGTAGATATATATGTTTGCATTTTTCACTATAAATGCATACATTTTTGCAACTTTTTTTTTTTAGAGTCTACAATATTCTACGGGTTTAGTCGTACATATATTTGCACTTTTTCACAAGTGTATACTTTTTTGCAACAACTATTTTTCTTTTCTAGCAGCCTTCTTTTAATATCACTATTTTTTGAATTTCTTTAAGCAGTGACGCAAAAAACACGAAAATAATATTACTACAATTTTAGAGATCCACTTTACATCAAAAATTACATAAGGATTGACCATATCATTTTTGACTTTAGGGGCCCACCTTCAATTTCTAGAAAATTAACAAATAAAATTTGTAGTTGCATATATTTATTTAATCACTTTGGGGCTAACATAATTGTAACACCCCACCTCCGCTAGGGTCACTCACAAAGGGAATGCACTAGGTTTGGTGAAGCATTATCGAGGTAAACATGCACAGAAATATTACAAGACAGAACATATATAAAACAGCGGAAGTGAAACAAATTTCATTTACCTTATAAAACAAGGTCTAAAACCTTTTACATCAGAATACATCAAAACCTGTCTTGCAATAATAAAGAAGCATACAACCTTTTCATAAATTATTCCCCAAGTGAAATAGTAAAGCAGCCATAGCCAAGAAAAGTCCAAGCCATACAAGATGACCTTCAACAGAAGAAGTCCGAACTAACAACAGCATTTCCTCCCTGAAACCTGGGGGGAACGGAACACAAAGAGGCGAAAGAAAACGGGGTCAGTCATAAAGACTGGTAAGTCCTATCTACTTCCAGTATAGAAACAGGTAAAGGTAACGTGACATGCATAAACTGAAAGTAAACATAAGGATGATGACAAGGTAGATAAGCTAAACCAAGATAACTGGATGAGCTACTGTAGCAAGATAAGCTAAGGTATCATGATAAACTACATGTCAAGATAAATCAAGGTATCACATCGTCAGGTTTCTATCAAGTATACTATCCCAAGGTATCTATCATGTATAACATCCCACGGTATCTATCATGTATAACATCCCACGGTATCTATCATGTATATTTGCTCTGCACCCCTCGTACTAGTATCCCAACCCGCGTCATGTGTTAACTATGAGTGTCCCTTTCCCAATGTCATGTAATGGTCCATGTCAACCTAATATATAGCATATGTAGGTTTTTCCAACTCGTATGTTTCTTTCCATGTATTAGTTCAGTCCTTTGCCGTAGGCCGTACGGGCTTTCCTATGTAAATCTATACCACCTCAACGTAGTATCATTTTATCCTTGAAGTTGTTTTGGACTGCTACCCTTGATCTGGTTATGTTTTCTTACCATGAACTATTGCGTGTTCACTTAGGATTTATGCCACCTAGGAACACTAGGGATTATGCTACCTAATGAACGTTTCCGTGTCTCGGTTTGGGTTCAGCCACCTAGGGCCACTAGGGATTATGCCACCCGTCAACCGCGCCCTTTATCCCGCGTATGTATCGTGCATCGTTTTCCATGTCTAGACGCACATGTTCCTCAACGTGCCATTCGAGTTCCGTGCCAGGGCAAATCAAGAAATACGGGACTCGGTCGGGAGCTTTAAGTCGTCTGCAGATGCAGATATCAAGGTCTGTTTTTGTACTCGTGGCTATGGTCCCACGTGACCCCTCCCTCAACTACTGAAAGGCAATCCAAGAAGAATCATGTATGAGAACTACATCCCGGCCCCACTATAGCCCCACTTTCCTATGGGCCAACCTCACCCATGACTCGATAGCAAGAACATGGTATGTTGGGTGTGACGGCCCGCCTCGCACCAGTCTGCATTTCCTCCAGGAGTGCGCTGTACACATGCCCGACTAGCACAAGACGGTCGTCAGAAGAAAGGAAAGAAGAGAATGAACTAATCAAAGAACCTGTAGAATGTCTCACAGCGCATGGGACAAAATATAATAATAACATACTTGACATAAAACAGGCGAGACAGTGCATAAGCTGATAACTAATAATCAATGTCAACATCAAAGCAGCGGAAATCCATATACAGCTTATTACAACTTTCCAAATTTACTGTCTCTAACCAAAAGAAAGCTAGAATAGAAGATACACCAACAATGCCCAAGCAGTGATCTTCAACAACACAGGGAGAATATTATGTATATAGTACGTGGAAGCCTCCTGCTCGTCTCCGGATCATCTACCCGTGCATCACCAGCTAACCTGTCTCTAGTCTGCTCGTGTGAGCACCCAGAGTAATAAGAAGAGACATAAAACTCTGGGTCAGACATAAAGCCTGGTATGAGCGATAAGCATCTAAACAGAGTAATAACAGGTATACTAAACCATACCTGAACCTGGACCTGCAACCAAAGAGTTAGTACCACATACCGTACAATACTCCAAGGTGCCATAATAAATAGTGTAAGAATACGGGGGTGGGGTGTGCATGTCAAAATGATAGCAAACAAATCATCCATAACAACCATTCTCGCATCTCTCACTCAGTGCGTAAAGCGTACGGCATCTACCACTTTGAAACACTAGACAAACTGAGGCAACGACGAATCCCGACTTGTAGAAACCCTGCTATGACCAAGCCAAACACTTGGAGTCATGACCAAACATTTCAATGACCCACTTCATTGGTCGTAGCCCTTGGTTCTACCAATGCCATAATGGCCCTGAATCCGCCTTCGTACCTCCTACCATAGTGGTCCAAAGCTATAGGTGTCGATAACTCCTTAGCACGCGTCCCGCAGCAAAGCCCAACCATGAAGTGAACTCGTTGATTCCCATCTGAATCTTAAGCTCGAACTTCTCATTTGGACTTCCTTTGCATCTCGGGTTTGGTCGAATTGGAGTGGGTCTTCAGAAGAGTTGTCTTGCAGTAGCAGCTCTAGAATTCGGTTCGGTTCGGTCACCCATGCTCGGTTCGGTTCGGAGTGCCACCTTCCTCTTGTCTTCTTTCATTCAATTCGGGTCGGGTACTTCGCTCCGGGTCGGGTCGGGGTCCTCCTCCAGGTCGGGTCGGGTGTCCTTCCCTCCAGCGCTCCAATCCCTGGCTTGTTTCTTCACGTATTCCGATCCGATCCCTCCTTGCCGTCTGATCCGCGTGGCCTTCCCTCTTGCTAGTTCTCCTGAGTGTTTGCTTCCGATCCGAGCCCTGCATCTCAATCGATCCGATCTGGCCTCCAATCACTCTTCCGATCCGATCCGCTCCCTAGTTCCGATCCCCTTGTCCACCCCAACTCTAAGTGAACAGCCTTCCCTTTTGCCAAGCCTTCTCCAGCGACAAGTCCCAATCCAGTTCGAATCCCCTTGGTCAGTTCACAAATCCGATCCGACCCCCTTTCTCCGATCCGAACCGGTTCGGAACCTGCACACTTCTGCAACTTTCCAGCGAGCTTTTTACGCCATTCGACGACGTTTTCGAGCAATTTAACTATTCTAATCAATCATGAAACATACCATAGAGTCATAGTAACATGTAATAGCAACCACAAACAACAAACAACAATTTAAATGAATCAAAATGAATCAAAAGTGGCTAAAACCTCATATTTTCCCTTAAGCACTCTTAATCATGTTTAGGCATACAATTAACAAAACACATCGAAATTATCTCAAATTTCTAACAGAGCCTTAAAACATTATTTTAGAATTTTAAGAATTTTTCCAGAATTTATTTACGTATAAATTCGCTAATCTTCACTAATTACCCTTAATCACCGTAATTAGTGCAAAAACTATGCAAATCACTCACCTTGGCCACAAATGAAATTCTCAGAACTAAAACTCCTCTGATTTAGGGCGAATACTGATGTCTAACAGCGGCTCCAACCTTGCTTTGGTGCTTTTTCTCCTTAATTTGGTGTTGCTAAGCCTAATCTTCAATTAGTGAGTGATTTGGGGTGTTTTAGATGTAGGAAGCCATTACTAAGGTCTCAAGGAGGTTTGTGGCGGCTCAAAACTGAAATGAAAGTGATAACCTAACCCTAATCAGACCTCCTATACCTCTAAACCCGAAATTCCCCTTGGGCCTAGCTGCTAATTACCCGCTTAAGCCCAATTAAGCTGTCTTTCACCATCTGAAACTCGTTTCAGCCATATCTCCCAAACGGTAAGTCCGTTTGGCTAATGTGACCACTCTACGGAAAGAGAAACCATCATCCGAAGCCAATGGAAGTGGTTTCAGGTCAAAATTCCTTTCCGGTCAAAAGTTATGGCCAAAACAGTGCCAACTAGGGGTAAAATGGTCATTTAAAAATCGGGAAAAATCATGAACATGGGAAATGACCCCAATAGTCGTCTCCCAAAGTTACATGACCATACGACTTCGTATGTGAAAGAAATAAATATCCTACGATCCTATGACGCGTAGAATACGGGTCGTTACACTCTCCCCCCCTTAAGAAATTTCGCCCCCGAAATTCCTTAACCCAAAACATACAAAGGATCCCGCATGCCTAACAACCACATATAACAAAAATCAAACATGCAAAACAAGCAAACAAGCCTATCCTAGCATGCGGAAAAACTAAATCGAAGTCAAAATCTTACCAGGCAAAGAGTTCAGGATAAGTCTTCCTAATGTTCTCCTCTGTCTCCCAAGTACAATCGTTCTCGTCCTCGCCCCACTGAACCTTGACTAGTTTCACCGCCTTCCTTCGAAGTTGCTTCATGTCGTGCTCGACAATACGGGCCGGCTTGCGGTTCCCAACCGCCTCGGGTTCTACTTCGAAGTCCTCTAACTGATCAGGTGAAATAGTCATGTCTGAGTCGTGAACGAACTTCCTTAGTTGGGAAACATGAAATACGTTATGAACTCCCGCCATCTTCTTCGGTAAGTCAATTCTATATGCCAAATTCCCGACTAATTCAAGAACAGGGAATGGGCCAACAAATCTTGGTGCCAACTTGCCTCTCCTGCCAAATCGTATTACGCTCTTCAACGGAGAAATCTTGACAAACACCAAGTCGCCAACGGAGAATTTTAAGTCTCTTCTCCTCTTATCAGCATAGCTCTTCTGCCTATCCTGGGCAGCCTTCATTCGTTGTTGAATGACCTTGATCTTATCCGACGTTTCTCTCACCACCTCTGGTCCAAGCATAAACTTCTCGCCAGTCTCTATCCAACATGATGGTGAGTTACACGGTCTTCCGTACAAAGCTTCAAACGGAGCCATACCGATACTGGATTGGTAACTATTATTATATGCAAACTCTACTAGATGCAAATGGTCATCCCATGATCCACCAAAATCCAATATACATGCTCTCAAGAGATCTTCCAAAATACGATTCACCCTCTCCGTCTGACCGTCGGTCTGAGGATGATATGCGGTACTGAGATGTAACTCTGACCCTAGAGCCTCTTGTAAGCTCTTCCAAAACCCACTAGTGAACAACGGGTCTCGGTCGCTCACAATGCCTTTAGGTATTCCATGAAATCTCACTACCCACTTCATATACAGTTCTGCTAACTTAGCTGCCGTTCTGGTCGATTTGACTGGTATAAATCTTGCACTTTTAGTCAGTCGGTCTACAATTACCCAAATGCTGTCATATCCCGATCTAGTCCTTGGTAACCCATCGATGAAATCCATCGAGACTTGCTCCCATTTCCATTCGGGAATTGCCAAGGGCTGTAACAACCCACTAGGCTTCTTTTGCTCGGCTTTAACTAGCTGGCAATTCATGCACTTGGATATAAACTTCCCAACGTCTCTTTTCATCCCTTCCCAGTAGTAGGTCTGCTTCATATCTCGATACATCTTATTACCACCGGGGTGTATAGTCAGCTTTGAGTGATGACATTCTCTAAGCACTTCATCTCTCAATCCAGTGACATTGGGTACAACAAGCTTTCCATCCTTTCTAAGCCATCTATCTCGATCAAGCCCATACTTGTTCACCTCCTCATCGATACCCATCTCTAACTTGGAGATGATTTCCAATAGGTTAGGATCGTCCCTCTGACTAGAGCCGATCCGCTCAATCAAAGTGGGTCTGACCGTCAAACTCGCTAACATTTCTGGATCCAATTCGCACTTTGGTCTGAAATCAAACCCCGCGATAAACTCCAGTTGCTTCCGTTCAAGGAACATAGCCCCTAAGCTGGCATGTCTCCTACTCAATGCATCAGCCACCGCATTGCCCTTTCCTGGTGTGTATGCGATGTCAAAATCGTAGGAAGCTAAGAACTCTAACCATCTCTGCTGACGGAGATTTAAATCCTTCTGGGAGAATAGATACTTTAACGACTTATGATCCGTAAATAGCTCAAACCTTTCTCCCAAGAGATAGTGTCTCCACATCTTTAACGCGAACACGATCGCTGCCAATTCTAAATCATGGGTAGGGTATCTTCTCTCGTGCGGTTTCAATTGCCGACTTGCATAAGCTACAACCCTACCGCCTTGCATCAATACAACACCCAGTCCGGTACCACAGGCATCCGTGTATACCGTCATCTCTTCATCCCCCTTAGGAATGACTAACACTGGTGCGCTTGTCAACTTGTCCTTTAGACTTTTGAATGCATTCTCGCACCTTTCATCCCAGACAAAAGCTTGATTCTTCTTGGTCAACCGGGTCAATGGTGCTGCTATCTTGGAGAAACCTTGGATAAACTTACGATAATATCCCGCTAACCCCAAGAAACTTCTTACATCAGTTGCATTCTTGGGCGTAGGCCAATCTTGTACCGTAGCCACCTTCGCTGGGTCCACGGCAATACCATCCTCTGATACGATATGGCCCAAGAACCTCACTTCCCTCTTCCAGAAGTGACACTTAGAAAACTTTGCTTTCAATTGGTGTTTTCTCAACACCTCCATCGCTACTCTTAAATGTTCCTTGTGTTCCTCCTCTGTCCTCGAATAGACCAAAATATCATCAACGAACACAAGGACAGACTTATTCAGCTGATCTCTGAATACCCTATTCATAAGGTCCACAAAATATGCTGGGGCATTAGTCAGCCCAAATGGCATATCCAACCACTCATAAAATCCAGACGGCGTTCGAAATGCCGTTTTAGCTATACTCTCAGCTCCCACTCTAAGCTGATGAAAACCTGTCGCGAGATCCAACTGAGAAAATACTCTCGCGCCACTCAACTGATCAAACAAATCATCTATCCGCGGTAGAGGATACTTGTTCTTCCTCGTCACTTTATTCAATTCGCGGTAGTCTACACACAAACGAAGGGAACCATCCGCCTTGGTAGCAAACACAACTGGTGCTCCCCATTCAGAAACACTCCTTCTGATAAATCCCTTCTTCAAATGATCGCTGACTTGCACCTCGAGCTCTCGCTGCTCCCTTGGTGCCATACGACGAAGTGGCATCACTATAGGCCTGGCATCTTTTACCAAATCAATACGGAACTCAATCTCTCGGTGTGGTGGAAGTCCGGTCACTTCTTCGAAAACATCCGGATACTGGCCAACCACGGGCAAACCTGACAACTCACTATGCGGAATGTCGAGGGAGTTTAGAAAACTAGCCAATACCCCCTTACTGGGTAGACCACCAAACACTATCCTCCGCCCATCATCCGCTCTAGCTGTCACCAACAAGCCCTCACAGTCTACCACCACCCCATATCTTTGGAGCCAATCTACTCCCAGAATAATGCCAAACCCAGTAAAGCCCAAAACAAAGCAATCACAAACAAACATGCATCCATGACTCGATAAGACCACATTACGACAAATCATGCTAAGGCTAGTAGAACCACCAATCGGGTTCGTCACTACTAAGGGTCTATCGACAATCTCGGGCTCCAATCCCAACCTACCTACCAGGTCACTAGATATGAAGGAACTGGAAGCTCCGGTATCAAACAAAACTCTAACAGGAACATCATAAACAGAAAGCATACCTTGAATGACGACATTCTTTCCCTTCTCCGCCGCAGTTGGGGCATTCGACGAAGAAGGAATAGCATTAAGGGCATATGCTTTCACCATTTGCTTTTCTTTAGGGGGCTGTGGACACTTGTCCTTGTGATGTCCCATTTGGCCACAGTTGAAGCACTTCCTATCCGCTGGCTTGGCCCGACAATTACTAGCATAATGGCCCTTCTTACCACAGCTGAAGCACTCCACATCTTGCTTATTCTTTTTCTTCTGGCCATCCTTAGCCTGATTCTGCTTTCTCTTATTCTGGGAACCACCTTTACCTCCACCACTAGCTTGTGGCTTTGGCTCATCTACGGATGCAACCTCAGTCTTCGACTTAGGGTAGAGACTTTCTGATCTTAACGCTTTCCCCACAATCGATTCAAACGTCTCATCGATGTGGTTAATAAGCTTTTCCCCTAAGTACTGATCCAAACCAGTTATGAATTTCTCATTCTTTTTCTCGGCAGTATCAATAAGAGATAATCCATACTTTGACAAAGTGTCAAACTCAGCAATATACTCCGAGACAGCTCTGCCATTCTGCTTGAGCTCCAAGAATTTCTTAAACAGCATTGACTTCTGAGCAGCTGGAATGAACTTCTCACTAAAGCGAGCCTTAAACTGCTCCCAAGTAATCTGGTCTTCGTGAGTAGCTGCCTTTATAGCATTCCACCAATTCATTGCCCGCCCTTGCAGCTGACGGGACGCTAGCCTCCTCTTCATCGCATCCTCGATACCCAAATCCTCGAAGATACGTTCGCAACTATCCAACCAATCTTGAACATCCGTAGCCGACTCCGTTCCGTGGAACGGCTTCCCACCAAGGCTAGTATAATCCTTATTCAGCTTGGCGAAGTCGACTCTTGGCGCCTGCACTATTGGACCACCACCATTTCCACCATTGGGAGCTGCCCTCTGCACCTCTCTAAGCATCTCTCTCATGAGGTCAGTAAACATCGTCCTCATGTCAGCAGCATTCCCATTATTGGTTCCCCTACCAGCACCTCTAGTATCTCGGCTCATCGTCGATCTGAAAAAGGAAACGATTAACGATTCCATAGTGGTGCTAGTGCAGTACGACTTCATCCTTATACTACCAATAGTATATATATATATAGCTTTTAAAAACCAAAGTAATCACAAATACGCTCTCTCGTATACGTATATTATCTCTCCCTGATAACTTCCCTAGATTAACTACGCAACCTAGAGCTCTGATACCAAGTGTGACGGCCCGCCTCGCACCAGTCTGCATTTCCTCCAGGAGTGCGCTGTACACATGCCCGACTAGCACAAGACGGTCGTCAGAAGAAAGGAAAGAAGAGAATGAACTAATCAAAGAACCTGTAGAATGTCTCACAGCGCATGGGACAAAATATAATAATAACATACTTGACATAAAACAGGCGAGACAGTGCATAAGCTGATAACTAATAATCAATGTCAACATCAAAGCAGCGGAAATCCATATACAGCTTATTACAACTTTCCAAATTTACTGTCTCTAACCAAAAGAAAGCTAGAATAGAAGATACACCAACAATGCCCAAGCAGTGATCTTCAACAACACAGGGAGAATATTATGTATATAGTACGTGGAAGCCTCCTGCTCGTCTCCGGATCATCTACCCGTGCATCACCAGCTAACCTGTCTCTAGTCTGCTCGTGTGAGCACCCAGAGTAATAAGAAGAGACATAAAACTCTGGGTCAGACATAAAGCCTGGTATGAGCGATAAGCATCTAAACAGAGTAATAACAGGTATACTAAACCATACCTGAACCTGGACCTGCAACCAAAGAGTTAGTACCACATACCGTACAATACTCCAAGGTGCCATAATAAATAGTGTAAGAATACGGGGGTGGGGTGTGCATGTCAAAATGATAGCAAACAAATCATCCATAACAACCATTCTCGCATCTCTCACTCAGTGCGTAAAGCGTACGGCATCTACCACTTTGAAACACTAGACAAACTGAGGCAACGACGAATCCCGACTTGTAGAAACCCTGCTATGACCAAGCCAAACACTTGGAGTCATGACCAAACATTTCAATGACCCACTTCATTGGTCGTAGCCCTTGGTTCTACCAATGCCATAATGGCCCTGAATCCGCCTTCGTACCTCCTACCATAGTGGTCCAAAGCTATAGGTGTCGATAACTCCTTAGCACGCGTCCCGCAGCAAAGCCCAACCATGAAGTGAACTCGTTGATTCCCATCTGAATCTTAAGCTCGAACTTCTCATTTGGACTTCCTTTGCATCTCGGGTTTGGTCGAATTGGAGTGGGTCTTCAGAAGAGTTGTCTTGCAGTAGCAGCTCTAGAATTCGGTTCGGTTCGGTCACCCATGCTCGGTTCGGTTCGGAGTGCCACCTTCCTCTTGTCTTCTTTCATTCAATTCGGGTCGGGTACTTCGCTCCGGGTCGGGTCGGGGTCCTCCTCCAGGTCGGGTCGGGTGTCCTTCCCTCCAGCGCTCCAATCCCTGGCTTGTTTCTTCACGTATTCCGATCCGATCCCTCCTTGCCGTCTGATCCGCGTGGCCTTCCCTCTTGCTAGTTCTCCTGAGTGTTTGCTTCCGATCCGAGCCCTGCATCTCAATCGATCCGATCTGGCCTCCAATCACTCTTCCGATCCGATCCGCTCCCTAGTTCCGATCCCCTTGTCCACCCCAACTCTAAGTGAACAGCCTTCCCTTTTGCCAAGCCTTCTCCAGCGACAAGTCCCAATCCAGTTCGAATCCCCTTGGTCAGTTCACAAATCCGATCCGACCCCCTTTCTCCGATCCGAACCGGTTCGGAACCTGCACACTTCTGCAACTTTCCAGCGAGCTTTTTACGCCATTCGACGACGTTTTCGAGCAATTTAACTATTCTAATCAATCATGAAACATACCATAGAGTCATAGTAACATGTAATAGCAACCACAAACAACAAACAACAATTTAAATGAATCAAAATGAATCAAAAGTGGCTAAAACCTCATATTTTCCCTTAAGCACTCTTAATCATGTTTAGGCATACAATTAACAAAACACATCGAAATTATCTCAAATTTCTAACAGAGCCTTAAAACATTATTTTAGAATTTTAAGAATTTTTCCAGAATTTATTTACGTATAAATTCGCTAATCTTCACTAATTACCCTTAATCACCGTAATTAGTGCAAAAACTATGCAAATCACTCACCTTGGCCACAAATGAAATTCTCAGAACTAAAACTCCTCTGATTTAGGGCGAATACTGATGTCTAACAGCGGCTCCAACCTTGCTTTGGTGCTTTTTCTCCTTAATTTGGTGTTGCTAAGCCTAATCTTCAATTAGTGAGTGATTTGGGGTGTTTTAGATGTAGGAAGCCATTACTAAGGTCTCAAGGAGGTTTGTGGCGGCTCAAAACTGAAATGAAAGTGATAACCTAACCCTAATCAGACCTCCTATACCTCTAAACCCGAAATTCCCCTTGGGCCTAGCTGCTAATTACCCGCTTAAGCCCAATTAAGCTGTCTTTCACCATCTGAAACTCGTTTCAGCCATATCTCCCAAACGGTAAGTCCGTTTGGCTAATGTGACCACTCTACGGAAAGAGAAACCATCATCCGAAGCCAATGGAAGTGGTTTCAGGTCAAAATTCCTTTCCGGTCAAAAGTTATGGCCAAAACAGTGCCAACTAGGGGTAAAATGGTCATTTAAAAATCGGGAAAAATCATGAACATGGGAAATGACCCCAATAGTCGTCTCCCAAAGTTACATGACCATACGACTTCGTATGTGAAAGAAATAAATATCCTACGATCCTATGACGCGTAGAATACGGGTCGTTACATTGGGAGTTCTCTGCCTTTCCGTTCGTACACGATTGACTAAAGATGGTAGGTAGTCGGCGACGTGCTATCCAGGGCAAAATCAAGTATCGTCGACTCCACGCTAATCCATCCCAGTCTTTAGGTCGCTCGCATAGCAACCAAGGCATACTCTGGGCTCTTCTACCGCAGACCTTAACCTCTGTGAGGCCGGGTTTCATGGACCACCTGCCACCTCATAGAGGGATACCAAGAGTACCCTCACGTACCCCGAAGCTACCGCTTCGTCAACCAATTCGCTGGAGCTTTTTATCCAAGTCAGATAAGTTGCTCCTCCTCGTATACTAAGCGATGACCTACCGTATCAGGTTACTCATCTCTTTATGAACTAGTCCCATGTCCTTGGCTAAGAATTATTACTTAGTTATAACTAAGGTTTACCACTTAGCTTCTTTTCCCCGTTACCCTTGATTAACCACGATTTTCTACCTAGTTCCTCTCACTAGGGTTTTGTCTATGGGGCTGAGTGTTGTTATTCAGGTTCATGACTTAGCCCGTCTACGAATCATGTCAAGATTGTCTAAGTATTTAAGTTCAAGGTTTAGCCCTAGAAGTTTGTTAAGTGTATTAAGAGGCTCATGACTTAACCCTACCAAGTCAAATTGGTTAAGTATTTATTTGTCTTAACCCTATCAGATTATCATGTTAGATTGATTAAGCATAGATTATCTTAATGCCATCAGATTATCGAGTCGGATTGGTTAAGTATAGGTTAACTTAACCCCATCCACTAACCGTATTACCATGGTTAAGTTTATTTAAAAGGTCTTGTGACTTAACCCTATCAGGTCCGCATATTAGATTGGTTAAGTATAGGTTACTTAACCTCATCAAATCATCATGTATAATTGGTTAAGTATAAGTTACTTAACCCCATTAAATTACCATGTTAAGTTGGTTAAGTATTGGTTACTTAACCTCTTTGAATTACCACGTTTAGATTGGTTAAGTGCTCAACTTAACCCCATCGAATTACCGTGTTTAGATTAGTTAAGTGAAGGTTACTTAACCCCATCTAATTACCGTGTTTAGATTAGTTAAGTCTAAGTTACTTAACTCCATCTAATTACCGTGTTAGATTAGTTAAGTATGGATTACTTAACCTCATCGAATTTACCGTGTTTAGATTAGTTAAATGTGGGTTACTTAACCCCATCTAATTACCGTGTTTAGATTAGTTAAGTCTAAGTTACTTAACTCCATCTAATTACAGTGTTAGATTAGTTAAGTATGGATTACTTAACCTCATCAAATTTACCGTGTTTAGATTAGTTAAGTGTGGGTTACTTAACCCCATCTAATTACCAAGTCGGATTAGTTAAACGTAAATTACTTAACCCCCATCCCCTAATTGTCTTGTATGGTTAAGTGTCATTAAGAAATCAAGCCCGGTCCCACTTAACCTACCCATTCGTGTCATATCGGTTAAGTGTCATTAGTCAAATTTACTTAACCTTATCATGTGGCATTAATTTAATTAATGCACTCTCAACCTCTCACATTAGACCTTGTTGTGGTTACTAGTTAAGCCGGGCGGGTCCGGGTAGTTTTACACCACAACCTAGTCTAACCTCGGGTCTTAAGCGCGACATGACCAACTTCTCACATTGGATCCTATTGTTTGTAGCCACTAGTTAAGCCGGGCGGGTCCAGGTAGATTTATGCTACAAACTCAACCCAACCTCGAGTTGGCCACTTTCATGTTTGGTCTAGTGTCTTTTTTTTACACTTACAACCCACCCATGTCTAGTTCAAGTTCCATGTTTTCCCACGTGTCATGATCATATTTAAATGTATCATGAATGTCATGTTCTCATGTAAGCCCCATGTCAAGTTTTTTCATGTCATACCCGTGTTTCTTCCTAAGCTACCCAAACGTATTTCCAACCCAAGTGGAAGCGAGTCACATAGTAGGGTATTATGCCAACATATTGGCCACAAACATGCATAGTATCATAAGGGAATTTGGCCACAAACATGCATAGTATCATAAGGGAATTTGGCCACAAGCATGCATAGTTTCATAAGGGGATTTGGCCACAAACATGCATAGTGTCATAAGTGAATTTGGCCACAAACATGCATGATACATAAGGGGTTTGGGTTCATTTACATGCATAAGCCCCAAAGTCAAGTCTTTGCCAATGTTTTCACAAGTCAAGTGGTTCCCAAAGGTTCATGCTAACATTTCATAGATAAAGATTCAAACTTGCAAGATATACTAGGTTAAACATAGCATGAATGACATGATTAAGTCGCTACAACTTAGCCTAAGGTCATAGATCATAAAAAAAAGGCAAATTTAGGTTCACATAAGCTAGCATACTTATGTTTCATCGCATTTTATCCCATGTCACATTAGAACCACCGTTAGAATCTACAAGTAGCTAGAACTTACATAGCGTGGCAAGAGGGCTAGGAGCATGAATCGTTTTGAAAAAGAAAGGTGGCTCCTTTGATGAAGAACCGTCATGAAATCGCCATAGCAACGTTGATTTGGCCTCGATTTGGTGTAGCAAGCTTGCACCTTTTGATTCGGATCCGATTTAAAGGCATAGTCTCTTGGGGTTGGAGATGGAGGCCATGATCACTTGGCATTTGGGCAGCACTTCGTGGCATGAGTGATTTGTGAGGGTTTAGGGTAGGCTTAGGGGACTTTTTATAGAGATTAGGAGTAGTTTAGGCCCTTAGATTAACCCTAGAATGGATCCAAGCCCTCAAAAATCGTCACAAGCCTCCAAAACCGAGCCAAACAGCAAAACAGGTGCACCAGGCTGCCTGGGTTCGACCAGGCAGGTCGACCCCCAGGTCGACCCTAGGGTCGACTCCCCAGTCGACTTGGTCCCACCTAGGTCGACACCCAGGTCGACCCCCTGGTCGACCTGGTCTGGGCAGGATTTTTCCCGCCTACCCTGATTTCTAAAATTTTGAATCTGTTTTGAATTTGAATTTTTCGTGAAACTTCGCGAGGCCATATCTCGGTCATACGGACTCCGATTTACGAAATTTCGGACTCTATTTCGCGTATTTTTCCGAGACGAACGCAATGGCGCAACCCATTTTCCCTGATTCAGATTTTAACATTTAATTCTGCCTTGATTCTTGTCTTAACACGTTGTTAAAATTCGAGTTGTTACATTCTCCCCTCCTTTAAGGATTTCGTCCCCGAAATCTCCAAGTTAGGAAGAACGCATCCTACCATCCATCATCCATCTACTCAAAACATCATCCACAGGCAACCATTGTCCTTAGACGATTTCTAATGCCGTATGAACATATGCAAAACGTGTGTGTATATGCTCCTTAGCTAATGCTAATGATCAGGCCTGAATGATCTTTCTAATGCAAAATATGTTTAGTGCCATGAGTCCAACATGTATGCAAATAGTCCTAGTCATATGAGTACTATATGCGTGCACAAACATTCATCCATATGCAACATTCGCATGACAACACATTCAATTTCATCCATAAACAAGTATAAATACTCGTGCATATGCAACATGAAACGTGACCGCGTCAATCTAGTATCTAATGTGTATTCGCGCATCCACGAGCAACCACTTGCAACCATTTTCAACCATATCAATCATAACATGTTTCAAACACATGTTTACATCCATAGGTTTCTACCTAAGGTTCTCACGATAGGATCGAGGGGATAAACAAGGTAAACTCCCTACGGGGTTTGCAACAGAAACAGGACCGAGAGGATATCCACCAAAAGATAACATGCGAGCAAGCTCTACAGGAAAAAACCAGGGATCAAGGATACAATCTTAAAAAGAGATATTGATACGCGTATCTAGCCTCACGTCTTCTAAGTCGCGTTTCCTTGAGCTTAATTCCTCGGTGCCTTGACCATCTTTTTAACTCCATGATCTCGTAGCTCCTCGATTCCTATTTCCAAGATATGAGTTAGAACTCATTTCATTGTCGCCTCTTATTCCACTTTCACTTATCCTTTCCCTTGTATACTTGGCTCAAACGTATCCACTTACTCATGCAAGCTCTCCAAAATTCACTAGGGAATTCTGGATCTCGTCTGCCGATGCCAATCCATGTTGCCAAGAGTACTTACTAGGGTGATTCCCATAACTCATGCATAAACGAAACGAACCATCCGCCTTAGCGGCAAATTCTATTCGAACGGATTACCAACAACTGCATCCCGAGATTCTAGGTAACTAACCATGACAGAACCCAAAAGGTTACACGAGACTTCGAGGGTATCACCAAGGTGAGTCGAGAGTCTAACTACCCTCTTTCCAAAACCGAGAATGGCACCCCTTATTGGGTGACCTCTTTATCCCTAGAATCCATCCGTAGCCGAGACATGTCATTCTCAAATCCAAACAAGTCATGAAGAAATGGACCAACTCTCCAACCAGATTTTTGGGACAAAAACTGGGATCCTCTACCATGCTAGTACTAAGGTGCAGAGACTCAACTATCCAAGCAGACTTAAATGATACGGTGATCAAGACAAAGTCTGGACGGGATGATAGAAAAGAACGACTAAACCTTTACCAGAAACGGTACCATCTCTTTTAGGTACCCTAGAAATGGGAGCGTACAATTGCCCTCTCCGATGATCTTGTCCTCCTTGATGGTCTAAGCCATACCAACAGTTGCTTATCCTTAAGCTCGCGTCCTTAATCCTTACTCTTATTATCCTTCCTTGTACCACGGCAACAGGTCTCTCGAGAACCACCTCCATCGTACGGAAAACACCTACGTGGCTAGACAAAGATTAGTCACAGTTAGAACTACTGTGACTATAGATGGAGGAAAGAAAGGAAAAGAGATTGAATCAAGGAATCAAAGGATAATGCTAATGGCCTTCGGGGAATAGCCTTTTAAAACAAAACTTTTCTTGAAAATGCTTCTTTGTAAACGGTTTTTCAAATAGTTTTCAGAAGGTTTTAAAAACTTTTGCCCAGTCTGGTAACCTTCTGCTCTGATACCAAATGTAACACCCCACCTCCGCTAGGGTCACTCACAAAGGGAATGCACTAGGTTTGGTGAAGCATTATCGAGGTAAACATGCACAGAAATATTACAAGACAGAACATATATAAAACAGCGGAAGTGAAACAAATTTCATTTACCTTATAAAACAAGGTCTAAGACATTTTACATCAGAATACATCAAAAACTGCCTTGCAATAATAAAGAAGCATACAACCTTTTCATAAATTATTCCCCAAGTGAAATAGTAAAGCAGCCATAGCCAAGAAAAGTCCAAGCCATACAAGATGACCTTCAACAGAAGAAGTCCGAACTAACAACAGCATTTCCTCCCTAAAACCTGAGGGGGGGGGGGGGAACGGAAGACAAAGAGGTGAAAGAAAACGGGGTCAGTCATAAAGACTGGTAAGTCCTATCTACTTCCAGTATAGAAACAGGTAAAGGTAACGTGACATGCATAAACTGAAAGTAAACATAAGGATGATGACAAGGTAGATAAGCTAAACCAAGATAACTGGATGAGCTACTGTAGCAAGATAAGCTAAGGTATCATGATAAACTACATGTCAAGATAAATCAAGGTATCACATCGTCAGGTTTCTATCAAGTATACTATCCCAAGGTATCTATCATGTATAACATCCCACGGTATCTATCATGTATAACATCCCACGGTATCTATCATGTATATTTGCTCTGCACCCCTCGTACTAGTATCCCAACCCGCGTCATGTGTTAACTATGAGTGTCCCTTTCCCAATGTCATGTAATGGTCCATGTCAACCTAATATATAGCATATGTAGGTTTTCCCAACTCGTATGTTTCTTTCCATGTATTTGTTCTGTCCTTTGCCGTAGGCCGTACGGGCTTTCCCATGTAAATCTATACCACCTCAACGTAGTATCATTTTATCCTTGAAGTTGTTTTAGACTGCTACCCTTGATCTGGTTATGTTTTCTTACCATGAACTATTGCGTGTTCACTTAGGATTTATGCCACCTAGGACCACTAGGGATTATGCTACCTAATGAACGTTTCCGTGTCTCGGTTTGGGTTCAGCCACCTAGGGCCACTAGGGATTATGCCACCCGTCAACCGCGCCCTTTATCCCGCGTATGTATCGTGAATCGTTTTCCATGTCTAGACGCACATGCTCCTCAATGTGCCATCCGAGTTCCGTGCCAGGGCAAATCAAGAAATACGGAACTCGGTCGGGAGCTTTAAGTCGTCTGCAGATGCAGATATCAAGGTCTGTTTTTGTACCCGTGGCTATGGTCCCACGTGACCCCTCCCTCAACTACTGAAAGGCAATCCAAGAAAAATCATGTATGAGAACTACATCCCGGCCCCACTATAGCCCCACTTTCCTATGGGCCAACCTCACCCATGACTCGATAGCAAGTACATGGTCTGTTGGGAGTTCTCTTCCTTTCCGTTCGTACACGATTGACTAAAGATGGTAGGTAGTCGGCGACGTGCTATCCAGGGCAAAATCAAGTATCGTCGACTCCACGCTAATCCATCCCAGTCTTTAGGTCGCTCGCATAGCAACCAAGGCATACTCTGGGCTCTTCTACCGCTGACCTTAACCTCTGTGAGGCCGGTTTTCATGGACCACCTGCCACCTCACAGAGGGATACCAAGAGTACCCTCACGTACCCCGAAGCTACCGCTTCGTCACCCAGTTCGCTGGAGCTTTTTATCCAAGTCAGATAAGTTGCTCCTCCTCGTATACTAAGCGATGACCTACCGTATCAGGTTACTCATCTCTTTATGAACTAGTCCCATGTCCTTGGCTAAGAATTATTACTTAGTTATAACTAAGGTTTACCACTTAGCTTCTTTTCCCCGTTACCCTTGATTAACCACGATTTTCTACCTAGTTCCTCTCACTAGGGTTTTGTCTATGGGGCTGAGTGTTGTTATTCAGGTTCATGACTTAGCCCGTCTACGAATCATGTCAAGATTGTCTAAGTATTTAAGTTCAAGGTTTAGCCCTACAAGTTGGTTAAGTGTACTAAGAGGCTCATGACTTAACCCTACCAAGTCAAATTGGTTAAGTATTTATTTGTCTTAACCCTATCAGATTATCATGTTAGATTGATTAAGCATAGATTATCTTAATCCTATCAGATTATCGAGTCGGATTGGTTAAGTATATGTTAACTTAACCCTATCCACTAATCGTATTACCATGGTTAAGTTTATTTAAAAGGTCTTGTGACTTAACCCTATCAGGTCCGCATATTAGATTGGTTAAGTATAGGTTACTTAACCTCATCAAATCATCATTTATAATTGGTTAAGTATAAGTTACTTAACCCCATTAAATTACCATGTTAAGTTGGTTAAGTATTGGTCAAGTATTGGTCACTTAACCTCTTTGAATTACCACGTTTAGATTGGTTAAGTGCTCAACTTAACCCCATCAAATTATCGTGTTTAGATTAGTTAAGTGAAGGTTACTTAACCCCATCTAATTACCGTGTTTAGATTAGTTAAGTCTAAGTTACTTAACTCCATCTAATAACCGTGTTAGATTAGTTAAGTATGGATTACTTAACCTCATCGAATTTACCGTGTTTAGATTAGTTAAGTGTGGGTTACTTAACCCCATCTAATTACCGTGTTTAGATTAGTTAAGTCTAAGTTACTTAACTCCATCTAATTACCGTGTTAGATTAGTTAAGTATGGATTACTTAACCTCATCGAATTTACCGTGTTTAGATTAGTTAAGTGTGGGTTACTTAACCCCATCTAATTACCAAGTCGGATTAGTTAAGCGTAAATTACTTAACCCCATCCCCTAATTGTCTTGTATGGTTAAGTGTCATTAAGAAATCAAGCCCGGTCCCACTTAACCTACCCATTCGTGTCATATCGGTTAAGTGTTATTAGTCAAATTTACTTAACCTTATCATGTGGCATTAATTTAATTAATGCACTCTCAACCTCTCACATTAGACCTTGTTGTGGTTACTAGTTAAGCCGGGCGGGTCCGGATAGTTTTACACCACAACCTAGTCTAACCTCGGGTCTTAAGTGCGACATGACCAACTTCTCACATTGGATCCTATTGTTTGTAGCCACTAGTTAAGCCGGGCGGGTCCGGGTAGATTTATGCTACAAACTCAACCCAACCTCGAGTTGGCCACTTTCATGTTTGGTCTAGTGTCTTTTTTTTACACTTACAACCCACCCATGTCTAGTTCAAGTTCCATGTTTTCCCACGTGTCATGATCATATTTAAATGTATCATGAATGTCATGTTCTCATGTAAGCCACATGTCAAGTTTTTTCATGTCATACCCACGTTTCTTCCTAAGCTACCCAAACGTATTTCCAACCCAAGTGGAAGCGAGTCACATAGTAGGGTATTATGCCAACATATTGGCCACAAACATGCATAGTATCATAAGGGAATTTGGCCACAAACATGCATAGTATCATAAGGGAATTTGGCCACAAGCATGCATAGTTTCATAAGGGGATTTAGCCACAAACATGCATAGTGTCATAAGTGAATTTGGCCACAAACATGCATGATACATAAGGGGTTTGGGTTCATTTACATGCATAAGCCCCAAAGTCAAGTCTTTGCCAATGTTTTCACAAGTCAAGTGGTTCCCAAAGGTTCATGCTAACATTTCATAGATAAAGATTCAAACTTGCAAGATATACTAGGTTAAACATAGCATGAATGGCATGATTAAGTCGCTACAACTTAGCCCAAGGTCATAGATCATAAAAAAAAGGCAAATTTAGGTTCACATAAGCTAGCATACTTATGTTTCATCGCATTTTATCCCATGTCACATTAGAACCACCGTTAGAATCTACAAGTAGCTAGAACTTACATAGCGTGGCAAGAGGGCTAGGAGCATGAATCGTTTTGACGAAGAAAGGTGGCTCCTTTGATGAAGAACCATCATGAAATCGCCCTAGCAACGTTGATTTGGCCTCGATTTGGTGTAGCAAGCTTGCACCTTTTGATTCGGATCCGATTTGAATGCATAGTCTCTTGGGGTTGGAGATGGAGGCCTTGATCACTTGGCATTTGGGCAGCACTTCGTGGCATGAGTGATTTGTGAGGGTTTAGGGTAGGCTTAGGGGTCTTTTTATAGAGATTAGGAGTAGTTTAGGCCCTTAGATTAACCCTAGAATGGATCCAAGCCCTCAAAAATCGTCACAAGCCTCCAAAACCGAGCCAAACAGCAAAACAGGTGCACCAGGCTGCCTGGGTTCGACCAGGCAGGTCGACCCCCAGATCGACCCTGGGGTCGACTCCCCAGTCGACCTGGTCCCACCCAGGTCGACACCCAGGTCGACCCCCTGGTCGACCTGGTCTGGGCGGGATTTTTCCCGCCTACCCTGATTTCTGAAATTTTGAATCTGTTTTGAATTTGAATTTTTCGTGAAACTTCGCGAGGCCATATCTCGGTCATACGGACTCCGATTTACGAAATTTCGGACTCTATTTCGCGAATTTTTCCGAGACGAACGCAATGGCGCAACCTGTTTTCCCTGATTCAGATTTTAACATTTAATTCTGCCTTGATTCTTGTCTTAACACGTTGTTAAAATTCGGGTTGTTACATTCTCCCCTCCTTTAAGGATTTCGTCCCCGAAATCTCCAAGTTAGGAAGAACGCATCCTACCATCCATCATCCATCTACTCAAAACATCATCCACAGGCAACCATTGTCCTTAGACGATTTCTAATGCCGTATGAACATATGCAAAACGTGTGTGTATATGCTCCTTAGCTAATGCTAATGATCAGGCCTGAATGATCTTTCTAATGCAAAATATGTTTAGTGCCATGAGTCCAACATGTATGCAAATAGTCCTAGTCATATGAGTACTATATGCGTGCACAAACATTCATCCATATGCAACATTCGCATGACAACACATTCAATTTCATCCATAAACAAGTATAAATACTCGTGTATATGCAACATGAAACGTGACCGCGTCAATCTAGTATCTAATGTGTATTCGTGCATCCACGAGCAACCACTTGCAACCATTTGCAACCATATCAATCATAACATGTTTCAAACACATGTTTACATCCATAGGTTTCTACCTAAGGTTCTCATGATAGGATCGAGGGGATAAACAAGGTAAACTCCCTACGGGGTTTGCAACAGAAACAGGACCGAGAGGATATCCACCAAAAGATAACATGCGAGCAAGCTCTACAGGAAAAAACCAGGGATCAAGGATACACTCTTAAAAAGAGATATTGATGCGCGTATCTAGCCTCACGTCTTCTAAGTCGCGTTTCCTTGAGCTTAATTCCTCGGTGCCTTGACCATCTTTTTAACTCCATGATCTCGTAGCTCCGCGATTCCTATTTCCAAGATATGAGTTAGAACTCATTTCATTGTCGCCTCTTATTCCACTTTCACTTATCCTTTCCCTTGTATACTTGGCTCAAACGTATCCACTTACTCATGCAAGCTCTCCAAAATTCACTAGGGAATTCTGGATCTCGTCAGCCGATGCCAATCCATGTTGCCAAGAGTACTTACTAGGGTGATTCCCATAACTCATGCATAAACGAAACGAACCATCCGCCTTAGCGGCGAATTCTATTCGAACGGATTACCAACAACTGCATCCCGAGATTCTAGGTAACTAACCATGACAGAACCCAAAAGGTTACACGAGACTTCGAGGGTATCACCAAGGTGAGTCGAGAGTCTAACTACCCTCTTTCCAAAACCGAGAATGGCACCCCTTATTGGGTGACCACTTTATCCCTAAAATCCATCCGTAGCCGAGACATGTCATTCTCAAATCCAAACAAGTCATGAAGAAATGGACCAACTCTCCAACCAGATTTTTGGGACAAAAACTGGGATCCTCTACCATGCTAGTACTAAGGTGCAGAGACTCAACTATCCAAGCAGACTTAAATGATATGGTGATCAAGACAAAGTCTGGACGGGATGATAGAAAAGAACGACTAAACCTTTACCAGAAACGGTACCATCTCTTTTAGGTACCCTAGAAATGGGAGCGTACAATTGCCCTCTCCGATGATCTTGTCCTTGTCCTCCTTGATGGACTAAGCCATACCAACAGTTGCTTATCCTTAAGCTCCCATCCTTTATCCTTACTCTTATTATCCTTCCTTGTACCACGGCAACAGGTCTCTCGAGAACCACCTCCATCGTACGGAAAACACCTACGTGGCTAGACAAAGATTAGTCACAGTTAGAACTACTGTGACTACAGATGGAGGAAAGAAAGGAAAAGAGATTGAATCAAGGAATCAAAGGATAATGCTAATGGCCTTCGGGGAATAGCCTTTTAAAACAAAACTTTTCTTGAAAATGCTTCTTTGTAAACGGTTTTTCAAATAGTTTTCAGAAGGTTTTAAAAACTTTTGCCCAGTCTGGTAACCTTCTGCTCTGATACCAAATGTAACACCCCACCTCCGCTAGGGTCACTCACAAAGGGAATGCACTAGGTTTGGTGAAGCATTATCGAGGTAAACATGCACAGAAATATTACAAGACAGAACATATATAAAACAGCGGAAGTGAAACAAATTTCATTTACCTTATAAAACAAGGTCTAAAACCTTTTACATCAGAATACATCAAAACCTGTCTTGCAATAATAAAGAAGCATACAACCTTTTCATAAATTATTCCCCAAGTGAAATAGTAAAGCAGCCATAGCCAAGAAAAGTCCAAGCCGTACAAGATGACCTTCAACAGAAGAAGTCCGAACTAACAACAGCATTTCCTCCCTAAAACCTGGGCGGAGGGGGGGGGGGGGGAGGGGAAACGGAAGACAAAGAGGCGAAAGAAAACGGGGTCAGTCATAAAGACTGGTAAGTCCTATCTACTTCCAGTATAGAAACATGTAAAGGTAACGTGACATGCATAAACTGAAAGTAAACATAAGGATGATGACAAGGTAGATAAGCTAAACCAAGATAACTGGATGAGCTACTGTAGCAAGATAAGCTAAGGTATCGTGATAAACTACATGTCAAGATAAATCAAGGTATCACATCGTCAGGTTTCTATCAAGTATACTATCCCAAGGTATCTATCATGTATAACATCCCACGGTATCTATCATGTATAACATCCCACGGTATCTATCATGTATATTTGCTCTGCACCCCTCGTACTAGTATCCCAACCTGCGTCATGTGTTAACTATGAGTGTCCCTTTCCAAATGTCATGTAATGGTCCATGTCAACCTAATATATAGCATATGTAGGTTTTCCCAACTCGTATGCTTCTTTCCATGTATTAGTTCAGTCCTTTGCCGTAGGCCGTACGGGCTTTCCCATGTAAATCTATACCACCTCAACGTAGTATCATTTTATCCTTGAAGTTGTTTTGGACTGCTACCCTTGATCTGGTTATGTTTTCTTACCATGAACTATTGCGTGTTCACTTAGGATTTATGCCACCTAGGACCACTAGGGATTATGCTACCTAATGAACGTTTCCGTGTCTCGGTTTGGGTTCAGCCACCTAGGGCCACTAGGGATTATGCCACTATAGCCCCACTTTCCTATGGGCCAACCTCACCCATGACTCAATAGCAAGAACATGGTTTGTTGGGAGTTCTCTGCCTTTCCGTTCGTACAATATTGACTAAAGATGGTAGGTAGTCGGCGACGTGCTATCCAGGGCAAAATCAAGTATCGTCGACTCCACGCTAATCCATCCCAGTCTTTAGGTCGCTCGCATAGCAACCAAGGCATACTCTGGGCTCTTCTACCGCAGACCTTAACCTCTGTGAGGCCGGGTTTCATGGACCACCTGCCACCTCACAGAGGGATACCAAGAGTACCCTCACGTACCCCGAAGCTACCGCTTCGTCACCCAGTTCGCTGGAGCTTTTTATCCAAGTCAGATAAGTTGCTCCTCCTCGTATACTAAGCGATGACCTACCGTATCAGGTTACTTATCTCTTTATGAACTAGTCCCATGTCCTTGGCTAAGAATTATTACTTAGTTATAACTAAGGTTTACCACTTAGCTTCTTTTCCCCGTTACCCTTGATTAACCACGATTTTCTACCTAGTTCCTCTCACTAGGGTTTTGTCTATGGGGCTGAGTGTTGTTATTCAGGTTCATGACTTAGCCCGTCTACGAATCATGTCAAGATTGGCTAAGTATTTAAGTTCAAGGTTTAGCCCTACAAGTTGGTTAAGTGTACTAAGAGGCTCATGACTTAACCCTACCAAGTCAAATTGGTTAAGTATTTATTTGTCTTAACCCTATCAGATTATCATGTTAGATTGATTAAGCATAGATTATCTTAATCCCATCAGATTATCGAGTCGGATTGGTTAAGTATAGGTTAACTTAACCCCATCCACTAATCGTATTACCATGGTTAAGTTTATTTAAAAGGTCTTGTGACTTAACCCTATCAGGTCCGCATATTAGATTGGTTAAGTATAGGTTACTTAACCTCATCAAATCATCATGTATAATTGGTTAAGTATAAGTTACTTAATCCCATTAAATTACCATGTTAAGTTGGTTAAGTATTGGTTACTTAACCTCTTTGAATTACCACGTTTAGATTGGTTAAGTGCTCAACTTAACCCCATCGAATTACCGTGTTTAGATTAGTTAAGTGAAGGTTACTTAACCCCGTCTAATTACCGTGTTTAGATTAGTTAAGTCTAAGTTACTTAACTCCATCTAATTACCGTGTTAGATTAGTTAAGTATGGATTACTTAACCTCATCGAATTTACCGTGTTTAGATTAGTTAAGTGTGGGTTACTTAACCCTATCTAATTACCGTGTTTAGATTAGTTAAGTCTAAGTTACTTAACTCCATCTAATTACCGTGTTTGATTAGTTAAGTATGGATTACTTAACCTCATCGAATTTACCGTGTTTAGATTAGTTAAGTGTGGGTTACTTAACCCCATCTAATTACCAAGTCGGATTAGTTAAGCGTAAATTACTTAACCCCATCCCCTAATTGTCTTGTATGGTTAAGTGTCATTAAGAAATCAAGCCCGGTCCCACTTAACCTACCCATTCGTGTCATATCGGTTAAGTGTTATTAGTCAAATTTACTTAACCTTATCATGTGGCATTAATTTAATTAATGCACTCTCAACCTCTCACATTAGACCTTGTTGTGGTTACTAGTTAAGCCGGGCAGGTCCGGGTAGTTTTACACCACAACCTAGTCTAACCTCGGGTCTTAAGTGCGACATGACCAACTTCTCACATTGGATCCTATTGTCTGTAGCCACTAGTTAAGCCGGGCGAGTCCGGGTAGATTTATGCTACAAACTCAACCCAACCTCGAGTTGGCCACTTTCATGTTTGGTCTAGTGTCTTTTTTTTACACTTACAACCCACCCATGTCTAGTTCAAGTTCCATGTTTTCCCACGTGTCATGATCATATTTAAATGTATCATGAATGTCATGTTCTCATGTAAGCCCCATGTCAAGTTTTTTCATGTCATACCCACGTTTCTTCCTAAGCTACCCAAACGTATTTCCAACCCAAGTGGAAGCGAGTCACATAGTAGGGTATTATGCCAACATATTGGCCACAAACATGCATAGTATCATAAGGAAATTTGGCCACAAACATGCATAGTATCATAAGGGAATTTGGCCACAAGCATGCATAGTTTCATAAGGGGATTTGGCCGCAAACATACATAGTGTCATAAGTGAATTTGGCCACAAACATGCATGATACATAAGGGGTTTGGGTTCATTTACATGCATAAGCCCCAAAGTCAAGTCTTTGCCAATGTTTTCACAAGTCAAGTGGTTCCCAAAGGTTCATGCTAACATTTCATAGATAAAGATTCAAACTTGCAAGATATACTAGGTTAAACATAGCATGAATGGCATGATTAAGTCGCTACAACTTAGCCCAAGGTCATAGATCATAAAAAAAAGGCAAATTTAGGTTCACATAAGCTAGCATACTTATGTTTCATCGCATTTTATCCCATGTCAAATTAGAACCACCGTTAGAATCTACAAGTAGCTAGAACTTACATAGCGTGGCAAGAGGGCTAGGAGCATGAATCGTTTTGACGAAGAAAGGTGGCTCCTTTGATGAAGAACCGTCATGAAATCATCATAGCAACGTTGATTTGGCCTCGATTTGGTGTAGCAAGCTTGCACCTTTTGATTCAGATCCGATTTGAATGCATAGTCTCTTGGGGTTGGAGATGGAGGCCTTGATCACTTGACATTTGGGCAGCACTTCGTGGCATGAGTGATTTGTGAGGGTTTAGGGTAGGCTTAGGGGTCTTTTTATAGAGATTAGGAGTAGTTTAGGCCCTTAGATTAACCCTAGAATGGATCCAAGCCCTCAAAAATCGTCACAAGCCTCCAAAACCGAGCCAAACAGCAAAACAGGTGCACCAGGCTGCCTGGGTTCGACCAGGCAGGTCGACCCCCAGGTCGACCCTGGGGTCGACTCCCCAGTCGACCTGGTCCCACCCAGGTCGACACCCAGGTCGACCCTGGGGTCGACTCCCCAGTCGACCTGGTCCCACCCAGGTCGACACCCAGGTCGACCCCCTGGCCGACTTAGTCTGGGCGGGATTTTTCCCGCCTACCCTGATTTTCTGAAATTTTGAATCTGTTTTGAATTTGAATTTTTCGTGAAACTTCGCGAGGCCATATCTCGGTCATACGGACTCCGATTTGCGAAATTTCGGACTCTATTTCGCGTATTTTTCCGAGACGAACGTAATGGTGCAACCCGTTTTCCCTGATTCAGAATTTAACATTTAATTCTGCCTTGATTCTTGTCTTAACACGTTGTTAAAATTCGGGTTGTTACAATAATATTTTAAGTGTATATGTAAATTATTTTAATACTCGAACTTTTAAAATTGTTTGGAAATTTGATTGACAGAAATACACATAAGTATGAAATAATAAGACGAGTTTAATTAATTAATTAAGCGACTTCATGTCTCACCTGTCATGAGCCATACCTTGAATGGTGGATTCGAATAATTTATTTTGAATGGCCCAATAATGCTATAAATATACCTGAATTCCATAATTTATGTCAACATTCACTCTTTCTGAAAGATAAATTATATTTTATAGTATAGTTTGCAACTCCACCATTGAGTTAGATAATTGCTCTCCCATAATGGTATGATAGTTCAACGTGAATTTGATCAATAGGATTACTAAAGAATTTTTATGGAATTGTTGTTGATCAAAATATTTTTAAAAAATCTAGTCCAAGCAAGTTTGCTTTAAACTTTATTAAAATATAAAAATTTGTGCATTCAGTCAAATTTTTGTACCACTATTTTAATTCAAGCGGTTTGATGAATGCAAGTTATCTTTATAATGATGATTCTTACTTGGCTTAATAAGAAGTTTTCCCTAAAAATTGTGCAAACTAATGGATGCTTAATAAAAAAAATTCAAGAAAGATTTCAGTTGAAATTTTTAGGAGTTTTAACAAGTATTTTTATGAAAAAAAAAATGGAGATCAGGACTGAATTTGTGGAAAAGCATCCATTATTTTACACCCCCTTTACATTCAAATACTTGATATTGGACAGTGGGAAACTTCGACTTAGGAATATAAGCCAAGATTATATTTAAAGGAAAATAATCCAGTCAAATTTACAATATTGGATTGATATTTATGAGCATTATTAGAATAAAAACAGGAATATAAGTTTTAATTTTGTTTTGGGGGCTTCCTTCCTTTTTAAAAATTCTTCCATCTTCCTCTTTTTGTCTTTCATCATCATTCATTAATGTTACATTGCTTTCTCCTCCATTGATATCTTTAGATTTGGAAACTTTTATTTAAATTGATCAATATTCAGTGAAAATTTTATTGAATCAGCAGCGTTTGTAGAAAACTAAAAGTGTGAATTATTAAAATGTTCTTTGCATTAACTTGCTCATGATCTTATTTGGTGATCATGTAAATAATGTTATGCACAATAAATTAAATTTGATATTTGTTAATAGAGGAGTTTGAGAAATATTCATATAAATAATGTTTAGAATATTTATTTGTTTGTATTTGTTTAGTAATAGTATTTATTATTATTTTAATTTACAAACTTTACTTTTTTTAATTTTGGGATGCTTGCATTCAAAATATAAAAAATCAAAACTATATCAAAAGGTACGACTTAAAATTTAAAGGTAATATCTACACAATTAACTATTGTGGCCTATAGTTAAAAATGTGTATGTGATAACATAAGTCAATATTACTATCATAGGATATTAAACACAAACTATATAATTAAATTTATATTAACATTGATATACATTAATTTATTCATTTTAGTTTATTTCAACCATTATATGTAATCAATATATATATATATATATTAATGTATTTACACCCACATCCACTGTAACAGCCCGCACCTCCGTTCACGCAAGATATTGTCCCCAACTTAGCCACCGTATAGGTGTGGGGTTTTGTTCCTCAAAAGGCCTCGGCGTTAGTAAGAGATGGGCCCTACTATATAAGTACCCACTTCACATAGGCTTCCACAATGTGGGACTTAGGGGTGTTACATTCTCCCCTCCTATAGAGACCAACATCCCCGTTGGCTCACAAACACCTCACCCAGACGTTGTGGTCCACACAGGAGCCACAATTCCGGCTGGGTATTGGCTCTGATACCACTGTAACAGCCTACACCTCCGTTCACGCAAGATATTGTCCCCAACTTAGCCACCGTATAGGTGTGGGGTTTTGTTCCTCAAAAGACCTCGGCGTTAGTAAGAGATGGGCTCTACTATATAAGTACCCACTTCACATAGCTTCCACAATGTGGGACTTAGAGGTGTTACACCCATATATATATATATAGTAATTATTTAATATTAATTTACTATTAAAAAGTATACACTCACACGCGCACACATATAGATACATACATATCCTAATATTTCATGTTTGAATATTTTTGTGACACCCGTCTCCAAAAGCTAATACAAAGATCTTTCAGCACAGTGGTTAGTGCGTGGTGTTGCTTTCCAAGAGTTCGGGGGTTCGAATCCCCGACCTCCCGGAAAGCAACACCATGCACTAACCACTATGCTAAAAGATCTTTATGTTAGCTTTTCAAGAGGGGTGTTACAGGCTACCCCCTTAAAGAGCCCAACGTCCTCGTTGGCTCATATCACTCATCACCCAGGCGTTGTGCGTGTAACCCGCATCAGTACCACGCCGACCGACATCCGTAGTATTACACACACAATTTCGGGTGGGTATAGGCTCTGATACCAAATATGACACCCACGGGATTCGAACCTCCGACCTCTGGAAAAGCAACATCATGCACTAACCACTATGCTAAAAGATCTTTTGTGTTATCTTTTCAAGAGGGGTGTTACAGACTACCTCCCTTAAAGAGCCCAACATCCTCGCATATCACTCACCACCCAGGCGTTGTGCATGTAACCCGCATCAGTACCGCTGCACCGACCAACATTCGCAGCATTTCGCGCATAATTCCGGCTGGGTATAGGCTTTGATACCAAATGTGACACCCATGGGATTCGAACCCCCAACCTCCCGGAAAGCAACACCACGCACTAACTATTGTGCTAAAAGATCTTTGTGTTAGCTTTTCGAGAGGGGTGTTACAATTTTATTCAACTAATTTTTGATTTTATAAAGCACATTTAAAGTTCAAATTTAAAATAGCTTTGACCTTTTCAAATTAAATATCTTATGGTATACACATACACACATACCATATAGCATCAACATATAGTAATTTTGTCTTAAGTAAACCCGATTAGATTTATAGGTTTTGAGGAAAAAAAACTCAAATTTAGAAACTAGTTTGACTTTTAAACAAAACTATCAAAACAAAAAAAAACGTTTTTGTTTCGTTTTAAAATCCCAAAGAAAAATAAGTTTAAAAATAAATAAATTTCCACACTTTAGTTTATTAAGAAATTCAATAATATTTATGTATATACACACACTTATCACAAAGTAAGATTTTTTATATCCAAACCCTGAAATAATTTCTCTAATAATCCCAGTAACTTTTTGAGATTTAAATAAATAAGACAATTATTATAAGGGTTTTAGCCTCAAAGACAAAAAAAAACAAAAAAATGTTCCATAAGGACAAGTGACTAAAATTTTGTCTATTAGGACAAGTTTTAGTGTAAAGGGACGAATTCAGGGTCCCACTATAATTCATCCCTTTACACTAAAGTTTGTCCTTGAGGATAAAATTGTAGCACCTTGTCCTTATCGAACAATTTTTGGTTCAATTTGTCTTTCACACTAGTTTCCTGCTATTATAAAGCGTAAATAAACAAATAATGTAAATAACTACTTCCTTAAAGGTTTTTGTTGAAAGTAATTATATATATAAACATTTTTTTATTAAATAAATATAAAAATAAAATTTTGATTTTGAATTTTTATAAGTATGGTTGGATATAAGTAAGATGATTGCGTATGCATACATACATGTTTAGAACAATTGTTCATGCATATAGCATAAATGTCTAAATAAAAATTAGTATCATTCACCAAGGGATCAGGGACGACCTTTGGGCAAAGCCAGTGAAGCAACGGCTTTGGGCCACAAAAATTCCAGGGCACCAGATTATAATCTGTACGGCAATGATTTTAGGGCAGCAGCAATTTCAAACACCGACTTATGACTACTCGACGACGGCGGCAGATTCTCCAATTCTAACGAACAATTTTTCCATATTTTTAAACCCAGATCGCTATGAGCAACAAAGCAGTGACTCCGTTATTGGCAACTAACATTAACATAATCGAATTTTCTTCAATCTTGAAAAGGTGCGAATTAATTTTCTTTTTTCGCGATTGTCAATTGGGCATAAAAATTCGATTTTCACTACCTGTAACCTTTCAATGGTAATAGGTGCAGTATGTGTTCTCCTTCTATATATTATTCACTCCTTCGGCATGAAAATTTAGTTTGGGTTAGTGCTTTTTAGAATTTGGGTTTTCTCTCGCCAGGGATGGCCTTTTGGCAAAGCCAGTGAAGCAACGGCTTTGGGCCACAAAAATTCCAGGGCACCAGATTATAATCTGTACGGCAATGATTTTAGAGCAGCAGCAATTTCAAAAACCGACTGATGGCTACTCGACGACGGCGGCAGATTCTCCAATTCTAACGAACAATTTTTCGATATTTTTAAACCCAGATCGCTATGAGCAACAAAGTAGTGACTCCGTCATTGGCAACTAACATTAACATAATCGAATTTTCTTCAATCTTGAAAAGATGCGAATTAAATTTCTTTTTTCGCGATTGTCAATTGGGCATAAAAATTCGATTTTCACTACCTGTAACCTTTCAATGGTAATAGGTGCAGTATGTGTTCTCCTTCTATATATTATTCTCTCCTTCGGCATGAAAATTTAGTTTGGGTTAGTGCTTTTTAGAATTTGGGTTTTCTCTCGCTTTTGAATAATTAAACAGGATGTGCAAGTGCAATTGTGTTTTATCTGTTTTAGTGTTTTGTATTGTTTTTTTCTCGATCTCGAATAATTACATAGGTTGTGTGTTGACTGCTTTGAGTTCTTAGCCTGTCATGTTCAGTCGTTTTGAAATTGTAATTTGCTTTCATTTGGTTTAATAAAGTACTCCACTGGACAATCTATTGATTGAAAATAGAGAAGGCACTTTAAAATGAAGCAAAGCACTCACAAACTTTGTAACTGATAACTAAATGCGGAAATTTTGATAGAGCAAACGGCATACAACTTATGACTTACGAAAAATTTGAAATAATTCATTAGTTTAAATTATATTTTGAGCTAATGCAACTAAACTTATTAACCCAGGCAACTTTAATTTTGGACGATTATAATTGTTTCTTATTTTGAAATAATTGTTATTTTAAAATAAGTATAGAATTTGCATTGACCTGGGGATAAAAATTAAATGGCCTTGAGATTCATTTTGTAGTGTTATTTAGCACTTTTATTAATTGAACAACATATTTAAATCGAAACTTGAATATAAAAAAGTTTTTTGTACTTCCGCAAGTTGGAAGATAAGAAAACCATTCAAACACAATTCGTATTGATTTTGCTGTAACTTGATTGTTGTTAAGAACAAAGTCATTTCTTCTTACCTTCTCATTATTTACAACAATGCATAAATTAATTTGATGGTTTAATCAATGAATAGCTATAATTTTTTTTTATAAGAGCTTTGGTTACACAACTCGCTTTGGACATCAAAATAACTAGGATCGGCCCTGCAAGGGATATAGAATACATTGTTTATTGCTTTTTTTCCTACCCAGCACTTTGCTTTTCTCCTTCTTATAAGTTGCAAATTTGTCACTTGGCTCCACCGATATCTTATAGCGGGTAAGAGCTATATGGATTAAGTATATAGGGGGGCTAACTATTTACAGGCAAAGAGATATCATAAAAAATCTCATTCTTCCTTTTAAACCCTAGAAAACTATATCTTCTCGTATGGCGTGTCTTGATGTTAACCTATCATGATCAAAATGCCCGCCAACTCCTATTTAAATCAATCTTAATTATATTATTTAAGCTCTTTTCTTAGTCAAATCTATATGCAGCAATTATACATCGGTCTGGCTGGGTTTAAGCTTTAAATGAACAACAAAGAAACCATAAAATTTAATTGCAATACTTATATTAACTTATTGTTAATTTATTATTTAATTTTTTTTAACGTCAGTCGAATTTGGAAAAAACAAACAATAAGGTAGTGTTATTTGTTTGGTGTGAGCTCTGCTCTTAGTTAATGTTTAAACAATTTAAATATTAAAGCCTATATGGTTTTTGCTGAAGAACAATAACAATTAACAACCATCAACAACAAAAGATTGGCTCACACTCATCCGACTAGAATGCTTTTTCTTTGTTAATGGTGACTGAGTGTCATCCTATTTCTTCCACGTTCCTTCCCCCTCCCTCTAATTTTGCTTTATCTCTACGTCTTTCTATTCTCTCCCACCACTCTTCAACTAAATCTGGCCTTTCTCGCCTAGACTCGTCCTCCGTGATTCGATCCACCTCTTCCGCTTTTCCTGACCTTCCTGTTGTGTGCCTCACTGCCATTCGTCCGACCGGATCATGTCCTCGGCCATTGCTTCAGCAACGGAGGAGTGTCAGTTACATGCTCTCGAATGATGGTGTTTCTATACTCATTTCTTGTAGAAACTCTATGACGTGTCCTTATGTTTGCTTTATGTCAAGCTTTGCTGTTATGTTGGTTATTTCGAGGGGAGGTTCAATGTCTATGTCATTTTTCGGTGCCTTGGTGGAATGGAAGTAATGAACCCTCAAGTAGGTGGTTTACTGCATTTTATGTAATGCTTCAGCATTGATGTCAAGGATCTACTTGTTTTCTGATGTTGAATTGGTCTTGTGCTTATGCGCTTGCTAGTTCAGTCTTTGAACCTTTTGTGTAGTAACATGTAACTGGATCATCTTGTCAAGTTCTGCATAGATGTTCTTTGTTGTAAGAGCAATTCCAACCGCGCTTGATTCATACCCTGAATCAGTAAATTGCGCATGTTTTGTTCCCTAACGGATGTTGAAGAATGTAATATTAAGGGAAATACTGCGGGGTAATTCTAAATTCTGAATAGACCATGCGCGCAGATTATTTATAAGCGCGTCGATTTTTTCGGCGTGCGTCAAATTAATCGACGCGCTTCACGATGTGTCGAAATAATCGGCGATTTCCCTCCTTTTAAAATTAAAACCAAATTACGCTACTTATATTGTTTTCTTACTATTCGAACGGCTATACAACGATGAAATTTTACTCCGACGAATATAAACCTTTAATATTTTCGTACAACGAGTATAATACGGTCAAAATACAGTTACAAAAATATGATAGCTTCAGATGTTAATAATAGTTGGTTAATAACACGGAAAAATACAATAAATAATAAAGAACAAAATTATAATTAACGCATAATTTAGTACAATCATAAAATAAAACACAAGCTCGATCAAACGTACATCATAATCAAGACATTAAGATAACTAAATATCTGATCCATAGTGGTTCCATCAATGATTCACAAGGTCTTTCTGTAGCCTGTTATCGACTTGTGCATCTCTAAAAAAAATAAAATAAAATAAAATAAAATAAAATAAAATAAAATCTGATAGTCCAAATGTTGTTGAATTCCTCTTCTGTTATTTGTGTGTATTGTCAGAACACATTGGGTGGTTGCAAAGCACATTCGTATTTGTAGTGGTGTTACCCATTATCCATATCTCTTTCATCTTCTATGATCATGTTGTGTAGAACAATGTAGGAAAACATGATTATAGACATCTTTTTCCTAGACCACAACTGACATGGATTACTTATCATTGCAAATATAGCTTGTAAAACACCGAATGCTCATTTTACATCTTTTCTTTGTCCCTCCTGCATCGCCACAAATTTGGCTTGTTTAGAAGTCAATTGATTTGAACATGTTTTAACAATGGTGCTCCATTTTGGGTAAATTCCATCATCTAGGTAATAGTCATGGTTGTAAGTATTTTGGTCAATGGTAAATGTTAAAGGAGGCACCTGGCCTTGAGCAAGACCATTAAACAGATGAGATCTTTCTATAACATGTAAATCATTATTCGAACCGGACATTCTGAAGAAAGCGTGCCATATCCACAAATCATACGATGCTGCGGCTTCCAAAATGATGGTTGGTCATCTTTCTTTGCTGTTGTATGCAACTTGTAATTCCTTTAGTGCAGTTTTTCCATTCCCAGTGCATACAGTCCAGACTTCCTAGCATGCCCGACCATCCCCTGCTTTCGTGCATCTCTTTGATGCACACTGTATCGGCTTTGTTCCGGGACCTTAAGTACCTCTCTCCATAGATGTCCACTACAGCCTGATAGAATTTGTCAAGTGTTTCAAGCGTCGTGCTCTCCGCAATTTGGTATCACTACACCAAAACATCAAATTTGACACACCACGATGCAAAGATTTGATACGGATTTAAGCCTTATCAAATTTGATACGGCTCTTAACTGTATTAAATTTTCTTTAGTACACCTCTACCGATCCACACCTCCCTCAACTTTTAAAATATAACCGTAGATCGCTGATGGTTCAGATTGCTTCGTATGACAAGGCTTTGAGCCGTATCAAACGACATGGTACTTTTTCCTCCCCATTTTTAGTTTTCGTCCATCCCATCCTCGCTTCTTCATTTCAGTGAAAAAACAAATTAGGGTTTTTCTTTCTAAAATCCGCCTCTTTTAATTTGAATCAATTAATGATAATCGCTTTCCCTTTAGCTCTTCGTCACTGATTTATTCTCTGGTAGCTTCGGAGTTATTGCGATTTTCCTGTTCGTCGAGATTGATTGTTGCTTGAACAATTGGTACATTTTTTTCCCTTTTCGATTATGAATTTGCTCGAATTTCGATGATAAATATCTATGATGATTTGAGGTTTTATAAGGTTGAATCCCTTCGTATAACGTTGATTTCTTGTTTGACTTGTTCGTTGAACTCAGTACCTTGAACCACCGACCTCCTATGATTTCCCCAAATCATCCTTCAATCTTCGAAATCCTGTGACCCACAAACACCAATCGTCTGATTCTCAACGATTCTCTCATCACCAAACGCGAAGATGTTTTGATTTCTGGGTTTAGTAAGAAATTCCTCCATCTACCCCTCTGTGCCTAGTATTACGCATCCTATTGGTGAACCATTGCTTGCTAAATTCACATATTTTTTCTCAAATCTGGTCCAACTAAACATTTATTCAAATGGATGAAGCAATAATTTAGGTAATTATTTTGTTATTTTCATTGTTTGGGTTAAAGAGCTCTTGACACTTGGGCTGATGGGAATAAAACTTCTGTTTTGTGATATAACCAATATTGGAAACAGAAATTGTGCCTCAATTAACGAATCTAAGGTTTTGGTGATCTTCTTGCTTGCATTAGGAGCACAAATATGCCTCTTCAAAATTTTCATTTTGTGGTAAATTTCACGTACTTCAGTAGTGTTATTAAGCTTTTATTTGTCTGCTGCTTATTTATCTATTTATTTGACAGACATATCGCAATAACCTCAGTAAGGTATGTCAACCTTTATCGTATACAATCATTATCCAATTATTATAGTTTGCTTATAGACAATTTATTCTATGCATGATGGAACCGAGCAGCAAGCTTTTAGGCTTGCTGTTCGGAACAACAATGATTGCTTGCTGTTTGGAAATGCAAGCTCTTAGGCTTGCTGTTCGGAAATGCAAGCTCTTAGGCTTGATGTTCAGAACAACAAGCTCTTAGGCTTGCTGTTCCGAACAACAAGCACTTAAGTTTGTTGCTTCGGAATAGCAAGCTTAAGTGCTTGCTGTTTGGAGCAGCAAGCCTAAGAGCTTGTTGTTCCGAACAACAAGCAATTGTTGTTCCGAACAGCAATGGCTTGCTGTTACGAACAGCAAGCACTTAGGCTTGCTGTTCCGAACAGCAAGCACTTAAGCTTGCTGTTTCGGAACAACAAGCCTAAGAGCTTGCTGTTCGGAACAGCAAGCCTAAGAGCTTGCTGTTCCAAACAGCAAGCAATTGCAGTTCCGAACAACATTGGCAGTTACGTACATTGAGTTAAGCATTTAATTATTATTTTTCATTATAATTATCCACTTATTTCATCCAATTCTTTTTAGCATTACCATTAAAGGCTAACACTAATTAACGCTTTCATTCGCTGGATAGAGATAAAAGAAAGAAGGGGAGTCTTAGTAAGGAGACGCAATTAATTATAGAGTACTTTTGGATAGAACAACAAGTAGAACATGTAGGTTCATATATGAAAGTTTATTGCAAGTGCTCAATAGAGAGATACTTTATACAAGAATGTTTTTAATGCATGTGGCGATAAGTAATAAAATACAACCTCATGCTTTGTTTTGGATGAAATAGGAAATAAAATTGCTTTATGACTGGTTGTGATTCCAAAACTGCTCCAGAACTTCATAAAATACAAGTGCCATCAAATTTAAAGATGATTAATTAGCTTAATGTTATTTTGGATATTGGGTATATAAAGCTGAATTTGCCTTTTTCTGTAAGACGGTTCACACTTATGGGACTTCTGAAAGAAAAACTTTAATATACATGTTGTCAAGCCGGTGGATCTATACAGGCGTCCGACAGATCGTGCAATTTTCTTTCCTTAGTCCAAGTACGCTCACAGTAATTTCCTTGATCTGCCTAATTAAGTCAAAATATCTATTATAGTATTTTGCAATTTTGTCCTCATGAATTTTTTCGATGTTTTTATATGTAGATACTGCAAATGATTTCATGAGTTGAATCATTTTATGCATCTCTATTCTTCTGTTTGACATCAATTATTGTATACCCCTCTCATATATCACTTACATGACTGTTGAATTTTCCTTTTGCATTTCATATGGTTTAATTTATTTTCAGGTTCTATTTAAACTACTGAACATAGATATAAAGTTAATCTATTGGTACCCCTGCTCTAACTCTCCTACATTTCACGATGGAATATCTGTATGTTTTATAACTTATTGGCTTGTAATACTGCTTGCACTAGAGCCACTGTGTTGGTTCAGACTAATAAAAGGATTTCACATTCCGCTTTAGCCCGTTTCCACCTTTGAAACTATCAGTTTTTTATAACAATACCTAATATATGAATTTCAAGCTTTTTTCTATCTCCTTTTTATCTTTCTTTTGTATTTCCACTTTGTTGGCTTTGATGTTAAATATTATAATTTATCTTTGATTTTTTATTATATAACAAACTTAACCATTGTTGCATGCTGAATTCTTGACATAAAGTAATGGTCAAATTTGTTTAATACCGACTGTTTAGTTTCTATGTCACATTAAACTATTTAATACCAATGAATTAAGGCATATTAGTCAAAATATCAAGAATCGTTATGTGCGGTAGAGCAAATAATTTGCTAGCTTTAGCTATGTTGTAAATTGATATGTAAGATACTGTTTGCATTCTTTTTAATTCAGTTCAATGTTAGGAGGGGTTGTTTTTGTCAAGCACAGGAAAAACATTCTTGACTTCCTTGAGTCTGGTTTAATTTGTTTAACAATCCCTTTCTTCTGATTCAGGGAAATCTGTGGGGAGAGGAAGGGGCAAAGGACGTGGGCGAGGCTGTGGCCGTTAACTTTGTAATTTATATTATTTTCCTTCGAGAATTGTAGTAGTAACTAAAGATTTCTGAAATTTTTTATTAGACCATGGTCAGTGTTATTTTGAATAAGATTTAGTTGGTTTGTCAATGTTGTCAGCAAGATTTAGTAGCACAATGTATTATTTTATTTTTATTTTTTAAATTAGATACGTTCATGAGCGGTATCAATCTAAGAGTTTGGTACGGCTTAAAGCCTTATCAAATTCAAGGATTGATACGGCTTTGAGCTATATCAAATTCATGGATTGATACAGTTTTGAGCCATATCAATTCATATATTTGATACGACTTTGAGCCATATCAAATTCATGAATTTGATACTGCTCAAGGCCGTATCAAATTAACAAAGACGCCATTTTTTGATACGGCTCAGAGCACTGCCAAATCGATTTTGATACAGCTCAGAGCATTGCTTAATTGGCATTTCTGGTGTAGTGTATGCATCGTCCAATTCATCTGCAGGAGTGCCATATGCTAATATTCTCATAAGGCCGTCATTTTCTGTTCATTGGTTAACCCCTTTGTTTTGAAGCATTTTGTCTGTACTTAAAGCAATCATTGTTATCTTGTATACCCTCTAGTATCCAAAGAAATAGATCTATCTGCATCCCGTATCTTTTACGAAACATAGCAGGCATGTAAGCGCAGTTGTCATTGAAGTAATCTCGCATCAGAGACTTATGGTATGCAGCTTGATTTCGGGTGTATAAACTTCCTTCCAAGAACCGATCCTCATCGAGTTGTGGATGATGAACCGTAGGCTTCATTGTATATGTCCCGTATTTCTTCTGCTTCCTCTTGAAGGATTTCTTCTTCATCTGAATCGCTCTCAAAATCCACCATGCTTTGCATAAAATAGGAATCTGTTTTTGTTTGTAAATATGTTTGGTTATGAGATATGGTTTGCAATGTTGTTGTTGTAAAATAGGTATGAGGTATTGGTTATTGTGATGCTTTATTGTTATGTATGTTGCTTTATTAACTTATATGCGCATTTATTGGTTGAAGTTTGATATTGTCGGTAATTGTGAATTTTCATTGTGTAGTGTGTAGCTTTATGGGTTTTAGTGTCCCTTTATCGATAAATTTGTAAATGCAGCGCTCAGCTTTATTGGTTCGAGTGGTCCTTTTTTGATAATTGTGTTAATGGAGTTCTCTGATTTATTGGTTACAGCGTACCTTTGTCGATAATCGTGTGATTACTGATTTTCGTGCTCATCTTTATTAGCATAAGTGTCCCTTTGTCGATAATTATGTTGGTGGAGTACTCAGCTTTATTGCTTTGATTGTCCCTTGAGATAGCTTAGGACTTACAATTGTAGGATCGTCCTCTAAGATAACTTATGAGTTAAAAGTGTAGGGTCGTCCCCTAACATAGCTATGGAGTTAAACGTGTAGGGTTGTCCACTACTATAGCTATGGGGTTCGTGTAGGGTCGTCCCCTAATATAGCTATGGAAAATTTGAAATGAATTTATTAATTAATCGAAGTTTGAGCGTAAAATTTATAAACCATATAAAATCGAGCTCGTAATGTCGTGGTAGTTTGTACATATACATTTTGAACTTCAATCGACTCTACGTAGTCCAATATACTCTGAATTATTTAAAAATATAATCATCCATATCTATTTGATTATTGAATTCCAATGAAAAATAAATATCGGGATTTCATATTGTAGAATTTTAGTTATGCCAAACTCAAATTTTCAAAAGGTCGATATATAATCGTTTATGAAACTTTTCGATTTATTTGAATAATCGAAAGGAAAAATTGAAATCTTAAATTCCTCATTTAGCAAGAGTGGCTGCAGTACCCAATGTCGAGTCTAAATCGTAGACTCTTTCCACCTTGCATAAATGTGAAAGCACTTAGTAGATTTGTCTTTACCCACTAGGCTATAATGCATGTGACTTCTTAGCACGATATCCAATATAGCTACAATATATAGTATACAATATGTGGTATACAGTAAACAGTATTCATTGCTAGTACCATCATTGTTTGCCTATGGTAACTCATTTTCCTCCTTTTCCTTTGTAGCCTTCGGCCATAAATACCAGAGACAAACTGAGTAGGAAAATTACATCGATTGAAAGAATGCCAATTTCTTATCCCTCCTCTTGCAATTGCACTGATATTCTGGTTGGACCATCAAATCCTAATCCATCTTCACTAAGAGAACCGACTGAGTGGTATACCGAAATGGAAGAGCAGCTCCATGACGATTTGCGACAAATGGAACTGGAAGAAGGGATGTGACAAATAGAAACAGGCCATCAGCAACAACAACTGGCTCAACACCGTGCCCAAAGGTCACACATCGTAACTCCTCCTGTTAAAGCTACAATTGAAGACGGTGAGATACAATCTACAAATATTGTATGATTTTGTGGTTTTGAGGCTCCACAACAAGTCATCCGACATGGAAACGATGTTGGACGCCGATATTATTATTGTCCCGTACGTAGATGTGACTTCAGACAGTGGGTATACGAACGTTTTCCTTGTAAAGCAATTACATATGCATTGGAACTTGAAGAAGAGATAAGAAAGTTACAGAATCAAGTCAACGACCTTAGCCATGCCAATTACCAGCCGTGACGTGGTTTAAATTAGACATTTAATATTTTATATTATGTTGGTCAGAAATGGCGATGACCTGTTGTATTTTTATCCTTATTATTATACGTATCATTATTCTTAATATAAGTTGTATCATTTTGCTTAATATTAGTTGTACCATTATGCTTCTTAGCAGTTGTATCTGTACGCTTTATTATAAGTTGTATCGTTAGTTTTATGTGTACATTCAGACGTTTTATATCAACCTAAACCGATAAATAAACATAAAACAAAAAAAATGTTTAATATTTTTTTGTTGCGCCTATATTATCGGCGCGTTAAGGTAATGCACCGATAATATCGGTGCACTTTGATAAAATCAGAGTGCGTCGATAAATTTGGCGTGCTTCTGTTAGGAGAATTAACAAATTCCCCCTTGAATTTTATGAGTCGTTAGATTATGACTCATAAACCTATTGGAGATGCTCTAACAGTTACCAAATGTAATTGCATTTTTACTCCTATGTGAGTAAAAGTTTTGTTATTATCACCGTGTGGGTATGTTATTGTAATGGTTCTCCCTGCGTGGAGTATGTAACAATTAGTTGTCTGGATGTCTAGTCTAGCTCCTATACTATAAGCTAGATAGCTGTAGTGGACGGTCCACTCAAAAAACCGTTTGTAATTATTAAGCAATCTTCCTATCACCTGTAATTTATGTATTTATTATTTTTATAATAAAAGTGTCATGATTACTATAAAAATGGTTGGCTTTGCCAAAAATAATAATAAGAATCAACATCGAAGATCATTTTGAGGATAGTTAATTTTTAATATATAGTAAACTCACATAATAATGACATTTTGCACACATATCTTTATATCATCACTGTATTGCTTAAATGTATAAAGTTTAATCCAAGGTCAAAAACTCTATAAACATCCATAGCTAATTATGTAGACTACTTTAAATTTTTAGGCTCGGTTCGGTAATATTTATCGATTAATCAATTTACTCTGGCTGGATTTTTTTAATTCTAAGTTGAGTACCAATTACAATGACACTACTTTCTACAAAAAGAGGTAATCGTCTCTCTGGTAGTGTTTCATTTCAAGTACGTCACTGTATATCTGACATTTGTCGTAATGGGTTTTCTATTTAAAGCAATTAACCATGCCTAAGTATGGACTGACTACAGGAGACCAATGGAACCCTTAAGTCATAAGACTACAGTGTGCCTTTGTCATGAGATCTTCTATTTTGACTTAGTTATACTGCCTATATAAGACTTCCCTTGAGTCGTTCTATGCTTATTCAAAACAACCATAAGTATTTAGCCTTTTGGTGTCTCAAGCGATCATGAATAATTTACTATTCATCATAAAGATCATTATGTATGATACTCTCAAAAAAATTATTTACATTCTTTTCTTGCTCTACCTTGATTTTATATATACACACATACTTCGACACATAGATCCAGTACTCATAGTTTTGATCATATTCGTAAACACAATGGTAAAAAACTTATTTATGAATTTCCTATATATATATATATGTTTATGTAATTAATTCATTATTTATATTATGTATAACAAGGTACATAAAATAAAATAAAATAAAATAAAGTTAAAAGCCTGCTTAATTTCAAGGAATACTTTTTGATGTAACGACTTAGAAATTTCAATGATTTAAATTAACGTAGTTAACTGAAATTTAATTAAATAGAGAAATTCAAATATTGGATTATGTTTAATAAATATAGAGAGGAAATTTTACGTAGAAAGATATGCAATTTCCACCCGTTTTAGTAAATATTATGTTGTATTATTCGTAGTTAACTGAAATCCTTATTATTATTCGTATCGTTATTCTTAATATAAGTTGTATCATTTTGCTTAATATTAGTTGTATCATTATGCTTCTTAGCAGTTGTATTTGTACGCTTTATTATAAGTTGTATCGTCAGTTTTATGTGTACATTCAGATGTTTTATATCAACCTAAACCGATAAATAAACATAAAACAAAAAAATGTTTAATATTTTTTTGTTGCGCCTATATTATCGGTGCGTTAAGGTAATGCACCGATAATATCGGTGCACTTTGATAAAATCAGAGTGCGTCGATAAATTTGGCGTGCTTCTGTTGGGAGAATTAACAAATTCGCCCCTGAATTTTATGAGTCGTTATATTATGACTCATAAACCTATTGGAGATGCTCTAACAGTTACCAAATGTAATTGCATTTTTATTCCTATGTGAGTAAAAGTTTTGTTATTATCACCGTGTGGGTATGCTATTGTAATGGTTCTCCCTGCGTGGAGTATGTAACAATTAGTAATCTGGATGTCTAGTCTAGCTCCTGTACTATAAGCTAGATAGTTGTAGTGGACGGTCCACTCAAAAAACCGTTTGTAATTATTAAGCAATCTTCCTATCACCTGTAATTTATGTATTTATTATTTTTATAATAAAAGTGTCACGATTACTATAAAAATGGTTGGCTTTGCCAAAAATAATAATAAGCATCAACATCGAAGATCATTTTGATGATATTTAATTTTTAATCTATAGTAAACTCACATAATAATGACATTTTGCACACATATCTTTATATCATCACTGTATCGCTTAAATGTATAAAGTTTAATCCAAGGTCAAAAACTCTATAAACATCCATAGCTAATTATGTAGACCACTTTAAATTTTTAGGCTCAGTTCGGTAATATTTATCGATTAATCAATTTACTCTGGCTGGATTTTTTTAATTCTAAGTTGAGTACCAATTACAATGACACTACTTTCTACAAAAAAGGTAATCGTCTCTCTGGTAGTGTTTCATTTCAAGTACGTCACTGTATATTTGACATTTGTCGTAATGGGTTTTCTATTTAAAGCGATTAACCATGCCTAAGTATGGACTGACTACAGGAGACCAATGGAACCCTTAAGTCATAAGACTACAGTGTGCCTTTGTCATGAGATCTTCTATTTTGACTTAGTTATACTGCCTATATAAGACTTCCCATGAGTCGTTCTATGCTTATTCAAAACAACCATAAGTATTTAGCCTTTTGGTGTCTCAAGCGATCATGAACAATTTACTATTCATCATAAAGATCATTATGTATGATACTCTCAAAAAATTTATTTACATTCTTTTCTTGCTCTACCTTGATTTTATATATACACACATACTTCGACACATAGATCCAGTACTCATAGTTTTGATCATATTCGTAAACACAATGGTAAAAAACTTAATTAAGAATTTCCTATATATATATATGTTTATGTAATTAATTCATTATTTATATTATGTATAACAAGATACATAAAATAAAATAAAATAAAATAAAGTTAAAAGCCTGTTTAATTTCAAGGAATACTTTTTGATGTAACGACTTAGAAATTTCAATGATTTAAATTAACGTAGTTAACTGAAATTTAATTAAATAGAGAAATTCAAATATTGGATTATGTTTAATAAATATAGAGAGGAAATTTTACATAGAAAGATATGCAATTTCCACCCGTTTTAGTAAATATTAGTAAATTCATTGGAAACAAAATGTTTTCAAAATTTAAATATATATATTTTCAAATATTAGAACATTTTATGATGAAGATGACGTAATTCATTTCGTGGAATTCAGACATCGGTAGATTCGTTTATCCGATTCCATCCGTAAAACTATGCAAAATAAAGTTGTTTCTATTCCCTTCTCTTCAATAACATATCCGTGTATATCTACACCTATCCTCCCTAGTTTCTTTCCCTACTTATACGTGAATTAGCTATTTCTGAAAATATAGTTTTCCATTCCTTGCGAAGATGAATAAATTTCCCGTATTCCTAACGGAAAGGATCACCTGAACCCAATTTTTCGTGGTCCCATGGACTGAAGCAATCTGCCCCCCTGATTTCAGGTGGGTCCCACCGAAATCAAGGGCCCGGATTGATTTGGTCCATGGGACAAATTTAGAGGATCTACACTCTATTCAAATTGGGTTGTTGTCTATTCGTTATTTGTATTTCGAAAAGAAAATTTTCATGTGTTTTCCTTTCTTCCCTCGTCTCCTCCCCTCCTCCGTATCTTTCCTCGTCTGTTCAAATCTCAAAATAAAAAAAGAAAACCCTATCCCTAAAACCCAAGCACTCCTCCCTCCTCCTCCACCGCCCGTGTCACGACCCATGTCATCGAGCCTTCCTCGGCCATCTCTCGCAAAGCCTGCAACATACTCGCCTTACACTTCTATCTGCTCCAGTCACCTAAGCAACCACCGTAAGCCCAGGATTCTCAACCTCCGCGAACCACTCCCAAAAATTCCATCCCCCGTAAGTCCTCAAACCTTCAGGCTGCTCTCTCTTCCGCCATCAGCCACCCAAATCCAAGCCCTACGACCATCAGAAAACTAATCTTCCTCTTTCCTCAGCCCTGCTCCACCCTTCCGTGCACCTCTACCGAGATTCCGCGCGCCCCTCCCTAGCAAGCCACCCACTGCCTCCATCCCTAAAACCACGCCCTCAGAAAACCCTCCTCCGGGACTTGACCACCATAACTAAACCTTCCATGGCTCCTCCACTATTTCTCCCGCACCCGCTAGCCCGTTGCTCCTCTACAACAAAATCCGACCAGCCGCTCCTCTTCCTCTATATGCCTTCTTAGAAATGGAAATGGGGCAGGTTTCTTGTGCCCCAGACCCGACCCGGACTTTTTAAACCTCGCCCCAGGCCCACCTTGTAGACCCGTTGCGGGTCTACAATTTCTCCCCATACCCAAAGCCCGCACGGGTCAGGGTAGACCCGACCCGCCACACGACCTGGTGATATTGTGTTTTAATATGCAAAAAATTATATACTTATATTTTTTATCACTAAATGATAAATTATATTCATATTATAATGTGTTCACAATGATAAAATAATATAATAAAATGAGTTGTAAGATAATAGTTTAAAATGTATGTTTTTGTAATTGTATGATTATCATTGATGCAATTTAATACTATGATAAATTTATAGTTTGTTGATTGAAAGAATATAATATTCAAGTTATAACCATGTATACCAAAGAAAATTAATAAGCAATCATTATAGTTATAAAGTGTTTTAATGATGTTTCAATCATACGGGTCGGGTTGGGGCGGGTTAGCCATGCCCCAAACCCGACCCTAGACCCGGACCTCCAAAAGCGCGTTGCGGGTCTACCTGCGCCGAAGACCCTATTGGACGGGTCTAATTGGGTCAAAACAGGGGCGGGTCGAGCGGGCTTGGACCTTAGACCCGCCCTATTGCCATCCCTACTTATATAAAAAAACTTTCTCCTATTTTCTTGTCAGAGCCACTGTTACTTGAGTTATGAGTTGTGCCCAATTGTGTTTGAGTCGATCTGTGCATCTGCGTTGTTTTGAATTGTTGCTTGTCACCATCTTTTCCATGAAAGTTGAATGTTTCGGTCACAACTAATATTTATATGCAAGTTAGTCAATAATCATATAAGTTGGTTATTCCTTCATGAATTGTTAGACGATAATCACATGTTGTTAGTTATCGTTGGCAGATACAGAAAGTAAATTCAGTGGAGCCAATAATATGCATTTTATTTATCTTATCGCATAAAAAACAAAGTTACGCTACATGGGTACGACATTCTCACAAACATACTATAAATTGATAAAAATTGAAGAAAACTTGATACTGTCATCTCAGCTAAACCAAGAACATAGCAAAAAAGAAACCATCGATAAAAATAAAGATCATACCAACTAGAAAGTGCTTGGGATCTACTGTGTTACTTGAGATCTGCTGTGTTATTTAACTGTGGAGCAAAAATAAAGGGCGACTGTAATTATTGTAATGTACTGGAAAGTCTAGTGGGGGCTAGGTGTAATACATTGGTATTATTTAATGAACATCAGTTTTATTTTTCAAGTAATATTTTCAATCTCAAGGGGGTCACTGCCCCCAAATAGTCCTTACTTGCATCCACCAGTGGTTGTTCACATGAATTGATAGTTGATAATTTACGTGAAATAATTGTTGTTATTCTTATGAAATGACAGTGATTTTTCATGTGAGAATTTAAATTGCGATTGTAATGATGGTTGTTATGTTTGTTTATTTAGAATTGTTCATTTATTTTGACATCATCCAAGTTATCACACTGCAAGTTCTCAACATCATAAACTATGGATAAAATCATCGTTGGTATATGGGTTGATATATATATATATATATATGTGTGTGTGTGTGTGTGTGTGTGTGTGTGTGTGTGTGTGTGTGTGTGTCCATATAGGAGAGTTTCACTACACATCTTATATTGCATGTGAGCCCCCCTAAATCTCAGCCATTCATTCCTCCACTCATTCTCTCTCTTAGTGGAAATAGAGAGAATGATTGGGGGAATGAATGGCTGAGATTCAAGGGGAGAGTTCACGTACAATATAAGAGGTGTTGCAGAACGCTGTTTATATATATATATATATATATATATATATATATATATATATATATATATATACATATATTCTAACACAAAGATTTAACACAAATTGTGGACACAAAATCTGAACTATAGGATTACCCCATGATTTGCACCCTTTACATAAAGACAAAATTAATCATGTGGTTGCGATTTTGCGTCAAACTTTTGTGTTCATATAGTCGGTCCCTATATATACATACATACATACATATATATGTGTGTGTGTGTATGTATATCAAAATCACTTGACCATAGAGTAGAAAATTAAATATGGACACGATGGTCAAATAAAATATTTTCCAAAGCTATAAATTGAGTTCTTTAATAAGATGATTTAAATTTATAATACAAAATTATCTGCAAAATTGGTTTATGGTCCTTGAAATTTTGTAATAAACCGGAAAATCCGAACCAATTTAAAAATTTTATTTTAGCAATTTTAGTGAATTTTGAATGTTTAAAATGAATTATTTTAAATAATAATGACGAGAAATTTATTTTGAATAGAATTAGAATGTATATATTTATTTGAATCGACGTTAGAATATAAAATATTTATTTTAATTATAAAAGGAATTGGAAATGGCGCGGTAGTTTGAAAATTCGATTTCAAATTTCAAATGAATGTACAGGATTCAAAATAAACCGGATTTTAGTGAAATTAATAATATTTGAATCTATTTGAGAATATCTTTCGAATGAATCCAAAAAATCAAAATTTCATAGCGGGAACAAAAAGATATGCCCAGTTGAAGATTCAGAATAGTCGCTATGGAATTTGGGACCTTAAAAATGGAAATTTTGCAAACGACCTCCGTTTTTGACAAGACCACTTTTGTTGGATCTGGGATGTCAAGTTATTGCTAGATTCCAAAATTCATAATTTTTGAAGTTCATATGTGAGCGTGGCAAAGTAAAACGTGTTTTGACAGTTTTAGTCAATTTGGATCGACCAGAAAATGGCCATTTTTCAAACAGTCTCCAAATTTAACAAAATTAGCTTTGTTACGACCATATCGTCAAAACATAGGGGTCCGTATGTGGCCCTGGTAAATTGAAATGTGAGTTCAAATTCAATATATGTATTTACATTTGGATTTTGGCGGAAACTGATCAAAACAATCGAATTGGCTTAAGAAACATATCCCATTGTGTTCGGAATGGGGGCATTACGCTAAAGACGACAGGCGGTGGGTTTCGTTTGGAGATCGAAATTTAAAGTTACTTTTCAGAGAAAAATAAATTAAATAATATATATAAGGGCGTTGACTTCCCTCTTCTCTCTCTATTCCCTCAGATCGAACAATAGAAAAAAGAAAAAAAAACGACGACGAATGATGGAGCGTCGCTCCCCCCGCAGGCCACCGTCGCTCTCTCCAGCACCGCCTCGCTGGGCGCGCACCCCCTCCTTCCTCTCCTCCCTCCTCTTCCCAATCGGAGCACCCAATTATCCCCAAAACCGAACCCTAGCCCTCCCTGAGAACTAAAACCCAACGTGTTGCACCGTACCCCGAGCCATTCCTTTACCTGCGACGCTACTAGCGCCCTCTCCGGCGACCGCGACTCCCCAGCCCTACTCCTTCGAAAAACAGTAAGTCTCTTTAATTTTAATTATGGAAAACTGAATTTTAATTATAGGAAAACAGAATTTTAATTATAGAAAACTGATTTTTAATTATAGAAAAAGCTTAGATCTTTATATAGATAAAGGAAAGATTTTTATATAGAAAAAGTTTAAATTTTTAAATACGAAAAGACTAGACTTTTATATATAAAAATATATGATTTTGTTTATAGAAAATATAATTTTTATATATGTAGAGAGATAAAAAATTGAATTTTATATTAATAGCATATTAAAAATATGATTTTTATTTATGTAGAGTAGTAAAAATATGATTTTTATTATCCAGGAAACGAAATAAAAATATGATTTTTATCGGTTGAATGGCAATGTAAAAACGTGATTTTATATATTCATTAGAAATAGGAAAATGTGATTTTTAACTATGTAGCGTTGTTATAAAAATATGAAATTATTTTTAGAAAGGTAAAAATATAATTTTTAGGCTATGTATGTTACTTATAAAATAATCATACAAAGAAATAATTACTGATAGGTTAAAATATAATTTTTAATGTAGGTGTACTACATAGATCGGCAATCAAAGCACGGCGGAGTGGAACCCCAAGGTGAGAACTTCTCAGTTTTATTTTATTTCTAGTTAAAATATATACTACGATGCAGACGGTGCTTAGCAGCACACGGCACCCATCGTCCACAGACCATGGATGACTTGTTTGTTTGACTGTGTTGTGAAAATTGATTGTTTGATGTGGATGGAATAAAATATTTTGTAGTTAAAAATATAATTTTTAACGTGCATATGAATAAAATAAATATTCATTTACAAATCAGACGATTTGTTTATGTACACTGATTTGATTAATATTGATTGGGACGATAAATTTTACACATCGCCCAACTGGACAAATAAATCTGTGTTTGTTGTTTGAAAACCCCACACGGGTACTGGGATGATATTGGACATACACTAATCCCAATATTTAGTTGTATGTCGGTCGGTGGATTGACAGGCTGTTGTGAGCGTTAAATATTTGTTTTTGATGCTTATGCAGTGTAGAATGCACTCTGGATGATGGTTGACTGTGTTTTGATTATTGTTGTATACATGTGTGTATGAAATCCATATAAATCAAATTATATGGTAATTGGCTGTGTCTGATTCCAGTTTAGAAAGAATGAATATTTTAAAATAACGAATATTTTAAAATAATGAAAATTTTAAAAATAATATTCAGTAATAGATAAAAATGTGATTTTGATGTCCGATTTGGGATGGACACGAATATATTTAGATATAAAGCTGTGTTGATTATATTAACGCCATTTTGACATGAACGATATTTATATCGATTTTATTCATTTTTATAATGAATATCGAAAAGGAATTGATTTCAAAATATAATATTTTGAAAATATTATCATTTATATATTAATTATATGGAATATCCAATTTTGTTTTAAAATTGAATATGAAGTTGAAACTGTTTTGAAAACGAATTTAAAAATGATTTACAAAATACGTTTTAAATGGAAATCGACGAAATATTATATTATATATATAATATAATGGCCTGAATAGAACGTGCCGCGCTGCGGCAAGTCATGAATTTCGACCATTGACTTCGAATGGATATTACGGGGGATCCGACCGTCGGATTCTCCTAAAACCAGAACCGTTGGGTTCGTATTGAAAAGATCTTTCTAACTAATATTAGAGATTTGAATTCTAATGGTTGGATTTGGAATTATATCCAAATCAAATTTGGAAAAGGTCGCTGCAAGTGCAATTCGATGGCCGTTTATGGAAATCGACTGTACGGGCCTTGATAAAATTATAAAAAATATCAATAATTTGTGTAAAATCGTAATAAATGATTTGGAAAGAATTGGGATGAAAAATTCCATATTTGAAAAGATAAAAGTAGATTTTTATCGAAGTGAACTAGTTATTAACTAGAATTATAATCCAATATTTTTCAATAAATAAATTGGATTTGAAATGGTTTTAAAAATAACTGGAATTTCCAATATATGAATTGGAATGGATTTGAATCGAAATTATCTTCGGAACATTTCGATATTGGATTCCATGATTATACGGATATTGTGGAGGAATTTGGAAGATATATATATATATCGTTATTCCAATATGGTACGTATTTGTTGATTTCATAATTTGATATTGAATATAAGCCGATATATTTTCCGTTTAAAGCCTTGTATTTAATATTAAATGTGATTATGGGTTGTCGTGAATGGTATCTTTAATAATACTGTTCTTAGAACCAATGGAGTTAAGAAATTCAGAAACTAACTGGAGATTAGTTAAGTTGAATGGTTTCCTGGGTATTGATCTGTTGTTGGTTTCGGCCTTCGGGGTTAATACTTAGGGAATTGTTCACTTGCTAATTTACAGTTAAAGGCTGATGGAATGGAATGTAATTTTGGGTTTATTGTGAACCGTGTTTTAAAGGACATTGGTTCTTTAACCCAGTTAAAGACAGGAATAAGATTTTGGGTTGTCGTGAATGGTATCTTTAATAATACTGTTCTTAGACCCAATGGAGTTAAAAAAATCAGAAACTAACTGGAGATTTTTTAAGTTGAATGGTTTCCTGGGTATTGATCTGATGTTGGTTTCGGCCTTCGGGGTTAATAATTAGGAAATTGTTCACTTGCTAATTTACGGTTAAAGGTTGATGGAATGGAATGTGATTTTGAGTTTATTGTGAACCGTGTTTTAAATGATATTGGTTCTTTAACCCAGTTAAAGGCAGGATATGATTTCCCAAGTTAAACAATCGTTAATATTGATTTTTGGGAAGATTAAAACCAAGTGGAGTTTTAATGCATCTTTAATTAGATAGGAATGATATCCAAAAGAAGATTGAAGAATAAATTTAAAGAATTTATCTTTGATAAAATTAATGTGAACCTTTCCCAAAGTATAAGAATATTTGAATATTGGAATAAGGCGTATGTTGTGTTTTATAGCACTTATTTATTATATACGCAAGTTATTGAAAAAGACCAGGTTTATCCCATTCTGAATAACTGATTCGACGATATGTCGAGGAGGAAGATGGTGGTTGAAGACCAGAGGTCTTCACATCGTTTGGATGATTACTGATGTCTTGATTGGGCTGTACACCCAAGACAAGGTAATAAGTGGTGTTCATCCAGACGTACCTGGAGATCGACCGAATATGCGAGGACCTCTCCCCTGTATTGGACATATGGGGGAGGAATAAGGTGCCTCCGGTTTCGTTCAAACCCAGAACGAACTTGTAAATGGATGTGTGTCTGACATCGGATTTCATTCTGTGTGATTGATAGACATCGGTTGCATAGCATGAATTTCCTGTGTGACATGCGGAGATGCAAATGATCGAGGCTTTTGTTGAAAAGCAGGGTCTTGTGGTTGATGATCAAAGCACGACTTTGATATAGAGTAGCTTTGTGTAGCGTTAATTCGCGAGCCTCACACCCCGGTGTGAACAGAAACGGGAGAGGACTTCAGGGAGGACATGCGCTTCCTTCTATCTAGGATTAGTGTCAGCATTTTACTAGCCCTGACATTTTACTTATGTGGATGATGGATTACGAGGCGCCTCGGTTATATCGGTCGTTCCGGGGACGATGGTTTGGTCGGGATATGACCAGTTTACACCACATAGGGCGGGGAAACACAGTGTTCAGGCATTTTAATCCACTCCGTGTGGACCGGCCCTGACAATCCAAGGGTCCACCTGAGTTTGGGTCCTGAGGCTCAGGCTAAAGAGTCTCGAAGCGGTAAGAACGATCCCTTGCCTTCGTTCACAAACGGAAATCCAACTTCCAATACGTGACAATTGCGGTTTTGCGTGACAATTGCGGTTTTGGCTGTAGAGCCTAGTATTGGCGACATGATATATGGTACCCATGCCATCTAGGATTGATACATTTATATTTGAAGTTGTTTTATACGCTATACACTTATAATAGTATCAAATGATTTGTTTTAAACGTACTAAGCATGTTTGGCTATTATAAGGAAAACCCTATCCTATGGCTTGCGTTGCATTGTGTGATGGGACCTAGGTCTTATAATAGCTTCATTTTTCCAAAATGCATTGCGCTGTTTTGTTATATGCACTGGTATTCTTGGGTGGAAACCCATTCCGTGTTATACGGCGTGGTCCCTTGATATATCTACTTTTGAAGAAAGTTTTAGATAACTGTTTTAGTTCTCACACCAGTCACATGACTAACCTGGAGTTTATTGTTTTAACTTAAATTCTGGGTGCCCCTATTTTCCACACGGGAAGCTAGTAGTTTTGGTTTTGTAGATTTATATTCACAGGATCCTAGTTTACAGCTGGAATGATATTTGGAAAGCTCTGTATCCATATATTCTTTTCAGTTGTGTTTTGTATTATTTTTCCGCTGCATTATAACTTGTAAATCTTTGATATTTAGTAAATGTGTACTATTTATTCATACTCTGTATATTCTTGTATTCTGATGTAAACTATTGTAATAAGCAATGAAATGTTCTTCTGTTTGTGTTTTGATTCATCTTGTCCTCAACTCAATCCGGGCTTTCCTTCACGGGGAAGTTCGGGTCGTTACAAATTTATTAGTTTAGAATCTTAGAAATTAAGATTCGGAAAATTTAATTGAATTTATCGAAATTGAATTTACTTCGAATATTGAATTTGAAAATTTGAGTTCAAGTTGATGGTGTTGTATCCCCTGCCTCATATATTGGCACCTTTTAATTGAATTTACCAAAATTTGAAAAAAATTAAAATCTTTTCTTGATTTGCTTAGGTTAGGGTGGGAGGGAAGGCCTGGCGAGGATCTTCGATCCATCCTCTCTTTTGCTTATTTCTTACCTTATATACTGGCACCTTTGGTACCCTCGAAATAAGGTTGTCTTCAATGAGTCACCGATGGTGGCGTCTTCCATTATCCGCAGGGTGAAGGGTGATGTGTTTTTTTTGCTTTTGCTTCTCGTCCTCTCTTGGGTATTCTACACCCTCTCTCTTTAGCATTGACGGGTTCTTTCGATGTCACTTCGGGTTTTTTCTCTCGAGCGGGAGTTGGGTAAGGGTTGAGTTTTTTTTCAAAGATGCTGCTAAGAGTTGGGTGATTGCTTCTATCTTCTCTGCTGGATATCTAGGCTGGGTGCTAACTTCTATCTTCTCCGACGGAGATCGGGATATGGATCAAATTATGGATTGGAAGCTTCTTGTTGGATTTGGGTCAGGAGCCAGAGGCTTTATTTGTAGATGGCATCTATCTTCGATGGTAGAGCTATTGAGCTAGTTCAGTCAACAGGCTTGCCTTTGTATTCGGGAAGTTTGGGCCGTTATGGTCTTTTATTTTTGTATGGAGTTGTTGATTTGTATGTTGTGGTAGTTTTGTGTTTGTTTATGTTTGTATGTCCGCATCCACAACTTTAGTATAGTACGTAGTATGACTGGTTTATTTTTGTGAGCCACCGGAGAATGGCTATTTTCTCCTTTTCTGTTATATATTCTTACTTCTTGTAAAAAAATGTTCACCTTTGTGGCTGTGCATGAAAACTTGCCCTATATGACACTACAATCTATCTATTCCATTTATTTATCAATCATACTAGTAATTATACTGCTCACCTGACTTTGTGTCTAGCCTACTCCTCTTTCTTCCTTTTCCTTTCCTCAAGTAGGTTTGCGGGGTAGTCATTGACTGATATTAGCAGCTTAGGAAGATTAAGGCCAGAGCTCCTATGTGACATATTATTTTCCATAGTACGATTTTGTACTTGATAAGGGAAAGTGTTTCATTTCATACCCTAATTTGAACCAAGATTATGTAAGACATATGTTTTGTATTTTGTATTAAACTTGTTTTGTAAGCATTGTTTCAAAATAACAAGTTTGTTGAAAAATAATTGTTTTTTGCTATTTTTATATTATGTATTGTTAATCTAGTCTTATTGATTAGTCTCATTGTATCTACAATGCTTTACATTACGTAGTATGACCCTTCCACAGAATACTAAGGGGTGCAGAGTGTTTTAGGATAAATCTAACTTTTGTCTAGACCCAATTTGAAATTTGATAGAGTCTGACGTAAGCACTATGAGAAAAATGGTTTATGGATCTTCTGAGTATACTAGTGCGAGAAACACACATCATATGGATTATTATATTTATAAAAACCATTGGAAAGAATGGTATCTCATAAGACAATGCCACACATAAACACAGACGATTATTTACTTTATGATACCTAAAACAGAAAAATCAAATCATATTTTAATAGCGCATAGGGTCTTAAAGTAGATATGGGACATAGCCAAAATTGTTGCATTAATTAAATTGCACCTAATACGTACACAACTAAATCGTAAAGTCTCATATTGGTGATTGGATTTCTACCATAGTCTATTCTACTCTGCAGTACACCTCTAAAATATACCGAGAGCCATGCGTGGACTCCCTTCAAATCATAACTGGCCTGCACCTCAAACATTACAAACTGAACTAGTTCATTCCTTGGGTACCATGCTCAATAATACAATGTCTTTCAGTAGGCTCCATTCTTCGTGCATGCATATTGATCTCATACATACATACATATATATATATATATATATATACATACATATATATATGTGTGTGTGCGTGTGTGTGCATGTGTAAATATATGTATATATATATACACACTAGATTGAGAAATGGGAGCTCTTAATGATTGAAAATCATATAGCTCTAAAGCGTATCCCTTGTTTCAGGCATTACTGGGTTATTAGGCTTGTGAGGCTATGATCACCTTTTTCCTCTCTTGGAAAACCAACTTGGAATTCTAACATTGACCTCCATGCATCAATGCAATGCTTAGCATTCATCCCTAAAAGTTGCTTAGGATGTGAACAAACCAAAGGCACTACTTCTATTACATCCATTTTAGATTCACCTATATGATTACTAGACAGTAGCCCTTAGACATTAAACATCTCCATCTTTTATTCGATAATTTTAAGATGCCTCTGTCTCTATGCTTAAACATGTTCAAAGTGTTTCCAGATAACATATTCGATCTCGATCTCTGTAAACCATGACTCGTTAATTTATGCTAAATTTAATTTTGGTTCTTTTAAAAATAAACAAACAATCCTAAGAGTGATGTTCACTTCCTAATCGTTTAGATAATATATATTTTTTTGAAAGGCAAGTGAAAATTTTTATTCATAGCATTAAGAGTTACAACCAAATAATGCAAATAAAGCTAGTACATTCTCTTGATAATTCCTAGCCTAAGAATTAACAAAACTGCTTACTAATGTTTAACAGTGTAACCAGAATGTCCACATATTGAGTATCAATATAAAAGCACCACAACTGCTGCATAATAACCAATGTAGTTTGCTGAGTGGCATTACTGTTAGACGCAATGACCACATATGAGAACCATTACTCTAGAGCACTTATTTTCAATTCATTTAATCAAGAGTGCAATAGGAAAGAGTCACTAGACAAGGAATGTCTAACAGTACGTTCTGACAAAAACAAGAGCAATCAAAATTCCATTATAATCATCTAACAAAAACACATAATGCCAGAATCTCCAAAGGCAGTAAACTCATTTAAATTGAAGAGATCCAAGCTTATATATGAGGTAGTTTCTCGAGTGTCTTCCAGACTTCCTACAATTAGTTAATGGTATAACATCCTCAGGATTATAATCAAACCCATCATTCAAATCTTCATAAATTTGTTGCTTTTTACCTTTTTGCTTATTACTTGTGGACATTGTCTTATGCGGTGAAGCAGTTTAACTTGCATTGGGCGGTGGAGGAAGAATAAAATGAGATGGAGGAGCCAAATGTGAATAGGGCGAGGCTGATGACATTGCAGTACATATAGTACTAGCAGTTGAATGAGTTGATAAAGAAGCATGAACCGAGAGAACTGAAGTGAAAGATCAACTGAAAGTTGAGCCCATGTAGCTAGTTGATGAAGATTGCATTGAAGAAGTGATACCCAAATCATTATTAATCAAATCCCGTTCAATTTCACTATATAAATTTCCCATAATGGAATCATCACATGCATCAGTACAAGCATTACTCAGATCAATATCTTTTCCATTGTTAACTAAAATATCCTAAGCTGTTAATCCATCATCCTCCTCATTATTAGTTCCAATATTATTCTGAGTTTCCAAGTTAACCTGAGTTGCCTGTTCAGCTAAAACTACTTCATCCCCATTGCTATTTTCAGTGTTATCAGGGTCAATAGCCTCAAATGGATCACATTTGCCTTTCCCTCCTTAATTTTAAAACCCTCATTACTCACTCCTTTTTCCCCAATATTTCTTTGTTTTTGAGTTCTCTTTTACCCAGTTACTTTGATTGGCAGTAGTCGGATCTTCTTATAATTTTGATCTGTAGAAGCTAGATCTCTCATGTCACCTTGCTCCTGCACCTCATTTTCCATCCTAGCCTTATCATTGAGGTCACGTTTATTAGTGTCATGGCCAAAAACTTTACATGAAGTACAAATCTGAGGTCTCCAATCATATGTTAACTTAACAAATGGACATTTTTCTCCTAGCCCGTCAACCTCTATTTTCTCTGGTAATTTGAATTCATATGATACTTCAATCAAAGCTTCAACATATTGAAATTTCTGCAACTTTTCAGTGCTAATATCAAAACGAATTAGTTTCCCAATGTGACAAGCAAGCCAGTTAATCCCTAGCAGGGTCCAAAGAATACTAGGAATTCTATAGAAATGAACCCACACAGGAACTTTTTTAATCTGTGCTTGTGAATTGCCAATGGTAGGATCCTATCATGTAATAATAAACATGCGGCCTCTAATAAAAATAGGGTCAGACTTAAGGATTTTCTCTTATCTATTTCATTAGAAAAATTGAAATAAAAATGTGTACCATCCGATTTGATATCTACCTTACCAGCTAATTTCCAATAACGGTTCAAAAAAGTAACAACAGTGGTATAAGATAGTGTACCATCTAAGAAGAAACCGACGAGGTGATTGCTCCAATACTTCATGCCTTCTTCCCTTTACCATATCGGTTTTTTTTTATTTGCCATCCCTCACAATTATGTAATGTTGTGGCTTGAAAACTCCTACATTACGTGGAAGAGAATTGAACAGTGATGCATAATTCATCTTAGTGAATGCAGGAAAGGAGGATATCGAGGAACTCAGGTTAGCAGAGATTCACAAATTAAGCAAGGTTACCCAAGTGATTTAAGTTTAGATAACATATTTCCTTATTGATTATCCTAGTAAAACAATATACTATATATATGCAAAGTACAACATCATCGAAGATGGTTGTGCCATCACTTCTGTGCTTCCCCTAGATATTTCCATAATTATGATATTGGTCAGATTTGTTAGTCAATTATTTAATTATCGATTAATAGTCAATCAACATAGATTTAATTTTCCATGATATCACCAAGCCTCTTTTAATTTATCTTTCATTAATTAAAATTTATTAGTACTTCTCCTTTGTGTACCTTTACAAAGGTTATATTTTCAAATCATTTTTACTCTTTCCAAAGCATGGAAAATATCCATATACTTATTTTGTTGGTAGGATGTTCACAAAACTTTAAAGAAAGCTCTCTTATTTTCAAATCATATTAAAGAGATTAAAACAATTTACATTCAAAACATTTTTTTCCTAAACCCAAACCACACATCCCTCAATGTTATGTTTGGAAAGAAAACTCCACGCCACTATAGTTAAGAAGAATTATTTTTTAAGTCCGATCTTATTTTTATTTTTTTTAAAATGCATCCCATATTTTAAAGGGGATTTTATTGTGAAGAACAAACTTTTAGCTTTTTCAAGTCCAAGGACAACACATTAAAAATATATTTCCAAGGACAAAACACACTATAAGATTGATACCATACACATCGTAAAACTGACAGCTAAATTATAATATCATACATACTGTAAAACCGATACTTAAAAACTGGTAAGCAAATTCTGATGCCCTTCGCACTGTATAACTGATACTTAAAATCTAATGTTTTGTCCTTTAAAATAAAATTCCAACTGGCTGTCCTTTCGGTTGGAAAATCTAGCAACTTTGTCCTTGACACTATTTTCCTGATATTTTAAATGTCATTTTCATGAATCTTTTTATAAAATTCCTACATAAAATCCTTAGATGCAAACACTTAAATAAAGTACCATTTGTAAATCTCCTTTAAAAATATTATTCTCCTTTAAAAATATTATTGATAAAATTAATTTTTTTATAAAACAATTTGTTACATATAAACCACAAATCATTCTGAAGCTAATAAGCTAGATATGTAACTAGATTAGAAAAGACTTGAAGTTTAAAGAATTTTTTTAGGATAATTTGAAGATTTAAAGGAACGAAGTTATTCGAGAACGAGTAAATCATAAACTTAATATTAGTTTGAGGAGGGAATTAGAAATGAACTTAGAAGATACACAAGAATACTTATCTCATTTTAGATGTAAATCCTGTATCAGAAAGCAAAGTAAACTGCAAGTGCATAAGCCGTGTATTGACCTAAATGACTTGTATTTGTTTCGTACTAAGAATCAATGGGGTAGGTTAGGATAAGTTTTTTATGCACCAGATTCGTCCTATAAAACCGATGCGGGTCTGGGATTTCGCCCTGAATCCGAATCTATATGAGTCAGGGAAGACCCGACCCACCCTAAAGACCCGGTGAAATTATATACTAATATATGCAAATTTATTTATTTATACTTTTTGTAGCTAAATGATAAATTAGTACGAATTACAATACGCTTAAAATAATAATAGAATATAATAAAATGAGTTGTATGACAATAATTCAAAAGATATGCATTTGTTATTGCATAATTATCATTAATGCAACTTAATAATATAATCTTTTAATAGCTTATTTATTGAAAGCATATAATATTCATGCCATAACTGCTTATACCTAAAAAATTTAACAAGTAATCATTATAGTAATAAAGCGATTTCATGATGTTTCAATAATGCGAGTCGAGTTCGGGAGGGTCAGTTATGCTCCAACCCTAGACGTCAGTCTCACAAAAGCGATCCACAAGTATACTCCCCTCCATGAATACCTGATGGGGTAGGTCTAAACGAGCCAAAACTGAGGTGGGTCAATTGGGTTTGGACTCTATATTTTCCTTATTACCATCCCTATTTGTACAAGTTGCGATATAAATAAGGAAATATAATCAATCGAAGATTGAACAATATAATTTTTGTTACTTCTTTACAACTCTTATATTAACCTGTACATAAAAAATTTATAATATCGTAGATCTTCTGTAAACAAATAAAGAAACGTTAGTTTTGATTGGCTAGATGAAATTGAAATGTATGGATACATAAACTTGAGATTTTAATGAAATTTTATTGTAAACAAAAATATACGAAACAAATTTTCCTTATAAAATATCAAACGATTTGCTATCTTTAAATAAAATTTGATGTTATAGTTAAAGAAGTTCAATTGTAGAAGTAACATATAAGCTGCCATCAAATATGCTCCAAACATAGAAGTGAAAAAACATAAATTATAACCATATTTGGAATCAATATTTTGTACTAGTATTTGTAATATAATCCAAGATTTAGTTATTATAAGTTCGATTTCATTTACATACTAAAAATTTAGGTATTGTTTTCAAAATAAGACATATATTAGAAATTCAGGTTAAATTGATTTCCAGTTGAATATTAATCCGGTTTATCATATTATATTTTTTTCTTGAAGTTGGTATCGTTTTTCAACAACTTATATTTTGGTTATAGTATAATTGAAACCATGATTTTCAATTGAATTGATGCAAATTCATTGTTAATTTTCATTAGATTCATGGTTTTTAGTACAAAGTGGAAAGATCGATGCCTTAACCATATATGCCACTCTTCTAACTTTGTTTTGATTTCATAATCTTTACATATTTACCATCAATATAGACCACAATAAGCTTTTTATGGGTTATTTAAATCTTTAAAGAATTAAAATGCCTATATTAACTATTTAATTTAGTTATTTATATGAGGACAAAAAGAAAAGATGCCATAGATTAAAAATATTCAAAGTTGAATTAGGCAACACTTTAGGTGAATTATTTTATATATTTAACCCATGACATGTTAAATTTCCATAATTACATGTTAAAGTTTAGTTACACACAGTTTTGCATAGCTAATTTAGTAAGTTATTCAGTAACTTTTTTTGTTTAATGCGTTCGCAAGTAAGCTACTTTTTACGCATTGAGTTATAAATACAAAAATCATGTTGTAGTCCTTAGCAACGAACTTAGGAAACTACATACACACACACACACACACATATATATATATATATATATATATACATGTGTGTGTGTGTGCATGTGCGCACGCTTGTGTGTGTATGTGTAACGACCTGGATTTTTGGCTGTTTAAATCAACAATGATCCTCACATGTCGACTTAAACAAATCTAAAATTCAGATAGTTATTGGGATTAATATAAGAAAAAGAAGAAAGAAGATAAACAATCATAGAATCCCACAGCAGAAGGACAAAATATAATAAATAAATAACAGTTCATGAAACTGTTAAAACATACATTTGATCAATATTTTACAACGATTATCAGAGTTAACTATTATAAACACACCAATGTTTGCAGCGGAATAATAATAATAAATGTTGAGCACCGTCTTCATCTTCGTAATGGTATCTTCAATAACTGAAAAACTCAGGCTAGCCCGAGCATAAATGAAAAGACAAAAAACAATCGGATTAGAAATAAAATTTTCTCATATTAGTTAAATCAAATTCATGTGATAATATGAGTGCGATAACTTAAGAGATGTAAAGGGAATTTCCATCTCAAAAGGATCCATTAAACTAGATACTATATAATATAATACACTATTATAATAGTGTCTGTGGTTAAATATAAAATAATAAAATAGCGTAAGCGGGATTACCATTATTACCCTTACACCGTTTATAACGTTGTCATACAGTTTGCATATAACGCACCAGTACGTCGGCGGATAGAGATGTGCCGTGATACGATAACGTTAAATCAAAAACGTAGGGGCTCGATTAGGATTATATGACAAGGCACGCAAGGAATGCCAAGAGTAGGAATATACTAGTTGCACGCCCGGACTGGTGGTAACGCATAGTCGCGGCTATCGCCCACCTCGAACAACACTCCCAGATCACGGATGTGCATCAAATCAAATCAAACTGAGGGACTATAATAATAAAGGAAGAAGTGTTGCCGATGGAGGTAGCTAACACCACTTGGTCTGGTATAGCCCTATTTTAATCATTTTAACTATGACCTGAAGGTTAAGGACATCCATCATCGTTCTCTTACTTCATTCCAGTAGCATTTTACAAATCAATCTACCTTATTTTGGAACTCCACCGCGTACACAGTTGTCAAAGTGGTTTTCTATATTGCAGAGAATTTGACAATATCCGATCCCGGTCTCTTTAACAACTAAACATTTACATTTTTCACACCGGTCAGTTCTTTTACATTTCAAAGAGATTCATACTTCACATCAAATGATCAATCACATTTAAGGAAGGTAAGTGTCAAGCTAGTTGGATAACAAAAACATCGGATCAAACAGGTCAGAAGGCATAGTGTCGAATGGTGAACTCGGTTCAAATGAGGAGACCTAACCTAATGCCAACTTCTGTATTTCTTTGAGCCATTTCGACTTATTCTACCATCTCCTACATAATTGGGATATGTGACACGTGACCACGACCTGCTACCCACTAACTCCACAGACCTGGTCCACTACATAGCTATAAGGATGGAGGCCATGCCACGTATATAAGCAACCGTTCTTACCCAAAATCACTATTTGACCCATATATATACCCGATACAAACGTGAAGAAAAGGACTTTGGGCCACTTGAATTCGTGAACACTCAAGATTGCTGCCACCATTTCTATTCAACCCGCCTCTTATATTATCCACCTCGAGTGTCACTTCATTGAATAAAAGAGAAAATTGATTGTATTCGAGTGCTTGAGTGATGCAAAACATTGTAATTGTAATTCTCTACTATATTGAAGAATTATAAAGTGGATGTGGGCCCGTTAACACCGAACCACTATAAATCTTGCGCGTCTTCTTGTTTTTCTTTGTTTCTAGTTTGTTTTTCTTCATTGATCTCTTCAAGATCTTGTCTATTGGGTGTTAGAGCCATTTTTTGGTCTAACTTTTGATTCTTTTGCAGAGAACGAAGAATTCTCAGCTTTTTGGATTATTAGTCTACTGTTTGGATCTCCAAGTCCGAAGAAATAATCGTTATTCTCATCATTTTTGACGTTTTCGATGATCTCAATTGCATACCATGGATCCGAGGAAAGACCAGAATCATCAAACTTCTCATAGAACTGAAGTTAGTAATGATCATCAAGGCACACTTCAGATTGAAGCAGCTGTATAGGCCCCCGGGTTGAATCAACCCAAGTTGAATGTACCGGGGTCGAATTCGACCCGAGTCGATGTAGGGACTTATGATCTAGCTACAGTGACAAACAATCAAGCTTAGAGGTAGGATAGCGTTGCAATTTCGTAATTATATGAATGCAATGGCTAAACAGATGGATGAACTTTGAAGACAAAGAGCACCGTCACCTACTCATTGCCAAGAAGTAGGAAGTTCATCTTCCTCTGAGGAAAATGAATGCCATCCATGCCATAGGAGAACTCTTGAAAGGCCTGAGAATCTCGAACAAGTCCAATTTGGCTCACTCATTTCTCGAGAAGATGCGGAAATCCGTTTTGGTGCTAATGATCCTCGCCTAGCAGAACCTATGCTACTGCCGATGCATGGATATCGCGTTCTTCCTAGAGACCAAGGCATTTCCTAAACCACACAAGCTCAACTCCTTCAACCCACCCGTCTTATGACTGATCGGTATCACAGAGGGCAAGGAAACTCTGCTTGGGCAACAAATTAAATGTCGCTTCCTGAGATGAGAGCAGGAGGATGCCAAAGAGCCGAAAGCGTTGAACCAGAACATATGTTGACTAATGCCGAAGTAGCAGCGATGGTACATCAGATATTGAAAGAAAGTAGGGGCTATACTAATGAAGACTGGGGAATAAATCGTAGTTATTCACCTTTCACAGATGATATCTTGGAAGTACAATTTCTAAGCACTTTTGTAGTAGTGTACCCACCATGAACCGCTATTCAGGTAGAACTAATCCATGACCGCACTTGATGCGATACTCATGGTATATGAATGCTGCAGTTGCTCCTGCATTAGCTCCTAAAGCTATAGTGTGTAAGGCTTTTCCAATATACCTTGAGGATGTCGCTATTATGTGGTTCACCAGACTTCTATCTCGATTGATCCTGAACTTCAAGGATCTAAGTGAAAAGTTTTTGAACCAATTTCGACTGCATGCCAAGAAATCCAAACATGTCATAGAGCTCTCATTGATTAAACAGGCTCCTGGAGAAAACTTAAGGGGATATTTGGACCGTTTCAATATGGCAGTCACAGAAGTGATAAACCCAAATCCCTAGACCATTTTGATGGAGATGATAGAAGGGGTAGATAAGGACACCATATTTTGAAGATATCTGGTAAGAAAACCTCCTACCACCATCGAGTTATTCCATGAGAAGGCAAATATACGCTTATGATAGGAAGAGGTGTACTTAAATCGGAAGAGAAGGTTTAGTGAAGTTGTAAGGGAAGAAATCCAAAGTAATGTCGCCATAAAACAGTCTGGAGACAGCTCAGGTAAAGTGGGAGTTAATGCCAGCAATCGGAACGACGGAAATGATCCACCGGGTAAGAATGGAAACAAAAGGAATAAGAATAGGAGGGTGATGCCAAGAGACGACCCCGGTTCCAATCCTTCGAAAGTTACACGCCGTTGAACAATACCCTGCAAAACATTAATTCAGATAATTACAACGTGATGGAATACAAGAAACCTTCACCAAGGGATTCGACAGAAAAAGAATGCGAAACCAGAAAGTTTTGCTTGTTTCATGAGACTTACGGCCATTCAATGAATGAATGCCGACACCTGAGAGATGTGGTAGAAAGGCTACTACGAGAAGGAAAAGTTAATGAGTATAAAGTCTCCCCAAGAGACAGGACAGGGAGGTTCTTCTATGAATCAAGGGAAAGCAGCTCCTAGAGCTACCTTCCAATAGAAAGGAAAAGAAATACTCATCGACATTGTAGTCGGGGGGATTCATCCAGTAGGATTCGGTGCCAAAACAATGGAGTAATATGTTAACATAGCAAAACATCTTAATGTAGAGGAGTGCAGTGTTCCCGAGGATGCTATACCAATTAAACAACAGAAAACAATGGTGGATGACATTGTTTTCCGTGATCGCGAGAGCATAGGAGTCAAAACTCTAAGCATACATCCCTTGGTAATATCAGCTACAATCGGACCGATGACGCTACAAAAGGTTTTAGTTAACTATGGAAGTTCCATCAACATTTTATTCAAAAAGGCTTTTGACAAAATGAAATCAGAAACTAAAGATCTAAAATTGTGCACCGGATGCATACGTGGCTTTAAAGGTTCAATGACAACGCCGGTGGGTGTAGTTGACTTACAGTAGAACTTGGCAAGGGAGACTACGGAAGAGTACGAATCCTCCCTTTTCTTTTCATTAATATAGATTATCCATACAACGCCTTGTTGGGTCGAGTGGCTGTAGCAGAGTTTAGGGCCTGCATCACACCTTGGTATTTGTTACTAAAATTCCCAACCGAAGCTGGAGTGGGAATGGTCCAAGGAGACCAGGTGACTAGAAGAGCTTGTGATCTAGCAAAATGGAAATTGTTCGTGATGGAGTCGATGTGGAACCTAAAAATGCCTCCCCTCCTTCTAAAGACGCATCCGCATAAAAAATAAAGGAGGCATCCCGGATGAAGTGGCCCGATTATCTGTCCCAGTATATTGATCCCAGAGAGCATGAGGAACAAAGAAGTAAAAGGGGACCCCAAATGAAACGACTGTCGATATCCCGATTGATAACAACGACCTGAATAAGGTCTTGAAAATCGAATCCAATCTAGACCCCCTAAGGATAAGGGAGTTGACAGATTTTCTACGATCAAAGCTGGAGGTATTTGTAGGGACTCTTGCTGACATGTGTAGGATATCTTCATCAGTCATAAGCCGCACATTAAACATCAACCCAAAGAGTGTCCCAGTCAAACAGAAAAGGCATATGCTTGGCCCTGAGAGGTCTGCTATTTTGAAAGAGGAAGTTGAAAATCTGGAAAGCAACGGCTTTATCGAGATTCAATATATCCTGACTGGATATCGAATCCAGTTCTTGTCAAGAAGGCTAACGGAAAATTGCGAAAGTGTATTGATTTTTCTGATCTGAATACCTGAAAGGTAGTTTCCCACTTCTAAGGATCAAACAGTTAGTAGATTTGAAAGGGGTACACGAGCTTCTTTCATTTAAAGACGCATATTCAGGACATAACCAAATTCTAACGCATGCGCTGGACCAAGAGCATACCAATTTTATCACAGATCTTGGGTTGTATTGTTATATAATGATGCCTTTCGGATTCAAGAATGTTGGGGCAACGTACCAGCGACTCGTGAATCACATGTTTCATTGTAACGATACGGATTTCGCTCGGAATCAATCGATCGCTAAAACGACCAAGACCGTTCAAAACCCGGATTCTCTAACTCTGGGCATACAACACATCAGAACAAATAAAAGAAGACTTTTATAAACATCATAATAATGTTACATCAGAATACATAATATATCAGAGTAAATCGAAATATAATACAACGGAAGATTAATTTACAATAAATGTAATACAATGCAGCGGAACAGATAAAATAACACAGCGGAAGACTATCAATACTCTGGACACAGCTTTTCGCTTCAATCCAGAATCCTGCTTATATATCTGCAAAATAAACTGCTCGACTACCTGTGTGGAAAATAGGGGCACCCGAGTTTGCAAGGGAAAAACAAACTACAGGTCAGTCATGGGACTGGTGTGAGAAACTCTACAGTTAAAATTAACTTATGTAAATGATAAGGCAAATCACAGGACCACGCCGTATAACATGGAACGGGTTTACCCCCATGAACGTCAGTGTACAAACAACAATCAGTAGTAGAGATATGGATCTACTATGCATCAATCAGCATGCAATATCCCAATCTACCCATTTAGAACACTTAGATTTTCCAAATCCAATTCAATTTACAGAAATTATTCCTTTAGACTTTATTTCCAGATTTCTATTTCAAATCATTTGAAATACATATCTAACTTTTATATCAAAGTAGATTTCACTTCGGGATCTCAAATCAAATCATTTGGAAATATGAATTCCAAAACATAACAATGCATACAAACAAGTATGCACAAAATATCGGGAATCTTCCCTCAGACAAGGCTGTACGCGCCCCTCCAACTCGATATATGTATATATATGCACCTCCCATGCATGGAGCAGGCTACACTACTGACCACTCACCCTAAGGCACTGGATCCAGCCCATACTTTTAGTCACTCTCGGGTCACCCGAATCTTTAGCCACACACTAAACATTTTATATCCTGAAGTAGGGAAAATCATTTCACAACACAATAATCACAAGTACTTTCAAACTATAGTACTTCACATCAACAATTCGCACATATGATCAGTCATTATTAATCACATAACCTTTGAGCTCATACGTCTCAAATAAGGGTGTTAAGCAAGAGAATAAATTCTCCGCCACCAAACATATACGTTATCAATAGCAACTAATTGGATACGTGATGAACCACAATGTAAAACCATAATACACTTCCAAATCGTCAGGTTTTAGCCCTCGAAATCCTTTCTGTATTATAAAACATTTTTATAAAACATTCCCTGTCCAAAATTGGGAATACATTTCTTTTCATTTAAGAAAATATCATTTCAAAATCATTCATTAAATTTGAAATGAACTCAAAGTCGCTCAACACCTTATAGTCAAATCGTGAAGTGTTTCACAAGGCGTTAGCACATAGATATTTTTACCCAACCCAATGCTAAATATAAAAGCATATTTTTCTCAAAAACTGGTCGAGCACAATCCAAACAGTCAATCAATCACAATCAATATCAGCAACCAAGTATATTTGGTTCAATCACATTTCATGTTTTGGTAATTTAATTACCATCTATACATTCACAATCTAATTAAAGATTTATTTAAACTCCAATTGGTTTCAATCTCTAAAATCATTTCTTATTGATTGTTCAACTTTCTGGAAATTAATCCTACTTTAACTGGGTTAAAGAACCAGTGTCATTTAAAAACAGCTCGCGACAAACCCAAAATCCAATTCGATACTAGATATAAGGCTTAGAATAGAAATTATATCGGCTTATATTCAATATTAAATTCTAAAACCAACGGATATCGTACTGGAATAACGATATCAATACTTCCAAATTCCCACAACAATATCCGTATAATCACGGAATCCAATATCAAAATATTCCGAAGATGATTTCCATTCAAATCCATTACAATTTATATATTGGAAATTTCTGGTTATATTAAAACTCTTTCCAACTCCAATTTATTTATTTAAAAATTATTGGATTATTAATCTAGTTAATAACTAGTTCAATTTGATAAAAATTTATTTTTATCTTCACAAATTTGGATTTTTTCATCCCATTTTTTTCCGAATCATTTATTATGATTTTACACAAATTACTAATATTTTAAATAATTTTATCAAGGCCCTTTCAGTCAATTTCCATAAACGGTCATCGAACTGCATTTACAATGACCTTTTCCAAATTTGATTTGGACATAATTCCAAATCCAACCGTTAGATTTCAAATCTCTTGAATTTGTTGGAAAGCTCTTTTCGATACGAACCCAAGGTTCCGGTTTTAGGAGAATCCGACGGTCGGATTTCCTGTAATTTCAATTCGAAGTCAATGGTTGAAATTCGCGAACTACCGCGGCGCAGTGCATTCTATTCAGGCCATTAAATATATATAATATATATATTATATATATTTCATCGGTTTCTATTTAAAACATATTTTATAAATCGTTTTAAAAACGATTTCAAAGTCATATTCAATCTCAAATCAAAGTTGAATATTTCATTACATGACAATTTTATACATCTCATATATATGTTAAAAATAATATTTTTAACCAATCAATATTTATTTCATTCACACTTCACATATATATATATATATTCACATTTCATAAATATATTTTATTTCCATTTCATATATATTATTTCCATTTCATATATATATTATTTTCCATTCCATATATATATTTTTTCCATTTCATATATATTTATTTTCATATATATATATATTTCCATTCCATATATATATTTATTTCATTTCATATATGTATGTATATTATTTTCACAACGCATATATATATATATATAATTTTCATCGCATTTATATATTATTTTCATCGCATAAATATTATTTTCCATTTCATATATATATTATTTTCATTTCATATGTATATTATTTTCGTTCATATATATATTATTTTCATCTCATATATATATATATATATATTCAATGCATACATATATAATTCACATCGCCAATATATATAATTAACATCGCAAATATATATTTAATTTTCACATCGTATATATATATATAATTTTCACATCGTGTGTATATATATATATATATTTAATTAATTAATACCGTATATATATGTAATTTTCACATTATATATACATCATTTCCACATCGTATATACATCATTTTCAGATCGTATATATATATACATATATTTATACATCACAATCACAATCACAACACAATTAAATAAATTGTCCATGGTCTGTGGACGATAGGGAGGTGATCTAACAAAAAATAAATAACTATACAAAAATTTATGATGAGAGAAGTTCTCACGTTCGTTTCCACTCCTTCGTTCTTTTATTTTTAAATTTCTGTTCAGTTTGAATTTGAATTTTCCCCTAATTCTGATTTGCACCTTTTTGATTCTGGTCAGTTCTATCGCGTACCTCTCGATTGTACAGTTCCAACGCACTTCGTTTTGTCTGATACCATGTCTGTTTGCAAAAGTTATCGGCGTTTAAATATAAATACACAATTTAATTAATTAACAATAATTAATTTAATTAATCTCCTTGGATTAGTCATTAACCACCTCTTCAATTGTTTTGTAACAGGAAACCCATTCTTCGATCTGAAGACTCCTACCACGCACGCCATTCCAGGAAGCAGGTCGTCGATCCATGTGCGCCACGAGATGCGCCTCCATTTAAACCTCCACCGCCATGATCATCTCGAGGTTTGAACCCTTCCAGCTCCTCAAAATCCACGCCAAACATCCCCATTTCTAGCTCAAAATTCGAGCAGCACAGATTTATTGGATGATGATCAAACCCGTATCAAACGAACAATCTCACATAACTCCACAGCTTTTGTTTTGAATTCATGACGTAATTGGTGATATATTGGGGATTGATTAGGGAATTAAATTGGAGCGATTTCAACCGTATAATTGAGGGTGTCGGCGGCTTCCCCTAACGAATTAGGGTTTCAGTTTTTTTACATGGTTATATATATAAATATATTAATATTTTGTTTGATAAATTGTTTTAAAGCGAAGTTTTTCTCCCGAACTCCAAATCAAACCCAACGAATGTCGCCCCAAACCAAATACCCCTATTCCGGACACAATGGAAATATTTCGTAATCCAATTCAACTGTTTCGATAGGTTCTTATCAAAATTAAAATATGAATCAATATATAATGAATTTGAACGCACATTTTAATTTACTGGGGCCACATACTGAATCCAAAAATTCCCGAAAAATAAATCTAGCTTTGTTTTGACGACACGGTCCTAACAAAATTAATTTCGTCAAATTGGAGACCGTTTGAAAAACGGTCATTTTCCAGTCGATTAAATTCAAATTGAAATTGCCAAACACGTTTAAATCCGCCACGCTCACATATTGATTCCAAAAATTATGAAAATTAGAATCTAGCAATAATTCAACTTCCAGATCCAATAAAAGTGGTCTCGTCAAAAACAGTGGTCGTTTGCAAAATCGCTATTTTTAAGGGCCATATATTATATAAAATTCCATAGTGACTATCCTTAATTTTCAACTGGACATAACTTTTTATTCCCGTTATGAAATCTAGATTTTTCATATTCGTTGGAAAGATATTTTCAAATAGATTCAAATATTTCTGGTTTTACTAAAATCCGATTTATTTTGAATCATGTATATTCATTTGAAATTTAAAATCGAATTCAAACTACCGCGCTATTTCCAGTTCCTTTTATAGTTAAAATTAATATTTGTATTCTAACTTCGATTTAAATAAATTTATACGTTCTAATTCTATTCGAAATAAATTTCTAGTTGTTATTATTTAAAATAAATAATTTTTAAAATTCAGAATTCATTAAAATTGCTAAAATAAATTTTTTAAATTGGTTCCAATTTTCCGGGTTGTTACAATCTCCCCCACTTAAAGTCTTTTCATCCTTGAAAAGGAACGGAGCTGAAAGTTGTTTAACTAACCAACTCAACTTTTAGTTTGGCTTTCATTCTTCAATTTTTCAGTTTCTATGAATTTTCAAATTCTTCAAAAATTTGGCTAACACCGTAAACTTTTGAATTTTTTTGCTATAACCTCCTTTGTACGGGGAGACATTTAAAACCACAACTAGCCACGCAGGGCCCTCATCATCCAAAAAGAAAAAGCCAAGCAGCTGGCCAATCGGCTTATAAAATCATAAAAATCTAATTAAAATAGTAAATATGTACTTATTTGTCGAGCATACAATTTTATTCCTCTTCTTAGCTTCCATGCTATGACCTGTTCACACATATATATGCACATGTATGCAATTGCAATCAATTTTCAATTCAGTTCAATATTTTGATTCAATTTGGCTAAATTTTCCTTACATTTCCTTATTGGTTTTATTAGTCCAATATTTTTATTTAGTCACACCAATCATCACACATCACCACCATCAATCAATTTGTTGATTAACTTTTCAAATATATATACTTTTTATATATTCAAAAAACATATTTTCTAAGATCAGATTATATATATAATCAGAAATATGTTAATTATAAACTTATCACTCTCAACTCATTCTAGGGCATTTCTAACCCCATCTCTAATGAGTCACTCATTCTAGAATGCTATTGATTCTATCTTTAATGACGATTTTTCTATAGGGTATTACTTATCCTACCTCTGGTGGGTCTTTTATTATGCTCTAACGAGTTGCACCCCAAAGATTTGAGTTAACCAAAGCTCTGATACCAGCTGTAATGATACGGATTTCGCTCGGAATCAATCGATCGCTAAACCGACCAAGACTGTTCAAAACCTGGATACGCTAACTCTAGGCATATAACACATCAGAACAAATAACATAAGACTTTTATAAACATCATAATAATGTTACATCAGAGTACAGAATATATCAGAGTAAATCGAAATATAATATAGCAGAAGATTAATTTACAATAAATGTAATACAATGCAGCGGAACAAAAATAACACAACGGAAGACTATCAATACTCTGGACACAGCTTTTCGCTACAATCCAGAATCCTACTTATATATATGTATGCAAAATAAACTACTCGAATGCCCGTGTGGAAAATAGGGCACCCGAGTTTGCAAGAGAAAAAAAAACTACAGGTTAGCCATGGGACTGGTGTGAGAAACTCTACAGTTAGAATTAACTAATATAAATGATAAGGCAAATCACAGTATCACGCCGTATAACAAGGAACGGGTTTACCCCCATGAACGCCAGTGTATAAACAACAATCAGTAATAGAGATACGGATCTACTATGCATCAATCAGCACGCAATATCCCAATCTATCCAATTTAGATTAATCATCACACTTAGATTTTCCAAATCCAATTCAATTTACAGAAATTATTCCTTTGGACTTTTTTTCCCGGTTTCTATTTCAAATCATTTGAAATACATATCAAACTTTTATATCAAAGTAGATTTCACTTCGGGATCTCAAATCAAATCGTTTGGGAATATGAATTCCAAAACATAACAATGCATAAAAACAAGTATGCAACCAAATATCGGGAATCTTCCCTCAGACAAGGCTGTACGCGCCCCTCCAACTCGATATATATATATATATATATATATATATATATATGTGTGTGTGTGTGTGTGTGTGTGTGTGTGTGCGCACCTCCCACACATGGAGCAAGCTACACTGCTGACCACTCACCCTAAGCCACTAGATCCAGCCCATACTTTTAGTCGCTCTTAGGTCACCCGAATCTTTAGCCACACACTAAACCATTTTATAACCCGAAGTAGGGAAGATCATTTCACAACACAGTAATCACAAGTGCTTTCAAACTATAGAACTTCACATTAGCAATTCACAAATATGATCAGTCACTATTAATCATATAACCTTTGAGCTTGTACGTCTCAAAAAAAGGTGTTAAGCAAGAGAATAAATTCTCCGCCACCAAACAGATATGTTATCAATAGCAACTAATCGGATACGCGATGAACCACAATGTAAAACCATAACACACTTCCAAATCATTTCGAAATCATCAGGTTTTAGCCCTCGAAATCCTTTTTGTTTTGTGAAACATTTTTATAAAACATTCCCTGTCCAAAATCGGGAATACATTTCTTTTCATTTAATAAAATATCATTTCAAAATCATTCATTAAATTTGAAATGAAATCAACATCGCTCAACACCTTATAGTCAAATCGTGAAGTGTTTCACAAGGCGTTAGCACATATATATTTTTACCCAACCCAATGCTAAATATAAAAGCATATTTTGCTCATAAACTGGTAGAGCACAATCCAAATAGTCAATCAATCACAACCAATATCAGCAACCAAGTGTATCTGGTTCAATCACATTTCATGTTTTGGTAATTTAATTACAATCTATACATTCACAATCTAATTAAAGATTTATTCAAACTCCAATTGGTTTCAAACTCTAAAATCATTTCTTATTGATTGTTCAACTTTCTGGAAATTAATCCTGCTTTAACCGGGTTAAAGAACCAATGTCATTTAAACAAAGTTCACGACAAACCCAAAATCCAATTCTATATTAAATATAAGGCTCAGAATATAAATTATATCGCTTATATTTAATATCAAATTCTGAAACCAACGGATATCGTATTGAAATAATGATATCAATATCTTCCAAATTCGCACAATAATATCCGTATAATCACAGAATCCAATATCCAAATATTCCGAAGATGATTTCCATTCAAATCCATTTGAATTTATATATTGGAAATTTCTGGTTATATTAAAACTCTTTCCGACTCCAATTTATTTATTTAAAAATTATTGGATTATTAGTCTAGTTAATAACTAGTTCAATTTGATAAAAATATATTTTTACCATCACAAATGTGGATTTTTCATCCCAATTCTTTCCAAATCATTTATTATGATTTTACACAATTTATTAATATTTTTAATAATTTTATCAAAGACCTTTCAGTTGATTTCCATAAACGGTCATCGAACTGCATTTACAGCGACCTTTTCCAAATTTGATTTGAACATAATTCCAAATCCAACTGTTAGATTTCAAATCTCCTGAATTCATTGGAAATCTCTTTTCGATACGAACCTAAGGTTCCGGTTTTAGGAGAATCCGACGGTCGGATTTCCCGTAATTTCAATTCGAAGTCAATGGTTGAAATTCGCGAACTGCCGCGACGAAGTGCGTTCTATTCAGGAAATTAAATATATATAATATATATTATATATATATTTCATCTATTTCTATTTAAAACTTATTTTATAAATCATTTTAAATTCGTTTTAAAAACGATTTCAAATTCATATTCAATCTCAAATCAAAGTTGAATATTTCATTACATGACAATTTTATACATCTCATATGTATGTTGAAAATAATATTTTTAACCAATCAATATTTATTTCATTCACACTTCATATATATATATATATATATATATATATATTATTCACATTTCACAAATATATTTTATTTCCATTTCATATATATATTATTTCCAGTTCATATACATGTTGTTTTCCATTCCATATATATTTTCCATTTCATATATATTTATTTTCCATTCCATATTTCCATTCCATGTATATATTTATTTCATTTCATATATATTAATTATTTTCACAACGCATAGAAATATACAATTTTCATCGCATATATATATATATATATTATTTTCATCGCATATATATATATATATATTATTTTCCATTTCATATATATATTATTTTCATTCCATATATATATATATTATTTTCATTTCATATATATATTATTTATTTTTCAATGCATATATATATAATTCACATCGCAAATATATACAATTTTCACATCGTATATATATATAATACCATATATATATATATACAATTTTCACATCGTATATACATCATTTTCACATCGTATATACATCATTTTCACATCGTATATATATACATACATCACGTTCCCAATCACAACACAATCAAATAAATCGTCCATGGTCTGTAGACGACAGGGAGGTGATCTAACAGAAAATAAATAACTATACAAAAATTTGTAGTGAGAGAAGTTCTCACGCTCGTTTCCACTCCTCTGTTCTTTTATTTCTGAATTTCTATTCTGTTTGAATTTGAATTTGCCCCTAATTATGATTTGCTCCGTTTTAATTCTGGTCAATCCTATCGCATAGCTTTCGATTTTACGGTTCCAACGCACTTCGTTTTATCTGATACCATGTTTGTTTGCAAAAGTTATGGACGTTTAAATATAAATACACAATTTAATTAATTAACAATAATTAATTTAATTAATCTCCTTGGATTAGTCATTAACCACCTCTTCCATCGTTCTGTAACAGGAAACCCATTCTTTAATCTGAAGAATCCTACCACGCACGCAATTCCAGGAAGCAGGTCGTCGATCCATATGTGCCATGAGATGCGCCTCTGTTTAATCCACCACCGTCATGATCATTTCGAGGCTCGAACCCTTCTAGCTCCTCAAAATCCATGCCAAACATCCCCACTTTTAGCTCAAAATTCGAGCAGCACAGATCATGGATGATGATCAAATCCGTATCAAATGAACGATCTCACAAAACTCCACAGCTTTTGTTTTGAATTCATGATGTAATTTGTAACAATCCGCAAATTCTCAACCAATTTAAAAAATTTATTTTAGAAAATTTTAATGAATTTTGAGGTTATAATATAATTTATTATTAATAATAATGGCTAGAATTTATTTTAATTGAAGTTAGAACGAATAAATTTAATTTAAATATAAATGGAATTAGAAATAACGCAGTAGTTTGAAAAGTCAAACTTGAACTTTGACTGACCGTACAGGATGCAAAATTTAACGGATTTTAGTGAAACCAAAAATATTAGAATCTATTTAAAAATATCTTTCTAACGAATCTGAAAAATTGAAATTTCATAGCGGAAATCAAAAGTTATGGCCAATTCAATTTTTAGAAAGGTATTTTTAAATAGATTCGTTAGAAAGATATTTTTAAATAGATTCGTTAGAAAGATATTTTTAAATAGATTCGTTAGAAAGATATTTTTAAATAGATTCGTTAGAAAGATATTTTTAAATAGATTCTAATATTTTTTTGTTTCACTAAAATCCGTTAAATTTTGCATCCTGTACGGTCAGTCAAAGTTCAAGTTTGACTTTTCAAACTACTGCTTTATTTCTAATTCCATTTATATTTAAATTAAATTTATTCGTTCTAACTTCGATTAAAATAAATTCTAGCCATTATTATTAATAATAAATTATATTATAACCTCAAAATTCATTAAAATTTTCTAAAATAAATTTTTTAAATTGGTTCAGAATTTGCGGGTTGTTACATAATTGGTGATATTTTGGGGATTGATTAGGGAATTAAATCAGAGTGATTTTAGCTGTATAACTAAGGCCTTCGGCGGCTTCCTCTAATAAATTAGGGTTTCGTTTTTTTACACAGTTATATATATAAATGTATCAATATTTTATTCAATAAATTGTTTTAAAGCGAAGTTTTTCTCTCGAACTCCAAATTAAACCCAACGACTCTCGCCCTTAACCAAATATCCCTATTCTAGACATAATGGAATATGTTTCGTAATCCAATTTACCTGTTTCGATAGGTTTTTATCAAAATTAAAATATAAATCAATATATATTGAATTTGAACGTACATTTTAATTTACTGGGGCCTCATACTAACTCCAAAAATTCCCAAAAAAAAATCTAGCTTTGTTTTGATGATACGGCCGTAACAAAACTAATTTCATCGAATTTGGAGACCATTTGAAAAACGGTCATTTTCCAGTCGATTAAATTCAAACTGAAATTGCCAAACACGTTTAAATCCTCCACGCTCACAAATTGATTCCAAAAATTATGAAAATTGGAATCTAGCAATTATTTGACATTCCAGATCCAATAAAGTAGTCTCGTCGAAAACGGAGGTCGTTTGCAAAACCGCTATTTTTAAAGGCCATATATTATATAAAATTCCATAGCGACCTTTTTGAATTTTCAACTGGACACAACTTTTAATTTCCGTTATGAAATCTGGATTATTCACATTCGTTGGAAAGATATTTTCTAATAGATTCAAATATTTCTGGTTTTTCTAAAATCCGATTTATTTTGAGTCTTGTACATTCATTTGAAATTTGAAATCGAATTTTCAAATTACCGCGCCATTTCCAATTCCCTTTATAATTAAAATGAATATTTATATTCTAACTTCGATTTAAATAAATTTATACGTTCTAATTCTATTCAAAATAAATTTCTAGTCGTTATTATTTAAAATAAATCATTTTAAATATTCAAAATTCGTTAAAATTGCCAAAATAAAAATTTTAAATTGGTTTTTTCAGGTTGTTACATTCATAGTCTAATAGGGAAGTCCATGGACGTATACGTGAATTACATGCTCGTGAAGTCCAAGCAGTCAGTCGACCATGTCTCAGATTTGGTAGAAATGTTCAATATCCTTTGACACTTTGGTATGAAACTCAACCCTTTGAAATGCTCCTTTGGCATCGCATCAGGATAGTTTTTGGGTTTAATTGTTAGCTCTAGCGGAATCGAGATCAATCCTGACCAGATTGCAGCGATCAAGAATATTCGCGAACCAAGAAGAATTATAGATGTGCAGATTTTAGCAGGGAAGGTTGCAGTATTGAGTAGACTTATATCCAGGGCCACGGACAAATGCATTTCTTTCTTCGAATTAATAAACCAAGGAAAGTGTAATTTGGAGAGACCGCCGACACTTTCCAAGCTAGTATACCATGAAGGCCCATTCATTTACTTAGTTGTATCGTCGCACGAAATCAGTTTAGCTCTCGTTCGTGAGGAGGATAGGGTTTAAAGACCAGTATATTATGTGAGTAAGAAGTTGGCTGCGGTACTCGAAGATTGAGTAGCTCGCTTACAGCCTATTGATCGCTTCAAAGAAGTTGCATCTACTTCCAAGCTTATCCAATCGTGATATATACTGATCAGCCGCTATGATAGGTCCTTCAATGACCCAAGGCATCTGGGAGATTACTTAAATGGAACATTGAACTGAGCCAATTTGACCTCACTTTCCTCCCAAGGAAGTCCATTCGGTGGAAAGCGTTAGCAGATTTCATAGTTGAATTCACCGCCCCTAAAGAAGACATATTGGATGAGGAGTCTAGCCCACCAAAAATCAAATCAGAATCAAGAACCTGGAGCTATATACAAATGGTGCTTAAAATGATCGACGGTCTAGTGTCGAAGTTGTATTGCTAACTCTTGAAGGACGGTCAATCTACTATGCCTTATTGGGAGTAGCTGCACCGGATATTTTCTGTGACTCTCATATTGTTGTGTACCCGATTCAGAAGGAGTTACAAACGAAGGGACCACGACTTGCAGCCTACCTTGAGCGGGTCGACCAGTTGTTAGGTGGATTGGAACATTATAACATTTCCCATATTCGACAGGCAAAAAATCAGAAGGTTGACAGACTTGCCAAGTTAGCCAGTTCTGATAACCCGGGAGACATGGAAATGGTCCCGATCAAGACATTAGAAATCCCAAGCACTGATCAGATGGAAGTTGACCAAGCTTTGGAAGCTGACCAGTAAGAGAGTCCAGGATGACCCCCATAAAGAATTTCTTGCAGCATGAAATCCTTCCAGAAAGGAAGAACCAAATGCGTTCTATTGTTCCTAAAGCATCAAGATATGTTATGCAGTGGGACATGCTCTACAGAGGGGGGGTTCTCTGTTCCATTGCTCTGGTGTGTAGCTCGTGATGGCATCAAACGCGTGAAATACATGAAGGTGATTGTGGTGATAACACCAGAGGACAGACATTGGCAAAGAAGGTACTGAGGTAAGACTGCTTTTGGCCTACCATAAATAAGGATGCAGCTGATTACTCACGATGCTGTGATAAGTGCCAAAAAATTGCAAGGATTCCTATAGCTCTTCCTAGACAACTTACTTCGATGGTGAGTCCATGACCATTTTCCATACGGGAATTGACATCATTGGGAGCCTCCCAATTGCTAAAGGCGGAGCAAAGTATGCGATCGTGGTTGCGGATTACATTAAAAAGTGGACAGAGGCCGAATAGCTAACCGCAATCACGACGAAGCGAGTGATCAACTTCATTATCAAAAATATTATATGTCGATTAGGAATCCGCAAAACTATCATAATCGATAATGGGACTCAATTCAACTGCGCAAAGTTCATAGATTTTTACCAGTGGTACTGCATCGAGAAAAGATACACTATTGTGGTGCATTAGCAATCAAATGGAAAGGTCGAAGCTGTGAATAAGATCATTAAGTCCATTCTGAAAAAGCGATTGGAATAGGTGAATGCCATATGGGTTGATGAATTACCTTTGGCTCTATGGGCATACCGAACAACCTACAAGACAACAACAGGCAACACTCCGTTTTCACTGTCATATCGCTCAAATGTTGTCATCCTGGTAGAGCTTAAAGTCCCCTCTCATCGGACAACATACTACGATCCTATGACAAACAAAGCACTTCTCTTTAATCATTGGACATAATTGACAAGAAGAGGGATGAGGCGGACTCGCGTGCCTCAGAGCATAGACGTCACGTTGACCGATAATACAACCAAAAGGTTAGACCTAAAACTTTAGGATCCAGCAACCTGGTACTGAACGTGTCTTCCCGACCCCTACTTTCATGGAATCAAAGTAGGAAGGACTGTACGTCAATCATTAGAGGCTTAATAATGGAGCTTTCAGGCTAACAACCATTGATGGCGATCAGCTTTCGAGAGCATGGAACTTTGAGCATCTACGTCACTACTAACTAGAACTTGTAATTTTTCCTTTTGTTTATCAGACTATGTTATGGGGCATGACTTGCCCAAGACTATTTGGTCAATATAAACAAGAGATTATAAAGTGAATGTAGGCTAAGATTTAGTCGAACCACTATAAAAATATCATGTATCCCTTGTTATTTACTGCATTTATTTCTAAATGACTTTGTTTTTTAGAATATCACATGTGTTTGAGACTCTTCCTTATGAATCAACAGAGTGAGTATAAGCAACAGGGATGCAATTCGGTCATCCTCATAAGCAACCTTTTCCCTTGGCACGAGGGAAAGGCTTGGGCTAATGTGACTTGACCAGTTGCTAAGCCAACTCCATATCCCAGAGTTTGGAATGGAGTTCGAACTAAATTCGTGTTTGATATCGACACTCGGATCGGTAAATTCCCACTCTAAGAATTAGAGTGTAGATGAAATGCCAAAGCAAATGACATGACTGTTCGCACGACTAACTTAAACTCTCTTGATTTGAGAGTGAGTATAAAAGGGTAAGCATGAAATGGTGCACCATGAATAGAGATCACTTTAATCCTAACTCTAACGTGGACTTACGACAGAAGAGTATAAAAGCACTCAGACTAAGTGCTCGAGGAACTGGGCTCTTACACCATATAAGGATTGGGGGCACTAGTGCGAGCTGAGAGCGAAATCCCCGCCAATGTCGGGGACAGTTATGTGCCGTTACCAACCAATCCTAAACATGCCTTGTCCAGACACTCTGTTCGAAATTGACTGGGGGCATATACAGAAACATCACACCCTTTAAATTGTTGCAATGTGACCTTATGTTTATTATTTAGTTTAGTAATGCTTTAATTGCAAGATTTTGAATCAAAAAGCTTAGCTAATTGTGATGTGTTTTATTGTTTATTACTTAGCTTAGTAATATTTTGACTACGAACACGTCGTATTGAAGGCAATAGTAAACTTGCGTACATGTGACATTGTAGGAACATTGTTTTATTTACAAAGTGTAGATTTATACAATACAAAAATGCGAGGGTTGCTCTTGCAACAACCATAGCAGGCCAGTGGAAAACAAAAAAGAAATCTAGAAAAAGCTTCATTTCGGTTTAGGAGTAGCCTTGGATTTCCTGGACTCTTAGATCTTCTACTGCTCCTCTTCCTCAGCATCGTTAAGGAGGCGCTTCTTCCTCTTGGATTTCTCAGTTAAGTGATCTTACGAACCAACAACAAATTGCGAATACATGTCTGTGGTGATTGATCTCGAAACCTTGATGGCACCTTGGTGCCAGGAGGAGGAACCATTTGGATAGGCTCGATCGAGTTAGGCACCTCTAGATTTTCAATTATATTCTTCAAGAGTTGCTTATTTCTTGCTTTCATTTATGCAAGGGTTAGATTATCGGTCTCATTGGAGGCTCCACTGAATACAACATCCGCATCCCCTTCACCTTCCTTTCCATCGAGGTCCTTAAAAGCGTCAATCATCTGTCCTTTCTTGGGGGCTTCAGTACTAGAGGGCATTATAGACTTGTCAGTCAACTCCTTTTGTATTTCTTCTATCTCATCGGCAGGCTTCGTACCTAGAAGAGCAACAGTTATTAGCTTCGTAGAAAAAATGGGCCATTCAATTGGATGCTTCATAATACGACGACATGCTAGAATAGCTTTGACAAATTGCGGAGAAAAGGTGGAGATACCTTCGGCTGACTTGTCTCTTGGAGTAGCAGGAGTTGCAGCTTCGATGGTAGGAGATAGAAATGCGCTTTGGGTAATCCCCAGACGTTCGAGGTCATATTTCTCTACCTCTACAGTTTCGAGCATCGCTGAGAAAGAACTGGAGCCACCCTCAATAACATCTTTGCCCTTAGCTTGGAGTTTGGCAGTATTTATTCTCTCCTTCAATAATCTTCTTCCTTCCGCTAAGCGCTCCGGCTCCTCGTCCTTCAAGAATGTCCTCAATAAATCCTCCTCGTCGACAGTATCGATCTTTAATCTTCGTTTCTCTCTTCCTCGACAAGCTCGTCCCATGCATCGGCTAGTGTAGTGGGATAATCCCGTAACCATGATGTGTCGCGAATTCGATGTACTTGGACGAAGAAGGATATTAAAAGATGTCCATAATCCTCCAACTCTCCTTGATCCTCGACAAGTTGTACCTAGAAGAAGAAGCGGATTCAAGTGTGATGTTGGCATGACCCTCAGCTAATACTGCTCTTTCCTTAGCCTCCTTCGGCTTGGCCTTCAAATTGGCAATCTCCTTATTAAGATCTGTATTCTCTTGCTCAAGATTAGTATAAGACAACTTCAATTCAGTACTCTTGGTCATGGCACTATCAATCTGCTTTTTAAGAGTTGTGCGTTCCTTGCTATTGGATTTGAGCTCATCATGAAAGCGCTGTTGTAGGTCGCCATGCAGCTTCTTGGAGTTTTCAGCATCACATTGTGCAAGGGCGAGATTTGCTTGAGCATCTTCACATTCCTTCTCAACACTTTTAATATGTGACATGTCACATTCCCATATGTGTCTCTGATTGTTGAGGTCTAGCTCGAGTTCGCTGATTATTTAAGACAGCTTTTGAGCGTATTAGCAAGTCTCTTTATATTGTCGATCCATGAAGTCTATTCGAGCTTTAAGTCTGTCAGACTAATTGGTAGTGACCAATTCGAGGTTGGGCATGAAATGCATATGCCCGAAGTGGTAGTCAGGAAATTGATCTTTTAAGACTTTTATTCCTTGCTCTGTGGAAGTGTCTAGCACCACAGGTTTTGATGTAGAAATATCGATGGACTTGCGTTTAGAAGGAACGAGAGTTGTGCTGGCTTTGTCCTTGTCTTTATCTTGTGACTTATCCTTAAGATTAGGATGTTTTTTAGATGGCTTGTTATGGGGATATGACACATTTCGAGTGGGTGGAACTTTGGAAGTTTGTTTGTAACCATTGCAATGGCTTTAATGACTTTTGTCTTGTCAGAATCTGAACGAGCTGGAGAACGGGAGCGAGAGGATCAATGATGTTGTTATTGTAATGCCTCCTATCGTCCCTCCCACGACTATCTCTATGATCGTTTGTGACCTCAGAGTTGTACCAGGGAAGACACTTGTGGAGACTCCTTGGACTATAACCGCGGTAAGACATCGTTCCTTCAAGTTAACATGGACTGGTATTAAAACCAAGAAGTAGTGTAACGCACAGGTGCTGTGACATGCAGTGTCATTGTGGTACGTGTGCTAAGTGATCCCCTCGAAGGAGCGAAGCCTGGAGTTAGGCTTGTAGGTGTGGTTCTTCTGGTTTTAGTTAGCGTGACTTCATCTTCACAAGGTGAAAAGAAAGAGCTGGAGCCAAGATCTTGGGAAGAATATATCTGGTTTGGCAAGGCGAGATCACCCAAGCCTTTGAATATGGACTCCTCTTGATGGGGATATTGAACATGTGACTTGGTGGGAGATGGAGCCTTATGAGAAGGCTGTCTCTCAAGAATAGAGGAGTCTTTCATGGAAGTATCAAGAGGTTCCACCCCAATTGGTCTTTCCAGAAGTTATGAACATTTGTTGGGGAGGGACTCTTGGGAATCCCAATAGGCTCTCTCTCAGGAGTTGTCTGCTTCTCTCCTAGTTGTAGTTCTTGACTGGAACCTGTTGGATCCTTACTCTTCGAGCTCTTTCCAACCTCAATTGCGGTTCTTGTTTGTCCCTCGGCTAAGGGCACGTTTCCAGCCCCCTCAGGTATATGAGGAACTTGAACCGGGGGCATGTATATTTAAGCATGACCTCGAGTACCTATACTCTGCCGCATGTCAAGAAGATGATGACGATGTAAGAACTCATCTGTTAAGCACTTTCTAATACGAGAAATCCGAGTTGGCGTTCAGTAAAGTAGTCGGATGATCTTGATATACTTTGACTTGTGTTTTTTTTGGATTTGGAATTGAAATGAAAAAGAAAGGTCAACACACCTGAAAGTATAGTTAAAGCGAGGAAGCTAAGATTTGAAACTCACTAGATTGTAGACACTTCCTAGCACTCCTGGGCTGGTGTCGAATATAAAATCACTCGGGCCTTATGTCTCCTACATTGCCGAATATGTCACCAATGATCTTTCTCTTGGGAATAGATTCAAAATAGAGAAAGGAATAAGTCTCTTTTTGACGATGCCTGAAGTGGTAGAAAAAGTCTACATCTTCGAAGGTAGGATCAACACTTAAAACCTCCTTGTATGCTATGTACAGTGTGTACAAATACGAGTAAGTTGTCGGTTGGAGTTGCATTGGAGCTATCCCCAGTCTTCTTAGAAAATCGATTAGAAAAGGAGGGAATAGAGTAATGGCTCCGACTGAGCACATTAGCCTGCTGATTGCCATGTACCCCTCCCCCCCGGCGGATCATGAGGTCTGTTGAGAATATTCATGGCCACCAGGATTTCTTCCCAAGATATTCCATGCTTCAGACACAGTAGTCTGAGTCGGGGTTCATCCGTTGTAGAAACCCAGAAGTCAGGAAGTTATTGTAGAATAATTGCATTGTTAAATTCATCAGGAGCTGATTATCTCCCACTCCTCCATTTTCTTCATCAATAGAAGTCTCTCCCTTGAATGATCCTACATCTTTGTGAAGATTAACTTCGAATTCAGAATCAGTACTATTTGAGTTAGAATCCGATGGAAGAATGTCAGGATTAGTAGACGACTCTAGAGCTTTTGCTTTTTCAGATTCCGAATATCTTATCGGGTATCTCCTAGATATGTTTGCTATACTATACAAGAAACGTTACATATTGGATGGAAGTAACTTGTGTTCCCTAGTGTGTGCGCTAATGTGTATAGAACAGATGTGATAAAACGTAGAAGAATCAGTAAAGACATGCAAATATTCGATATGCGTCACAACATTGAAAATTTTGTACGTTTAACTCCAGGATCACCAATTAAGTGTGTAGTGCAGTTTTAAAGTCCAAGCTTATAAAGGCACTATCCTAGCTGTTCGAAAGGATATGTGATATGTTGACACGTCTTGGATTATATATACATTCTAAGTTCTGGATTTCTATATTATCTTGTTCATTGAATTGGGTACGAGCACAAGTCCATGGAAGTTGTATACGTAGCATGGATTCGAATCGAGTATATCGGGTCAAACTCGTTTGGGCTGGGTCGAATTCGTTCGGATCGAATGGATTAGATGACATAACTCCATGCTTGCATGCTCCGGGTCGAAACAACTCCGGTTCTAAATAGCTCGACCCGATCCCACTTATCCGTAATACCGATAACCTAATGAACCCCTTCTCACTACAAGTTGTCTATTCGATCCGAATCCAGTACTCATCTTTTCCTCCTTCCTTCATAGCTATGTAACCTTGTTGCTTCCTCCTTTCTTCTCCGATTCACTAAGGAAAAGAACAAACCATTGAGCCGACCCTTTAGACTTTGTCGGCAGAGCAGAGACACCAAGGCTATCACCAGCATCATTCCGACGATGCTGGTGATGGCTGTGAACTTAAAGCCAGAGCCATCAGCATAACAACAGAGTCAAAAAGAATTAATATTGTTTCTTCAGAACGAATTTATTTGAAAATATTGGATTAGAGCATGAATTAAATTGGTTCGCAACCCACCTGTAGGCCGAATTCGAGAATCGAAACAGGTTTAAGAAGTTTGATGATTGATGTTTGCGGGTTCAGTTTTATTCAATGATAAAGAAGTAAAATAAAGAAACAAAAGGATCGAGCACTCCAATGTATACGCCACGCAAACTAACGGTTTATGCCCCCTTAAAAGGATGGATGATTTGACCCATCGAAGACGGATGAGAAAGTTTGGACTGTTCGGTTCGAAAAAACATCATTTTAGGTATTTTTGACCTGAAGCCAACCAATATTTTCCGAACCAAAGAAGTGTAAGCAATAAGTGTAGAAAATTTAAAAGAAACGAGAGAACAATCTCACCAACTATTGCGCGATCATGATAGTATATCATAGATATATACAATAATCGAATTCTAACAGTTAAGAAGAATTAATTGGGACGATTGGTATATATAATCGTGTACGGTATACAATAAAGTGATATGATCCAAACTCATAATTTTGACTTTTTAATCCGACAAAAGTTGAAGGAGTTACTTGTGGTCCAGTTATAGATCCTAAATTAACAGATGCATCAGAAATGATTTCGGGCGTGATCTCCTATTTGTACATGGTGTACAGAAGTCAAAAGATATGACTCAATGCATGGACAGAACAGTTGACTACTATCTATTCAAGGATGGACGGATTACTAAGTTCAAAGCACACCTCATCTACGATAAGCCATATTTTGGATGGCAAAATGTTAGCCTGCCTTTAGATAAGGCCACCGATGATCAATCACATTCAAGGAGGGTAAGAGTCAAGCTAGTTGGAAAACAAAAACCTTAGACCGAATATATCATAGGGCATTGGGTCGAATGGTGAGCTCAGGTTAAATAGGGAGACCCGTCCCGATGCCAACTCCTTTATTGCTTGGAGCCATTACGACTTCTTCTACCATCTCCTACATAATTGGGATATGTGACATGTGGCCTCGACCTGCTACCCACTAACTCCACAGACCTAATCCACCACATAGCTACAAAGTCGGAGGTCATGCCATGTATACAAGCAACCGTTCCCGCCTAAAATCCTTATCCAAACCCTATTTATATACCCGATCCAAATGTGAAGAAAAAGGACTTTGGGCCACTTGAATTCGTGAACACTCAGGATCGCTGCCACCATTTCTATTCAACTCTCCTCTTGTATTATCCATCTCAGGTGCAATTTCATTGAATAAAAGAGAAATTGATTGTATTCGAGTGCTTGAGTGATACAAAACATTGTAATCATAGTTCCCTACTGCATTGAAGAATTATAAAGTGGATGTTGGCTTGTTAACGCTGAACCACTATAAATCTTGCGTGTCTGCTTATTTTTCTTTGTTTCTAGTTTGTTTCTCTTCATTGTTCTCTTCAAGATCTTGTCTATTGGGTGTTAGAGCCATTTTTTGGTCTAACAATAAATATAGTGCAATAATGTTTGCATTTTATGCTTGTGCAGTAAGGCTTCTATTAATTTTGATGTTTCTTTGTTTATTCTTATTTTATTTTTTGAAAAACCATGCATTACAAGATTTGTTCGCTTAGCGATACTTAACCAGTCCAATTTTACAAGTCACTAGCAAAGAAATATCATGTTGTAATCTAAACAATCCGAACTTAGTCTTAATTAAATCAGATGGTCGTTCATCATCTTTTCTTATAACATATGGTAATGATCTTCAATCTTTCTTGTTGTTTCATGTATGTGTGTGTACACGCATACACGTATGTTTTTGCGTGTGTGTGTATATATATATGTGTGTGTGTCTATATACATACATATATATATAAAGATATATATATACATATACATACACACACACACACTATTGTCTTCGTAAATAGATGCCTAGAATTAGATATAAATTAATCATTTGCATTACCACATCTATTTTCTTTGTAAAACACAAGTCATTTGTTTATATAAGAAACTTGGACTTAGGACTCCAAAAATAATTTTGTGTATTTATGCACACTGGGTTACTTAGCAAACGATAGCTTGTTTCTCCATAAAGTATATTTTCGCTCCTAACATGTTAGCTGCTTATTTTATGGTTCATCAGTTTACTTTATCTTAAATTGTTATGACCTCATTTTATGCACCTAAAGTATGGTTGATATATTTTTAGTTTAGTTTGTTAGCCTTTTTTAATATTAATATATGCATAATACGGTTTTTAACATGGTGTTAATGGGTAAATATTGGTTCATGAGTGGAAGAATAATATATGAATAATATTGAAAAGCCAGAAAAATGTACTTAATCTGCTTATTCCATCCATGGCCTTTTTTGTTTAAAGATAGAATGAATTTATTTTATGATCCAATAATCATTTTTTGAAAACAAATGATGTGTGATCTTCCTAAGAAGAAGAGAGCACACATATATAATAAAAATAAAGAGGATACAATGTCTGAATACATACCCAAACAAGTATAAAACACAATACTGACACCACAAAATGAATGTAGAGGATAATAGATAGATGAGCTCCGGCAAGGCCACCACCCATCATACTTCCATATCGAATTCCGGCAAAGCCACCACCCGATATAGAAGTATATCTACTCCAATACATACAACAAGCAAAATACAAACAAAAAGGTACAACACACCCCAAAAACACTCCAACTCCACATACACAAATATATCCAAAGCAAGCAACAATGGTCAATCCAGACAGCTACCCAAAGAGCTCCTCAGCTACATCAACAACCTGGAATCTGAAAAAATTGAACCAAACTATCAGTGACTTACATATATATATATATGAGTATATGCGTATATATATATATATATTAATAAACACACACATATATATGTAGGCATATAACCATATATACATGTGCAAAAAGAAGAACAAAAGTAACAACAAGAAATAAAAGTGCCAACACCAAGAAAAAGAAGTCAACAACAAAGACGAGGTCTATTACATCTAAAATAACTATTAATTCTAATAAATAAACTCAAATTAAATCTAACCTTAATCAAAAAGCACCCAAATCGCAAATCACCAAAAAACTTATAGTGTGAATTAGACATCCAAACTAGACAGAAATTAACTGTACTAATGATTAAATTATCTGCAGAAACAGAAATAGAATGAAAAAAAATCTCTGATTCCTCTCTAACCAAATAAACAAACTTATGATTGTAACAAGCGAATCCAACACATATCTCTATCTGGAATTATAACCAAATCTATAACAATCCCAATAATCAACGCAACTACTAAAAGAACTAAAAGAATCAAAAGTAAAAATCCTTAAGATCATATTAAAATAAAAAAAAAGGTTAAATAACAAGAGAAAAATAAATGATCAATGTTCTCCTCCACAATACTACAAAAACAACACTTAACATCAAAAATAATATTCCTCCTTTTCAAAAGCTCAACCATATTAAGCTTCTTATGAATGATCAGCCACATAAGAAATTTGGCTTTAGGGGGAGAACAAGACTTCCATAAAAATTTAAAGGGGTGCAAAGAAACACCAGAAAAATTAATAAAATTATACATAGAATTAACAGTGTAAACTAAACTCTTATCTAAACTCCAACAAATTGAATCACCATTCTCATTTAAATGGTACAATGCTAACTTAGCTGCATTGCCTTAATAAATCCCTTCTAAGATATTGTCAAAGGAAAACTCCCATGGAGGATCTAAATCTTCTCTGTAAACATATATAATTAAAGCATTCTTAAATCTACTATTATTAAAAAGCTTTTGAAATTCAATTTTAAGCGGTACACGAGAAATCCAAGCATCGTGCCAAAAATAAGTAAGATTATCTGAATGAACAGTCATCTTGCATCCTAGATTAGAAAAATCAAAACAATTCAAAGCAGACTTCCAAAAGTGAGATAACCTATTAAGCCAACCAATACTAGTCCGAACAATAAACCCTCCTCTAGAATAATAAGATTTGGAAACGATAAATTTCCATGAAGCCTTTACATCAGGGCATCTAAATTTCCATAACCACTTGGCTAGTAGGGAAGAATTAAAATTAAATATGTTAATGATCCCCAGAGCCCCATCTTTCCTGGGCTTACAACACATCTCCCAGTTGATTAGAAATTTATAACCTCTACAAAAAGGGACACCATTCCAAAGGTAATTACGCTTGATCCTATCAATCTTCTCAATAATCCATTGAGGAAAACGATGAACGACCATCCAATAAGAAGGAATAGCTGATAAAACCGAATTAACAAGAACTAATCTACCTGCCCTAGACAGAAATCTATTATTCCAGCTCGATAATCTATTATTTATCTTATCGATAATAACTAACCAATCTTCCTTCTTAAGCTTCGAAGGTCTAATCTTAAAACCTAAGTAATCAAAAGGAAATTTCATAACAGAACAGTTCAAGGTGCTAGCAACCAAAGCCTCAACATTGTTAAAATCATTAAGAACCATAACAGCACTCTTATCAAAATTAATCCTTAGCCCAGATAACATCTCAAAAGAGTAAAGAATAAACTTAAGAGCAGTAATATGCTTAGGCAAGTGGGAAGAAAATAATAATGTATCATCTGCAAATTGTAGGATAGACAATTCATTATTAAATTCCTCATTCCCAACACTACCTAGGACACCTAATCTACCAGCTCTCTTTATAATTCTAGAGAAAACATCAACCTCTAAATTAAATAGAAAAGGCGATAAGGGATCGCCTTGTCTAAGACCCCTCTTGGATTGTATCTTCTTACCCACTACCCCATTAACAACAATGTTGGAGCAACCAGACCTAAGCAATAACAAGATCCAGTTAGTCCATTTGATGCTAAAACCTCTAGCAAGACATAATTCACATATAAAATCCCAATCGATTGAGTCAAAAGCCTTCTCAAAATCTAACTTCAAAATGGCACAGGAAATATTATTTTTACAACAGACATTAATGTATTCCTGCACCGCTGCCACTCCATCTACTATATTTCTTCCTTTAATAAAGGCAGTTTGGGAACAATCAATAAGATCGTTCATCTTGGCACTAAGCCTATTCGCTAGGACTTTAGAAATAATCTTAACTGAAATGACCCGAAATCCTCCTTACGAGAAATCACGGATTGAATGGAGAACAAGCCACAAAGGAACGCAGACATAAGAACATTTCATTGTATATTACAACAATTCCATCAGAATACAAGAATATACAGAGTAAGAATAAATATTACACAGAAAATATCAGAGATTTAAATTACATTTAAATACATCACAGTGGAAAAATAATACAATACACAACTGAAGGAGATATACGGATACAAAGCTTTTCGAATATCATTCCAGCTGTAAACCAGGATCCTATGTATATAAATCTGCAAAACCAAAACTACTAGCTGCCCATGTCAAAATAAGGGCACCCAGAGTTTAGGTTAAAACAATAAACTCCAGGTCAGTCATGGGACTGGTGCGAGAACTAAAAACAGCTATTAATCTTTATTTTGAAGTTAGGTAAATCAAGGGACCACGCCGTATAACACGGAACGGGTTTCCTCCCAAGAACGCCAGTGCATAAAACAACCGCACAATGCAAAATAAAGAACAATGAAGCTGTTATAAGACCCAGGTCCCATCACACAATGCAACGCAAGCCGGAGGATAGGGTTTTACCTTATAACAGCCAAAGAATGCTTGATACGTCAAATTTTATCGTTTGATTCTTAATCAGACTCCAACCGTAAATTAGTAAGAGAACGATTCCCTAAGTATTAACCCTGAACGCCGAAACCAACATCAGACCAATACCCAGGAAACCACCCATCTTAACTCGTTTCCAGTTAGTTTCTAATTTTATATACAATCATAAATATCAATCATAGACGGCATGGGTACCATATATCATGTCGCTATACTAGGCTCTACAATCAAAACCACAAATGACACGTATTTGTAAGTTGGATTTCCATCTGTGAACCGAGGCAAAAGATAGTCCTCTACCGATTCGAGACTCTCTAGTCCGAGCCTCAGGACCCAGACTTAGGTGGGCCCTTGGAGCGACAGGTCCAGTCCATCGATGTGGATTAAAATGCCTGAACACTGCGTTTTCCCGCCCTTTGGGGCGTAAATGAGCCAATGAATGACTCCATCGGATTCACATAGCCACCGATATTTCCGAGGCGCCTCGCAAACCAACAAACACATAAGTCAAACACGTCAGGGCGTGTCAAACCACTGACGCCACTTCTAACTAGAAAGAAACGCATGTCCTCCCTGAGGTCCTTCTCCCGTTTTTGGTTCACAACCGGGGTGTGAGGCTCGCGAATCAACGCTACACAAAGCTATGCCACACAGGCCGTGCTTTGATCATCAACCATAAGACTTTGCTTTTCAACAGAAGCCCTGATCATTTGAATCTTAGCATGCCACATAGGCAAACCACTCCATGCAACCGATATCCATCAATCACACAGAATGATATCCAATGTCAGACACACAGTCCATTTACAAATTCGTTCTGGGTCTGAACGAAACCGGAGGCACCTCGCATATCCTTTGATCTCCAAGTACGTCAGGACGATCACCAACTGATTCCCTCCTCTTGGGTGTACGACCCAATCAAGATCATCAGTAATTATCCAAACGACGTGAAGACCTCCGGTCTTCAACCACCATCTTCATCTTCGACTAATCGCCGATTCAGTTATTCAGAATGGGATAAACCCGGTCTTTCTGAATAACTCGCGTATATAATAAACAAGTGTTACACAAACACAACATACGCCTTATTCCAATTCATCAGTCACTAACCGTAAATTAGTAAGGGAACAATTCCCCAAATATTAACCCCGAAGGCCGAAACCAACATCAGATCAATACCCAGGAAACCATTCATCTTAGCCAACCTACAGTTAGTTTCTAAATTTCACATTCTTAGGGAAAGGTTCCCATTAATTTTATTAAAGATAAATTCTTTTCAATTTATTCTTTATTCTTCCTTTGAATATCACTTCAAACTAGTCGGGATTAGCGAACCACACCGAAGTAATTATTTATTTTATTTCCCAATCCCAACATATTTATCCCATGAAGTAAAACTGGTCATACTTCATATCTAACACCACGGTGTTATCGGTAAATTCAATTACCATTTCACGTTCAAATCTAATTAAAGATTTAACTACCGTCTGGAGTAAAACTGGTGATACTCCATTCTCGATCTTTTCAATCTAATTAAAGATTCATTAAAACTCCACTTAGTTTTATTCTTTGACTGGGTTAAAGAATCAGTGTCATTTAAAACACGGTTCATGATAAACCCCAAAATCACATCACATTTCAATCAGTCCCTAACAGTAAATTAGCAAGTGAGCAATTCCCTAAGTATTAACCCTGAAGGCCGAAACCAACATAAGATCAGTACCCCAGAAACCATTCAACTTAACTAATCTCCAGTTAGTTTCTGATTTTCTTAACTCCATTAGGTCTAAAAACAGTATTATTGAAGATACCGTTCACGACAACCCAAAATCACATTCCATTAATTATCGGGTTAAAGAACAAGTGTTATTTAAAACACCGTTCACGATAAAATCAAAAATAAATTCAAATTCAATTCCAATTAAATACCATTTAATTGGTACACTTCATTAAATCTAAATAAAAAGATTTAATCTTTTTCTCAACTGGGTTTAAGAACAGTGTTAATGAAGACACCATTCACGACAAACCCAAATCACATTTGATATTAAATACAAGGCTCTCAATAGAAAATATATCGGCTTATATTAAATATCAAATTCTACGACCAACAAATATCGTATTGGAAATAACGATATAAATATATCTTTCAAATTTCCATAATAATATCTGTATAATCACGAAATTCAACATCGAAATATTCCAAAGACAATTTCGATTCAAATCCATTTCAATTCAATTATTGGAAATTCTGGTTTCTTTTAAAACCATTTCAAATCCAAATTATTTATTTAAAAATAAATAAATTATTATTCTAATTCAAAATTAGTTCATGTCGATAAAAATCTATTTTAATCCTTTCAAATATGGAGTTTTTCACCCCAATTCTTCACAAATTATTTCTTATGATTTTACACAAATTATTACTATTTTTAATAATTTTATCAAGGCCCGTACAGTCGGTTTCCATCAAAGGTCATCGAACTGCACTTACAACGACCTTTCCTAAATTTGATTTGGACATAATTCCAAATCCAACCGTTAGATTTCTAATTTCTGATATCCGTTAGAAAGCTCTTTTCGATACGAACCCAACGGTTCTGGTTTTAGGAGAATCCAACGGTCAAATCTCCCGCAATATCAATTTGAAGTCAATGGTCAAAATTCGCGAACTACCGCGGCGCGGCTCGTTCTATTCAGGCCATTATATTATATATATAATATATATTTCGTCGATTACCTTTTAAAACGTATTTTATAAATTGTTTTAAATTCGTTTTCGAAACGATTTCAACTTCATTTCAAATTCAAATCAAAATTGAATTTTTCCTTATAAATTCGTTTTAAATTCATTTCAAATTGATTTCAATTCAAATCGATTTTTAATTCAATTTCAGTTCGTTTTCAATTCAATTCAATTTCAATTCGAATTCATTTCTATTCAATTTCAATTCGAATTCAATTCTATTCAATTTCAATTCAAATTCATTTTCAATTCGAATTCATTTCAAATTGATTTCCTTTCAATTTCAATTCGATTCGAATTCATTTTATTTTCAATTCAATTCAAATTCTAATTCGTTTCAATTCAATTCAAATTCTAATTCATTTCAATTCAATTTAATTCGAATTTCATTTCAAAACATTCGATTTTGAAATCACTTTTCAATATTCATTGTAAAAACGAATATATTCGATGTAAATATCGTTCGCGTCAAAATAGCGCAATCTAATCAACATGGCTTTATATATTTCTATTTCAAATATTCTATTCAAATATTTCGTTTCAAATATTTCTTCTCAAATATTTTATTCAAATATTTCTCTTCAAATATGTAACAACCCGTATTTTCAATAACCTGTAATAACATAAATCGAGGTAGAATTTAATTCTAAAATGGGAATCAAGGGAAACGGGCTATGCCATTGCGTTCGTCTCGGAAAAATACGCGAAATAGAGTCCGAGTTTTCGAAAATCGGAGTCCGTATGACCAAGATATGGCCTCGCGAAGTTTCACGAAAATTCCCAAATTAAAGTATACTTAATTAAGTGAAATGGGTTGTGTAGATATATATATATATATATTGATATATATATATATATATATAATTGAAAATTTAATAAATAAATATGCAAAAATGCTCAAAACAGCGAATTGGGAGAGGGGAATAACCGAACCGGCCGATTTTTGAAGTCGACCCGAGCCCGCTGGGTCGACTAGGGGTTAATCCAGGGTGTTTGGCTGTCAACCCGTGGGCCGATTCGCTCAAGTGCAGATTTTGCATTTGAATGGTTCTCATGGTCCATCTTTAATCTAAAGGCCCTAGATGGTTCCTACACTTGACTTCTTCCCCAAGACATGCTTTGATGGCTTGGATTGAATCTAGGGTTAATCCTATGGCCTAAAACACTTGCCTAATCTATAAATAAGACCCTAACCTACCCTAATTCATTCATAATTAAACCTAGTGACTAAACTATGGCAAAATGCTAGCTCTCATGGCCTCCACTAATTTTATGAAGAGGGTTGCATACTAATCACTCTCTAATCAACTTCTAATCCCTTCTTAGCATCTTAATCTTCTTCATTTGGTGTTCAAAGTTGCTAGTTGTGAGTTTCTATCACTTTGATGATCTTTTGGTAAACTAATTAGATGAGATGTGATGAGATTTATGGTTTTGTATGTGGGTTAATGAGCTTTGAATCATATGATATGATGTTAGCATTAATCTTATGTTTATGCATGTTGAGTATGTAAGCTTATGCAAGTTTAATATGATGTATGTTATGTTTGCATGATGCTAAATATGCAAGTTGTGGGCTATGTAATCATATGCATGTTATGCAAGTTCATGGTAATATGCTATGCAAGTTACATGTATGTAAATATGCAAGTTACATGTTTGTTAATATGCGAGTTACATGTATGTAAATATGCAAGTTACATGTTTGTTAATATGCAAGTTACATGTTTGTTAATATGCAAGTTACATGTATGTAAATATGCAAGTTACATGTTTCTTTATATGCAAGTTACATGTTTGTTAATATGCGAGTTACATGTATGTAAATATGCAAGTTACATGTTTATTAATATGCAAGTTCATGATGACACATTATGCAAGTCTATAAGCTAATATGCAAGTTTGTTATGCAAAATGAATATGTAAGTTATGTGACATATTATATGCAAGTTATGTGACATGTTATGCAAGTTCATATGCAAGTTATGTGTTTGTTAATATGCAAGATGGCACCTTTGAAACATGTTCATTCATATGCAAGTTGACACCTTTTATATGTGTTATATCATGAACGAAATTACGTGGGAACGATGGGGTAATTAAATGCATAAGTTAATAAGATTGTGTGAAATTAATATAATTATGCATAACACAAAATAAATAAACATAGTATGGGAATTTGCCTATTTGGTTAGGTGTACCCATACTATGTGTTGGGAATTTACCTATTGAGTTAGGTCTACCCCATGGGAATTTACCTATTAAGTTAGGTCTACCCATGTTAAGAAAACTTGATTAATTAGGGATAATTAATATAAAATTATGAGGGTGATTAATTAGGTGTAATTAATTGACTAAGACACGAGGTTGGACTCAGTTGTAGCGTAAAACTGCCCGGACCCAACCGGCTTAACCAGTTGCTACAAATGTTAGCCCAATGTGAGAGGTCTTAGGCACAAACTAAATACGTAATTAATGTAAAGACACGAGGTTAGACTCTGTTATGACATAAGGCTGCCCGGACCCAACCGGCTTAACCAGCGGTCATAAAAGACAGTCTAATGTGAGAGGTCTTTACAAAGGTTACGTTCTTAATTAATTAATTAAGAAACACTTAACCATATTAGCATGTAGAGGGACATGAGGGGTTAAGTGGGTGCCTCGGGTGGCATGAGAAAATCTAGTGGTTGCCTTGGGTGGCAATAGAAAATACGATTAGAATACTTAACCAAAATGGAACATGTAATTAAAACATGATTAAAGGGTTAAGTGGGATATACTAGAAAAGGGACAAGCTTAGGTGGGTAGCTTGTGGAGGCCCATTTCAACCAGTAACCCATACGTATCTTTGTGGGCTCGACCCATGTCGAGGACGGGACACGCATACTGGGCTTGACTGTAAGAGGCAAACGGGTTAGCGGTGGCAACGCAAGTCCAACGGGCTTCATATGCGTGAGTGGGCCCGGGCTGGTAGGTAAGCCGTTGTTGCATCGAGTAGATATAAGCCGTGCACCTTTAGTTCCATCAGGTTGCCACATTGGGGAATGATACATCCCACGGTGGGGCCAGCACGGGTATCTACGTTAGGGAGCCGATCGAATGGGAAGTAGTGTGTACACCTAGTGGATTGTAGGGCCCCGTGGCGCCTACTTGGTCACCTAGGGGTACGCAGGTACTAATTAGTAAATTTTATAAGTCCTTGGGTGGGATCAACCTTTAAGTTAGGAACGACTGATGTGGTGCAGTTTAGTAATTTACCTTAGGGAGGGTAGATGCGTCTTTATCCTTTATCTTCGTTTAGTTGACTGCTTAGGGTAGCCATTCATCCCTATATGTTACCGTATATCAGTTTATGTCTTCTCTGGTTACTTTAACGATTGTATTGTTAAAGTTATAGGACTCGCTCAGACTTATGTCTGACCCTGTTGTTTTTATCTTTTTCCCAACCCTCAGGTCCTACGGTGGATCCTAGCAGTAGTGGAGCTTGATCGGATTGTTGTTCCAGTCTTTAGGAGCTTGGATAGATGTAAAGCTCCAGTTATCCAGTTATCTTTTCTTTTGTTTGGCTATTGTATGAGAGTGGGATTATGTACTTCTTTATTTTGATGGATATTGTACTTGACCTTTATTGTGGTTTTATGATGTAACCAGACATGTTTTACTTCCGCTGTTATGAGATGATGTTTTAAAATTTCAAGTACTATTTATATCTGTCTTGTTGTAATTTTTCTGTTCTATATTCACTAAAATACTCCACCGATGCTATGGCATTCCCTTAGTGAGTGATCATAGCGGGAGTGGGGTGTTACACGTGGTATCAGAGCTTAAGGTTACCAGAACAGATAAAATTTTTGAGAAAAACTACTTTCTAAGAGTATTTTCGAAGAAAGGATTTTTAAAAGCATGTCTTCTAAGAGAAAAAGTTTTTGAAAAAGAAAAGCATAATCCCCAATAGCCATATCTTTATCTTTCGGAATCTCCTTTTTGAATCTTTCCTCTTTCGTTTCAGCATGGCTGAAGATCTTAACATCCCGGAGGGTTTAGTTATACCACTATGGTATAGGAGGTTGCAAGAGGCTAGGGCCGCGGCTGCGGGTCCGGCCAATGCTACTACACCAGAGACAACCGCTCCTCCTCCTCAGCCTAGAGTGGATAATTTTGCTAAGGTTTGCAAGGAGTTCAAGGCTATAGGAGGAAAACCTTTTCTTGGTTCAGAGACTTTCGTAGAGGCTAGAGATTGGCTTAAGGAAGTGGAAGAGTTGCTAGATATCTTTGAAGTGGAAGAGGGAAAGAAAGTCAAGTTGGCGGCTTGGTTAATGAAGGGAGAGGCCTCATTCTGGTGGGAGGTCACTAATGGAGAACGCCCTGTTGACTCTTGGGCAGATTTTAAGCAAAGGTTTGGGGCTAAGTTTCTCTCAAGGGCGGAAGAGAATCTGTTTATGGAGAAGTTCTTGAATTTGAAGCAAGGGAATCTCACGGTGAAAGAATATGTCAACAAATTCAATCAATTAGCAAGGTTTGGCATAGAATTGGTGAATACACCGGAGAAGAAGGCTTTGAGGTTCGTTAGAGGCTTGAACGAACCATTGCAAGGAATAGCTATGACTCACATTCCTATGGGGGCCACTTTTGAGAAGCTTGTCTACATGGCACTTATGCATGAGGATGATAAGAATTCTAAGGCACCAGAAAAAAAGGGGGATCAGAAGAAACCGCAACAGCAACAACAAGGCAAGGGCGGAAAAGGCAATGGTGACAAAAAGAAGACGAAGAAGAAGTGCTTCAATTGTGGAACACCAGGACACCTTAGTAAGGATTGTCGCAAAAAGAAGAAGACCGGTTGCTTTCATTGTGGTGAAGCAGGGCATCTTGTGAAAAACTGCCCAAAGAAGGGGCAGAAGACGGGGTCTACCTCAGGAGGCCAGGTGCAAGCTCTTATAGCACCACCTCAGTCAGGGGGGCAAGTTCAGGTTCTCTCAGTTCCACCGATTCAGCAGAGAGGTAGAACTATTTCCGTTGAAAGTCTGGTTTTTCTGTTTGATCATCCAGTTCGTACTTTGTTTGACTCTGGCGCATCGCATTCTTTTATCTCATCATCGTTAGTTGAGTCACTGCACTTAGACACCAGTCTAGTTGATGATCCCTTGGTTGTCTCAAACCCAATTGGGGGCTCCATATATCTGTCTATGATATGTTTGGGTTTGAAGATTTCTATACTTAGCGTTGAGTTTAGATGTGATGCTTTTGTATTGGGCTTCACGGGCTATGGGTTGATCTTGGGCATGGACTGGTTATCCAGTAATGGTGCCGTTCTTGATTGCGAAAGGAGAGTTGTCAGGCTCATGACCCGCTTGGGTAACACTCTCGAGATCTCTTGCAATCCCATGGAATCTGTTTTGCTAAGTTATCTTGAATCGCTCGATGCTTCGGTCGAGAGTTTGTGTTCTGTCAGAGTAGTCCGGGAATATCCGGATGTGTTTGAAGAAGTAAAGGGTTTGCCTCCGAAGCGGGAGATAGATTTCCGAATTTATTTGGTGGATAATGCCAAACCAGTGTCTTTGCCAGTACGCCACATGGCTCCTCGTGAGAGAAGAGAACTTCATAAGCAAGTAGGGGAGTTGCTTGAGAAGGGGTTCATAAGGCGAAGTATATCGGAGTGGGGAGCTCCAGTAGTGTTTGCCACGAAGGCGGATGGGTCCCTCAGACTTTGTGTGGATTATAGAGAACTTAATAAGCTCACGAAGAAGAATAGACACCCATTACCGAGGATAGATGATCTCTTTGATCAGTTGGTTGGCGCGTCAGTATTTTCGCAGATGGACTTAGCTACAGGGTTTCATCAGTTAAGAGTGGCGGAGGACAGTATAGAGAAGACTGCTTTCCGGACTCCGGATGGTTTTTATGAGTGGCTAGTGATGCCATTTGGGTTGACAAACGCCCCCGCATACTTTGTTGATCTCATGAGTAGAGTGTTCAGAGAGTATCTGAATAAGTTTGTAGTAGTTTTTGTGGATGACATCTTGGTCTTTTCCAAGAATGAAGAAGAGCATGCCTTACATCTCAAGGAAGTGTTGGAGACTCTTCGAGCGCATAGTCTTAAAGCTAAATTCTCTAAATGCCATTTTTGGAGAAGAGAAGTGCGATTCTTAGGGCATGTGGTCTCTAAGGAAGGGATAGCTGTGGATCCCGCAAAGATAGTATCTATCCAGGATTGGAAAGTTCCTAGAAATGCTACCGAGGTAAGAAGTTTCTTGGGGTTGGCAGGATATTATAGGAAGTTCATCAAAGACTTCGCGAAGATATCAGCCCCATTAACCCGCTTGACGAAAAAGAATCTGGTTTTCTCGTGGGATGTAGATTGTGATGATGCTTTCCGACGGTTAAAGAGAGCTTTGACCACCGCTCCAGTTTTAGTGCTCCCGGATGGGAGTAAGCCGTTTGTTGTTTATACCGATGCTTGTGGAACAGGATTAGGCGCAGTCTTGATGCAGGAGGGAAGGGTAATAGCCTATGGAGGGAGACAATTGAGAGTGCATGAGAAGAATTACCCTACCCATGATCTAGAGTTGGCCGCGATTGTTTTCGCACTTAAGTCTTGGCGCCATTATCTTCTTGGTGAGAGATTCGAGTTGTTCACCGACCATAAATCATTGAAGTACTTATTCTCTCAGAAGGATTTAAACTTAAGACAGCAAAGGTGGATGGAGTTCTTAGCATCCTATGATTTCGAGATAGCGTATACCCCTGGTAAGGGTAACGTGGTGGCAGACGCCTTAAGTAGAAAAAGGCTATCTTTGAGTCCATTGTTCGTGGAACGACGAAGCTTGGAGTTTCTTTCTTTGTTTGACTTCAGACCTTCTGTTGATTTTGTACCTGGTTTGTTGGCATCCTTGGAGGTTAGACCTACTCTTTTGAGACGGATTGGCGAGGCTCAGCGAGACGACCCACAGTTGGTTGTGTTGGTAGAGAAGCTTATAAGAGGGGAGTCGTCCAGCCATTTGGGTAGATACACCATAGATGATAAGGGATGGTTGCATAGAGACGGTAGACTTTGTGTACCGCAAGATGAGGGTTTGAAGAAGGCTATTTTGGATGATGCACATCGTTCAAGAATGACTATTCATCCCGGTGGAGACAAAATGTACCAAGACATGAAGAGAGTTTTCTTCTGGGCCGGTATGAAGAAAGATGTGGCCGAGTATGTGGCTAGATGCTTAGTGTGCCAACAAGTTAAAGTGGAGCAAAGGAAACCCGGTGGGTTGCTACACCCATTGGAAGTTCCACAGTGGAAGTGGGATAGTGTCTCGATGGATTTCATCGACGGGTTACCGAGATCGAGGAAGGGCAATACGGGAATTTGGGTTGTGGTAGACAGACTTACCAAGAGTGCCCATTTTATACCCGTAAAGAGTAAGAGGACCGCTCCATGGCTTGCTTCAGTCTATGTTAGAGAGATTGTTAGATTGCATGGCGTACCATCCAGCATTGTGAGTGATCGAGATCCTATTTTCACTAGTGAGTTTTGGAGAAGTTTGCAAGAGGCGGTAGGGACTCAGTTGTGTTTGAGCACCGCATATCATCCTCAGACGGACGGTCAGACTGAGAGGGTGAACCGTATCTTAGAAGATCTTTTGAGGCTTTGTATCTTGGATTTTGGAGGTACATGGGAAGAACATCTTCCTTTGGTGGAGTTCGCATATAATAACAGCTTTCAGTCCAGTATTGGTATGGCTCCTTTCGAAGCTCTTTATGGAAGGCCTTGTCGATCTCCTACATGTTGGTGGGAATCTACGGATAAGATCTTGCTTGGGCCGGATATGGTTAGAGAGACTTCAGAGAAGATTGATTTAATTCGAAAAAGGATGAAAGCAGCGCAAGATAGACAGAAATCTTATGCGGATCGGAGAAGGACGGATCTTGAGTTTGAGGTTGGGGACATGGTTTTTGTCAAAGTATCTCCATTGAGAAATGTTGTTCGCTTTGGGTCCGTAGGGAAGTTAGCACCGAGATTTGTTGGGCCGTTTCCTATTAAGGAAAGGATTAGACGGATGGCATATAGGGTGGAGTTGCCCGACAGACTTAGTGGTGTTCATGATGTATTCCATGTATCACATTTGAGGAAGTGCTTACATGAGACCGCGGAGGTGGTAGAGCCGAGCTTGCTTAGAGATGTAGAGGTAGAGCGTGATGCGACGATTCGACGAGCTCCTACTCGCATCCTTGGGTCAGAAACTAGGAAGTTGAGGAACAGAGAAGTTCAGCTAGTTAAAGTGCAATGGGGAGATGACGAAAGCAATGCTACTTGGGAGACGGAAGCAAAGATGCGTTCTTTGTATCCATTTCTTTTTGAGAGTATGTCTTTTAACTTCTCCTTTATTGCTTGTCTAGTACTTATCTTATCTTTAGTATATCCTCTCGCTAATACCTATGACCTTTAGATAGGGTAAAACCTATGGTTGAAACATGTGTTTGAAACATGTTATGGTTGATGGATGCATATGGATGCAATTGTTTGCTAGTGGTTGCTCGTGGATGCATATACACACACATTAGGCACTAGATCGGCTCAGTCACTTCATGTTGCATATTGCATAAATGGATGTGGTAGTTAGATTGATGGATGTATCATGGCTGTGTTATCATATGGATGATGCATTTTTGTGTATGGTTGTGCACGCATGTAGAAATTTGTATGTGTCAATAGGGTTTCGCATACATATTGGATGCATGGCACTATCATGGTTTGCATTAAGGAGGTTTACTGTATCAGTAACCGCCTGATTTTTGCATTAGGTAAGTACATATACACACACTTTTGCATATATCCATCCAGCATTTAGAATCTTGTAAGGACAATGATTGCTCGTGGATGATGCTTTGAGTAGATGGATGATTGGATGGTAGGATACGTTCTTCCTAACTTGAAGATTTCGGGGACGAAATCCTTTAAGGAGGGGAGAATGTAACAACCCGTATTTTCAATAACCTGTAATAACATAAATCGAGGCAGAATTTAATTCTAAAATGGGAATCAAGGGAAACGGGCTATGCCATTGCGTTCGTCTCGGAAAAATACGCGAAATAGAGTCCGAGTTTTCGAAAATCGGAGTCCGTATGACCAAGATATGGCCTCGCGAAGTTTCACGAAAATTCCCAAATTAAAGTATACTTAATTAAGTGAAATGGGTTGTGTAGATATATATATATATATATATATATATATATTGATATATATATATATATATATAATTGAAAATTTAATAAATAAATATGCAAAAATGTTCAAAACAGCGAATTGGGAGAGGGGAATAACCGAACCGGCCGATTTTTGAAGTCGACCCGAGCCCGCTGGGTCGACTAGGGGTTAATCCAGGGTGTTTGGCTGTCAACCCGTGGGCCGATTCGCTCAAGTGCAGATTTTGCATTTGAATGGTTCTCATGGTCCATCTTTAATCTAAAGGCCCTAGATGGTTCCTACACTTGACTTCTTCCCCAAGACATGCTTTGATGGCTTGGATTGAATCTAGGGTTAATCCTATGGCCTAAAACACTTGCCTAATCTATAAATAAGACCCTAACCTACCCTAATTCATTCATAATTAAACCTAGTGACTAAACTATGGCAAAATGCTAGCTCTCATGGCCTCCACTAATTTTATGAAGAGGGTTGCATACTAATCACTCTCTAATCAACTTCTAATCCCTTCTTAGCATCTTAATCTTCTTCATTTGGTGTTCAAAGTTGCTAGTTGTGAGTTTCTATCACTTTGATGATCTTTTGGTAAACTAATTAGATGAGATGTGATGAGATTTATGGTTTTGTATGTGGGTTAATGAGCTTTGAATCATATGATATGATGTTAGCATTAATCTTATGTTTATGCATGTTGAGTATGTAAGCTTATGCAAGTTTAATATGATGTATGTTATGTTTGCATGATGCTAAATATGCAAGTTGTGGGCTATGTAATCATATGCATGTTATGCAAGTTCATGGTAATATGCTATGCAAGTTACATGTATGTAAATATGCAAGTTACATGTTTGTTAATATGCGAGTTACATGTATGTAAATATGCAAGTTACATGTTTGTTAATATGCAAGTTACATGTTTGTTAATATGCAAGTTACATGTATGTAAATATGCAAGTTACATGTTTCTTTATATGCAAGTTACATGTTTGTTAATATGCGAGTTACATGTATGTAAATATGCAAGTTACATGTTTATTAATATGCAAGTTCATGATGACACATTATGCAAGTCTATAAGCTAATATGCAAGTTTGTTATGCAAAATGAATATGTAAGTTATGTGACATATTATATGCAAGTTATGTGACATGTTATGCAAGTTCATATGCAAGTTATGTGTTTGTTAATATGCAAGATGGCACCTTTGAAACATGTTCATTCATATGCAAGTTGACACCTTTTATATGTGTTATATCATGAACGAAATTACGTGGGAACGATGGGGTAATTAAATGCATAAGTTAATAAGATTGTGTGAAATTAATATAATTATGCATAACACAAAATAAATAAACATAGTATGGGAATTTGCCTATTTGGTTAGGTGTACCCATACTATGTGTTGGGAATTTACCTATTGAGTTAGGTCTACCCCATGGGAATTTACCTATTAAGTTAGGTCTACCCATGTTAAGAAAACTTGATTAATTAGGGATAATTAATATAAAATTATGAGGGTGATTAATTAGGTGTAATTAATTGACTAAGACACGAGGTTGGACTCAGTTGTAGCGTAAAACTGCCCGGACCCAACCGGCTTAACCAGTTGCTACAAATGTTAGCCCAATGTGAGAGGTCTTAGGCACAAACTAAATACGTAATTAATGTAAAGACACGAGGTTAGACTCTGTTATGACATAAGGCTGCCCGGACCCAACCGGCTTAACCAGCGGTCATAAAAGACAGTCTAATGTGAGAGGTCTTTACAAAGGTTACGTTCTTAATTAATTAATTAAGAAACACTTAACCATATTAGCATGTAGAGGGACATGAGGGGTTAAGTGGGTGCCTCGGGTGGCATGAGAAAATCTAGTGGTTGCCTTGGGTGGCAATAGAAAATACGATTAGAATACTTAACCAAAATGGAACATGTAATTAAAACATGATTAAAGGGTTAAGTGGGATATACTAGAAAAGGGACAAGCTTAGGTGGGTAGCTTGTGGAGGCCCATTTCAACCAGTAACCCATACGTATCTTTGTGGGCTCGACCCATGTCGAGGACGGGACACGCATACTGGGCTTGACTGTAAGAGGCAAACGGGTTAGCGGTGGCAACGCAAGTCCAACGGGCTTCATATGCGTGAGTGGGCCCGGGCTGGTAGGTAAGCCGTTGTTGCATCGAGTAGATATAAGCCGTGCACCTTTAGTTCCATCAGGTTGCCACATTGGGGAATGATACATCCCACGGTGGGGCCAGCACGGGTATCTACGTTAGGGAGCCGATCGAATGGGAAGTAGTGTGTACACCTAGTGGATTGTAGGGCCCCGTGGCGCCTACTTGGTCACCTAGGGGTACGCAGGTACTAATTAGTAAATTTTATAAGTCCTTGGGTGGGATCAACCTTTAAGTTAGGAACGACTGATGTGGTGCAGTTTAGTAATTTACCTTAGGGAGGGTAGATGCGTCTTTATCCTTTATCTTCGTTTAGTTGACTGCTTAGGGTAGCCATTCATCCCTATATGTTACCGTATATCAGTTTATGTCTTCTCTGGTTACTTTAACGATTGTATTGTTAAAGTTATAGGACTCGCTCAGACTTATGTCTGACCCTGTTGTTTTTATCTTTTTCCCAACCCTCAGGTCCTACGGTGGATCCTAGCAGTAGTGGAGCTTGATCGGATTGTTGTTCCAGTCTTTAGGAGCTTGGATAGATGTAAAGCTCCAGTTATCCAGTTATCTTTTCTTTTGTTTGGCTATTGTATGAGAGTGGGATTATGTACTTCTTTATTTTGATGGATATTGTACTTGACCTTTATTGTGGTTTTATGATGTAACCAGACATGTTTTACTTCCGCTGTTATGAGATGATGTTTTAAAATTTCAAGTACTATTTATATCTGTCTTGTTGTAATTTTTCTGTTCTATATTCACTAAAATACTCCACCGATGCTATGGCATTCCCTTAGTGAGTGATCATAGCGGGAGTGGGGTGTTACAAAATATTCTATTTCAAAACTGGAATGAGGCCCAATCAATTACCATAGATTTCATTTCTATGGATTTCCATACAACGCATGTATATATCAACAATGACAAATAATCAACCATCATCCAAAGTGCATTCTACACTGTATAAGCATCAAATATAAATATTTAACGCTCATAACAGTGTGTCAATCAATCGATCGACATACAACTAATTATTGGGATTAGTGTATGTCATATATCATCCCAATACCAGTGTGGGGTTTCAAACAATCAAACACAGATTTTATTTGTGTAGTTGGGCGATATGTAAAATTTATCGTCCCCATCAATATCAGTCAAATGTGTGTATATAAACAAATCGTTCGATTTGTTTATATTAATTTATTTCATTTCATATACACGTTAAAAATTCTGTTTTTAACTATAAAAATATTTTTATTTCAATCCACATCACACAATCAAATACACATCAAAATCAATCAAACAAACAAACAAGCCGTCCATGGTCTGTGGACGACGGGTGTCGGGTGCTACTAAACACCTTCTGCATCCTAGTATATAATTCAACTAGAAATAAATTTAAAAGTGAGGAGTTCCCACCGATAAGCTAAACCAAACGCCACGACTCTTCATATGTCGGAAATCTCTGTCGTTCTCGACTTTTGTCACTTTCGTTGCCAGTAGCCACTACATATATAAAAATCACATTTTTATAATTGCTGGTATATAGATAAAAATTCTATTTTTATAACTCTACATAAATAAAAATCATATTTTTATTTTTCCTACGATATAAAAATCATATTTTTATTTTTCCTATGATATAAAAATCATATTTTTATTTGCTATATATATATAAGTCAAATTTTCATAATGCTACTTTATATTTTCAAACAAAGAATTTTATATTTTCAAACAAAGAACTTATATTTTCAAACAAAGAATTTTATATTTTCAACCCAAAGTAAATTTCAAGCAAAGAATTTTATACCTTTAAAACATTATATATATTTTTCAAAACAAAGTATATGTTTTCCTTTACAAAGTATATATTTTTCTTTACAAAAACATGTTATCTAAACACTATACAATTTAATTTAAACAATAGTATTTCACTAATGAAATTGATTAGCGTTAATTACCCTTCTGTTAACTTCTTGTTTCTTCAAATTGCTTGGACCCGTAAAAACTCGAGCTCGTAACCCAATTTCGTGTACAGCCACCACCTGGAGTCTTTGGAGAAGGATCGGCGGCAACCCCTTGAAGCACGATGGCGTCGCCGACTAGGTGCAGGGGTGGGGGTTTCCCATTCGATCTGAAGAGGAGAGAAGGGAATGAGGGTGACGGAGGGGGAAGGAGTTGCGGTGGTGGATGGCGGCGCGGATGAGGGTGAGCGCGATGCTGACGATAGGCGGCTAGGTCTGAAGCGCGGTCGAGAGATTTTTTTCTTCTGTAAACTGATTTGGGGAAAGAGAGATAAAGAAAGGGGGGTTTATATGAAGTTTTATATTATTTTATTTAATTAATTTCAAAAAGCAACCTTTTATTTTGAATTCGAAATCGAACCCATAGGCTGTCCCCCATAGCTAATTACCCCCATTTCGAACTCAATAGGATATGTATCGCAAGCTGATTCGACTGTTTCGATCAGTTTTAGTCAAAATCAAAATATAAATTTATATATTGAATTTGAACGCACATTTCAATTTACCGGGCCCACATACAGTCTCTAAAAATTCCCGAAAAATATTTTCTAGCTTCGTATTGACGATACGGTCGTAATAAAACTAATTTCGTCAAATTCCGAGACCGTTTGAAAAATGGCCAATTTCTGGTCGATCGAAATTGACTGAAACTGTTAAAACACGTTTTCCTTTGCCACGCTCACATATTGATTCGAAAATTTATGACTTTTGGAATCTAGAAATAACTTGACATCACGGATCCAACAAAAGTGGTTTCGTCGAAAACCGAGGTCGTTTGCAAAATTCCCATTTTTAAGGGCCAAAATTCCATAGCGACTATTCTGAATTTTCAACTGGACGTATCTTTTGATTCCCGCTATGAAATTTCAAATTTTCAGACTCATTGGAAAGATATTATTAATTAGATTCAAATATTTTTGGTTTCTCTAAAATCTGGTTTATTTTGCACCCGGTATGTTCAATTGAAATTTGAAATCGAATTATCGAACTACCGCGCCATTTTCAATTCCTTATATAATTAAAATAAAATATTTATATTCTAATGACGACATATATAAATATATATGTTCTAATTCTATTCAAAATAAATTTTTCGTCGTTATTATTTAAAATAATTCGTTTTAAATAATCAAAATTCACTAAAATTGCCAAAATAAAAATTTTAAATTGGCTCAGATTTCCGGGTTATTACAATCTCCCCCACTTAAAACTTTTCGTCCCCGAAAAGGAAAGAAGCCGAAAGTTGTTTAACTAATCAACTCAACTTCCATAAATTTCATTACGGCTTAAGTTCTTCAACTTTTCAGTTTCTAAGAATTTTTTAAATTTTTCAAAAATTTGGCTAACACCCTAAATTTTCAGAAAATTTCGCCATAACCTCCCCTGCACCGGGGACTTGGGGATATTTCATATAGCCTCCCATGGCCTTCTTCAATCCAAAAGAAAAAGAAAAAGCCAAGCGGCTAGCCAATCGGCTCATAAAATCATCTTCACTCAAACAAAACAGTAAATTATGGTAAACATGTACCTATTTGTCGGGAAAACAATTTTATTCCTCTTCTCTAGCCTCCTTGCAATGACCTGTTCAATGTAAGTACATGTATATGCAAGCAAATGCGATAAATTTTCAATACAATTTACTATTTGGTTCAAATTGGCTATATGGTTCAAATTTAATTAATCAAACAACACAACCATCAATCAATTTGTTGGTTAACATTTCAAACTCATAATTTGATATATAGTCTAAAAATCAGATTTTTGATGCCACATTACAACAATAGGCCCTATCTAATTTCGGTTCTCACACCAGTCAATTGAAAATATATAGAAATCCCACCTTCGAAATTCGAAAATAAAATTTGATGATGACGCGTCAATCATCAGAATCATGTCCGAGCGACTAGACTATGATCCTATATCTATCCGGTATATTAAAATTTCGAATACACGTTTACTAGGCGTATATGAAAAATCTTTATATATTGGATTGTCCACTCAATATAATATAAATAAATATTCAAATACGTATAGAATGATTTACATTTCAAAACAAAAATTGTTTCCGTTTTTTTTCTTTCAAAATAAGACTCTTTACACTCGTTCTAGGATACTACTGATCCTATCTCTAACGAGTCATTCTCATTGGACATTACAAATCCAATTTTCGATGAATTCCTTCGTTTGGTTCTATCGTGTCTTGTTCTCCGAGCTTTGCAAACCAAAGCTCTGATACCACGATGATACGACCCGAATTCCCCCTTACGAGAAATCGCAGATTGAATTGAGAACAAGCCATAAAGGAACGCAAACATAAGAACATTTCATTGCATATTACAACAATTCCATCAGAATACAAGAATATACAGAGTAAGAACAAATATTACACTGAAAATATCAGAGATTTAAATTACATTTAAATACTTCGCAGCGGAAGAATAATACAATACACAACTGAAGGAGATATACAGATACAAAGCTTTCCAAATATCATTCTAGCTGTAAACTAGGATCCTGTGAATATAAATCTGCAAAAACAAAACTACTAGTTGCCCGTGTCAAAATAAGGGCACCCAGAGTTTAGGTTAAAACAATAAACTCCAGGTCAGTCATGGGACTAGTGTGAGAACTAAAAACAGTTATTTATCTTTATTTTAAAGTTAGGTAAATCAAGGGACCACGCCGTATAACATGGAACGAGTTTCCTCCCAAGAACACCAGTGCATAAAACAACATCGCAATGCTAAATAAAGAACAATGAAGCTGTTATAAGACCCAGGTCGCATCACACAATGCAACGCAAGCCGGAGGATATGGTTTTATCTTATAACAGCCAAAGAATGCTTGATACGTAAATTTTATCTTTTGATTCTTAATCAGACTCCAACCGTAAATTAGTAAGAGAACGATTCCCTAAGTATTAACCCCGAAGGCCGAAACCAACATCAGACCAATACCCAGGAAACCACCCATCTTAACTCGTTTCCAGTTAGTTTCTAATTTTATATACAATCATAAATATCAATCATAGACGGCATGGGTACCATATATCATGTCGCCATACTAGGCTCTACAATCAAAACCGCAAATGTCACGTATTTGGAAGTTGGATTTCCATCTGTGAACCGAGGCAAAAGATAGTCCTCTACCGATTCGAGACTCTCTAGCCTGAGCCTCAGGACCTAGACTCAGGTGGGCCCTTGGAGCGACAGGGTCGGTTCACCGATGTGGATTAAAATGCCTGAACACTGCGTTTCCCCGCACTTTGGGGCGTAAATGAGCCAACGAATGACTCCATCGGCTTCACATAGTCACCGATATATCTGAGGCGCCTCGCAAACCAACAACCACATAAGTCAAACTCGTCAGGGCGTGTCAAACCACTAACGCCACTTCTAACTAGAAAGAAATGCATGTCCTCCCTAATGTCCTTCTCCCGTTTTTGGTTCACAACCGGGGTGTGAGGCTCGTGAATCAACGCTACACAAAGCTATGCCACACAGGCGTACTTTGATCATCAACCACAAGAATTTGCTTTTCAACAGAAGCCCTGATCATTTGCATCTTAGCATGCCACACAGGCAAACCACTCCATGCAACCGATATCCATCAATCACACAGAATGATATCCAATGTCAGACACACAGTCAGACACACAGTCCATTTACAAGTTCGTTCTGGGTCTGAACGAAACCGGAGGCACCTCGCATATCCTTCGACGTCTGGACGATCACGAACTGATTCCCTCCTCTTGTGTGTACGGCCCAATCAAGATCATCAGTAATTATCCAAACGACGTGAAGACCTCCGGTCTTCAACCACCACCTTCATCTTCGACTAATCGCCGAATCAGTTATTCAGAATGGGATAAACCCGGTCTTTCTGAATAACTCGCGTATATAATAAACAAGTGTTACACAAACACAACATACGCCTCATTCCAATTCATCAGTCACTAACCGTAAATTAGTAAGGGAACAATTCCCCAAATATTAACCCCGAAGGCCGAAACCAACATCAGATCAATACCCAAGAAACCATTCATCTTAGCCAACCTACCGTTAGTTTCTAAATTTCACATTCTTAGGGAAAAGTTCCCATTAATTTTATTAAAGATAAATTCTTTTCAATTTATTCTTTAATCTTCCTTTAAATATCACTTCAAACTAGTGGGGATTAGCGAACCACACCGAAGAAATTATTTATTTTATTTTCCAATCCCAACCTATTTATCCCATGAAGTAAAACTGGTCATACTTCATATCTAACACAACGGTGTTATCGGTAAATTCAATTACCATTTCACGTTCAAATCTAATTAAAGATTTAACTACCGTCTGGAGTAAAACTGGTGATACTCCATTCTCGATCTTTTCAATCTAATTAAAGATTCAATAGAACTCCACTTAGTTTTAATCTTTGACTGGGTTAAAGAATCAGTGTCATTTAAAACACGGTTCACGATAAACCCCAAAATCACATCACATTTCAATCAGTCCCTAACCGTAAATTAGCAACTGAGCAATTCCCTAAGTATTAACCCCGAAGGCCGAAACCAACATCAGATCAATACCCCAGAAACCATTCAACTTAACTAATCTCCAGTTAGTTTCTGATTTTCTTAACTCCATTGGGTCTAAGAACAGTATTATTGAAGATACCGTTCACAACAACCCAAAATCACATTCCATTAATTATCGGGTTAAAGAATAAGTGTTATTTAAAACACCGTTCACAGTAAACTCAAAAATCAATTCAAATTCAATTCCAATTAAATACCATTTAATTGGTACACTTCATTAAATCAAAATAAAAAGATTTAATCTTTTTCTCAACTGGGTTTAAGAACAGTGTTAATGAAGACACCATTCATGACAAACCCAAATCACATTTGATATTAAATACAAGGCTCTGAGTAGAAAATATATCGGCTTATATTCAATATCAAATTCTACGACCAACAAATATCGTATTGGAAATAACGATATAAATATATCTTTCAAATTTCCATAACAATATCTATATAATCACGAAATCCAACATCGAAATATTCCAAAGACAATTTCGATTCAAATCCATTCCAATTCAATTATTGGAAATTCTGGTTTCTTTTAAAACCATTTCAAATCCAATTTATTTATTTAAAAATAAATAAATTATTATTCTAATTCAAAATTAGTTCATGTCGATAAAAATCTATTTTTATCCTTTCAAATATGGAGTTTTTCACCCCAATTCTTCACAAATCATTTCTTATGATTCTACACAAACTATTACTATTTTTAATAATTTTATCAAGACCCGTACAGTTCGGTTTCCATCAACAGTCATCGAACTGCACTTACAGCGACGTTTTCTAAATTTGATTTGGACATAATTCCAAATCCAACCATTAGATTTCTAATTTCTGATATCCGTTAGAAAGTTTTTTTAAGATACGAACCCAATGGTTCCAGTTTTAGGAGAATCCGATGGTCGGATCTCCCGCAATATCCATTCGAAGTCAATGGTCGATATTCGTGAACTACCGCGGTGCGACGCGTTTTATTCAGGCCATTATATTATATATACAATATATATTTCATCGATTACCTTTTAAAACGTATTTTATAAATCGTTTTAAATTCATTTTCGAAACGATTTCAACTTCATTCCAAATTCAAATCAAAATTGAATTTTTCCTTATAAATTCGTTTTAAATTCATTTCAAATTGATTTCAATTAAAATCGATTTTTAATTCAATTTCAATTCGAATTCATTTCTATTCAATTTCAATTCGAATTCAATTCCTTTCAATTTCAATTCGAATTCATTTTCAATTTGAATTCATTTCAAATTGATTTCCATTCAATTTCAATTTGATTCGAATTCATTTTATTTTCAATTCAATTCGAATTCTAATTCATTTCAATTCAACTCGAATTCTAATTCGTTTCAATTCAATTTAATTCGAATTTCATTTCAAAACATTCGATTTTGAAATCACTTTTCAATATTCATTATAAAAACAAATATGTTCGATATATTTATCGTTCGCGTCAAAATAGCGCATATCTAATCAACATGGCTTTATATATTTCTATTTCAAATATTCTATTCAAATATTTCGTTTCAAATATTTCGTCTCAAATATTTTATTCAAATATTTCTCTTCAAATATTCTATTTCAAAACTGGAATGAGGCACAATCAATTACCATAGATTTCATTTCTATGGATTTCCATACAACGCATGTATATATCAACAATGACAAATAATCAACCATCATCCAAAGTGCATTCTACACTTTATAAGCATCAAATATAAATATTTAACACTCATAACAGTCTGTCTATCAATCGATCGACATACAACTAATTATTGGGATTAGTGTATGTCATATACCATCCCAATACCCGTGTGGGGTTTCAAACAATCAAACACAGATTTTATTTGTGCAGTTGGGCGATGTGTAAAATTTATCGTCCTAATCAATATCAGTCAAATGTGTGTATATAAACAAATCGTTCGATTTGTTTATATTAATTTATTTCATTTCATATACACGTTAAAAATTCTGTTTTTAACTATAAAATTATTTTAATTTCAATCCACATCACACAATCAACTACACATCAAAATCAAACAAACAAACAAGCCATCCATGGTCTGTGGACGTCGGGTGTCGGGTGCTACTAAACACCGTCTGCATCCTAGTATATAATTCAACTAGAAATAAATTTAAAAGTGAGGAGTTCTCACCGATAAGCTAAACCAAACGCCATGACTCTTCATTGTAGGAAATCTCCGTCGTTCTCGACTTTTGTCACTTTCGTTGCCCGTAGCCACTACATATATAAAAAACACATTTTTATAATCTTTGGTATATAGATAAAAATTCTATTTTTATAACTCTACATAAATAAAAATCATATTTTTATTTTTCCTATGATATAAAAATCTTATTTTTAATTTTCCTATGATATAAAAATCATATTTTTGTTTGCTACATATATATATATATATATATAAGTCAAATTTTCATAATGCTACTTTATATTTTCAAACAAAGAATTTTATATTTTCAAACAAAGAACTTATATTTTCAAACAAAGAATTTTATATTTTCAAACCAAAGTAAATTTGAAACAAAGAATTTTATACCTTTAAAACATCATATTTTTTTTTCAAAACAAAGTATATGTTTTCCTTTACAAAGTATATATTTTTCTTTACAAAAACATGCTATCTAAACACTATACAATTTAATTTAAACAACAGTATTTCACTAATGAAATTGATTAGCGTTAATTGCCCTTATGTTAACTTCCTGTTTCTTCAAATTGCTTGGACCCGTAAAAACTCGAGCTCGCAACCCAATTTCATGTACAGCCACCACATGGAGTCTTCGGAGAAGGATCGGCGGCAACCCCTTGAAGCACGATGGCGTCGCCGACTGGGTGCGGGGGGGGGGGGGGTGTGTTTCCCGTTCGATATGAAGAGGAGAGGAGGGAACGAGGGCGGCGGAGGGGGAAGGAGATGCGGCGGTGGACGGCGGCGCGGATGAGGGTGGGCGCGACGTTGGCGATAGGCGGCTAGGACTGAAGCGCGGTCGAGAGATTTTTTTTTTTGTAAGCTGATTTGGGGAAAGAGAGATAAAGAAAGGGGGCTTTATATGAAGTTTTATATTATTTTATTTAATTAATTTCAAAAAGCAACTTTTTATTTTGAATTCGAAATCGAACCCACCGGCTGTCCTCCATAGCTAATTACCCCCATTCTGAACTCAATGGGATATGTATCGTAGGCTGATTCGACTGTTTCGATCAGTTTTCGTCAAAATCAAAATATAAATCTATATATTGAATTTGAACGCACATTTTAATTTACCGGGCCCACATACAGTCTCTAAAAATTCCCGAAAAATATTTTCTAGCTTCGTATTGACGATACGGTCCTAACAAAACTAATTTCGTCAAATTCCAAGACCGTTTGAAAAATGGCCAATTTCTGGTCGATCGAAATTGACTAAAACTGTTAAAACACATTTTCCTTTGCCACACTCTCATATTGATTCGAAAAATTACGACTTTTGGAATCTAGCAATAACTTGACATCACGGATCCAACAAAAGTGGTTTCGTCGAAAACCGAGGTCGTTTGCAAAATTCCAATTTTTAAGGGCCAGAATTCCATAGCGACTATTCTGAATTTTCAACTGGACGTATCTTTTGATTCCTGCTATGAAATTTCAATTTTTCAGACTCATTGGAAAGATATTCTTAATTAGATTCAAATATTTTTGGTTTCTCTAAAATCTGGTTTATTTTGCACCCGGTATGTTCAATTGAAATTTGAAATCGAATTATCGAACTACCGCGCCATTTTCAATTCCTTATATAATTAAAATAAAATATTTATATTCTAATGACGACGTATATAAATATATATGTTATAATTCTATTCAAAATAAATTTTTTCGTCGTTATTATTTAAAATAATTCGTTTTAAATAATCAAAATTCACTAAAATTGCCAAAATAAAAATTTTAAATTGGCTCTGATTTCCGGGTTATTACATTAACAGAGACATTGATTAAGGAAATAGGCCTAAAATCCTTAAGAGAATTAGCTCCCTCTCTCTTATGAATAAGGATGACATTGGCAAAGTTGAAACTACCCAAACGCAATTCGCCACTATAAAATTCATTAAAAAGATAAATAATATCAAACTTCCCAAAACTGCTTGTAAAAAAGAATAGAGAAACCATCAGGCCCAGGAGCTTTGTCACTAGGCATATCACTGATAGCCTTCCAAATCTCCTGCTCAGAGAAAGGTTTATCCAAATCAACAATGTCAACCTTAGTATCAGAAGGATATAAGTCATTCCATCTGATATTAGTTCTTCTCTTAATCTTACAACTAAAAATCTGCTTGTAATACCTAGTGAAAGCTTCGTTTAGATCCTTCTGCGAGGTCAATTCCACATCATTGAAAACAATAGAATGAATAAAATTATCCCGTCTCCTCTTATTAGGCACACTATGAAAGAACTTCGTATTATTATCCCCCTCCTTAATCCATTGAACACGAGATCTTTGCATCCACATAATCTCTTCTTTTTCTAAATCTGTTTGAGATCTTGTCTAAGGTTACAATATCTGTCCTTCTCAGTGGAATTAAGGATCCTGGACTCGCTAATTTTATCTAAGTCTAATAGTCCACACATGATCTTATCTTTCCTAATTCTTACACTACCAAAAATAAACTTATTCCAGAGCTTAAGGAAAAATCTCAACTTACCTAGCTTCGCAGCAAGTATCTTTGCGGAATTACCCCTATACACAATATTAAAATAAAACAAGGACTTCCACTTAACAGAAACAAGGTTGGTAAAACTAGGATCAAGTAACCGCATCTTCTCAAATTTAAAATTGCTACTAACAGAAATATTCAAATCACACGTAAGAATGATAGGACAATGATCAGAATGCAAAAAAGGTAAGCCCTTTACTCTACAAAATGAAAATCTATCATCTACCTCAGAACTAATAAAAAATCTGTCTAATAAGGCAAAAGAAGGACTATCACGGACATTCGACTAAGTGAACGATCTATTTGCTAAAGGAATCTCAATAAAATTATTATCTAAAATGAAATCATTAAATTCCTCCATATCAGAGAAATCACCTTCCCGAGGTGATCTCTCCCCTAAAAACCTAGTGACATTGAAATCCCCCCCCCCCAATCCAAAGATTGGGGGAAAGATTCCTAAAATCAGAGCATTCATCCCACAAGAGTCTCCTCTCAATCTTTGTGTAAGGGCCATACACATTAGTGATGCCCAGGGAAGAATTATCGATAAGGGATGCTAAAATAATGTGTAAAGAATGTAACTTAGGAAACCCCTTTACAAGTCTATATTGATTATCTTTCCAACCAATCATAAGCCCCCCGGGTGTACCATTTGCTGGAAGACAAGCCCAATTACGATAAAGGGACCCACCTAACCTAGTATAAAAACTAAAATCAGGGCTCTCAATTTTAGTCTCTTGAAGCAAAACAATATCAATATGATAATCTATAAAAAAAGTCCTAACTTTAGCACATTTTTTAGGATCATTAAGACCCCTAATATTCCAGCTAACAATCCTCATCGACTCAAAGAAGAAACTCTCTCTAATTCCCTACTCCTAATGTAATCCGCATCTAACTCAATATCCAAAAAATAAAGGCAGTATCATTAGCGAGCTGAAATAACTGACAAGTCGATAGACTACCCAAAGCAAAAGGAGTATAATCGCTACCATAAATAGGAGTCATACCTGAGCCCAAATCCGAACTAATAATACTAGCATTCGGATTCGGGGTCTTACCTCGAGATGAAGAGGATCTGTATCTGATCCTGGCACTATGCCGAATCAATCCAGAACTGGGAACTGCTCTCCTATGTCTCCCCCTCCTGGTCGAAGAAGAGGATGCATCCATACTCAAAGAAAGACCACCACTAAACTCTTGCAATCTATCACTAACTGAAAAGCTAAAACCAACTCCCGAACCATACACAAATCGAGCCATAGGGTCCTCCATAAAAGGCACACTGTAACACGGTCTAAAAAACAAAGATAAAAGCCTCACACCCGTCTCTCTCTCAATCACAAAGCAGACATCCCTATCCCATGAAACCGAAAAACCACATAATACAGAACGGCCAAACTGGAAATCCAAGATTACCATATCCCCGACAACAGACCCTGTACAACTACCAATAGATAAAACTGCCACGTCCAAGCAGTTTGAATTACCTAACACACCTCCCAAAGCAACCACATTCTTAGCACCAAAAGAAGAAAACTGCATGTCCACCTTTTCCTCATCTACACTAAAGCCATGTGAACTGTACTCCAAGTTCCCTCTCTCAGAATAACCATGCTCCCTACCACCTTGACACTGTGATCTCAAGTAATCAGCCCTCCCGATTTTAACACGCCCCACTCTAAAGCCCTTCCTTTTCGAGGTTGAAACCTTCTGCAAACACTCCTTTGTATCCGTAAAAACATTAACTACAACATCCTTACTCACATCAACTGCATCCTCATAAGTCTCCAACAACCCAAAACAATTTGAAAGAGTAATGTCATCAGCCATGACCCACTCTACCCCCACCTCATCACAATATCTGGAATGAGAGTGTTCCGCATTACTACCAATATCAAAGCCGCACATATCAATCGCATCATCACCTATCATCAAGACTTTAGCCCTCTCGCTCACGAAGACCAAACCATCATATAACCGAGATCCTTCTCCATAATCCATACAACTCAACACTCCAGGATCAAAAAACAAAGGATCAAAATGCTGAATAACCCAACTGAACCCAGCAGAACCCACCATAATTTCATCAAAGAACCTCACTTCATCCCCAGTCAAAACCATATCCCCCACAAGAATCTTATATGTCTGAATCCCTTCATCTACTTGTAATGGACGCATACCAGAACACAAAATAACAGGAGAATCACATAAAGAAGGAGACTGATAAGCAACGGCACATTTATCACAATTAATAGCAGTATTAATAACATCAAAATGCTTCAAGATCCTTTCCAATATTAAGAAAATTTTCCTCTTATATCTTGATGTCGAGTCAGAAAATAACCTGCGAAGCTTCAAAATATTAAGACAAAAGGAACAAGCGTGTTCCTTTCTCTCCAACGAACGAGGCAATGGAGGATACACCGCTTCGCTGACTATTCTCTTACTCCACAAGATTCCATCAACAAGACCCTCTGAGTGCCATCCTTGCAACAATAACCAATAAGCCCCATCATTCTCCTTCAAAGAAAAATCCAAAACAATAAGATCCGAGAGTGAAATTATATATTGACATATCCTCGAACAGTTGAAGAGAAATATGTCATAAACGGATTTTCCTTTAAACAACATCGGACAATTAAACTTCCGATGACCCACTCATCCGCAGTTAAAACATCGAATTCCATTACGGCACTTCTTCGCTACGTGGAAAGAATCTCGACATCTGAAACAAAAACGATCGTTAATCTTTCTCCTAAGAAAAGAATTATTAATCTAACCAGAATTCCAGTCGGAGTAAACAGGAGATTGTCTTGCCACATCCGCATATGAGTGCTGCGAGTACCCTCTTGAATCGATCAAAGTCGAAGAAGAATTCAACGGAATAGAGAAGGAACAAGAATCCATGGATACACGAGAATCCGCCATTAAATTTGGAATAAGATTTATTCGTTCTGATTCTCGAATGATCCGATAATCATTATATTGTCTTTTGACAATTTTATATAGAGTATCAGCAAAGAGAAATATTTTTGTGCAAAGTGGTGAAGAATACAATACTAGTTAGTGCAACGTTTGGTTGTTAAGTTAGTTTCTAGAAAAAATTATGATGAATGAAACTGATCTAAATATTGTAGCAGTAATGTAAACTGTAGAAAATGAATTTGAAAATCCATTGAAACACTTTTGTTCTCTGATAACTTTTTCACAAAAAAGTACAACTGAGAACAAAGATATATGCTATGTTTTGGAAAACTGAGAAAACTTATTTTTTTCCATAACTAAGCAGATTTGGTTTTAAGTAACTAAGAAGACTTAATATTGAGAAAATCTAATAAAATTAATTTTTTGGTTCAACTTTAAGTGCTAACATGCTATAGTGTAATAACAAGAGTGTTTTTTAAAACTATATACAATGGTATTTGTATCCTACTAATTTTTTTTCATTGAAATCAGATAGATAAGCAATCCCATGCAATGTTCGTATTAGTAAGTACGTTTATCCTACATTAATTTATCATTAAGGTGATATTGATACATGAATTCATCATTTACATTAGTTTATCATAAATGATATTAATGTTTAAAATCACAAAATTCATGTACAATGGTTGTACTAGCAAGTACATTTATCCTACATTAATTTATCATTAAGGCGATACATGAATTTACCACTTACATTAATTTATCACAAATGATATTGACGTTTTGAAATTACAAAAATAGGCGATCATGCGTGAATTCACCATTTTCATTAATTTATCATAGATGACATTAGTGTTTGATATTATACAAATAAGCATCTTATACTGTGGTCTTACTAGTAAATACATTTATCCTACATTAATTTGTCATTAAGGTGATAAATAAATTAACCAGTTAACTAACTTAACATAAATGATATCACTGTTTGAAAATACACAAATAAGCGATAATATAGAATGGTTGTACTAGTAAGTACATTTATCCTATATTAGTTTATCATTATGATAATAGATGAATTCACCATTTACATTCATTTATCATAAATGATATTAATGTTCTGAGATTACACAAGTAAGCATCATACATGAATTCAACACTTTCATTTTCATTGTTTTGTCATAAATGATATTAGTATTAGAAATTAAACAAATAGGCGATCATATACTCGTATTAGTAAGTACATTTGTCCTACATTAATTTATCATTAAGGTGGTATATAAATCACCATTTACATTAATTTATCGCAAATGATGTTAATGTTTGAAATTATTTTTCATTAAGATGGTATATGAATTCACAATTTACAATAATTTATTGTAAATGATATTAATGTTTGAAATTACACAAATCACCAATCATTCATTAATTCACCCTTTTCGTTAATTTATCATAAGTGATACTATTATTTGGGATTACACAAATAAGCATCCTATATAGTGGTTATACTAGTAAGTAAATTATCCTACATTAACCGATCACTAAGATGATATATGAATTCATTATTTACACTAATTTATCATAAATGGTATTAATGTTTGAAATTAAACAAATAAATTGGTTGTATTAGTAAGTGCGTTTTATCCTACTTTAATTTATCATTGAGATGGTACATGAATTCATCATTTACATTAATTCATAAATGAAATTAATTTTTGAAATTATGTAAATAAGTGATCATGCATGAATTCGGTATTTTCATTAATTTATCATAAATGATATTAAAGATTGAGATTATACAAATAAACATCCTATACAATGGTCGTACTAGAAATTACATTTATTATACATTAATTTATCACTCAGGTGTTACATGAGTTCACCATTTACACTTATTTATCATAAATGATATTATTCCAATTTTTGTACTAGTTAGTATGTTTACCCTACATTAGTTTTTCATTAGGTGATACATGAATTCACCATTTATATTAATTTATCACTAGTATAACCGCATAACGGTGGGAAACCGATTTTGTAATACATCTTGATTTACTTTCCATATAATGAAAAAAAAAATTCCATGTTGTTGTTTTTTATATATGGACATATTGAAAATTTCACTCAAGTACCCTACCATTTATTCATTCATAATTAATATTTATGACTAATTTGCGCATGGAATTCAAAAGTGATAAGAGAAAATAAGCATCATGATTTTGGCTTTAAAGGCAAGGCTATAAGGCTGCAATTAATGTGAAATAAGTTTACATATGAAATGAATGTTCCTGGACAACTTCTTACATGGCATATATGGACATAAATAAGGTAAACAATTACCTTATAAACACAATTATCCATAATGAGAAATTAACTATACCAAATTGAATAAAATTTAACAAAACAGGCTTTACTTCTTGCAGTATTTTTTAAAAAATTTCAAAATTTTCACAATTTTAATAGAATTGCTTAAATTTTAAACGAAAAATATCAATATATTTAAATTACAACGATTATTTTTAATGTTGCATTAATTGAAATTTCTAGTTTCATGATAAAATAATTCATTAACTTTTGAACAAATATATATAATTCGTATCAAATTTTATTACTTTAAAGTATTTTATTTACTAATATTTTCTTATTTCCAAAAAATATATTTTGTTCTAAAATAAACTAATAAATTAAATAAGAAGTAATAAATAAATAATGATTAATAGTCCTTAATAATTAAGATTGAATAATCAATATTCGATTATAATTAAGTAGTAGTTACTAATTAACAATTGATGAATAAGAAATAATAATCAATAATTATTATTTTTAATGATTCATAATTAATATGAAATAATTAATATATATATATATATGGTAAAAAAGACGGCAAAAACTGGATTATATAGTTATTGTTGCAGGATTTTCAATGAGCATTAATGAATCAAATTGTATAAGTCTTGTATATCAGTTGATTGTATAAAGTGCATTTAATTAACACTAACGTTAAAACTGGTCATAAATGCACATAAAGAAAGAAAATACAAGTAACTGATATATAAGGCTTGTAATGATTATTCAATAGACATTGTAATTAATTCATCATTCAAAGGAGAACAAAATGGATATTGTAAAAAAGCTTCAGACAGACACAAGTTTTCAAAGGCTCAGTAGAATTAAGAAAAACCAACAAATTCGGTTTGATAGATGGTGTTAAGGTTTGAAATTACACAAAGAGGATCGCTAATCCCACTCGCTTTAAAGCAACTGAAATGCATACTTGCTCATTCATTGGCTAGTAGGCTTCTTGTAATTAGTAATTAGTGGGACCCACCTATTTAATAAAATTATCATGCCAATCAAGTAGCAATTATCCATTTCACTCGAGTGAGATTAGTACTTCTCTTACACAAATACGCAGTCATGCATGAATACATCATTTTCGTTAATTTTGTCATAAATGATATAAACGTTTGTCATAAATGATATCAATGTTTGATATTACACAAACAAACATCATATACAATGGTACATTTACCTTAGATTAATTTATTGTTACTGTGATAAAAGAATTTCGCGTTTATACTAATTTACCATAAATGATATTATTGTTCAAAATTGCACAAATAAACAATCATGTACAATGATTTTACAAGTTAGTACATTTATCAAACCGACTTTGTCGGTTTTTCTTAATTCTACCGAGCCTTCGAAAACTTGTGTCCGTCTGAAGCTTTTTTACAATACTCATTTTGTCCTCCTTTGAATGATGCATTAATTACAATGTCTATTGAATAATCATTACAAGCCTTATATATTAGTTCCATGTATTTTCTTTCTTTATGTGCATTTATGACCAATTTTAACGTTAATGTTAATTAAATGCAGTTTATATAATCAACTGATATACAAGACTTATACAATTTGATTCATTAATGCTTATTGAAAAACCTGCAACAATAACTATATAATCCAGTTTTTGCCTTCTTTTTTACCATATATATATATATATATATTAGTTAATTCATATTAATTATGAATCATTAAAAATAATAATTATTGATTATTATTTCTTATTCATCAATTGTTAAATAGTAATACTACTTAATTATAATCGAATATTGGTTATCAATCTTAATTATTACGGACTATTAATCATTATTTATTTATTACTTCTTATTTAAGTTATTAATTTATTTTAAAACAAAATATATTTTTTGAAAATAAGAAAATATTAGTAAATAAAATAAACTTTAAAGTAATAAAATTTGATATGAATTATATATATTTGTTCAAAGGTTAATGAATTATTTTATCATGAAACTTGAAATTTCAATTAAGGCAACATTAAAAATAATCGTTGTAATTTAAATATATTGATAATTTTCTTCTAAAATTTAAGCAATTCTATTAAAATTGAGAAATTTTTGAAAAAGTTTAAAAATTATTGCAAGAAGTAAAGCCTGTATTGTTAAATTTTATTCAATTTGGTATAACGAATTTCTAATTATGGATAATTGTGTTTTTAAGATTTTTATTAAGAATAATATGATATCTAACCGTAATAGGAAAAAAATATTTTGATTATATAATTTGTTATTACTTCAAAGATAATAGGTGGAACTCAGGAGTAGCTATATGGTTAATTTTATAAATCTCAGCATTTCCCTAATGGGGCATGGTAATTGTTTACCTTATTTATATCTATATATGTCATGCAAGAAGTTGTCCAGAAACATTCATTTCATATGTAAAGTTATTTCACATTAATTGCAGCCTTATAGCCTTGCCTTTAAAGCCAAAATCGTGGTGCTTATTTTCTCTTATCGCTTTTGAATTACATGCGCAAATTAGTCATAAATATTAATTATGAATGAACAAATGGTATGGTACTTGGGTGAAATTTTCAATATGTCAATATATAAAAAACAACAACATGGAAATGTATTTTTTTCATTATATGGAAAGTAAATCAAGATGTATTACAAAGTCGGTTTTCCCACCGTTATGCCGTTATACTAGTCCTACATTAGTTTATCACTAAGGTGATACATGAATTCACTATTTACATTAATTTATTATAAACAATATTAATGCTTGCAATTACATAGATAAGTGATTATACATGAATTCAAATATTCACCATTAAGGTGATACATGAATTTACCACTTGCATTAATTTATCATAAACGATATTAATGTTTGAAATTACAAAAATAAGCGATCATACATGAATTCACATTTACACTGATTTATTGTAAATAATCTTAGTGTTTGAAATAGCATAAATAAGTGATCATGTACAATTGTTGTACTAATAAGTACATCTATCCTATGTTAGTTTATCAGTAAGATGGTACATGAGTTCAAAATTTACATTTAATGTATCATAAATTATATTATTGTTTGAAATCACACAAAAAGTAATAATTATGTTATGTTTCAATAATGTTATGCTACCATCCTTGAAACGAAGTAGCTACTATATGCATGTCTGAACCGTAATGCAACTATATAAAATGCTACCATGTCACTTTACTTTATATTTGATTTACACATGCATTGTTAGTGTGTCCGAAGATCATAATATTACTTCACTATCGTGTAACATGAAGTACCAAATAGACTTATGTAAACCAAAATGTTCAAGTCAATCATTAAAGTATTCTGAAAGTAATGATGACAGTTTAATAAAATTCTGGACTGTTCATGAATATATATACAACTTGCAATGTATAATGTGAATTTAATTCACCATAAATCTAAGGTACGATAAAGTTGTTAAGACTTTATTTTGCGTAACATGCAACAGTGAAATATAATGCACATAACATATATTTGGCATTCTCAGAGGTTCAGCAATAAGAGGTGGCATATCATTTACTTTTTCAAAAAAAAAAAAAAAAAAAAAATGAATTTTTTAGACCTTAAATACTGTAAAATAGGACTAGATATCAAAGTCTATAAACTAGGTCTGCGGTAACTTTTGGTGGAAAGCGGAAACCAAATAAACATGAATAAGCATAACATTATTTATTTATTAGATTAGCTGGAGGCGGAATCCGACTCGCACAAACAAAGGAACAAAACATGTTTGTTGTACGAGTAATAAACCAACATGCATGACAAAGAAAGACCGCATGCATATGAAAGATTAAGCTGGATGTTTCCGTGCAATCATTAGGAAATGACATTTATGTTCTATTGAATTATGTAGCATACGCATCAAGGTGTGCATCAAAAAAATGCTTAACATGGTGGTTTGAAAAGTCAAAGCCCAAAATTTATATATAGAGTAAAATGGCTCACGTGCTTAGCCATTTTCATTTGAATACTAGATGAAATGGAAGAGTACCATTTCTCCTTTTTTTTAATATACAAAACTGAAACTTTAACCCTCTATGTAAACAGGTACCTTATGAATTGAAACTGGTTCTAAGATGGCAAGACAACATGTATACATCAAACAAACAACTCATCATATATATGTATATGATCAGATGAAACTATAAAAAAAATAGATTTTTTCTAATAAAATCAATAGTGGGTGGCTTTGATACCATTTGTTAGGATATCAATATACATTAACAACGATCAACCATGAAACCTTAGATACAAATATGTAACCCATATTGATTTAATTGAGAACAAATATAAATAATAAATAGCGGAAGCATACCTGAATATGTAGCTAGCTATTGTAATACCTGAATCCATAGTTTATCTAATGTAGAAGAAGAAGAATTTGGTTCGGTCTTCCAAATTGTCACAAACCCTATATCTGAAATTAGCTCTCCATAGAAAAGGTTAGAGAGTTGCTAAGGCTTGTGTAATTCGAGGACCATAACCCTTTATTTATAAAGTTGACATTTTATAATTCGGCCCTTCAACAAATTAAAAATTGCCCGATATCTACACATTAGGCCCATGATAAGTTAAGTTTTAAGCCCTTTAATTCTAATCTAAAATTAGTTCACTTTAATTAGGCTTTACACCAAAATAGCACAACATATTTTATTTTACATATGTGACCCAATTGTCGAAATATTCCAACGTGGTTGTGCTGGTAAGTACATTTATGCCATGTTAATTTATCATTAAAGTCACACATGACACATATATTTACTGTTTACATTAATTTATCATAAATGATACTCCAATATTTGATATTACATAAATAAGCAATCTAGTACAATGGTTGTAACATTTATCATACATGATACATCGCCACTTACACTAGTTTAGCATAAATGATATTAATGTTCATCAATACATTAACTATAAATTTTCTTACTAATAAATCATGTCAAATTTTCTAAACTCCTAAAATTAATACTTTTAAGGGATTAAAAGAAGGATTTGTCATGTTGATTTTTCTTGGATCAATCGTTAATTGTAGTAGAATTAAAGAAAATGATATAAGAAATGAATAAGTCTCCATGTATCATCCAGTTAAGTTTTACCACTTCTACTTCAGTTAACCTTTATGTAAAATAACATGAAATGATTCCTTAGATGAATGAAAGGCCAACCACACCAAACATTGACAAAATTAAACAACGTGTTTCCAAACATAATTGTCCCAAGTCTCAATAAAATTCAAAAATAATGTTATTACATATGATTAAATATCAACCAATTTCATCGAAAATATTTCTAGCACATAATGCTTACTGTTTTTTTATTTTTATTTGAGAACTATTACACCAAATCCACTTTGCTTTACAAAAGTTGCATCGTCAGCAAAGTGCACTGCTTCTATAAAGAGAGATGTTCACAATCTGGATCGGTTACTTTGCTTCAATCAAGAATCTACTTCGCTTCCAGCAACTCAATACTTCATTAATTAACCTAGGTAAAAGCATGGATGTAGCTTCGTTTCAGAGACATTGCATTCCCCTTGAAGCACTTTGCATCAAGTCTGAAAACACCACACATATAAGAAATACTTTTGCATCATGTTTATTTCGCATACAACATGTGCACGAAACAACCACGGTGTTGCATTTCTTCGAAGCAAGGAGTTCATAATTCAAATCGAATGCTTCATTTCGAACTATAAGGAGGCTTCAAGCAAAGTAAGTCATTTAGCTTTGGTTATCTCAAAGTAAGGAGTCACTTCCCATATCACTCGACTAGAATAGGACAACAATGGAACATCTCATCAAGAAAGAAAGGCTCGAAAGGCTCAAAAAGCAACTTTGCATCACCTAATCCACATATTAGGGAAATGGATGGCTGGGCAAAGGTCCTTACTAAGTTTCAAAATACACAAGGCATTCTTGTCGATACATATGTAAATTATGTTCACGCATTCAAAAATCATCAAAAAAATGTAAAAGTTCAAAACTTATTTCAATTTTTATACATTTTTGTATTTATGTAAGAAAATAAAAAAGTGCATTAAAAACAAAAAAAGATGAAAACAAAATGCTTCAGGAACAATAGTAGAAATGCATCCAATTTCTCAAAAAAGTTGTTGTCCTCTCTTCAGTGAACTTTTTTTCCTCCCACTCTTATGATACTCCCTCTTCTGGCCATCTGACGTGACGGTCATGCACTTCGCCTCACTACTATTCATGTAATTCTAAAATGGTATGTCCGCAGCTACATGCCCATCGGTGTGGAGCTCTAGACAACACTTGCTGCAGTATGGTCTCTACCTTGCTTTATGTCAGCTCGTTGTTTTGGGTACAGTTGTTGTAGCCCGCTTCTTCATATTACTGCTACACTATTCTTGTTGCTTGGTACTATGCTATGTACATAATGTACTTGGTTTTAATATTCGGTTATTAATTGTTAGTATGTAAATGAAATGTTATCTACTCTTTAGAATGCTATGTAACAAAATGTGACTCGCCTGCCTGGATCAATATAGTAGTCTAGTAACTTAAACTAGCTCCTGGACTTTAATCTAGATTAGATACAATGGACGACCCATTATAAATGTCGCTGGCAGTGGACGGTCCACCTTAAATATCGAATTAGCTGACTTCTAACTATAGTCGCTTGTTTTATATTGTAATTTTATTATTAGTCATAATAAAAGAGTGTTACAGAACACTATATAAACCTGTCGGCTATGCCAAAAAAAAAAAAAAATTGCGCAATTTTATACAATTTTTGATAAATGTTTCAAAATTTTAAATTATATTCAACATCATATTTATTGTATAAAATCATGAAAAGTTTATGTAAAGCAAATGCAAACCAAAAACAACTCACTTTCAGGAAGCCGTAAAAAAGCATATAATTCATTAAATAATTGCAGATATGTATGCAGTTTTCGATTTGCTGCAAAATTGGCAATTTAATGAATATTTGCAGATATGTCTGCAAATATTAACCTAATATTTGCAGATATGTCTGCACTATTTCTCAATAAGTGCTGACATTTCTGCACTTACTTTTTTTCAATTATCTTATTTTCAACATTTAAAATGTTATGATTTATTCAAGCACTGGAACAAAAAAACAAAAGAAAAAAATCATTGCTACTAATATGATTTTAAGGACTCGCTTTCAAAAGATTTTGAACGGGGACCCACATTATATTAACTTGGTTTTAAGGATGCAACCACTATGTTCACTTTAGGAAATGGCTTCGCACCAGGAAGGGCTTTACATTGCACTGTCCTCTATGATCGTTCAAAGTTCGGAAGCAAGCCATGATCATTACCCTATGGTTGGTTCTACTCACTTGGACAATAGGAACTCTCTTCTTTGATCTTTTAAAAAATAAAGCAACCCCTAGTCCTTTAAAGCAATGTTTAAGCTGCTTCGAAAATGATGTAACGAAGCCGAAGCCATTTTAGTCAAGTCTTTGAAGCTAAAAACTTCGAAGAATGGGGAATCAAAGCAAAGAGCTTTGAAGCAGTTTGAAGAAGTTCAGGGCATTAAAGAAAACCTAGGCCTGCCTTTACGAAGCAACGCTTAACCTCCACCTATAAATAGGGGTAGAGTGGCATTGATATCAGGGTTGGAAATTCTCTAAGTCTTCACTTACTTCCATTTAAGAAAACGTAAGTCGAACCGGGTATAAATTATTAAGATCAATTGGGGACTTGTATATGGAATTGTGTAACACCCTGCATTTTCAATAATTAAATAATAAAATAAAATTTGTAAAATTAGTAGTGTTTGTTCATGGAAATATCACCATGATGGCGATTTTCTGATCCTTTTAGACCTTTAGTTTGCAGAAAATCGAGTTAAAACGAAGTAGGTATTCCAAAAAGAAGAAATAAGAAGAAAAAACATATGACTACTTGCGCTCGACCCAAGACTGCATGTTTACGAAACACACGATATAGCACTGCACTACTAGGACTTTGGCAATAACTATACTAGGTGTGTCGACTCCCACCATGCCTTTGTTGACACACCCATGAACTTGGAGGTTAATTTGTCCAAGTACGAAGTTTGTTTTATTAATTAGTGCTTGAGTGGCTTGTTTATATTCGCTGGATTTGAATTTTAACTAACATGGAAAGTTTATCTTGGCTGAATGACGTGGATGACCTAGATTTAATCTAGGAATCCAACAGACTGAGATCCCTAGCCTAACCTATAAATAGATCCCTGGGCCTACCAATTCCTCACAACACAATCTTTTCCCCTTTGGATTCTCTCATTTTGAGGTGGACCTAACCTAAATTTTATAGGAGAGAAGGTATACTAAATTAAATATTTATATAATCTTATTATAATGCGGGATCTATAGTAGCTTCGAAATAAAGCTAAGAACGATGGGTGAGTGGGTATAAATTATTCTTTTTATCTAACAATCAGTATTTTTTAAATAATTGAATTAATTAATTAAACATGACTTTTGAATAATTTATGGTTATAAATAAAATTTAATGATTTAATAATGTAATTCTATGATTTAAATTTAATTAAACAATTTAAGTAATGAGATTCAACTTGTTATAACAATAATAACTTTCGTTGATTGTAAATTAAATCAGGATTTGGTTTGTACACTTCATACTGAGATTTGGAATTTAGTATTAAAATATTTGAATTAAATTGGGTTAATAAATTCATAATTAAAATTTAATGGTTTAATCATGAAAATTTATGGTGTGAACTTTATATAATTGTTTAAATAATGAAATCCAACTTATTATGACAATTATTACGTGTATTGATTATAAATAAAATTATGATTTAGTTTATATTTATAAACATTGTAAGTTGCGATTTAAATATTAAAATATTTGAATGAAATAGATTTGACTAATGTAACACCCCGAATTTTAATAAATAATAATCAAATAGAAAAGGGTAATAAATTAAGTATTAATCAGAGTAAATTTTGGAATTAGACAACGAGACTAGCACCATTGGGTCCATCGTAATTTTCTGATTAAAATGGACACTTGATTTGCTGAAATCGGAGTTAGAATGAATTAGTTATGAATTAAAGAAGTTAACCAAAGAATCAAAAAATAAATAAATATATATATATAATAATAATTATATAATAGGGCACCTGGGACGACACTAGGTCGCACTTAGGTCAACACTGTGTCGACCCAGGCCATCTTGAGTCGACCCTGGGTCAACCCAAGGCACGGGTGTGTCGAGCTAGGGCGTTGTAGGCGTGCTTGGTGCGTACAAAATTTCTAGCAAATGTTTTATTTTGACTGAATGTTATTTTGTTGAAGTGGCATTGTTTTATTGGTTTATTTTGAACTAAAGGCTGACATGGCGCTTTGTGATTTGCCCAATGACATGGCTAGTCCAGATCTAATCCTAAAATTGGACGGTTGAGGGCATCAAATAAACCCTATAAATAGATTAGTAGAGTCCCTCTCATTTCTTTACATCCATTCTTTATCTCTTATTCTTTTTCCCCAGGCCTATCCTCAAAATTAGGAAGGGCCAAATAACTAAATTTTTACGGGGATAAAGAATTTCTATATTTTAAAATATTTATTTTTATGAGTACTTCTGGAGGCGGAGGTTTGCTAGATGAGAGAAAGGCCACGGAAGAAGCTCTCTTCATCAGATATGCGAGTTTTTATGTAATTTTAAGATTAGTAAAATTGCATAGGTAATGATAGACAGTTAAATAGTTTTAAGTTTTTAAGTTTAATGTTTATAGTTATTTACAATATTTATACGTTTGGTTTTTCTACAAGTTGCTGTATTTTATTTACGATCTATGACTATTCCTTTTCAGTTATTTACAATTTATAAGCAGTTCTCCTTCTTATATCCCCTTCTCCGTTGTAGTTATATTTATAGTCATGTTTATGCCTTATTATACTTGTTTTCTTATTTATGAGTCTAGGCCTTGCGAGTACCCTAGACCATTTCCCTTTTTCTTTTAGCCTGAGTCAAGGTTTAGAAGAGAGCCTAGGCCTTTATCGTTATTTTTGCGTTAAATTGGAATAATGTTAAAATTGAATAAGAAGAGATTTTTGGATATGTTGGAACTGATTAAATACTATAATCGTAATTGAACTGTAAATTGGGGATAAAATTTAATAGTGTGACACCCCACCTCCGTTAAGGTCACGCACAAAGGGAATGCCTTAATTTTGGTGGAGCGTTTATTGTGTATAGAACAGAAAAGTAAACAAGACAGATAAATATATTGGTACTTGGAAAACAAAAACCACTTTTATTGCAGCGGAGGAATAGTTTGGTAACATCACATTAAAAACCAACTACAAAACCAAATATACTTACTATCCATCTTGACAAATAAGTTCTGAGTACATAAAATAAAAGACATAACCCCGACATAAAATAGACATAAATAAGATAGGCTGAAGTTTACTTCAGCGATCCAAGCAACTTCCAAAAAGAGAGAGATAAAGCTGTCCAAATCAAGCTCCACTAGAACTAGTCCCACCCCGAACACCTGAGGGGGGGGGGAGGAAGAAAAGAGGTGGAAACAAAGGGGGTCAGACATAAAGTCTGGCGAGTACAATAACTTTAACAATATAATCATTAAGTAACTAGGGTAAGGCATAATATGGAAAATAAGGAAATGACTGTGAACAATGGGCATGACTGAGCAAACAAAGGAAATAAGATAAACAAAGATAACGTTAAAGGCGCACCTAATCATTATAAGATAATTTCTACATTGCACCACACCAAACACCCTAAAATTTGATCCCGCCTACCAAACTTAATAATGATAATGGTAGTTTCGTGTACCCCTAGTTGCCTTCATAGGTGTCGCCTGCCCCTATCTCCAGTAGGTGTACCCAGTACCCCTATTTGATCAGCTCCTTAACTCATAGATACTCGTGCTGGCCCCACAGTGGGGTGTATCACTCCCCAAAGTGGCAACCCGATACCACCAAAAATGCACGGCTTATAACTACACGATGCAACAACGTCTTACCTACCAGCCCGGGGCCACACAAGCACATGACCCCGTTGGACTTGCGTTGCCACCGTAACCTGTTTTGACCTCTTACAATCAAACCCAATATGCGTGTCCCGTCCTCGACTTGGGTTGAGCCCACAAAGATATTAGTGGTCCGAAAAGGGCCCCCATGTATGACACAAGCTTTCCACCTATGCTTGGTCCCCTCTAAGGTTTTCCCCACTTAACCCCATTCTTATTCACGTCTTCTTACATGTTTCAATCTTGGTTAAGTGCATCTAATCGTATTTCTCATGCCACCAAATGCACCCTCTTAACTTCACATGCCACCTAAGGCACCCACTTAACCCCCCATGTCCCTCCACATGTTTATCTGGTTAAGTGTTTCTTAATTCGTTAACACCGTAACCTTGTAAAGACCTCCCACATTAGACTGGCATTTGTGGCTGCTGGATTTTCCGGGTGGGTTCGGGCAGTCTTACACCACAAACAAGCCTAACCTCGTGTCTTTACAACTGTTACACATTTAATTCATGCCTTTGACCTCTCACATTAGACTGACATTTGTGGCTGCTGGATTTGCCGGGCGGGTCCGGGTAGTCTTACACCACAAAAGAGTCTAACCTCGTGTCTTAGGCAGTTTATTATTACACATCTTTATTTAACCGCAAAGTGGATTAATATCCCTATTCAAATTTGTAAATAAATTCCAAATATACCTATGTCCATAATTGTCACCTAAATTATGTCCATAAATACCAATTTTTCAATTCAATGTCTTAAATTAATTATATGCCTTTTTAAGGCCACTTATGCCAACTCTAAATATGTGAATATTCAATATTACCCCCATCGTTCCCACGTTGTTCATTCGCTTATCATGACATATATATAAATTAGACTAGCAATTAGTCTAATGACGTAAAAGGGAAGAGACATCGCAATTTTGTATATCACACAAATTGGATATAACTTACAAATAAGGATTACGACATAAACTTGGTATTGTCATGAATCTAAACATAAGCCTAAAGGTGTGAACTTGCATATATGAATATAGTTTTAACCAAAAACTTGCATATACGAATATAGTTTTCATCCAAAACTTGCATAAGCCATAGTCACAAACTTGCATAAAACTATGTATGTCATAGATCTAAATCTAAAGGGGTAAACTTGCATATATGTGAATCCAATTTCTACCTAAACTTGCATATAGTCACTTTGTTTGATTCACATGAAATCTTATATACAATTCATATAGAAACTGGCATATAATCTACTCTCGAACTTGCATATACAATGATGTCAAACATGAATCAGGTTGAACATAAATGATTGGGTATATAAAAAGGGATTCACAACAAAAACTAACATTATGAACAACTAGCATACATTCACAAAATATCGTATTTTTCCCAATGTTTTACAAACATAACCATATAACCCAAATTGTAACTCAACCTAATTAAATTGTTAATTATCTTATTAAAGAAATCGAACTCACTACTTCAAAGAAGGTCTTGAGTTCTAGGATCTGAGTTCTGAAATTGATTTAGCTCGCCTTTGAAGTAGACAAATTTGTTGTTGTAGTTATAGACTTGAGTTGATTAGCTTTACTTTTCCTCTAGTTGATGACGGCTATTCTAGGTTGCAAGGTGATGGCATGACGTCCATGGTTCTAATTTTGATTAGGTTTTAGGGTTTGAGTCTACATGTGTTTATATAGATTTTAGGATTAATTTAGGCCATCCGATCAACCTGGAATCAATCAAGACCGTCCAGTCAAGACAGGGTGACACCTCAGCCCTAATGACTCATCACTGAGTCACAAAATCGTCATCTTTCAGATCTGCCCGAGGGGGAGGGGACAGGTCGACACCCAGGTCGACCTGCAGGGGGGAGGTCGACACTAGCGTCGACCCCCAGGTCAACCTGGGTCCTGGGCGGGAATTTTCCCGCCCAACCCGCTTCTGACTTCTGATTTGAATTTTGAATCTGTTTCGAGCTGTTTGAATTTATATGAATTTTCTGGAAACTTCCGACCGCCATAACTTCTTCGTACGAAGTACAATTTATGCAAACTCGGACTCTATCTCAACCAGAATTCCAAGACGAACACAATGGCGTAACCCGTTTCCCTTGATTCTCACATTTAAAATTAATTATTCCTCAATTCGTTAGTTTATGTTAACAGGAAACACGGGGTGTTACATTCTCCCCTCCTTAAAGGATTCCCCCCCCCCCGAAATCTCCAAGTTAAGGAGAATGCATATCCTAACACCCAATCACTCCATCTACTCAACCATCAATCACAGGCATCCATTGTCCTTAAAAGACTACTAATGCTTTCATGTTTATATGCACAGTGTGTGTACATGTCCGTATCTAATGCAAAATCAGGCGGTCTACTGATTCAGTTAACCTCCTTAATGCAAATTATGGTAGTGCTGTGCGTCCATTATGTATGCAAAAGATCCCTAATGATACATATTTTTTCTACACGTGTGCACAACCATTCATCCGAATGCAGCATCCATATGATAACACAACCATTATACATCCATTAATCTAAATAAGCACATATTTATATGCAATATGAAAGTGATTGAGCCGATCTAGTGCCTAATGTGTGTGTATATGCATCCACGAGCAACCACTAGCAAACACTTGCATCCACTAACATCAATCAATCATAACATGTTTCAACTACATGTTTACATCCATTGGCCTCTACCCAAGGATAAAGAATATAACGGAGGAGATACACTAAAAAGGTAGATACAAGCTTGAATAAACTTAAGGAAAAAGAGACCAAAGATTTACCCTCAAAAAGAAAAGGGTAAGTCGCACGTATTTTGGCCCCAGTCTCCCAAGTCGCGTCTTCCTCGGCGTCGCTCCATTGAACTTTGACAAGCTTAACTTCACGGTTGCATAGCCTTTTGACTTCCATCCCCAAGATACGAGTTGGTGCTCTCCTCACAGTCGCTTCTCGTTCCACTTCAACTTCCTCTAGTATGTGTAACACCCCGAATTTTCTATTAACACTAAAGTTGCTAAAATATTAATAAGTGTGTAAGAGAGGGGATGTATCTAATATGAATATAAAAATATTAATAAGTGTGTAAGAGAGGGGATGTATCTAATATGAATATAAAAATATTAATAAGTGTGTAAGAGAGGGGATGTATCTAATATGAATATAAAAATATTAATAAGTGTGTGAGAGAGGGGATGTATCTAATATGTATATAAAAACAATAATAAGTAAAGGGGGATGTATCTAATATGTACATTGTAGAAAATATATATATATTTATGACATGAATAGAAGCTTATTAATATGCTGAGTGTTTGCTGAGTCACTTCTGACTCATTGCTGAGTCAACAAGATAAACCCCATCTTGTCTGAACGGCTGCGGTTATTTCTAGGTTAAATCTAATGGCCTAAATGAATTCTAAAATCTATAAATAAGTGGGTAGACCCTAGACCTAAATCATTTGTAAAATTAGAGAAGCTACCGTCATGCTGCTGCCATGGAGTTCAGCATAGCTGTCACAAACTAAGAAGAGGAAGCCTAATCATCTACAACTAAATCTACACAAATCAAATCAAAAGATCTCTCTTTCTCTAATTCTTTTCTTTTGTTGGTGAGTATGATGATTCTCACAAGACTATTACAAACTAATTTGACTCAGTTATGAATGGATCACAAGAAAGTGATGTGATTTGTAATTGTAAATTCTATATATTGTGGATCTCTTATTATGTTATTATGTTGTCGTATGATGTAAATTATATATGCTATGTCATGCTATGTTGTAAATTCTCTTATGCTATGTCGTGCTATGTTGAGAATCATGTCAAGCTATGTTATACTATCATACTATGCCATGTTATAAATCATGCTATATTATGTTGAAAAATCATGATGTTGTTGGATCATGCTTAAAGTTATGTTTTTTTTCTTAATTTAAATGGATCTTGTTTATGGGAATTTGCCTATTAGGTTAGGTGTACCCATAAACTTGAAACTATAATTAAATAAAACTTGATTATGGGAATTTGCCTATTGAGTTAGGTGTACCCATATAAAACCATATTGTTAAAAAAAATTAGATGATGTTGATTCACACATGTTCATATGTAAGTTTATGAAAATTGATTGAGATCATATTAGGTGAATTTTGAACAAGTTGACACCTTTAGATCCATGACATGTATAATCTATGCAAGTTGGACATATGCAAGTTTCACCCCTTATTATGATTCATTTGGTCACATATACATGTTGTTATTATGATAATCTCTTTTATGCTATGAGTTAGGCTATTCGAGTCTAACATATATTTTGCGAATAAACGTTCAAACGTGGGGTAGGGGTAATATTAGGAATTAATAAATTGGGTGCAATTTTGTAAGATGTTGCATACCATGAATGAATGTCCATAATTGAGTCAATTATGGACATTGTTAAAAATTGGAAGTAATTAATAATTCAAGTAGGGAATTATTAAAATTGGGGGAAAGTGGATTATTATTAATAATCAATGCTTAGGACACGAGGTTGGACCCGTTTGTGATGTAAACCTGCCCGGACCCGCCCGGCAAATCCAGTAGTCACAAATGTCGGCCCAATGTGAGAGGTCCTAGGCCCAAACTAAAGCATAACAGTTGTAAAGACACGAGGTTAGACTCTTTTATGGTGTAAGACTGCCCGGACCCGCCCGGCAAATCCAGCTGCCATAAATGCCAGTCTAATGTGAGAGGTCTTTATGAGGTTATGGCCTTAATGAACTAAGAAATACTTAACCAGGTAATCATGTAAGGTGGGACATGGGGGTTAAGTAGGTGCCTTGGGTGGCATGAGGAATCTGGTGGTTGCCTTTAGAGGCATTTGAAATACGATTAGACTTAACCAAACACACATGTAAATGAACATGACTAAGTGGGTTAAGTGGGATGGACTAATGGGGACAAGCTTAGGTGGAATGCTTGTGGTAAATAGTGGGGGGCCATTTCAACCAGTATCCCAAAACGTATCTTTGTGGGCTCGACCCAAGTCGAGGACGGGACACGCATACTGGGTTTGACTATAAGAGGCCAAAACAGGGAGCGGTGGCAACGCAAGTCCAACGGGTTTCATATGCGTGTGTGGACCCGGGCTGGTAGGTAAGACGTTGTTGCATCGTGTAGGTATAAGCCGTGCATGTCCGTTGTATCAGGTTGCCACTTTAGGGGAGTGATACACCCCACTGTGGGGCCAGCACGGGTATCTACGAGTTAGGGAGCCGATCGAATAATGGGAAGTAGGGTACACCTAGTGGAGATAGGGGCAGGCGGCACCTATGTAGTCAGCTAGGGGTACGTAAAGCCATTGGGAAAGTTTCTAAGTGAAGCTAAGTGGGATGAATCTTTAGGGTGACTGGTGTGGTGCAGTATAGTGTTTATCCTTTAGTATTTAGGAGCGCCTATAACGTTGCCTTTAGCGATTGTCTATGTCCTTAATCTGCTCTTCATAGACATTTTCTTGTTTTCCAGCTTATGCCTTAGTCCAGTTATTTTGGTAATAGTATTGTAGAATTATCATATTCACCAGACTTATGTCTGACCCCCTCTTTTCCATCCTTTTTCTCCCTTCAGGTCCGCAGGTTGGGCCAAGTTCTAGTGGAGTCTAGTTGGATCGCTTATCTACTGGAAAGCTTGGACTGCTGAAGTAAAGTCCAGCTTGTTATCTTTCTTTTTAATGGCTATTCATGTAATGGGATTATGTACTTGTTTTATCAAGATAGATATTGTACTTGACATTGAATATGGTGTTATGATGCAATCAAACATGTTTTGACTTCTGCTACAATGAAATAAAGTTTTTGAATTTCCAAGTACTATTTTATATCTGTCTTGTTGTAATTTTACTGTTCTATATTCACGTAAAACCTCCATGGAAGTTAATGCATTCCCTTTGTGAGTGACATTAATGGACGTGGGGTGTTACAGTATGCTTGGCTCCACATTTTCTGCCGACTCATGTAAGCACTTTCGTAGCTGGAAGACATGAAAAACATTATGAACTCCAGCCAGTCTTTCAGGTAACTTTACTCTGTAGGCCATCGTCCCAATCCTTTCGATGATAGGAAATGGTCCTACAAATCGTGGTGCTAACTTTCCTACGGACCCAAAGCGGATGACATTCCTCAAAGGAGATACTTTAAGGAACACCTTATCCCCAACTTCAAACTCAAGATCGGTCCTTCTCTTGTCTATGTAGGATTTCTATCTATCTTGGGCAGTCTTCATTCTCCTTCGTATCAAGTCCGCTTTCTCTGAAGTCTCTCTACTCATGTCCGGCCCAAGTATAAGTTTATCTGTGGACTCCCACCAAAAAGTTGGTGATCGACATGGCCTTCCATATAAAGCTTCGAAGGGTGCCATGCCTATAGTGGCTTGGTAGCTATTGTTATATGTGAATTCCACTAAAGGGAGATGATCCTTCCAAGATCCTCCAAAGTCAAGAATGCAGAGTCTCAAAATATCTTCCAGTAATCTGTTCACTCTTTCCTTCTGACCATCGGTTTGAGGGTGATAGGCTGTGTTTAAACATAGCTGTGTGCCTACGGCCTCCTGCAAACTCCTCCAGAACTCGCTTGTAAAGATAGGGTCTCGATCACTCACTATGCTAGAGGGTATCCCATGGAGTCGAACTATCTCCTTAAGATAAATGGAGGCTAAAGACGAGGCGGTCCTCCTACTTTTGACAGGTATAAAATGAGCGCTTTTTGTGAGCCTGTCCACTATTACCCAAATACCGATATTGCCCCATCTCGACCTAGGCAACCCATCAACAAAGTCCATCGAGATGCTCTCCCATTTCCATTGCGGAACTTCTAGGGGATGAAGCAAACAACCGAGCTTCTTCTGCTCCGCCTTGACTTGATGGCATATCATGCATTTCAAAACAAATTCAGCTACATCTCTCTTCATGCCATTCCAAAAGAAAACTCTTTTGATATCTTTATACATCTTGTCTCCATCGGGGTGTTTGGTCATCTTGGAATGGTGTGGTTCTTCCAGAACAATTTTCACCAAGTCTCTTGCTTGTGGGACGCAAAGTCTTCCATCCCGTCTCAACCAACCCTTATCATCGATGGAGTATCTATTGAGGTGTCTAGAAGTCTCTCCCCAAATTAGCTTATCTATCACATCAACTAGCTGAGGGTCTTCACGTTGCGCGGTCCCTATTGAGTCCAAAGTAGGCCGCACCTCTAGCATTGCCATCAAGCCAGTCACATGATCAACAGAGGGTCTAAAATCAAAATTTGCTATGTACTCCAAACCTTGCCTTTCTACAAAGAGAGAACTTAAGGTCAGCTTCTTTCTACTTAGGGCGTTTGCTACTACATTGCCCTTGCCCAGAGTATAGGAGATCTCAAAGTCGTATGAGGCGAGAAACTCCATCCATCTTTGCTGCCTTAGATTGAGGTCCTTCTACGAGAAAAGGTACTTCAATGATTTATGGTCAGTATACAATTCAAATTTCTCACCTAAGAGATAGTGGTGCCATGACTTAAGCGCAGAAACGATGGTTGCTAACTCTAGATCGTGGGTTGGGTAGTTTTTCTCATTCGCTTTCAACTGCCTTTCACCATAAGCTACTACCTTCCCCTCTTGCATCAAAACAGCACCTAGTCCCGTACCGCATGCATCTGTGTATACCATAAACATCTTGCTCCCATCTGGTAATGTCAAAACTGGGGCTGTTGTCAGAGCCCTCTTCAATCGTTGGAAAGCGACTTCGCAATCTAAATCCCAAGTGAAAGTCAGGTTCTTCTTCGTTAACCTTGTAAGTGGAGCTGAGATTTTCGCAAAGTCTTTAATGAACTTGCGATAAAAGCCTGCTAGTCCAAGAAAACTTCGGACTTCGGTTGCATTCTTTGGAACCTTCCAATCCTGGACCGCATCTACTTTCCGGGGTCCACAGCTAAACCTTCTTTGGACACCACATACCCAAGAAATCTTACTTCTTCCCTCCAGGAGTGGCACTTGAAGAATTTTGCTTTTAACTGATGTGCACGGAGAGTATCCATGACTTCCCTTAAATGCAAATCATGCTCTTCCTCATTCTTCGAGAAAATCAGAATATCATCTACGAAGACCACCACGAATTTATTGAGAAATTCCCGGAACACTCTATTCATCAAATCGACGAAATAAGCAGGTGCATTTGTCAAGCCGAAAGGCATTACGAGCCATTCGAAGAAATCGTCCGGGGTTCTGAACGCGGTCTTATCAATGCTATCTTCAGCCACTCTTAGCTGATGAAATCTGGTAGCTAGATCTAATTGGGAGAAAACTGTTGCACCTATAAGCTGATCGAACAAATCGTCTACTCTTGGAAGTGGGTGCCTATTCTTCTTGGTCGGCTTGTTTAGCTCCCTATAATCAACACATAGGCGAAGTGAACTATCCGCTTTGGTTGCGAACACCACTGGAGCACCCCATTCAGAAATACTCCGCCTTATAAACCCTTTTTCTAGCAGTTCCTTAACTTGCTTGCCAAGCTCCTTTCTCTCCCTTGGAGCCATGTGCCTAACGGGTAATGCAACGGGTTTTGCGTTATCAACTAGGTATATGCGGAAGTCTATCTCCTGCTTTAGAGGTAAGCCCTCTACTTCCTCAAAGACACCCGAGTATTCACGGACAACTCTAACAGACTGCAAATTCTCAACAGCCGGGTCAAGCGATTCTAGATAACTTAGCATAACAGAATTCATGGGATTACAAGAGATTTCGAGAGTGTTTCCCAAGCGAGTCATAAGCCTAACCTCTCTCTTTTCACAATCTAGGATGGATCCATTACTGGATAACCAATCCATGCTCAAAATTAACCCATAGCCCGTAAAGCCCAAAACATAAGCATAACAATTAAACCCAATGCTAAGTATAGAAATTTCCAAATCCAAACAAATCATCGACAGATAGGCTGAGCCCCCAATTGGATTTGAAACAACTAGGGGATCCTCAACTATACTGGTGTTTAGATGTAGTGACTCAACTAAAGCAGTAGATATAAAAGAGTTCGATGCGCCGGAATCAAAGAGTGTGCGAACAGGATGATCAAAAAGATAAACTAAACTTTCAACGGAAATCGTTCTACCTCGTTCTTGCAGCGGTGGGGCCACGAGAGCCTGGACCTGCCCCCTTGCCTGCCCCGGTGCCATGAGAGCCTTAATCTGCCCTCCAGAGGTAGTCCCTGCCCTCTGCCCTTTCTTTGGGCAGTCCCTAATCAGATGTCCTGCCTCGCCACAGTGGAAACAACCAGTCTTCTTCTTCTTCCTACAGTCTTAGCTCAGATGGCCAGGTGTCCCATAGTTAAAGCATCTTTTCTTTCCCTTGCCATTGTTGTCTTTACCACCCTTCTTGTTCTGCTGCTGCTGTTGTGGCTTCTTTTGATCCCCATTCTTCTCAGGTGCCTTATTAGCATTGGCGCCTTTCTCCTCTTCATGCATAAGCGTCATGTCAACTAGTCTCTCAAAGGTGGCCCCCATAGGGATGTGGTTCATAGCTAACTCATGTAGCGGCTCATTCAAACCCTTAACAAATCTCAGGGCCTTCTTTTCGGGTGTATTCACCAAGTCCAAGCCAAATCTTGCCAACTGATTGAACTTGTTGACGTACTCTTTCACTGACAGATTTCCCTGCCTTAATGCCAAAAACCTTTCCATGTATCGATTCTCTTTGGCCCGTGAGAGAAACTTTGCCTCAAACCTACGCCTGAAATCCGGCCATGTATCAACTGGACGCTCTTTATTAGTTACCTCCCACCAAAACGAGGCCTCATCCTTCATTAACCAGGCAGCTAACTGGACCTTTCTCCCCTCTTCTACCTCAAAGATTCCAAACAATTCTTCCACCTCCTTTAGTCAATTTCGAGCTTCAACAAACGTCTCCGACCCATGAAAAGGTTTTCCGCCCATTGCCCGAAAGTCCTTGCATATCTTTGCGAAAGTATCAACCCTGGGAGGAGGAGGAGGAGGGGGAGCATTTGCTGGATCTGCGACATTGGCCCTAGCTTCCAGATACCTTCTATAGCATCCTGGTATCGGTATCCCCTCGGGTATCCCGGGAATTCCAGACATGCTGAAAAGAAAATGAAGAGATTCAAACGGAGAATTCGAAGGAAAGATATATGGCTCTTGGGGGTTATGTTTTTAAAATAACCTTTTCTCTTGAAAAATATACTTTCCTTAAAACATACTTTTGAAAGTATTTCTTTATAAAATGCTTTTTGAAAAATAGTTTTTTAAAATATCTTATCTGTTCTGGTAACTTTCAGCTCTGATACCACGTGTGACACCCCACCTCCGTTAAGGTCACTCACAAAGGGAATGCCTTAATTTTGGTGGAGCGTTTATTGTGTATAGAACAAAAAAGTAAACAAGATAGATAAATATATTGGTACTTGGAAAACAAAAACCACTTTTATTGCAGCGGAGGAATAGTTTGGTTACATCACATCAAAAACCAACTACAAAACCAAATACAATTATTATCCATCTTGAGAAATAAGTTTGGAGTACATAAAATAAAAGATATAATCCCAACATAAAATAGCCATAAATAAGATAGGCTGAACTTTACTTCAGCGATCCAAGCAACTTCCAAAAAGAGAGAGATAAAGATGTCCAAATCAAGCTCCACTAGAGCTAATCCCACCCTGAACACCTGAGGGGGAGAAAGGAAGAAAAGAGGTGGAAACAAAGGGGGTCAAACATAAAGTCTGGCGAGTGCAATAACATTAACAATATAATCATTAAGTAACTAGGGTAAGGCATAAGCTAGAAAATAAGGAAATGACTATGAACAATAGGCATGACTGAGCAAACAAAGGAAATAAGATGAACAAAGATAACGTTAAAGGCGCACCTAATCATTATAAGATAATTTCTACATTGCATCACACCAAACACCCTAAAAGTTGATCCCGCCAACCAAACATAATAATGATAATGGTAGTTTCGTGTACCCTTAGCTGCCTTCATAGGTGCCGCCTGCCCCTATCTCCATTAAGTGTACCCACTACCCCCATTCGATCGGCTCCCTAACTCGTAGATACCCGAGTTGGCCCCACAGTAGGGTGTATCACTCCTTAAAGTGGCAACCTGATACCACCAAAAATGCACGGCTTATATCTACACGATGCAACAACGTCTTACCTACCATCCCGGGGCCACACATGCACATGACCCCGTTGGACTTGCATTGCCACCGCTAACCTGTTTTGACCTCTTACAATCAAACTCAGTACGCGTGTCCCGTCCTCGACTTGGGTCGAGCCCACAAAGATACTTAATGGGTTACTGGTCTGAAAAGGGCCCCCATGTATGACACAAGCTTTCCACCTATGTTTGGTCCCCTCTAAGGTTTTCCCCACTTAACCCCATTCTTATTCATGTCTTCTTACATGTTTCAATCTTGGTTAAGTGCATCTAATCGTATTTCTCATGCCACCCAAGGCACCCTCTTAGCTTCACATGCCACCCAAGGCACCCACTTAACCCTCCATGTCCCTCCACATGTTTATCTGGTTAAGTGTTTCTTAATTAATTAACACCGTAACCTTGTAAAGACCTCCAACGTTAGACTGGCGTTTGTGGCTGCTGGATTTGCCGGGCGGGTTCGGGCAGTCTTACACCACAAATGAGCCTAACCTCGTGTCTTTACAATTGTTACGCATTTAATTCATGTCTTTGACCTCTCACATTAGACTGACATTTGTGGCTGCTGGATTTTCCGGGCGGGTCCGGGCAGTCTTACACCACAAAAGAGTCTAACCTCATGTCGTAGGCAGTTTATTATTATACATCTTTATTTAACCGCAAAGTGGATTAATATCCCTATTCAAATTTGTAAATAAATTCCAAATATACTTATGTCCATAATTTTCACCTAAATTATGTCCATAAATACTATTTTTTCCAATCAATGTCTTAAATTAATTATATGCCTTTTTAAGGCCACTTTAACCAACTCTAAATATGTGAATATTCAATATTACCCCCATCGTTCCCACGTTGTTCATTCGCTTATCATGACATATACATATATTAGACTAGAAATTAGTCTAATGACGTAAAAGGGAAGAGACATCGCAAATTTGTATATCACACAAATTGTATCTAACTTACAAATAAGGATTACAGCATAAACTTGGTATTGTCATGAATCTAAACATAAGCCTAAAGGTGTGAACTTGCATATATGAATATAGTTTTCACCCAAAACTTGCATATACGAATATAGTTTTCACCCAAAACTTGCATAACCATAGTCACAAACTTGCATAAAACTATGTATGTCATAGATCTAAATCTAAAGGGGTAAACTTGCATATATGTGAATCCAATTTCTACCTAAACTTGCATATAGTCACTTTGTTTGATTCACATGAAATATTGTATACAATTCATATAGAAACTAGCATATAATCTACTCCCAAACTTGCATATACAATGATGTCAAACATGAATCAGGTTGAACGTAGATGATTGGGTATATACAAAGGGTTTCACAACAAAAACAAACATTATGAACAACTAGCATACATTCACAAAATATCACATTTTTCCCAATGTTTTACAAACATAACCATATAACCCAAATTATAACTCAACCTAATTAACTTGTTAATTATTTTATTAAAGAAATCGGACTCACTACTTCAAAGAAGGTCTTGATTTCTGGGATCTGAGTTCTGAAATTGATTTAGCTCGCCTTTGAAGTAGACAAATTTGTTGTTGTAGTTATAGACTTGTGTTGAATTGAGTTGATTAGCTGTACTTTTCCTCTAGTTGATGACGGCTATTCTAGGTAGCAAGGTGATAGCATGACGACCATGGTTCTAATTTTGATTATGTTTTAGGGTTTGAGTCTACATGTGTTTATATAGATTTTAGGATTAATTTAGGCCTTCCGATTAACCTAGAATCAATCAAGACCATCCAGTCAAGATAGGGTAACACCTCAGCCCTGATGACTCGGCACTGAGTCACAAAATCGTCATCTTTCAGATCTACCCCGGGGGGGGGGGGGGGGGGGGCAGGTCGACCTATAGGGGGGAGGTCGACACTAGGGTCGCCCCCAGGTCCACCTGGGTCCTGGGCGGGAATTTTCCCGCCTAGCCCGCTTCTGACTTCTGATTTGAATTTTGAATATGTTTCGAGCTGTTTGAATTTCTATGAATTTTCTAGAAACTTCCGACAGCCATAACTTCTTCATACGAAGTCCAAATTACGCAAACTCGGACTCTATCTCAACCAGAATTCCGAGACAAACACAATGGCATAACCCGTTTCCCTTGATTCTCACATTTAAAATTAATTATTCCTCAATTCGTTAGTTTATGTTAACAAAAAACACGGGGTGTTACAAATAGGTAACTAGAAAACATGCAAACATGTAAACCGAAATAGGATCCACTTAGTTGGACACTAATTAAGGTGGGATTGGGTTGTATAAAAAGATAAACATGGATTAGAAACGTTTAGTACAACCTAGGAATATAACGTGAGGTTATGTTACGCTTATTAATAAATTTAAATTGTGTTAAGTTAAATTGAAGATGAAATTAATAAGTTAAGATAGTGGGAGTCTGTTCTGGCACTAATTGGCTGATTGGGGAAAATAAGTGGCTCGTAGGTCCGTTCCTGCTACATGAGGCTGACTAGGGAAAATAAAAGGTCTAATAAAATAATAAAATTGTATTAGGAGTCCGTTCCGACAGCGTGAGGCTGATCGGGGAAAATAAGTGGCTTATAATTTAGGTTTGTTCTGGCAGTAGCGTGTGAGTGATTAAGGAAACTAAGCGGCCTAATAGTAAAATAAGTGGAGACCAAGTCTAAGGGTGACTTATGTCAATTGCATATATTTTTTGGGTCTTGTATAAGGTAGTATCTCTTTTATCATCTATGGAGGTCTCATAATAGGTAGAGGCGAGGACACATTTTACTATGCTGGATAGTAAGAGGTACAAAAGAGGTGGGTACGAGCGCGTTCTGGAGGGATGATGAGTGTGCATCATGTCGATTGGGAAGATAAGCCGTTGTAACATATGTAATAATGGCTATGTCTTTCTAGTTGATGGGTTTGGGGTTGATAACCCCGAATTCCATAACCGGCATAGGTTTTCACACTGTGGTTATAGGAGCAAACCGATGGGTAGAAATTAGGTAAAGCCTAATTATGACATCTTGGTAAGTTGGTTCTGTAATCTTGGATATGAATCAGAAGCCAATCTTTACTTCGTGCATAACTTTTCTTACTGCTTTTACACCTTTTATGTCTTATGTCCTTAAAACTATTCACCTATCTAATGCTTCCTTAACATATGCTCATGCTAAAAATTATTAGAACTCACCGGACGTATGTCTGACCTAGTTTTTTTCTCCTTCTCTCTTCCTTTCCCCTTAGTTTTACAGGGTGGAGGGTTTCAGCAGTGATTTTTTTTTACATTTCTGTTCAACTTGGATTCAGACTCATGTATTGGTTCATTTCTCATTTTATGGCTATTGTATAGATATTTGAGAGGGATGGTTTACTTATGTACTCTAATATAATGGTTTTCCACGAGACAGTTTATTTGGTTTTATGCTGATGACTATTTAGCATTATGAAATCTAACAAGTATTATGATTTGACTTGCTTTATTAAATGATATTTTAAAGTTTCTATTGTGTTTTATATTTTTGTCTTGTGAATTTTAGTCTTGGTGTTGTTACTTTATACCTAAGCGCTTCATAATCCTTAACGCATCCTCATATGGGTAACGTTAAGCGGTGTAGGGTGTTCCATTGGTATCAGAGCCTAAGGTTACAAGATGAACGGAATTTTTTTGAAAAATTGTCTTCAAAAGTAAAATATTTTCAAGTAAAACTTATTTTTGGAGAATATCCCCTCAAGTCAGTTACAATATTCCTTTGATTCCTTTTTGAATCCTTGTCTCCTTTTTTTGGGCATGTCTTGGGCTCTCAACTTTCCAAAGGGTGTTCCCATTCTGGCATGGTTCCGTAGATATGTTAAAGCTAAGACGCTTGCCGAAGGAAAGGGAAATGCCTTACCTCTGGCTGTAGCCGCGGTAGTTCCACCGATTCCAATGGCTAATTTCTCTAAGCTATGTAAGGAATTTTCTGCTATGGACGACAAGCCATTTCTTGGATTAGAGAGTTTTGTTGATATTCGTAATTGGCTTCGAGAGACTGATCATGTATTTGTATTATTAGAGTTTGACGATAGGAGGAGGATTAAGTTGGCCACCTGGCAACTGAAAGGAGAGGCTTCAAATTGGTGGGAAGTGGCCGAAGAAAAGCAGGCCGTAAGGATATGAGATGAGTTCAATCAAGTTCGAGAAGAAGTTTTTATCGCAAGCTAAAGAAGGGATGTAATTGGAGAGATTCTTGAGTCTGAGACAAAGGTGATATGTCAATTAAGGAGTATGTGAATAACGTCAATGAGTTAAGAGATTTGGCTTGGATCTGATTAATACTACGCATATGAAAGCATTGAGATTTGCGAGGGGGTTGAACCAACCCCTCTAAAGGCTAGAATTGACACACATACCGATGGGTGCGACTTTAATGGAGATGTCTCATACGCACGGTGATGGAAAGGAGATTACTTAGGAGGCGAAGACGGAGGTGGCCAAGATAAGTTTTGGGAAGAAAAAGCGATGGTCTAAGAAAGGTGGAAAGAAAAAGGGAGAGAAATCGGATAAAGCACAGATTAAGAAGGAAGTGAAATGTCATGGATGTGTTATGATAGGGCACTTCGTTAGAGATTGCAAGAAGAGAGCTAAGAAAGGCGCTTGCTTTCAGTGCGGACAGGTGGGGCATTATAGCAGGCAGTTCCCTCAGAAGCATGAACAAGGAGCAGGTTCATCCGGAGCACATGTTCCTACGCTTGAGGCGACTTAGACCGGTGATAACGGTCAGGACAGAGGTAAGAAGGACTATGTAGTTAAAGCCCCGCTAAATCCCCAAAATATCCGCGCTATAGCCTATTATGCTCTTCTACCGCTATGCTATTTCAGTAAATAAACCAATGTTTATTTATATTTGAAATCGCTTTTCTTATATATATATACATATACATATATATATATGTATGTATGTATGTATGTATGTATGTATGTACAAGCGACTCAAAACCATTGCTTCAAGTTAATTTAAAATCATCATTATTACTTAAATAATAAATAAATATATAAAAATAAATTCAGATATCCTTATGATTGAAAACAATTTATGCCACAAAGGTTTTTGAAATATTTCATCTCTAGAATCAACCTTTTTGGAATTCAAGTGGAAACCTCAAATCGGACTTGTTTATGTTGAATCACGAAACCATGGAGCATTTCCAAGACGTAGATGCACCAAAATGGCTTCTCAAATTCACGGAATCAAGCCCAAAAACTAAGTCGAATCTGTCATGAAAACAATACCAAAACTAGTTTCAAGTAATTGCAAAGACGGACAAGAGGGAATCAGGTGCAACAAGAAAGTTAAACTGCTCGATAGAGCTCTACCTAAATCACTATGATCCAACGGTGTAGTAGGACTAGTCCATCAGTCTAGTTGGACCAATCAACCATTGGTGACAACCAAAGCAAGCTCCAGGTGACTTTGTTGGCTCTTTGATTGTCCAAGTTGCACATTTCTTCGTCAAGGTTTGCTTTGAGTTACAAATTATCAATTTAGCTAACATAAAAACTCAAAATCAACTACAATTGCGTGTTAAATAAGATGATAAAAGGAGGATTTTAATAGATAGAAAGTTGCATTACAAATTGTGAGAACAACCAAGAGTCAGATCAAAAACAACACCAAGATTCTTCCAGTATAAATAGCGACATGTATTCATCATATGTTATAAACCTTAAATAAACTCATTAACATTGAATGGAGTTGACAAAAAAATACCCAAATCCTCCTAGGAAAACCCCTCTTAACAATCTCCTTAGTTAATTTCGTATTTTGGAAAAGAATGATTACAATTTTTGACAATGAGGTGAGATTAGAACTCAATTAAAGGTGTGATATGATGGAGGAGACTAACCTTAGCGTTAAATCTTTAATTTCTTAACAAAAGCACTTGATTTGCACTTGATTTTGGGGACTAACTTAGTGCTTATGTTTGCATAAGATGTAGATTTTTGGTTTTATATTTTATAATAGAGAATGAGAAAACAACATATTAAACTTTTTCCTTCATCTATCAATCTTACTTCTTGGCCCAAACGCTTACCCTATAAACCAATAAGAAAAGGTGATATTATTTCCTTTTATCTACTTCATATTTACACTTATAAACCATCATATAAAGATGAATACAATTTCATTAAATTATCGTTTAATTTCAACATTTTTCCTTTATAACTGCCAAAATGACATAACCACTTTTCTATCAATATCAAGAAGTTTCTAAAGGTGCCCGATATAGCTTTTGAAAACTAAAGTTATCCTTATTAATTTAATACAACATATTACTAGTTTCGTAAATGCTCATTTTTAACTATAAATATCGAATTAACATTTTTACTAATCTTTTATTGCAAAATACAAAAGGGAAATATTTTACATAAATTATTATTCAATAAACGAGAGAATATAACATTTTTTCACATTAAATTTAAAAATTATTTCCATATATTTGATCAAACTTCTATTTTCTCCAAAATTATTCATATACTATTAGATATAAGAATCATATGAAACGATACTTATTGAATTTCCTATTTATTTAATCTCCAGAAATCCATTTTATTTTGGAAATTAGTGACTAAAACTCTCCAAATCAATCTTGAAATTAATTAGGATAATTTAAATGATACTTTAGATTTAAAGAAGATAATCTCAACTAGGTTTGTTACCATTTTTCATCGACTTGCTATATTTGTTAGAGTTTAGATAGTAAAGTAAACCAAGAATGAATGAGACATGACCGTTCTTTTTCCACTCCTATCTTTGATATGTTATGAGGAGTATAAACTATGAATGGATGTGAATTGACCATCTATTCATTATCTCTAACCTTAGAACTCGATGATAAGATATAATCCCATAAGGACAAGACTCAATTGTAGATGTCTCAACTCTGCCAATCCGATAAATAAGGAAAGCGTATATTCATTTGAAAGATCAGTATGACAGCTGAATTCTTTAGCTCCTAATTATATTTTAACGAAAATTAATATACAATTGAAAGGATGCCTTAAGAGGAAATTACAGTACGCTATAGATTGCATACTGCAACACCGAAGAAGTGATGCAGAAAGTGCCAAAAAGTGTTGCTATAGACAAAAAATGATATGTGGCAACACTTTCTTAGTGATTCATTTTGCCGCATTGCCTTATAGTCAAAGGCAACATCTTAGCAACCCTAAAGCAACATATGTACTGGTGTTGCCACAGGTACTAAATTTACAAAAATGTGGGACCCACTAAAATCTGTAGCCCAAGTTCACGGAATCGCCACTGTGAGGCCCATATGCATAAATATATGGCAACAATTTTACCACCCAATGATAACACTATATCATAGCTATGGCAACATTTAACATCACATACTGCAACATTATATCATATATATGGCAACATTACATAAAATAACATAACATCACACTGAAATTAACAAATAACTTTTTATTTCAAATTAACCAGCAAACACAAGTACTACTTAGCCAACTACAAAATAACAAAACATAGTCACTAAATTCAATTTTACAAAATAACAAAACATAGCCATTAAAATAGTTTCAAAATATAGCGCAAGCCTTTCGTGCGTTCAGTGCCTCTATTGCATCGAGTACCTCTAGTGTCTTCTATAACAAGTTCTTGAATAACCTCATCACTGCCTCCTTACCTGCATACATCAGTTGTATTTTAGCACAAAATTAGAGGTATGCATGTCTCAATTGCATTTCAGCACAAACTGAGTTACATAACTGATCTAAACAATGTGTATACAAGTGTATGCTGATCTAAACACAACTGAATTTCATTTGCATTTGTGTTTCATTTACATAACTGAGTTACATAATAGAGGCACAATGTGCATACTAGTGTATACTGATCTAAACATAACTGAGTTACATAACTGATCTAAACAATGTGTATATAAGTTGTACTGAGTAAACAATTAGACAGTTACAATGTGGATAAAATTATCAGTAACAGCCCTTTAGGTTTAATGGGCAATGTGGTAAAAATTATCTCTAATCTGCAATGTGGAAAAAATTATCACTAATCTACAATGTGATAAAACTTAAAATTATACCTGAAAAACTGCCCATGCATGCTATTTCATGTTACTTCACTGCTCTACATTTCCATAGCAACACACAAAAGAACTCCAAACATGATCCAGAATGTAGATAAAGTTATTGCAAATAATTTTTCTCCTTTCTCATGTTTTCCACATTCTATGCGCACTAGGGCCAACTCTTCCTTCATATCTGCCACAAATTTATCGACTTTTGCCCTCTTTTGCTTTTGCTTCAGCAGCTTTTCTTCAATTGTCTTTTTTTTCCATGAGCAATTGCAATATAGTCTTTTCTTTTTCCATCAATTAATAGTAGTATCATCCAATTCAGCATTGCCGTTGATTTCATACACTTCGTCATGCCACATAAAATACCCGCAGTCGCCATTCTGCACATATCTTAAATTCTTGACTAAAACATCACTGGAAGATATGATAATCGACAAAGCAACATAAAACCTAATTTATCCTTAGCCTCCACATGGAGCAACCAAAAAACTTCTTCCCCTCATTCGACCCTACCTTCACAGTCCTCATCTTCACTGGGATTTTGTGGTGGCAGTTCTTTCTCGCAACCGCTGTTGACGAATTTGAAGTAGAAATTGATTGAGCAGTCATTGAAGTCGAATTGAAGGAAGAATTGAAGTGATATCACAAACTGAAAATCATCCAGTAGGCTTTCAGGCATGTATTTCATGCATTCAGTATTTGTGTGCATAACCAAAACAAAACATGTGTATATTTATTAGCCAGTCTTACACACACACACACTCTTAAGAAATCATGTGTATGAAACCATTTTCATAAAACACTATATATCTTATTGAAAAAACTAGTAGTATCATGTCTCAATCATCACATGCAACAACAACCTGGCAAACCCGAGCAGTTGTTTGGAACATGCAGCTCATATAAGGTCGATAGTCTAATTGTTCACTACCACACTTCACTAGGAACTAAAGTTTTGTGTTATTAAATTGATTAACAACCCAATAGCTGCTTAAAGAACATTCCAGCCAATCAACATACAACAGAACAAAAAAAAACACCACCAAACAAACAAAATTATACTCATGGTGATAATAATTTCCATTTCTCGGTAGACTAATTAATAGCGATGATAAAAAAACCAACAGAAACATATATGAGAAACACAGGATAAAAAGCTAGCACTTTTCTTCTTGGATTGACTGCTGTTTGATGACGGGGAAGAGGAGAAGTGGGTGCGTTTGGAGTCGAGGACTCACTGGAAGAAGTGGAGGACGCAGAGAGGGTTGCAGTGGAAGTAGGTGAATGAAAATTAGGGATTGGAATTGGAATTTTGGGGTGAGAACAAACAGATCTAAGAAATTGAGAAAGAGGAATCGAATGAGTAACATAAGTTGATTTCCTATTGGTGGTGAAGTATTTTAACGGATTAGTGAGGTGTCAACTTCAGACATTGTTTTTAAAAGGTAAATTGATGGATAAATATGCATCTTTTTATAGACGCAAATTGATGATGTGGCAAATTAAACTTATAAGCTTATAACTATAACTACTACAACACAATTTGATATCTAAGGTAACACATTGAAGAGTGCATTGCAATAGACAAAAATCAGCATAGCTGTGACAACATTTTAGCTGACAACACCATGGACTTTCATTGCAGTAGGCAATTTATGTCGTAGTGTTATTGGGTCGATGATCAAGGTTACAAGCCTTTGGGCAACATTGACTTAAAATATGAGAGGCCAATCGTGAGTACATTGAATACAAAGAACATTACTCGGCTACTTAAGCAACTTAAAATAAAGGCTTAATAGAAATGAAATTTTTTATTATATTTTGTCCATTATGTTATGAGATTTGGTTTCATTACAGTTTGGCATTGTTAAATGTATTTCTTATAGGAACCAACGAACTATTTAGAGTGACTCTAATTTCGATGAGTCTTTCTTGTATTGGGATTTAGGCCTGTTGCGAGTAGGTTGTTATTTTTATTAACTAAAAAGATATAATTAACTTCCTAAACATCTATTAATTAAATAAAAATATTTAACTTCTAAATCATTGTTAATGTAATTAATAATTTAAAATATTTATATTGTTTTTAAAATAAGTTGCTTATAACATTATTGGAAAGAGTCTCAGTAATCCATATGACACTTAAATAATCACCATAAATTCAATAATGTCATTTGAGTCATAACACACGTATTTACATAATTAACGACTATGATAAATAGTTTATACTATCAGTTGATAGAAAACAATAACCAACTACAAATCAATACTTGTTCAATATATCAAAATAGCAGAATGATGGTTCACTCTTCTAAATACATGTCTGATATAATCACTTCAACTTAGTTATAATGGAACGGAGTTTTATTTTGCTAATAAATGTTATTTATAAATTATTAATTACAAACTGACGTAATTTCATGCTGTCAGTTAAATTTATCATTAAATTATACAACTAATGGGAAAAGTGATTACATAAGGACGTTCTATAGATCAAAATGAATTCGGTGCCGAATACCGCACGTCAAACAAGTTTCAAACATATAAATTTTCCAAGTTTCTTAAATATATTATTGTTACTATCATCATCATCAATCTTCAAATGGGCCAAGGACCACACTCTAAAGCCTAAGAAAAACTAACATTTGTTCTTATTATTACTACTAAACAAACTGGCATGAACACCTCTCCAAGTTTCTTCTTTCCCCCCTTTTTTCTTTTCTTTTTCCTTCGCTTCTCTCTTCTTGAATTGGCCTTAATCTCGAAGCACACACAACCAAGCGTTGACTGTCTTCTTCTCCCCCCAGGTTATCTTTTCAAACCTGTGTTAACCAATTTGCATAAACGTGTACATGCATGTGCTCGTGAGCCATCACGCGACTTCACCCGCACCCCCGCCAAGGCTGCCTCCGCCTGCACGACCACCTAGCCCACCGCCGTCAACCCCAAACACCCAAACCAAAAACCGACCCTACCACCAGCTTGAACCTGACATCTACAAAGAATACCGAAAACCTTATCCCCACCGATCAACGCCACTGAACTGCGATGATATCACCCCTACCAGCCCCTTCTTCACTGCCGCGTGCAACCCTACACCGTTCCAAGGCAAATCTGATGCTGCTACTCAACCATGAAAACGTGAAACCTAAACCATATAATTAAAAAATTGACAGTAAACCCTATATCGACTCCTACCCACCACCACAGGCCACGGTAAACTCCTAGATTTACACAAGATATTCATCATCGCCTCAGCTGCTCCCATAACCGATCATTCCCTTCATATCATCGCCTCAGCTGCTCCCATAACCGATCATTCCCCTCATAATCATCTCCCGAAAACTGATCAAACCCAAATTTCTCCTACATGTGTCTAAAAATCCATAGATTACCATCAAAATTAACTATTTTCCAAGCTTCACTCACTGGTATGACCCATTCTAAATTCTACGATGATAAATTCTTAACTAAAACTAACCTATTCATCGTTATACTGTCATTACTAGCAGTATACAAAATGATAGATGTTGAAACCACTTCTAGAAATCACTAGATGCGAAACTAAGCAAGTTACTAGTTGATGGTTTTGGTTAGTATTGCATAGATTTGGGAATTTTGATTTTTGAATGTGAGGCCATGTCTTTGGGCTTGAAACAGAGAAGACGTGTAAACCGCTATTTCATATATATATATATATATATATATATATATATATGAAAGTAGGCAAACTTTTATTATGTGCTTTTGGCGGTCCAAAAAGAAATAGCTGCTACGCAATAAGCATGCAACAACACATACAGGCATGGCATATCTCTGTTAACATCATCCGACATAATCACAAATTCACTTACATGACTCAACTTTCCAAAATTAAACAAAAGCCCCAAATCGCACGATGGCAAATGGCGGTGACGATCCAATTTCTCATGAATTCATGACGGCCTTAGGTTTTCGCCTTCATAGTGTGATGGCCCGCTCCGCACCAGCCTACATTTCCTCCGGATGTGCGCTGTACACATGTCCAGCTAGCACAGAACGGTCGTCAGAAGGAAAGAAAGAAGAGAATGAACTAATCAAGGAACCTGTAGAATGTCTCACAGCGCATGGGATAAAATATAATAATAACATACTTGACATAAAACAGGCGAGACAGTGTATAAGCTGATAACTAAAATCAACATCAATCATCAGAGCAGCGGAAATCCATATACAGCTTATTACAATTTTCCAAATTTACTGTCTCTAAACAAAAGAAAGCTAAAGTAGAAGATACACCAACAATGCCCAAGCAGTGATCTTCAACAACACAGGGAGAATATTATGTATATAGTACGTGGAAGCCTCCTGCTCGTCTCCGGACCATCTACCCGTGCATCACCAGCTAACCTGTCTCTAGTCTGCTCGTGTGAGCACCCAGAGTAATAAGAGGAGACATAAAACTCTGGGTCAGACATAAAGCCTGGTATGAGCGATAAGCATCTTAAACAGAACAATAACAGGTATACTAAACCATACCTGAACCTGGACCTGCAACCAAAGAGTTAGTACCACATACCGTACAATGCTCTAAGTGCCATAATGAATAGTGTAAGAATACGGGGGTGGGGTGTGTATGTCAAACAATCAAGCATAGCAACCATCCTCACGTCTCTCACTCAGTGCGTAAAGTATACGATATCTACCACTTTGGAACACTAGACAAACTGAGGTAACGACGAATCCCGACTTGTAGAAACCCTGCTGTGACCAAGCCAAACACTTGGAGTCATGACTAAACATTTCAATGACCCACTTCATTGGTCGTAGCCCTTGGTTCTACCTATGCCATAATGGCCCTGAATCCGCCTTCGTACCTCCTACCATAGTGGTCCAAAGCTATAGACGTCGATAACTCCTTGGCACGCGTTCCGCAGCAAAGCCCAACCATGAAGCGAACTCATTGATTCCCATCTAAATCTTGAGCTCTAACTTCTCATCTGGACTTCCTTTGCATCTCGGGTTTTGATCGAATTGGAGTGGGTCTTCAGAAAAGTTGACGTGCAGTAACAGTCCTAGAACTCGGTTCGGTTCGGTAGCGTCGGTTCGGGTCAGTCCTCCATCCTTGTCATCTTCCATTCGATTCGGGTCGGGTGCTTCACTCCGGGTCGGGTCGGTGTCCTCCTCCGGGTCGGGTCGGGGTGCTGTCCTCCTCCAGCTCATGCTCCTTCTCCAATCAGCTCCCTCGTTCCCATCTACTCCGATCCGATCCGATCACTTCGCCTTACTCTAGTCGTAGCCTTCCATTCTTGAGCCGATCCGATCTGACTTCAATTTCCCTTCCGATCCGATCCCCTTGTCCACTCCAACTCTAAGGAAACGGCCTTCCTTTTTGCCAAGTCTTCTATGTGCCAAACTCCGGTTCGGGTCGGATTTCCTTGCCCAATTCACATATCCGATCCGAGCCCTCATCCGATCCGATCCGAAGCTCTGCACACCTTTCTGCAACTTTTTCCAGCAACTTGTTTACGCCATTCGACGACGTTTTTGACAAATCTAACTATTCTAATCCATCATAAAACATACCATAGAGTCATAGCAATATGTAAGAGCAACCCCAAACACCAAACAACAATCCAAATGAATCAAAATAGATCAAAAGTGGCTAAAACCTCACATTTTCCTATAATCCTTCTTAATCATGTTTAAGCACATACTTAGTAAAACTTAATCAAATCGTCTAAATTTTCTAACAGAGGCATGAAATATTATTTAAGAATTTCTAAACATTTTTCCATAGTTTATTAGTGTATAAATTCGCTAATCTTCACTAATTACCCTTAATTAACTGTAATTAGTGTCAAAACGATGCTAGCACTCACCTTTGCCACAACTAGAACCCCAAAACTGAAATATTCTCTGATTTGGCGCTGTTCCCAATCTTATACAGCAGCTCCAACCTTGCTTTGGTGCTTTTTCTTCTTAATTTAATGTTTGCTAAGCCTAATCTTCAATTAGAAGGTGATTTTTGGGTGTTTTAGAGAGATTTAGAGAGTGGAGGCCATGACTAGGTTAAGAGGAATGAAAGTGGCGGCTGGAAAATGTCTAAAGGAATGTTTTCTAACCCTAATCAGCCCCTATATACTCCTAAACCCGAAATTCCCCTCTGGGCCTAGCTGCTAATCACCCGGTTAAGCCCAATTAAGCTGTTTTTCACCATCTGAAACATGTTTCAGCCATATCTCCCAAACGGTGAGTCCGTTTGGCTAATGTGACCACTCTACGGAAAGAGAAACCATCATCCGGAGCCAATGGAAGTGGTTTCAGGTCAAAATTCCTTTCCAGTCAAAAGTTATGGCCAAAACAGTGATAACTAGGGGTAAAATGGTCATTTAAAAATCGGGAAAAATCATGAACATGGGAAATGACCTCAATAGTCGTCCCCCAAAGTTACATGTCCATACGACTTCGTATGTGAAAGAAATAAATATTCTACGATCCTATGATGCGTAGAATGCGGGTCGTTACACTCTCCCCCCCTTAAGAAATTTCGCCCCCGAAATTCCTTAACCCAAAACATACAAAGGATCCCGCATGCCTAACAACCACATACAACAATCAATCATGCAAAACAAGCGAACAAGCCTATCCTAGCATGCGGAAAACTAAATCGAAGTCAAAATCTTACCAGGCAAAGAGTTCTGGGTGTGACTTCCTAATGTTCTCCTCTGTCTCCCAAGTACAATCATTCTCGTCCTCGCTCCACTGTACCTTGACTAGCTTCACCGCCTTCCTTCGAAGTTGCTTCATGTCGTGCTCGACAATACGGGCCGGCTTGCGGTTCCCAACCGCCTCGGGTTCTACTTCGAAGTCCTCTAACTGATCAGGTGAAATAGTCATATCTGAGTCGTGAACGAACTTCCTTAGTTGGGAAACATGAAATACGTTGTGAACTACCGCCATCTTCTCCGGTAAGTCAATTCTATATGCTAAATTCCCGACTAGTTCAAGAACAGGGAATGGGCCAACAAATCTTGGTGCCAACTTGCCTCTCCTGCCAAATCGTATTACGCTCTTCAACGGAGAAATCTTGACAAACACCAAGTCGCCAACGGAGAATTTTAAGTCTCTTCTCCTCTTATCAACATAACTCTTCTGCCTATCTTGGGCAGCCTTCATCCGTTGTTGAATGGTCTTGATTTTATCTGAAGTTTCCCTCACCACATCTGGTCCAAGCATAAACTTCTCGCCAGTCTCTATCCAACATGATGGTGAGTTACACGGTCTTCCGTACAAAGCTTCAAACGGAGCCATACCGATACTGGATTGGTAGCTATTATTATATGCAAACTCTACTAGATGCAAATGGTCATCCCATGATCCACCAAAATCCAATATACATGCTCTCAAGAGATCTTCCAAAATACGGTTCACCCTCTCCGTCTGACCGTCGGTCTGAGGATGATATGCAGTACTGAGATGTAATTCTGACCCTAGAGCCTCTTGTAAGCTCTTCCAAAACCCACTAGTGAACAACGGGTCTCGGTCGCTCACAATGCTTTTAGGTACTCCATGAAATCTCACTACCCACTTCATATACAATTCTGCTAACTTAGCTGCCGTTCTGGTCGATTTGACTGGTATAAACCTTGCGCTTTTAGTCAATCGATCCACAATCACCCAAATGCTACCATGTCCCGATCTAGTCCTTGGTAAACCATCGATGAAATCCATCGAGACTTGCTCCCATTTCCATTCGGGTATTTCTAAGGGCTGTAACAACCCACTAGGCTTCTTTTGCTCGGCTTTAACTAGCTGGCAATTCATGCACTTGGATATAAACTTCCCAACGTCTCTTTTCATCCCTTCCCAGTAGTAAGTCTGCTTCATATCTCGATACATCTTGTTACCACCGGGGTGTATAGTCAGCTTTGAGTGATGACATTCTCTAAGCACTTCATCCCTCAATCTATTGACATTGGGTACAACAAGTTTTCCATTCTTTCTAAGCCATCTATCTCGATCAAGCCCATACTTGTTCATCTCCTCATCGATACCCATCTCTAACTTGGAGATGATTTCCAATAGGTTAGGATCGTCCCTCTGACTAGAGCCGATCCGCTCAATCAAAGTGGGTCTGATCGTCAAACTTGCTAACATTTCTAGATCCAATTCGCACTTTGGTCTGAAATCAAACCCCGCGATAAACTCCAGTTGTTTCCATTCAAGGAACATAGCCCCTAAGCTGGCATGTCTTCTACTCAATGCATCAGCCACCGCATTGCCCTTTCCTGGTGTGTATGCGATGTCAAAATCATAGGAAGCTAAGAACTCCAACCATCTCTGCTGACGGAGATTCAGATCTTTCTGAGAGAAGAGATACTTTAACGACTTATGATCTGTAAACAGCTCAAATCTTTCTCCCAAGAGATAGTGTCTCCACATCTTTAACGCGAACACGATTGCTGCCAATTCTAAATCATGGGTAGGGTATCTTCTCTCGTGCGGTTTCAATTGCCGACTTGCGTAAGCTACAACCCTACCGCCTTGCATCAATACAGCACCCAGTCCGGTACCACAGGCGTCCGTGTATACCGTCATCTCTTCATCCCCCTTAGGAATGACTAACACTGGTGCGCTTGCCAACTTGTCCTTTAGACTTCTGAATGCATTCTCGCACCTTTCATCCCAGACAAAAGCTTGATTCTTCTTGGTCAACTGGGTCAATGGTGCTGCTATCTTGGAGAAACTTTGGATGAACTTACGATAATATCCCGCTAACCCCAAGAAACTTCTTACATCTGTTGCATTCTTGGGCGTAGGCCAATCCTGTACCGTAGCCACCTTTGCTGGGTCCACGGGCAATACCATTCTCTGATACAACATGGCCCAAGAACCTCACTTCCCTCTTCCAGAAGTGACACTTAGAAAACTTTGCTTTCAATTGGTGTTTTCTCAACACCTCCATCACTATTCTTAAATGTCCCTTGTGTTCTTCCTCTGTCCTCGAGTAGACCAAAATATCATCAACGAACACAAGGACAAACTTATTCAACTGATCTCTGAATACCCTATTCATAAGATCCACAAAATATGCTGGGGCATTGGTCAGCCCGAATGGCATGACCAACCACTCATAAAACCCAGACGGCGTCCGAAATGCCGTTTTAGCTATACTCTCAGCTTCCACTCTAAGCTGATGAAAACCTGTTGCGAGATCCAACTGAGAAAATACTCTCGCGCCACTCAACTGATCGAACAAATCATCTATCCGCGGTAGAGGATACTTGTTCTTCCTCGTCACTTTATTCAACTCGCGGTAGTCTACACACAAACGAAGGGAACCATCCGCCTTGGTAGCAAACACGACTGGTGCTCCCCATTCAGAAACACTCCTTCTGATAAATCCCTTCTTCAAAAGATCGCTGACTTGCACCTCGAGCTCTCGCTGCTCTCTTGGTGCCATACGACGAAGTGGCATCACTATAGGCCTGACATCTTTTACCAAATCAATACGGAACTCAATCTCTCGGTGTGGTGGAAGTCCGGTCACTTCTTCGAAAACATCCAGATACTGGCCAACCACGGGCAAACCTGACAACTCACTATGCGGAATGTCGAGGGAGTTTAGAAAACTAGCCAATACCCCCTTACTGGGTAGACCACCAAACACTATCCTCCGCCCATCATCCGCTCTAGCTGTCACCAACAAGCCCTCACAGTCTACCACCACCCCGTATCTTTGGAGCCAATCTACTCCCAAAATAATGCCAAACCCAGTAAAGCCCAAAACAAAGCAATCACAAACAAACATGCATCCATGACTCGATAAGACCACATTACGACAAATCATGCTAAGGCTAGTCGAACCGCCAATCGGGTTCGTCACTACTAAAGGTCTATCGACAATCTCGGGCTCCAATCCCAACCTATCTACCAGGTCACTAGATATGAAAGAACTGGAAGCTCCGGTATCAAAAAAAACTCTAACAGGAACATCATAAACAGAAAGCATACCTTGAATGACGACATTCTTTCCCTTCTCCGCCGCTGTTGGGGCATTCGACGAAGAAGGAATAGCATTAAGAGCGTAGGCTTTCACCATTTGCTTTTCCTTAGGGGGCCGTGGACACTTGTCCTTGTGATGTCCCAATTGGCCACAATTGAAGCACTTCCTATCCGCTGGCTTGGCCCGACAATTACTAGCATAATGGCCCTTCTTACCACAGCTGAAGCACTCCACATCCTGCTTATTCTTTTTCTTCTGGCTATCCTTAGCCTGATTCTGCTTTCTCTTATTCTGGGAACCACCTTTGCCTCCACCACTAGCTTGTGGCTTTGGCTCATCTGCGGATGCAACCTCAGTCTTCGACTTAGGGTAGAGGCTCTCTGATCTTAACGCTTTCCCCACAATCGATTCAAATGTCTCATCGATGTGGTTAATAAGTTTTTCCCCCAAGTACTGATCCAAACCGGTTATGAATTTCTCATTCTTTTTCTCGGCAGTATCAATAAGAGATAATCCATATTTTGACAAAGTGTCAAATTCAGCAATATACTCCGAGACAGCTCTGCCATTCTGCTTGAGCTCCAAGAATTTCTTAAACAGCATTGACTTCTGAGCAGCCGGAATGAACTTCTCACTAAAACGAGCCTTAAACTGTTCCCAAGTAATCTGATCTTCGGGAGTAGCTGCCTTTATAGCATTCCACCAATTCATTGCCCGCCCTTGCAGCTGACGGGACGCTAGCTTTCTTTTCATCGCATCCTCGATACCCAAATCCTCGAAGATACGTTCGCAACTATCCAACCAATCTTGAACATCCGTGGCCGACTCCGTTCCGTGAAACGACTTCCCACCAAGGCTAGTATAATCCTTATTCAACTTGGCGAAGTCGACCCTCGGTGCCTGCACTATTGGACCACCACCATTTCCACCATTGGGAGCTGCCCTCTGAACATCTCTAAGCATCTCTCTCATGAGGTCAGTAAACATCGTCCTCATGTCAGCAGCATTCCCATTATTGGCTCCCCTACCGGTACCTCTAACATATCGGCTCATCGTCAATCTGAAAAAGGAAATGATTAACGACTCCATAGTGGTGCTAGTGCAGTACGACTTCATCCTTATACTACTAATAGTATATATATATATAGCCTTTAAAAACCAAAGTAATCACAAATACGCTCTCTCGTATACGTATATTATCTCTCCCTGATAACTTCCCTAGGTTAACTACGCAACCTAGAGCTCTGATACCAAGTGTGACGGCCCGCTCCGCACCAGCCTGCATTTCCTCCGGATGTGCGCTGTACACATGTCCAGCTAGCACAGAACGGTCGTCAGAAGGAAAGAAAGAAGAGAATGAACTAATCAAGGAACCCGTAGAATGTCTCACAGCGCATGGGATAAAATATAATAATAACATACTTGACATAAAACAGGCGAGACAGTGTATAAGCTGATAACTAAAATCAACATCAATCATCAGAGCAGCGGAAATCCATATACAGCTTATTACAATTTTCCAAATTTACTGTCTCTAAACAAAAGAAAGCTAAAGTAGAAGATACACCAACAATGCCCAAGCAGTGATCTTCAACAACACAGGGAGAATATTATGTATATAGTACGTGGAAGCCTCCTGCTCGTCTCCGGACCATCTACCCGTGCATCACCAGCTAACCTGTCTCTAGTCTGCTCGTGTGAGCACCCAGAGTAATAAGAGGAGACATAAAACTCTGGGTCAGACATAAAGCCTGGTATGAGCGATAAGCATCTTAAACAGAACAATAACAGGTATACTAAACCATACCTGAACCTGGACCTGCAACCAAAGAGTTAGTACCACATACCGTACAATGCTCTAAGGTGCCATAATGAATAGTGTAAGAATACGGGGGTGGGGTGTGTATGTCAAACAATCAAGCATAGCAACCATCCTCACGTCTCTCACTCAGTGCGTAAAGTATACGATATCTACCACTTTGGAACACTAGACAAACTGAGGTAACGACGAATCCCGACTTGTAGAAACCCTGCTGTGACCAAGCCAAACACTTGGAGTCATGACTAAACATTTCAATGACCCACTTCATTGGTCGTAGCCCTTGGTTCTACCTATGCCATAATGGCCCCGAATCCGCCTTCGTACCTCCTACCATAGTGGTCCAAAGCTATAGACGTCGATAACTCCTTGGCACGCGTTCCGCAGCAAAGCCCAACCATGAAGCGAACTCATTGATTCTCATCTAAATCTTGAGCTCTAACTTCTCATCTGGGCTTCCTTTGCATCTCGAGTTTTGATCGAATTGGAGTGGGTCTTCAGAAAAGTTGACGTGCAGTAACAGTCCTAGAACTCGGTTCGGTTCGGTAGCGTCGGTTCGGGTCAGTCCTCCATCCTTGTCATCTTCCATTCGATTCGGGTCGGGTGCTTCACTCCGGGTCGGGTCGGTGTCCTCCTCCGGGTCGGGTCGGGGTGCTGTCCTCCTCCAGCTCATGCTCCTTCTCCAATCAGCTCCCTCGTTCCCATCTACTCCGATCCGATCCGATCATTTCGCCTTACTCTAGTCGTAGCCTTCCATTCTTGAGCCGATCCGATCTGACTTCAATTTCCCTTCCGATCCGATCCCCTTGTCCACTCCAACTCTAAGGAAACGGCCTTCCTTTTTGCCAAGTCTTCTATGTGCCAAACTCCGGTTCGGGTCGGATTTCCTTGCCCAATTCACATATCCGATCCGAGCCCTCATCCGATCCGATCCGAAGCTCTGCACAGCTTTCTGCAACTTTTTCCAGCAACTTGTTTACGCCATTCGACGACGTTTTTGACAAATCTAACTATTCTAATCAATCATAAAACATACCATAGAGTCATAGCAATATGTAAGAGCAACCCCAAACACCAAACAACAATCCAAATGAATCAAAATAGATCAAAAGTGGCTAAAACCTCACATTTTCCTATAATCCTTCTTAATCATGTTTAAGCACATACTTAGTAAAACTTAATCAAAGCATCTAAATTTTCTAACAGAGGCATGAAATATTATTTAAGAATTTCTAAACATTTTTCCAGAATTTATTAGTGTATAAATTCGCTAATCTTCACTAATTACCCTTAATTAACTGTAATTAGTGTCAAAACGATGCTATCACTCACCTTTGCCACAACTAGAACCCAAAACTGAAATATTCTCTGATTTGGCGCTGTTCCCAATCTTATACAGCAGCTCCAACCTTGCTTTGGTGCTTTTTCTTCTTAATTTAATGTTTGCTAAGCCTAATCTTCAATTAGAAGGTGATTTTTGGGTGTTTTAGAGAGATTTAGAGAGTGGAGGCCATGACTAGGTTAAGAGGAATGAAAGTGGCGGCTGGAAAATGTCTAAAGGAATGTTTTCTAACCCTAATCAGCCCCTATATACTCCTAAACCCGAAATTCCCCTCTGGGCCTAGCTGCTAATCACCCGGTTAAGCCCAATTAAGCTGTTTTTCACCATCTGAAACATGTTTCAGCCATATCTCCCAAACGGTGAGTCCGTTTGGCTAATGTGACCACTCTACGGAAAGAGAAACCATCATCCGGAGCCAATGGAAGTGGTTTCAGGTCAAAATTCCTTTCCAGTCAAAAGTTATGGCCAAAACAGTGATAACTAGGGGTAAAATGGTCATTTAAAAATCGGGAAAAATCATGAACATGGGAAATGACCCCAATAGTCGTCCCCCAAAGTTACATGTCCATACGACTTCGTATGTGAAAGAAATAAATATTCTACGATCCTATGATGCGTAGAATGCGGGTCGTTACACATAGCGTGATACCTGCATCTCCGATGGATCCTCAACTCCAGTATCAGATGGTGGTGCTACCGCTTATATATATATCGTTATGTATAGATTGCTCAACTCTAGGTTCTAAGAGAAAATCTTCCGTACCAAATCACTTTATCCCTTGTACTCAATCAATCAGGATCTCTAAGTTCCATTTTTTTGTAATTAAGCCAGAGAGAGAAAGACGGCTTAATTGCAAAAAAGTGAAAATTAGAGGGTCCTCATTAGTTGAATACAAGGGATATATGATTTTGGGTGCAAAAGATTTGATTTTCCTGGTTCTAGGGTTAAGTATAAATGGAAAACAAATTCAAGCATGAGTTGAGATTTCTAGCATACAATATTTTAACAAAACCAACTGGTTTTATAATAATATTCCTCAATGTTTTTTTATTATAATAAATAATTAATACAATAAAGTATAGTAGCTAGATAGGTTGTCTAACTACTACATTAGGGTTTTAAAGTGAACCAACCATTTTTAAAGTAAGTGGCCCACCACGTTGCACCAGGCGGGTTGCACAACTTACAATCAGATTATACCAACAACAAAACCGTACTAGTTGCTATAAAGCAACCGCAATACATAAAGCCTTCCCCATTGAAATCAAACAATCACATAACCACTCACAAACCAATTTAAGAAAGAAAACTCACATCTGCTCACGTTCACAAGGAAAAACAATCCAAAATGAAAGTAACAGGAGCTTAGCCACAGCAACAAGACTATAAACTCAACAGTGAAAATGTCATGAGAATGTCGCTTCAGACGTCCTGCATCAGAAAACGAATTGGGGCACCGTTTCCGATGAAGCATGACATGACGCAAATACCCAAGACACAAATACCCAAGACACAACATACATCATCAAGCATTACATAAACCAAAGCCACGGGATGAGCAAGATAAAGGAAGCACAGCAAACCACAAAGCAACTGCTAACCATTGTAGTAACACTATTAGATTATAAACCGTTAACCACTGTTTCTAGCATAAATAAAAAACACATAAAAATCTTATCATTTATTTTTACACCCATTGGCTAGATTTTTGCAACAATAAATTAAATCAAAGCGAGTATTCTCATCTTTATTCCATTCTGATTTTGCTGAGCCATGCTTGCCATCAATTTTTGATCATTGGCTTTAATAACTCAATTGAAAAATATTTGATAGTTTTTTTTTTTTTTTTTTTTTTTTTTTTTTTTTTTATACGGTAAGGTAAAGCAATTTTTTCATAGGAGAAACATAGAATTGCAAAAAATGATGTGCATAGAAACCTAAACATAGCTTATATAAAAGAAAAATGATCGCAAAATTTTAGTTTATCCCTTGGTTTAATCTTCACATGGCATCATTTTTAAACCAAATCAAATTATCATTATGTTGGAAAAAATTGTTGAAATTGTTGTATTTTGGCTCATTATTTACATAAGCATTATTACCTTTTTTTTGTTTTCCATCATATTTTAGTATCTAAAATAAACGCCTGTTTCATTACTACTTTCAATCAATTTGTACACAATTTTTTACTCAAGTACTAAATTTCCTTATGAAGTCATACCTTATATCTTTTGTCCCATGTATTCATTTTTCTATTTATATTTATATTTATGAATGCTTATTTATGTCACATCTTAATCTTTTCATTTTTTGTTTAGACTTTTTCAAACTTAATTAATAAAATTCATATGTTAAACCTAATTAATAACATATAATGAGATTGATTTAAAACAAGACATGTTCACATACATGCACATACACATAAAATATACATTTATCCTTCTGGAATTATTTGAATAATTTTTTTATCTCATTTTCTAAACTCCATTTAAAGTAATAATTATCATTATTTAAATTATATATCATTTACTTATTTCAAATTCTTTATTAACTAAGTTATAAAAATAAAAAATCAATTTTGTATTTAAATAAAAGTTGAAAAATCTGAGAAACAAGTCCTAGTTAAATACTCAATTTCAAATGAACAACTTATAAATATAAATTGAATTCTAAGATTAAATTCCAAATTATTATTTATAAATTTAAAAGAGCTATTAATTCATAAAAATCCATTTAATGAATGTTTCAAATATTCACACACTTTAAAACAATAGAACTAGGGTTGTTACATTATCGCCCTCCTCCTCGAAAAGGAACAAAGCGGGAACTAACATTATACACACTCACACATACATATATACATATATATATATATATATATATGAATTGATCGGTTTATAAAACAATTTATATAAACTTCTAACTTGTTTATTATAGATTTAATGGTTCGTAAATTTTAAACTACATATTATTATTATGTTAGTTTCATCTCAAAATACATTTTCCTAGCTCAATAACTTTGATAATTTTATCATTGTTCTTAGAGAATATAGACATACATTGATCACGTGTAAAATTCAAAATCTCATAGTGCTTAGTTGACCTATTTCAACGTCTAATGAAAGTACTTGAAAACCTTTTCAATACAAAAATGGGAGGTACCACCCGATATAAAACCATGAATCGCAATTACATGATGATTAAGTCATCATCTCAATCAAACCATAAGTAACTATCGATGTCAATACACATCAATTTACACCATAAAACTTGATAGATCACATCTATGATAAGGTTATGTCACTATCCTAACGAAACTGTAGGTAGACTGAAGGCACTTCCTACCCCTCAAACTACAAAACCAAAATGCAATATATTGCAATTACACAATGATGGTGTTTCTATGAAACACTCATGTGTTTTTTTGGACGTCCTTTGATATGTCTATTTCACTTAAACCCACCGCATGTTTTTCCAGGTGGACTCACCTCGCGGATCTTTGAGTGGACTTACCACGTGGATCCTACTCACAATCCAACTATCGTAGAGGTTACTTCCTTTGATTTCAAACCATATCATATTATATGTAATCTGTCATTAACATTCCCATATATTTTTCTAAACAATGTACATATATTCAAAAATCACTATTTAAGAACTTGAAAATAAATAAACATATGCTTGTCTCATTGACTATGGTATATGTAAAAAGCATCATATTTTATATGCATAGGAAATAAATTCAAGTGTATCTTGCCAACCTAGGGTTATTCACAACAAACAATTTCTATATATAAAAATGTATACATATACATACACTTATCTCATTGACCTAAGTATGTGCATATCATAATTTTATTACATAGAAAATAGATCCAGATACCTACCTCACTAACATACACATATACTCACGAACCATTACCAAGAATTTCTTGCTTCACGCAAAGTAAATTTTCATATATAGTTACTACCCTAAGTTCATTCTAATACAATTCCAGATTTGCATTTCGAGTAATTATAACTTTATACTCAGATCGATATAAATAGTGGTTTTATATAAGATCATATTTTCTCAAAATAGTACCTTACAACATCAAAGGACTTCTGTTACACCCCTCATTCGTTAATGTCACTCTTTATCAGAATGCATTAAGTTTCGTGAAGCGTTATAGGTAAACAGAAACAGAATCTCACATGATAGATACAAAAATTGCAACAGAAATTTAAAACTTCATTATTCAGCAGAAAAACATCGTAATCTCAAAACCAGTTACAACATCAAGCTAAAATAATGAAACCAAATACATAAAAAAAAACATTTGTTTTGCTCTAAAAACCATCAGAGTACAGAAATATAAAATCATAATCCCCAATAACAGCTATAACAAAGTAGACAAGTAGTCGAAGCGATACATCAAAGCAGATCCAAATCCAAGAAGAAACAGAAGAGAGAGAAAGTCTTAATCACGCCTGAGCTTCCCCACCCTAAGAACCTGAAGGGGGAATGGAAAGAGAGAAAGGGAAACAAAAAGGATCAGACATAAAGTCTGGCAAGTCTAGTGACTTTTAGCATATAATAAAGTAAAATCGTCATGACAGGTAAATAAACTGGATGAGAAATAATAGTAACAAACAACAGGTTTAAACAAGATAGATAGGATAAGCAGATTAAAGAGAAAACTATGCTTCTTAGTTGCTTTTCTCTACACCAATACTAGTATAACAGATATTTGACAAGATTAGGTGTTCCCTAATATAACAGAAACAGAATGATCCCAACAGAAATATAATTGTAGGATGTGTATTTCTAGTTACATAATGGGTTCTACCCAAAAAGAAATAGAAGTGACCTCAACAGAAATAATGGGTGTTACCCTAAACAGAAATAACGTGTACCCAAACAAAAAACAGGCAGGACTAGATGCATCCCAACTACTATCCCAAGTTATCGGCTCCCTAACTTGTGAATATCCTATGTCTGCCCCACAGTAGTGTGTATTACTTCCTAAAGTGGCAACCTACAGAAGGAGACAGACCTATTTACTGGTGTTACAGCGGCTTATTTTCCCCTGCAGACCGGACCCATGCACGCCCATGACTCCATTGGAATGTCCCCATATACACCCCTATTCAGATGAACCTCTTACTATCACTTCAGTATGCGTGCCTTGACCCATACATAGTGCGGGGTCCCCGTTTAATACCAGAATGGGTTACTGACTGATATGGGCCCCACAAAGCAGATGACACAAGCCAAGCCCCTAAAACTTGCGTCCCCAATTAACTAGGATTTTAACATGTTAAGCCTTACGACATAACCCCCACAGATTTATAGGTTAACAGGTTCTTATAACCTCGACAGATTAAACAAGTTTACTTAATCCTGACAGATTAAATAGATTTACTTAATCCCAACAGAATAAACAGGTTTACTTAACCCCAACAGATTAAACATGTTTACTTAACCCCAACATGTTAGATAGGTTAGCAGATTCGTATAACCCTAACAGATTAAACAAGTTCATATTGCCCCCAATAGATTAAATAGGTTCCACAGGTTATATATACAGTTTCATTAACATGTTCCACTTAATCTTTGAATTAAGCCTACAAATTTACATGTTCATACACCCCATCTTTTCAGTCATATTCCACAGTATAAGATATGCCCCAAATTTTCAATCCCAGACATTTGTCATAATTCCGTTCATACGTAGATTTCTTACGAGATTAGCCTAGGCTCGAAGATAGCCTATGCTTATAAAATAAAAATGGAATAAGAGAGGGAAAAGGACAGAAATATGCATATACTAACAGAAATAGGCATACAATAACAATTGAATAGCAGAAGAGGTGTACATGTAATTATAGCAGAATTATTTAGATATGAATCAGTTTCTTAACTGGCATAGGCTTAAATCCAGATTTATTAACATGCCAAGGTTACTATTAAATATTTATATCTAAAAGTAACATGAACTCATAGAGATTGGATTTAAAGAATAGAGGATAATATGTTGTTGTTGCAAAAGGGATTCTTATATAAGTTAGATAAGAATTGTCTTGATTCAATCCCAGTTTCGGCAGCATCTCCTCATTTTCGTTTTAAATTTTTAGAACAAGAGTTTGAGGAAGAAATATGAAGAAGTGTAATTAATTTGATAGGAGTGCATGCTTTTATATAGAGTTTATAAGATAATCCTTAACCGTCAGATCTCTGCTTTCAAAATCAACCGCACAGTAAAGTAATGAACCTGGTCAGCAAAACAGGCCAGGTTCGCTCAAAGAATTCAGACGGATCCAAGTGGGGTTGACCTACCTACCCATTGGTCGACCCAAGGGTCGACCCTGCCACTTATGGATTGACCCATAGGTCGACCCAGGATGGAGCGGGTCATCCCCTAACGGGGCTAATTCCCGCTTCAATTTCCCGCTCACTCCATTTGATTTATTTTGAATTTTTTTTAATTTATACATAGACCTCTTATATGTATACAAACTTCTAACCTTTATACCTTCCTCATACGATGTCCATTTTACGCAAACTCGGAGTCTACCTGAACCAGAATTCCAAAACGAACACAATGGTGAAATCCATTTTACTTAATTCCCAATATTTTATTAATTATCCCTTTAGTTTATTAGTTTTCTATAAAATTACGGGGTGTTACATTCTCCTCTACTTAAAGGATTTCGTCCCCGAAATCTCCAAGTTAAGAAGAATGTTTATCACATCCACCTAAACTCATCTACTCATCCATCATCCATAGGCGTCCATTGTCCATAGGAATTTCTAATGCTTCTATGAACATATGCAAAGGTTTGTGTATATGTTCTTATGCTAATGCAAAAATCTGGCGGTCTACTGATTCTGTTGACACCTTAATGCAAGATATGTTTGTGCCATGAATCCAAAATGTATGCAAATAGTCCTAGTATATCATGTAAACTCTACATGTGTGCAAAATTATTCATCCAAATGCAACATCCATATGATGATACATCCATTTTCACGTAAAAAAATAAAATGCATGCACATCCGTATGTATCATGAGAATGTTTGAGCCGATCTAGTGCCAGGTGTATGTATTTGCATCAATGGGCAACCACTAACAACCACTTTCATCCACTTTCATCCATCAAACATAACATGTCTCAAACACATGTTTACACCCATTGGTTTTCTACCTAAAGGTTGAAGATTCGATCGATAGAATATACTCGAATGATAAAAGCAAGTATGAATAAAAGCATGGAAAAACAAGTTAAGAAAATACCCTTGAAAAGAAAAGGGTACGAAGCGCGAATCTTATCTTTAGTCTCCCAAGTTGCATCCTCGCGGTCTTCTCCCCATTGCACTTTCATCAACTTGACCTCTCTTTTGCGCAATTTCTTAACCTCTGATCCAAGCATACGGGTAGGAAATCGTCAAACTGTTGCCTCCCTTTCTACCTCCACTTCCTTTAGTATGCTCGCCTCAACCACTTCTGTTGTATCGTGAATACATTTCCAAAAATGGGAAACGTGAAAAACATCATGAACACCTGTTAATCTCTTCGATAATCTCAGCCTATAGACCATTTGGCCTATCTTCTCTACTATGGGAAACAGCCTACAAACCTTGGTGCCAATTTTCCTACAGATCCAAAGCGAACCACATTCCTCAAAGGAGATACTTTGATGAAAACCATGTCTCCTACCTTAAATTCAGTGTCAGTCATTCTTTTATCTGCATATGATTTCTGCCTGTCTTGAGCTATCTTCATATGTCTGTGGATAAGATCAATCTTTTCTGAAGTCTCTCTAATCATCTTAGGTCCAAGTAGAAGCCTATCCGTAGTCTCCCACCAACAAGTCGGTGATCTGCAAGGTCGTCCGTATAGTGCCTTGAAGCGTTCCATGCCTATGCTAGACTAATAACTTTTGTTGCAGGCGAACTCCACCAATGGGAGATGATCCTCCCAAGCCCGTTAGAAGTAAAGGATACACAGCCTCAAAAGATCCTCAAGAACTTTATTCACCATCTTAGTTTGTCCGTCGGTCTGAGAGTGATATGCGATGCACAAATATAACTGTGTACCTAGTGCCTCTTGTAGGCATTTCCAAAACTCACAACTGAAGATGGGATCACGATCACTCAATTTACTAGAAGGTACTCCATGTAGACGAACTATCTCATGAAGATAAACTGATGCCAACCATGCTGCTGTTCTCTTGCTCTCAACAGGAATGAAATGAGCGCTCTTAGTAAGCCTGTCTACTATAACCCAGATACTGGTGTTGCCTCTCCTCGATCAAGGAAAACCATCGATGAAATCCATAGAGATGCTCTCCTACTTCCAATGTGGGATCTCCTAAGGATGAAGCAAACCGCCAGGCTTCTTCTATTCATCTATTACTCGCTGGCAAAATAAACATCAAGCTACAAACTCTGCTACATCTTTCTTTATCCCGACCCAAAAGAAATCCTCTTCATGTCTCAGTACATTTTATCGTCGCCAAGATGGTTAGTCATCATAGCATGATGAGCTTCCTTAAGGTATGTCCTCAACAAATCCCCAACCAGGGAACACAAAGCCTCCCATCTCGTCGTATCCACCCTCTGTCATCCATGGAATATCTACTAAGGTGTCTTGAAGTCTCCCCTCTAGTGTGCCTATCCAAGATTTCTTCCATCTGTGGATCCTCTCGCTGTGAAGATTCTATCCGATCCATAAGAGTAGGTCGCACCTCTAAGGATTCCAACAAACTAGGTGTAAGATCCGTAAATGGCCTAAAATAAAAGGTTGATATGTACTCCAAACTCCGCCTCTATACGAGTAGAGGACTCAAGGTCATCCTCTGCCTACTCAACGCGTCCGCCACTACATTGCCCTTTCCAAGGGTATAAGAAATCTCAAAGTCATAGGACGCTAGGAACTTCATCCATCTCTATTGTCTCAAATTGAGACCCTTCTGCGAGAACAGATACTTCAGTGACTTATAGTTCGTGTATAACTTGAACCTTTCTCCAAGGAGATGATGTTGCCAAGTCTTAAGTGTGAACACTATAGTAGCTAACTCCATATCATGGGTAGGGTAGTTACTCTCATGAACTCTCAACCGTCTACTCCCATAGCATACTACCCTTCCTTCTTGCATCAAGACGGTACCGATCCCTGTACCACATGCATTAGTATACACTATGAACACCTTGCTGCCGTCGGGCAATGTCAAGATTGGGGCTGTTGTCAGAGCTCTCTTCAATCGTTGAAAAGCATGCTCACAGTCGATACTCCAAGAAAAGGTAAGATTCTTCTTCGTCATCTAGTGAGTGGGGCTGATATCTTTGCGAAGTTCTTGATAAACATCCTATAATAGCCAGCTAAACCAAGAAAACTTCTCACCTCTGTTGCATTCTTTAGAATCTTCCAATATTGAACTGCAACTACTTTCGCGGGATCCACCGTTATCGCATCCTTGGAGACCACATGCCCTAGAAATCTTACCTCCTTTCTCCAAAAGTGACACTTGGAGAATTTCGCCTTAAGTTGGTATGCTCTAAGAGTCCTTAGAACCTCTCCTAAATGTAGGGCATGCTCTTCCTTGCTCTTCGATAAAATCAGGATGTTAACCACAAAGACCACCACGAACTTATTAAGAAACTACCTAAACACCATACTCATCAGATCCACAAAATATGCGGTTGCATTCATCAACCCGAACGGCATGACTAGCCACTCAAATAAGCCGTCTAGAGTTTTGAAAGAGTCTTATCTATACTATCCTCGTCCACCCTCAACTAATGAAATCCCTTGGCCAGATCTAACTAAGACAAAATAGATGCGCCAAAAAGCTGGTCAAACAGATCGTCAATCCTCAGGAGTGGGTGCCTATTCTTCTTGGTGAGCTTATTCAACTCCCTGTAATCCACACATAGGCGAAGTGAGATATCCGCCTTAGTTGCGAAGATGACAGGAGCACCCCATTATGATATACTTCATCTAATAAACCCCTTCTTAAGTAGCTCCCTTACTTGCTTTCTAGGCTCCCTCCTTTCCCTAGGTGCCATGTGGTGCACAGGCAATGCAACTGGCTTTGTATTATCCACTAAGTATATCCGGAAATCAATCTCTCGCCTTGGAGGTAACTCCCGAACCTCATTAAAAACATCTGGATACTCATAAACGATGGGTACATATCGCAAATCATCGGCAAAAGTATCAAGTGATTCTAGGAAGCTAAGCATGAGAAACCCCTTTGGGTCACAGGAAATCTCGAGAGTCCTCGCTCGGCAAATCAAAAGTCTAACAACCCTCCTCTTACAGTCTAAGATGGCACCATACATAACTAGGCAATCCATCCCTAGAATTAGACCATAGACCATAAAACCAAGCACATACGCGTCGCACTCGAAATCGACGCCTAACACAAATATCCTCAAACCCCGACATATCGTAGACATATGAGACGTGCCCCTAATGGGGTTTGAGACGATAACGGGATTATAAACAATACTAGTACCAAGGGGCAAAGACTCAACCATAGAATCAAATATAAAAGAGTGAGAAGCGCCAGAATCAAAAAGAGTCCTAACTAGATGATCGAAAAGGGAAATCAAACCTTCAACAGAAACTTTCCTACCTCTGTCCGATCCACTGGCTTCGAGAGCATGCACCTGCCCTCCAGAAGGTCTTTACCTTTGCCCATGTCCTTACTTCTTTGGGCATTCCCTAGTATAATGTCCAACTTCACCACAGTTGAAGCAGGAATTCTTCCTTTTTTCTACAATCCTTGACCGGATGACCCAAGCTCCCACAACCATGAAATTTCTTCTTGTTCTGAGCTTTGTTGTTCTTTCCACCTTTCTTTTGCGTTTCTTTCTTGGGCCACACTTTCTTGATTTGAGTCTCATCAATCTTAACCTCATTCTTTTCATCTTTACCCTCTTCTTGCATCAATGCCATGTCAACAAACCTTTCAAAAGTTCCCCCATCGGTATATGAGACAATGCCAATGCTTGGAGGGGTTGATTTAATCCTCTTGTGAACCTTAAAGGTTTCTTGTGCGGGTTATTCACCAATTCCAGCCCAAACTTCGCAAATTAATTGAACTTATGGACATACTCTTTAACAGACATACTTCCTTGCATAAGTACCAGGAATCTCTCCATTTGCATACTCTCTTCTACCTAAGAAAGAAACTTCATCTCGGATCTCTATCGGAAATCAGCCCAAGTATCAATTGGACGCCCTGCTTGCGCCACCTCTAACCAAAATGAAGCTCGTCCTTAAGTTGCCATGCTGCCAACTGTACCTTCCTACGGTCGTCGACCTCAAAAATTCCAAACAAATTCTCTGTCTCTCGCAGCATTTTCCCTGCTTCCACAAAGATTTCAGTTCCACGGAATGGTTTTCCTCCCATAGCACAGAAGTCCTTGCATATCTTAGAGAAATTATCTTCTCGCTACGGTGGAGGAATAACGAATGCTGTTGGGGGAGGGGCATTTCCTTAGCCTCCGACAGGGGTCATATCCTCAAGATATCTACGTAACCAAGCTGGTATCGGAACGCCCTTGGGAAGATTCGGTTCCTCGGACATGCTGAAAAGAAAAGGAAAGGGATTCAAACAGAGAATCAGAAAGATATTTTATATGTATTTGGGGAATACATTGCTCAAAAAACACTTTTCTTTGAAAATAATTTATTTTTGGAAACAATTTTCAAAACTATTATCCAATCTTGTAAGTTTTAACCTTTAGCTCTGATACCAAACGTGGAACCCCACGTCCGTTAATGTCGCTCTTTATCAGAATGCATTAAGTTCTGTGAAGCATTATAGGTAAACAGAAACAGAATCTCACAAGACAGATATAAAAATAGCAACGGAAATTTAAAACTTCATTATTCAGTAGAAAAACATCGTAGTCTCAAAACCAGTTACAACATCAAGCTAATATACTGAAACCAAATACATCTAACCAAAACATTTGTCTTGCGCTAAAAACCATCAGAGTACATAAATGTAAAATCATAATCCCCAATAATAGCCATAACAAAGTAGAGAAGCAGTCGAAGCGATACATCAAATCAGATCCAGATCCAAGCAGAAATAGAAGAGAGAGAAAATCCTAATCACGCATGAGTGCTCCCATCCTGAGAACCTGAGGGGAAAAGGAAAGAGAGAAAGGGATATAAAACGGGTCAAACACAAAGTCTGGAGAGTCCAGTGACTTTAAGCATATAAAGAAGTAAAATTGTCATGACATATAAATAAATTGGATGAGAGATAACGGTAACATGCAACAGGTATAAACAGGATAGACATGACAAGCAGAGTAAACTATGCTTCTCAGTTACTTTTCTCTGCACCAATACTAGTATAACAGATATGTGACAGGATTAGGTGTTCCCTAATATAACAGAAATAGAATGATCCTAACATAAATATAATGGTAGGATTAGGTGTACTTCTACTTACACAACAGGTTCTACCCAAACAGAAATAACATGTACCTCAATGGAAATAAAAGATGTTACCCCAAACAGAAATAACAGGTACCCAAATAGAACAGGCAGGATTAGATGTACCCTAATTACTACAAAAGCGATCGGCTCCCTAACTTGTAAATATCGTGTGTCGGTCCCATAGTAGGGTGTATTACTACCAAAAGTGGCAACCTATAGAAGGACATAGACCTATTTACTGGCGCTACAACGACTTATTTTTTCCTACAGACCGGACCCATACACGCCCATGACTCTGTTGGAACACGCCCGTATACACCCACTACAACAAAAAAGGCTTTTTATAGCGTTTGAAAAATGCTATGATTGGATAATATAGCATTTCAGAGAACGCTGTATAACGGCATGTTATGGTAGACCTTCTGTTTTATATAGCATTTGAAAAAATGCTATGTAAAGTCTTCCTGTTATAACATTTAATTGCTATCAAATAGGAAATGCTAAACCAAATTTAACATACTATAGCACTAATTAGACTTCTAGATAGCGTTTTGGCTTGGACTGTTGTAGCGTTTGTGTTACTTAATATAGCATTTCTTGTTAATGTTGTATAGCGTTTATGGATGTACACTCCACTGCTTACTATAGCGTTTCATGTTGACTTTTTATAGCGTTAAGGAAACTATTTATTGTAGCGTTTATTACATCATAGTGCGTAACATCCCATAATTTCACACAATTTATTTTATTTAATTGGAGATAAAATTGAAAAAAAAAATTAACTATTAAATTTGAAATATTAAAATATCATATGTTATGGTAATATTTTGGAATTTGTTATATGTAGAGAGTACGGTTGTCATTTATCAAATAAAGAATTATTGATAACTAAAAATTAACGTTATTGTAACACCCCACCTCCGTTAGGGTCACTCACAAAGGGAATGCACTAGTTTTGGGGGAGCATTATCTAGGTAAACATACACAGAAATATTACAAGACAGAACATATTAAACAGCGGAAGAAGAACCAAATTTCATTGCTTTAAAATCTAGAAAGGTCTAAAGCCTTTTACATCAAAATGCTATTAAATCCATTACATCAAAATCTGTCTTGCAATAGTAAAGAAGCAAAAAACCATAGTCATAAATCATTCCCCAATAAAGCAGCAAAGCAAGCCATAGCCAAGAGCAATCCAAGCCTTCATGAAATCGCCCTGGAGCTTGGTAAGATCCGAACTAAGCTGTGTTCCCACCCCGTGCACCTGGGGGGGGGGAACGGAAGAAAAAGAGGCGAAACAAACTGGGTCAGTCATAAAAACTGAGTATGTCCTAGTGACTTTCAGCATAAAAACAGGTAAAGATAACATGGCATGAATAAACTGAAAGTAAACATAAGCATGATGACAAGATAAGCTACATGCACGATAACATCATAGGATTTCTGTAATGTATAACATTGCAAGGTTCCCATTCGGGATGCACTAAGTATAGTTTCGCAAGATTTCTATCAAGCATCGCAAGATTTCTCTGCTTCTCCATTAAAATGATATCTATTTGCTCTGATTTCCTAAATTCTCTGCACCAACTGTACTAGTACCCCAACCCGTATCACCCTTTCCATGTATATGTACAGTCCCTTGTCGTATGTTGTATGGGTTTCATCACGTATTTCTATACTATTTCAACGTAGTGCGTCCATTCTTGAAATCGTTTGGACTGCCACCCTTGTTCTGGCTAGGTTTCCTTATCATGAACTATCACGTGTTCAACTAGGATTTATGCCACCTAGGACCACTAGGGATTATGCTACCTATTAAATGTTTTCTGGAGTCGATTAGGGTTTATGCCACCTAGGACCACTAGGGATTATGCTACCTAACGAATTCCACGTAACGATCTATTAATCGATCGGCTCCCTACAAGTCCGAGCTCATTCATGTGTCTGTGTTATACGGCCCAATCACGAAATGTAGTCACCTGTGCTAGGTCCACCATATGGTGTATCAAGCCCTATGGTGCCAATCATCGACACGAATCAAGCACGCACAGTGTAAACCTACTGGTGCCCAATGCCTGTTTTTCAACTCCGTACTACGTGCACGACCATAGTCCGCCTGAACCTACAATGGCGCACCAACTCAGCCGTCGTTCTGGTCGCTTACAATCAGCCCAGTAATCGTGCCCCACCCTGCCTAGTTTTAGGGTACCGTGATACATCTAGTGGGTTACTGCTGAAAAGGACCGTGTAACTAGGGTTTCTGTTCAGTGGGTTAAGTGTTGTCATTTAAATTCGAGACTTAACCCCATCAGTCTAGCATGTCAAGTTGGTTAAGTGTTGTCATTCAAGTTCGTGACTTAACCCGCCTACGTGTCATGTCAAATTGGCTAAGTGTTGTCGCTTAAGTTCATGACTTAGCCCTATGAGTCAAGTTGGTTAAGTATATTCAAGCGGTTCATGACTTAACCCTATCAAGTCATCGTGTCAAATTGGTTAAGTATATTCAAGCGGTTCATGACTTAACCCTATCAAGTCATCGTGTCAAATTGGTTAAGTATATTCAAGCGGTCCATGACTTAACCCTACCAAATCATCGTGTTAAATCGGTCAAGTATATTCGAATGGTTCATTACTTAATCCTATCAAGTCATCGTGTCCAATTGGTTAAGTATATTCGAGTGGTTCATGACTTAACCCTATCTAGTGGCATTAACTCATTAATGCACCACAACCTCTCACATCAGACCTGTTGTTGTGGTCACTGGATATGCCGGGCGGTTCCGGGCAGATTTACACCACAACTCAGTCTGACCTCGGGTTTTCAAGTGCGATATGACCAACTACCCACAATGGATCCTATTGTTTGCAGTAACTGGATTTGCCGGGCGGTTCCGGGCAGAATTACACCGCAAACTCAACCCAACCTTGAGTTGGCCACTTTCAAGTTTATTCTAAGTGTCATGACCATGTTCAAGTTTCATGTCAAGTTTGTGTCAAGTTTCCAAGGCAAATTTCGTGTCAATTCGATGTCAAGTTCGTGCCCATATCCAGGTTCAAGTTATAATAGCGTTCATGTTTCAAGTTTTGCCTTTTATCAAGTTCATAATTCATGTTCATAACCAATTCATGTTTTTGCCTATTCTACCCATATCGTATTCCCATCGCACGTGAACATGAATCGATCTATACTACAAATAAATCCAAATCTCGAAATAGAGGGAATAGCATCAAAACTATGATAGGCAAAAGGGACTAGCATAAAGCAATAAAAGGGGTTACAAGATTAGCATGACATAACTTGAGATAATTGGTTACAACATCACTGGCATATAGGATTTCAAATCTAGCAAGATAAGGTGATAGTCATGATAAACGCTGACATAAAAGAATAGGCATGCAAAGGCAAGCCAAATACAAGAATAATGGATCCAATGGTTTTGGTGTACATAATAGCGAATAAACTAAGCAAGTCACACCCTTGGTATGAGATCCAACAAACTGCAACTTCAGTATACAACATGGGTTTCAATCAACTATAATAGTTCCACGTAATTAACCCCAATAGTCATGGTCATAGGTAGAAATCTCGTAATTAAGAATCCTAAGCGATTAATCACAACAGTCATGGTTAATTATCCAAAATAGTTCTAGGCAATAGTCATAGGCAATTAATAGTAATAGTTTCAAAGTCATGGTGATAGATAATGGCCTTATGTTCATAATCATAGATAATAATTCTCATAGTCAAGAGTCATAGTTGATAAGCCACAATTGTCCTTGTCATAGTCATAGGCAACAGTCTTACGATCACCGTCACAGGCATATGCATAGTCTTATTAGTCATAGGCAGTCTTATGTTCACCTTCATAGTCGTAGGCATTGTCATATTAGTCATAGGCAGTCTTATGTTCTCAGTCATAGTCCTTATCCATTAACAATAGTTTCAACGTCATAGGCATGTTAAGGTTATAGACACGAGAGAGTTTGATTTACAACATGAATAGGTCCAAAGCAATATTCACGAAAGTCAAGATCTAAGACGAACATGAATAGATACGAATCAATTACCGTACATTGATCCAATTCCAATTCACAACATGGATATTAAGTTTACAGCTTTTATCTAAAAGTAACTTGAACTTACAGTGCGTGGATCGAGAATTAGAAAGCAGAATTTGATTGTTGAATCTCTATTTGATCGATCGTGTTCTAATTGAAATCCCCCAATTTGCAAATCCCTAAGCGTAGTCTTGATGGAGAAGGAGCAGTCCTTTTTCTTCCTTTTTATCTTATTATTTTGATTATCTTAGAAGCAGCGTAAGGACAGAAAGAAATGGTGTGGAGAGAATGAGGCTAGGGGGCTTTTTATATAGGGTTAGGCAGACGAATCTGGTCAGAAAACGAGTCTAAATACGTCAAGATGCATCTGGTTCAAGAAGTGGGTTCAGGAGGCAGGTTGACACTATGGTCGACCTAGTTCCTGAGAGGTCGACACTATGGTCGAACCCCAGGTCGACCTGGTCCCTGGGCGGGAAATTTCCCGCCCAGCCTGTTTTGGGGTTTGAATTCGAATTTCGAGCTGTTTTTGATTCTGAAAATTCCTGAAACTTCGGAGGGTCAAATCTCCCTCATACGGACTCCGATTTTCGAAAACTCGGACTCTATTTCATGTAAAATTTCGATACGAACGCAATGGCGCAACACGTTTCCCTTGATTCTGATTTTAAAATTTAATTCTGCCTTGATTTCTTGTTTTAATATGTTATAAAAATACGGGTTGTTACATTCTCTCCTCCTTAAAGGATTTCGTCCCTGAAATCTTCAAGTTAAGAAGATTGTGTCCTACCATCCAATCATCCATCTACTCAATCATCTATCACAGACATCCATTGTCCTTAAGAGATTTCTAATGCTGTATGAACATATGCAGAAAATGTGTGTATATGTTCCTTATCTAATGCAAATGATCAAGCCTAATTGATCTTTTTAATGCAAAATATGTTTAGTGCCATGAGTCTATCATGTATGCAAATGACCCTAATCACATAAACACTATATGTGTGCTCAAACATCCATCCATATGCAACATTCACAAGATAACACATTCAATTTCATCCATAAACAAGTATAAACACTCATGCGTATGCAATATGAAAAGGTGTCTGAGCAGATTTAGTGCCTAATGTGTGTTATGCAACCATGAGCAACCACTTGCGACCACTTGCAACCATCAATCATAACATGTCTCAAACACATGTTTCACCCAATTGTTCCTACCTAAAGATATAGCCGAATGATAGAAGCAAGTAAAAACTTTGTGCCCATTAGGCAATTTCAAAGTTGGAAATCTACGTCACATATATACTGAATAGGAGAAGAACTCCCTAAGCACCAGCCCATATCCTATAAAACCCAAAAAGTTTAGTCAACACAACGGACACCCTCAAGCCACAACATGTATTACTAACAGGTAAGTCATACTCCCTATGGGGTTTGCAACAGAAATAGGATCGAGAATAGGATCGAGAGGATATACATAAAAGATGACATGCAAGTAAGCTCTACAGGAAAAGAGGGATCAAGGAGATACTCTTAAAAAGAGATATGATGCGCGTATCTAGTCTTCAATCTTCTAAGTCGCATTTCCTTGAGCTTAACTCAATTGTTCTTTCACCGTCTTTAACTTCACAATTTCGTATCTTCTTGTTTCCAAAATATGAGTTGGAACTCATTCCACTGTTGCCTCTCGTTCCACTTTTACTTATTCTTCTTCTAGTATACTCGGCTTAAACATAACTGCGTACTCATGGTTTCATGCAAGCTCTCCAAAATTCACTAGTGAATCTTGGATCTCATTCACTTACTAGAAAGTATTCCACATAAATGAATTATCTCTTGAAAGTAAACAAATGCCAATCATGTTGCCAAGTATACTTACTAAGGTAATTTTCTATAACTTATGCATAAGAGAAATGAACCATCCGCCTTAGTGGCGAACCTTACTCGAGCGGACCAACAAATGTGTCAAGAGATTCTAGGTAACTAAGCATGGCAGAACCCTAAGGGTTACACTAGACTTTGTGGGCATTACCAAGGCAAGTCAAGCATCTAACTACCCTCTTTTCATACTCGAGAATGGTACCATTTCTGGACAACCACTCCATCCCTAGAATCAACCCATAGCCCAAAAACATAAGCTTTACTTCTAAACTCAACACTTAGCATAGACATTCTCAAATCCAAACAAGTCATGAATAAATGAGCCGATTCCCCTACAGGATTTGAGACAAAAATGGGATCCTCTACTACGCTAGTACTAAGGTGAAGAGACTCAATTATCGAGGCAGAATTAAAAGGATGCGATGTATAAAAACAAAGTTCCCATGGTATGATAGAAAAGGGAAGCTAAACTTTTAACAGAAACGTTACCACCTCTCTTAGGTGTGCTAGTAGTTAGAGCATACAATTGCCCTCTCGAAGATCTTGCTCTTTGCCCTTGTCCTTGTCCTATAATACTTAATTACATGTCCCTTTTTACCATACTAAAGATGTTCTCTCTTGTCATGGGTTTTATTATTCTTTTACTTTGACCTCTTCCCTTTCACCTTTTCCTCCTTCGTGGATTACGCCTTATCAACAAGTTTCTCATCCTTAGGCTTGTGTTCTTTATCCTCGTTCTTACTATCCTTGTATAGCTTGTTGACAAGTTTCTCGAAAGCTACTTCCATCGCACGACAACCCTACAAAGCTTGAGATAAGATTAGTCGCAAGTAAAACTACTGCGGCTACAGATGGAGGTTGGACACTACTTTGTCCTCTGACATGTGTCGCATGCCTACAAACTGAGGTGAAAAAGAAAGAGAGAAGAGACTCAAGGAGAGAATTAAAAGATAATGCATATGGCTTTGGGGAATATGCCTTTCGTAAAACGAAACTTTTCTTGAAAAATGCTTCTTTGTTAATGGTTTTGAAAATAATTTCAAAAGGTTTTATAAACTTTTGCCTAGTCTGGTAACCTTCTGCTCTGATACCAAATGTAACACCCCACCTCCGCTAGGGTCACTCACAAAGAGAATGCACTAGCTTTGGTGGAGCATTATCTAGGTAAACATACACAGAAATATTAGAAGACAGAACATCTTAAACAGCGGAAGAAGAACCAAATTCCATTGCTTTAAAATCTAGAAAGGTCTAATGCCTTTTACATCAAAATGCTATTAAATCCATTACATCAAAATCTGTCTTGCAATAGTAAAGAAGCATAAAACCATAGTCATAAATCATTCCCCAATAAAGCAGCAAAGCAAGCCATAGCCAAGAGTAATACAAGCCTTCATGATATAGCCTTGGAGTTTGGTAAGATCCGAACTAAGCTGTGTTCCCACCCTGTGCACCTGGGGGGGGGGGGGACGGAAGAAAAAGAGGCAAAACAAACGGGGTCAGTCATAAAGACTGAGTAAGTCCTAGTGACTTTCAGCATAAAAACAGGTAAAGATAACATGGCATGAATAAACTGAAAGTAAATATAAGCATGATGACATGATAAGCTACAGGCACGATAACATCATAGGATTTCTGTCATGTATAACATTGCAAGGTTCCCATTCGGGATGCACTAAGTATAGTTTCGCAGGATTTCTATCAAGCATCGCAAGATATCTCTGCTTCGCCATTAAAATGATATCTATTTTCTCTGATTTCCTAAATTCTCTGCACCAACTTTACTAGTACCCCAACCCGTATCACCCTTTCCATGTATATGTATAGTCCCTTGTCGTATATCGTATGGGTTTCATCACGTATTTCTATACTACTTCAACGTAGTGCCACCATTCTTGAAATCGTTTGGACTGCCACCCTTGTTCTGGCTAGGTTTCCTTATCATGAACTATCACGTGTTCAACTAGGATTTATGCCACCTAGGACCACTAGGGATTATGCTACCTATTGAACGTTTTCTGGATTCAATTAGGGTTTATGCCACCTAGGACCACTAGGGATTATGCTACCTAACGAATTCCACATAACGATCTATTAATCGATCGGCTCCCTACAAGTCCTAGCTCGTTCATGTGTCTGTGTTATATGGCCCAATCACGAAATTTAGTCACCTGTGCTAGGTCCACCATAGGGTGTATCAAGCCCTATGGTGCCAACCATTGACACAAATCAAGCACGCACAGTGTAAACCTACTGGTGCCCAATGCCTGCTTTTTCAACTCCGGACTACGTGCACGACCGTAGTCCGCCTTAACCTACAATGGCACACCAACTCAGCCGTCGTTCTGGTCGCTTACAATCAGCCTTGTAATCGTGCCCTACCTTGCCTAGTTCTAGGGTACCGTGATACATCTAGTGGGTTACTGCTGAAAAGGACCGCGTAATTAGGGTTTCTGTTCAGTGGGTTAAGTGTTGTCATTTAAATTCGAGACTTAACTCCATTAGTCTAGCATGTCAAGTTGGCTAAGTGTTGTCATTCAAGTTCGTGACTTAACCCGCCTACGTGTCATGTCAAATTGGCTAAGTGTTGTCGTTTAAGTTCATGACTTAGCCCTACGAGTCAAATTGGTTAAGTATATTCAAGCGGTTCATGACTTAACCATATCAAGTCATCGTGTCAAATTGGTTAAGTATATTCAAGTGGTTCATGACTTAACCCTATCAAGTCATCGTGTCAAATTGGTTAAGTATATTCAAGCGGTCCATGATTAACCCTACCAAATCATCGTGTTAAATTGGTTAAGTATATTCGAGTGGTTCATGACTTATCCCTATCAAGTCACTGTGTCCAATTGGTTAAGTATATTCGAGTGGTTCATGACTTAACCTATCAAGTGGCATTAATTCATTAATGCACCCCAACCTCTCACATCAGACCTGTTGTTGTGGTCACTGGATATGCCGGGCGGTTCCGGGCAGATTTACACCACAACTCAGTCTGACCTCGGGTTTTCAAGTGCGATATGACCAACTATCCACATTGGATCCTATTGTTTGCAGTAATTGGATTTACCGAGCGGTTCCGGGCAGAATTACACTGCAAACTCAACCCAACCTCGAGTTGGCCGCTTTCAAGTTTATTCTAAGTGTCATGACCATGTTCAAGTTTCATGTCAAGTTCGTGTCAAGTTTCCAAGGCAAATTTCGTGTCAAGTCGATGTCAAGTTCGTGCCCATATCCAAGTTCAAGTTATAACAGCGTTCATATTTCAAGTTTTGCCTTTTATCAAGTTCATAATTCATGTTCATAACCAATTCATGTTTTTGCCTATTATACCCATATCGTATTCCCATCGCACGTGAACGTGAATCGATCTATACTACAAATAAATCCAAATCTCGAAATAGAGGGAATAGCATCAAAACTATGATAGGGAAAAGGGACTAGCATAAAGCAATAAAAGGGGTTACAAGACTAGCATGACATAACTTGAGATAATTGGTTACAACATCACTGGCATATAGGATTTCAAATCTAGCAAGATAAGGTGATAGTCATGGTAAACGCTGACATAAAAGAATAGGCATGCAAAGGCAAGCCAAATACAAGAATAATGGATCCAATGGTTTTGGTGTACATAATAGCGAATAAACTAAGCAAGTCACACACTTGGTATAAGATCCAACAAACTGCAACTTCGGTATACAACATGGGTTTCAATCAACTATAATAGTCCCACGTAATTAACCCCAATAGTCATGGTCAAAAGTAGAAATCTTGTAATTAAGAATCCTAAGCAATTAATCACAATAGTCATGGTTAATTATCCAAAGTAGTTCTAGCAATAGTCATAGGAAATTAACAGTAATAGTTTCAAAGTTATGGTCATAGATAATGGCCTTATGTTCATAATCATAGATAATAATTCTCATAGTCAAGAGTCATAATTGATTAGCCACAATTGTCCTTGTCATAGTCATAGGCAACAGTCTTACGTTCACTGTCATAGGCACATGCATAGTCTTATTAGTCATAGGCAGTCTTATGTTCACCGTCATAGTCATAGGCATAGTCATATTAGTCATAGGAAGTCTTATGTTCTCAGTCATAGTCCTTGTCCATTAACAATAGTTTCAACGTCATAGTCATGATAAGGTTATAGACACGACAGAGTTTGATTTACAACATGAATAGGTCCAAAGCAATATTCACGAAAGTCAAGATCCAAGACGAACAAGAATAAATACGAATCAATTACCATACATATATCCAATTCAAATTCACAGCATGGATATTAAGTTTACAGATTTTATCTAAAAGTAACTTGAAATTACAGTGCGTGGATCGAGAATTAGAAAGCAGATTTTGATTGTTGAATCTCTATTTGATCGATCGTGTTCTAATTGAAATCCCCCAATTTGCAAATCCCTAAGCGTAGTCTTGATGGAGAAGGAGCAGTCCTTTTTCTTCCTTTTTATCTTATTATTTTGATTACCTTAGAAGCAGCATAAGGACAGAAAAAAATGGTGTGGAGGGAATGAGGCTAGGGGGCTGTTTATATAGGGTTAGGCAGACGAATCTGGTCAGAAAACGAGTCTAAATACGTCAGGATGCATCTGGTTCAAGAAGTGGGTTCGGGAGGCAGGTCGACCCCCAGGTCGACCTGGTCCCTGGGAGGTCGACACTATGGTCGACCTGGTCCCTGGGCGGGAATTTTCCCGCCCAGCCTGTTCTGGGGTTTGAATTCGAATTTCGAATTCGAATTTCGAGCTGTTTTTGATTCTGGAAATTCCTGAAACTTCGGAGGGTCATATCTCCCTCATACGGACTCTAATTTTCGAAAACTCGGAATCTATTTCATGTAAAATTTCGAGACGAACGCAATGGCGCAACCTGTTTCCCTTGATTCTGAATTTATAATTTAATTCTGCCTTGATTTCTTGTTTTAATATGTTATAAAAATACGGGTTGTTACAGTTATTATAGGGAAACTTTATATTTTCCGTGCGTAAGTTGAAATTATAAATTTATGTACATTTTATTTCGTTTAAATCCATTAACATTTGAATTAAAATTTGTTTGACAATAAATGAGAAACAATAATTACATTTAAAAGTTAATGATCTCATTCCTTATAAAACGTATCTTATTAGAAAAGCCTTTGACATATTAGTAAATTAGTCCACTAATTGATTAACATAATTTTTTTTTTTGAAAAGATGCTAATTGCACGATGGTTCCTTTATGTATATTATTCATTCCTTTTGCTGTGAAACCATTTGTTCTCTTCCTCAAACTTTTCTTCTCCGTTAAACTGATCGCACCGTCGCTAACTCCTTCAATATAAACTTCGGATTATCAAATTTATTTGTGCCTCTCTCTAATTTTATTTAATATTCATTGCTATCATGTATCTACCTTGCGCAAATTATAAATTCATTGTTTTTCCTTCTTTCTGAGATATCTCCACCCTGAGCACTTGCACCCTTTGACCGAAGCCTAGCACCCAGCTCTGAGCCTTGACACTGACAAACCCTTTCTCATTTGTTAAATCTGAACTGTTTTATAAAAAAAAGAACCCTAGTGTCGGCTATTGGTCTGACCCGAACTCATGTTGGCAAGCCCCTCTTGATCATGGTTGAATGTTAAAGTAAGAGTTGAACCCACATTTGTTTAGTATACACACACACTCTTATCTTCCTCAAACTTTAGCACTGTGAAAGCTTTGAACTATGAAACCGAGATTGAGTTTTGGGTTGTTGTACTAGTTGAGAAAGCATAGTTTAATATTTATGTATAGATATTCTTGCTGAAACTAGTGTGAAACTAGAGTCTAGTATATATATGTTCCTCTTGAAAACTTTGGGTAGTTTATATATAATTTTAAATGGATAGAGAATGGGTTGTTGGAACACATAATATTGAATAGGAACGTTATGAACTTGCGGAAAGAATGAAAACCAAATTTGTGTACCTGGTATTTGTGTTTGAAAAAAAAGATATTTTTGTTAAGTTTTGCTGTAACTTAGAATTTGTAATATGATCATAGAATTCATAGTTTTGTTGTAGAGTGAAAGTTGGAGACCTAACACAAACTTGTGTGTTTTTTATGTAAAAAGGAATTGTATCTTGTAGCTAAGTTTGCATGGAACGATGTGTGTGTGTGTGTATAAGAATATATTAAAAAAAAGAATAAGAGAGTATTTAGCATGTATAATATTGCGTGATAATGTAAACTAGACCCGGACCTTGTATATGACGCAGGCGTATAGCACATGCAGAGACTTATTGTGTAATATAAAGAGAAGACAACATTTTGATTTGCTGTGTCAAGGGCAATAAGCATCCATTGTTTAGTTGTGTATTAGCCGAGCTTTATATATTTAGAAAAGAGAAGAGTAGACGCTGAGTTAAATTGTATTTTGGTTACTCATCCTTACCCAATTATATAATAATACTAATAATAATAAAAACTTTTATTTTAAAATCAAACTTCGCTGCATTTTACGTATGTTGATTGTAACTTGTTTGTCTAGTTCGCTGAAGTTTCAAGGTCATTAGTTTCCACGTCTATTTGTTTCATCTCTATTTTTGTACCATGGAAGGTGAGTTTAACTCATACCTGACTAATATTTTATTGGAAGTGAAATAAGTGTATTTGAAATGTTATTGGTATGTTAGCACTCTATATGCAAATATGACACACCGACACCGCACATGAACTGAAATGATACTGTGTTGACTTAATGATTGATATTGTTTTATATGCTTAGTTAATTGTCGAAATTCACTCTGCAAGTTCCCTGTAGCTTAGAAAATCATTATGGGTTGAAATGATATATACCCAAATCACAGCATATATCGAGGAACAAAAACAGAATCAATTTGGGATGTAGGTTGAAATGATACACACCTGGGATTTGAAACTTGACGGATTGAAATGATATACATCCACGCTACTTGTCTTAGGTAGAAAATATTATACGGACACCGTTGGTCTATTTTGAAATATTTCTAAAAGTTATTAAATATTTTGACTTAAATTATTTTGGATTTTAGGTCTACTTATAGTTATGTAAATTTAAATAAGAAGTTCAAATTATGTTATGTATTTTAAGAATGCATCTAACACTAGTTTTATCCATATCTAATTTTTGTCATAAAGTAATTTATTTTTTAAGGTATTTAAAATATAATGAAGTTATAAGATTTTAAGTAATTTAATAAATTTTAACTTAGTATATATATATATATATGTATGTTTCTATAAATTATGTAAAATATAAAAAGGATTATGAGTATGTTAGAATTAGATGTGTAACTTAGGTTATTGTAACCTAACGTATAATAGATGTTTTGTAAATGAATTTTTTCTTAAATTTATGATTTTGAAATTAAAGAAAAATTTGATAAAGGCTAATTAATTTCAAAGGAAATTCAGAGTTTTAGAAATAAGTATTGAATTTATATTATTTTGAAATCAGCAATTTATTTCAAGATATGATTTTATAAATGACCACGGTATGAAAAATGCAAATGTTTGGTTTTTAAAGAGATCGGGATCGGATATTGTCATATTCTCTGCCAATGCCGAAAACCATTTTAACAACTGTGTACACAGTTGAGTTCCAGAATGAAGTAAGATGGTTTGGTGGCGATTACTAGATTGAAGAAAGAGAAAGTTGATGGATAGCCTTGACCTTCGGGTCATAATTAAAATGACTAAAACAGGTGTTATACCGTGATTAAGTGAGGTTGCACTTCCATCGGACACATTTCTTCGAACCTATATCTATTACTTTGTGATTTGATTGGTAAGCACCATTGATTGGAGAGTGTTCCGAGGTGCACGGTAGTCGCGACTATGCGTTACCACCAATCGGGGCATGCATCAGTAGAATCCTACCGTGGGTATGCCTTGTCATCTTATCCTAATCGAGACCCCTATGATTTTGATTTGTACCGTACCTATAGAGTGCCCTCTGATAGCCACTTGTTACGGTGGAATTTACGGTATCTGTACAGACCACGGTATTATAAACGGTGTAAGGGTAATAATGGTAATCCCGCTTACACTATTTTCAATAGTATATTTACTTAATAGACACTATTATAATTGTGTATTGCATTATATGATATCTAGTTTAACTGATCCTAAAAGAATGGAATCCCAAACATTCTTTAAATTACTTATGCATTTCTTTAATATTTCACTTGAGTTAATTCACTTACAAAAGAATATTAGTCCTAATCCAAGTGGTTTTGTTTTACATGATGCACGGATCAGCTTGAGTACCACAGCCTTTGGAGATTTATCATGGAGCTAGAGACCATTCGGAGCTTTAACCACTTATCTGTTTGTTCTTCAGTTCTATCTATGTTAGACAGTTGTTGTTGTTGTTGTTTCTGTTTATCTTTTAGCAGACTTATGTAGCGTTGTACTTGTCCTAGTGAGTTGACACTATGTATTTTGTTTTGGAGACTATGTTTATGTTGTAGCTTCATGAACTACTATGGTTTTATTTATTTTCGCTGCGAGTTATTTTGCTTTTTTTGTGTCAATGATTCTGTGATATGATTGTATTTACTCCAATTATTATTAATAATTTGTTATTTTGAGCAATTCAAGTTAGACATGTGTCGTTTATTGTCGATTTGAATAACACAAAATAGTGGGTTGTTCATAGTGTTTTTTAAATGCTATGAATTTGTATATCAATTTTATGGCCCTCTCAACCCTCTCTCCTCTTATATATATATATATATATATATATATATATATATATATATATATATCTTGCTCAGATACATAAAAACATAACACATTTTCAAAGACAACAAATATGTAAATTATACCAATAATTTTGTGTATATATATATAATTCAAATAATATGTCCATTACAACATAGTATATATAAATAACTGCTAAATAACTACAAAAGAAACAAAAGAAATATAATTTTATTCCATACCACATAATAGTTATAAGCTACAAATTGGATTTCAAATGTCTTCATAAAAACTGTTGAAGGATGGATGAATTGCTATCATGCTTTTTTGGACTGATTAAACTGCAGCATGACCTAAAAAGACAACTAAAGAAATGTAATTAGAAACAATAATCATTGTTAGGACAAGTAGAAAAATGCTATTTTAACAAAACCAGTACTCCTAAAAAACAAAAAAACAAATACAATGTCGCTTAGCTATGTAAACAAACATATAAAAATGATGTGTGTCTTAAGTCATAATCAAAGAGGACATATGCATTAACGTGCATAAGAAAAAACATACATATGGGGGTAAGACTGCTTAAGATGTGCCCACTGGTTAGCTTAAGTTATAGTTTTGTAATGCAATGTTTGGGGCCCCAGAAATTTTCCTCTTTCTTTCAGTAAGATACATAATTCTTTTATAGTGTACTTTGGGTAAAGTAAGATCTGTGTAGTTAAAGCGTTTAGCAGTTCTATAGCAAAAGAGGTGTAAAAACCTGTAGCGGGGACAAAGCAGGGAGATAGCAGGGATATAGAGGAGGTGCAAAAATGTTAATTAGATGTAAAACTATATAATTAAAATTAATTTATTACCATTCTCGCATCATTTGTGTAGATGAAACGAATATTAATTAAATTTATATAACGAAATCAAAGAATATCATGGTTATGTACACTAGATTCGAGGATTACTATAGATTTCTATCATATATAAGGCACTTATGACTTAAAGTTATTTGTTTACATTAACCTTTGTCATTTATTTTGAAAGAAATCTGGTCAAATCATTCTCTTTATATTAATGTTACTAAAGCGGATGCTAAAAAGCGTTGATTTAGCGGGTGCAGTGGAAAATAACAGGGATTTAAGCAGAGCTACTGTTCACCAGCTCTAATTTTGAATAGCGTAGTGACAAGAGAGCTTTAAGTGCTATATCGGGGATTCTACGGGGATTTAGCAGGGCTTTAATTGCATAGAGTAAGATAAATATTTCTTTTAAGTATAAATAGAGTAAATTTACGATTCCCCCTCACACATATATGAGCAAAGATGGACTGCCATTTTTATCTAAACTGACAATACGAATGATTCATTTGTACATGAAAAGGGTACACTAGAAACATAGCGCTTTAGAATCACTGGATAAATTTCACAGACTAAGAGAGCTCAACCACCAAAAATACAAATAACTTGTTTATTTTCTTTCTGTTACACTCAATCAAATGCCAAACCATTTTACATGAGTTATTCATGGAGTGTACCTAAAGTTCATGACTGGTGTTTCATTCCATTTTAGTAAATGGAGAAAAAAAATATTGTTTTATTAAAGAAGAATGTGTTTTATACTGCCATGCTCAAGGATTATATATGTACAACCAGTCCCCAGTTACTATATTTTGGACTCGACTTTCCCTTTAGAAAGTAAAGACAAGCAGATTTACACTATGGCTTATTATATAGTCCCATCCTAAAATCAACTTTCCCTTCCCTTCTTCTGTCATGTACTTCTACGTTTCATATAAATTTGTGTTGTTTAACACAAATCATTAAGTACATCAAAGTAACATCAAAGTGACAAATTGGGTGATAACGATATTTTTATTACCAGGCTTGACATTAGCTTAGCTGTATTTATGAATAAAGTTGTATTTCAACACATATTATAGTAACAGCAAAGTGACATATTGGATGATAATGGGTTTTGTTGTAAACGTATGAACGTAGTTTATGCATAGAGTTGTATTTCAACATAGATTATCACCCTACATTTAACCAATGATCTCATTTAAGAAAGAACATAACCTAAAAATTAGAATAAGGATGCAATAGAATATATAGCCCAAAAACTAGCAGAATATTGAAATACTCTAGCATTTACATTAAACAATAAAACATATGAACAATTGCATAAGTATTTGTAAAATCATTATTTCCATTATTATTAAAATTCAACAAGTGTTTCTTTTTATTATCAGAGTTTTTCTTGTTGACTGAAATTATTAACTGATATTAAAAACTAAAGTAGAACAATGAAAAAAGTAAATGAAGGAAATAAAGTATTTAATTACATATTGAGTGGAATTAGTTCATTGCCCAATGCACAATCAAAACTCCAGAAGAACAAAAAAAATGCTTCAATTCAATATGCAAGAAAAATTAGGGTGGAAAAGATAGAAAGCAAAAGAAAAACACAATCCATGATTTATTGAAAACGAAGGCAATCAATCACGACTGGAAAAACAAATAAAATAAACGGTCCTTGTTAATGGCGACTGGTTCCACTCCTTTCTTTTTTCTTCTTCGTCTTCATAACTCTTCACAACTTCCGCCAGCTCTAATCCGACCATCATCGTTTCCCTTACCTTGTTTTCTTCTCTCCTCCTTCAATCTCTAACCCGCTTTTTTCATCGTGAGGACCTATTTTTTCCCCTTATTTTACTGATCTCAGATCTGAACTATTCTTCAATCATCGAAACTCTTTCACCAACTGCCTTTCTAAACCCTATTGTTTCTACTCAAGGTGTGCCCACTACTCAACACTCGGCTAGATCTTGGCCATCGTTTACAATCTCTTGTGTTCACCATCTATGCTTTGACTTAAGTTATCGGATCTGCTGTTCGACACACCAAATAGTTGATCGTTGCCTTTGGCCTCTGGTTTGGATTGGAGCTTCTTAGATGAGCTGGGGTTTCGCAACATTCTTCTTCCTTTTGGTTACTTGGCTAGGCATGCTGGATGGGCTGCTGCAGTGGTATGTTGGACATAGGAGTGGGTGAACAGACTCTGTATTTTCATTTCTAAGCAATCTTGATTGTCACTTCTATTTGGTCTTTATCTCTCCTGTTACTTGGTCTATTCTGCTTCAATCTGCTCGAGCTACTGGCGCTTGATATGCCTAATTGATACAGTATTGTTGTCTTCGTCCTGTTTTTGCCGAAGTGTCTTGATGGTCTTTGAGGTTGTGCATCTACGGTTTATGTTGCCTTCTTCTTTTCAACTCCACCTATCTCCATGGTCTTGTAATGTTTAAGTGTTGATTGTTGTTCTTCATGGGAGTTTGGCTTGTTGTATTGTGGTGGCGCTCCTTTATCCTTGTTTTTTCTTACCCGCCGTGGCATGCACTGCGCTTGGACTGCTTTGTTATATCTCTTGTGCCAATCTTGGTCCTCTGGCTAGCGATTTTGAGGCCCTATGGATATGTATTTATTGCTTGACTACACTGGTGGTTCTAAGTCTTCCTTGGCTATATTTGGAAGCGTTTCTTCTATGTGCTTGATTTTATTCGCGCTTCCATTTGTTTTGGTGTGATTGTCTTTGTATTGTTCGGTTATGTCTAAATTGTTTGCATTATTTGTGTGCGGCACCCTCTTTGGCTAGCGGTCAAGCCTTGTTGACTGTTATTCTCCTTTATTGTTATATGTTTATTATTGCAAATTTTTAATTGAAAACGAGCAAACAAATCAAGTTCTAAAATTGGAAAAGTCAGGCATGTGCTCCTAAAGTAAAGATGCTATATAAGCCACGTAAATTATTATGTTATGATATTTTTTCTTTTGGAAAAATCAACTTACTTCCACATTTTAAAAAAAGGGGTCCTTAATAAGGAATGCAAAAATCATATGATTCTACAGTATTTTGGACTATAAAAGGAGTTGGAAGGAAGAAAAACACACCTTTAAACATCTTTTGGGGTAGGAATTGAACCAGAACCAAACACAAGTCTTCCAATTACTGACTTCGAAGTACAAGCATTTTGCGAAGTAGATGCCATACTCTGCTTCAAATTGTTATTAGCTATGGATTTATTTATAGGCAATGATGTGTCAATAACTTTTAAATTCTTTGAGGGTTTACCATCCAATCTTTTTCCAGACCTAGTAAAAGAGACAAATTTTGGATTCTTCGGGTTATTCTTGAACTAAGTTGAAATCCCATCCAATCTAAACACCATTTTTAATCGAAATGTTTGGTCAATATTTGTGTTGGAGCAATGCATTTATCTTCTGATAAATTTCCCTTGATGTTAATTGCATATCATTACAAAACAATATATATATATATATATATATAGATCAATACTTTATATTCACTACAGAAAAATAGACATATGCCATGAAATACACTTTTTTTTAATAGGAGGCCGTCAACAAGATAATGCTACAGTGCTTAGTTAAGAGAAACAATATATCTTACATGTTGTAAAGTGATAGTTTGATCAATTTGGAATCGTCAAGTCCATACGTCTTGTTATTGAAGTGCAAAATAACAAATTAAGTTTCTTTTCACAAATGGAAAATTGCAAATTAACAAATATTCAGTTTGATAAATACCTTCCAAATGTTGGAAACTCAATGCCTTGGAGTTGCAATCAGGAGCAGGAAATAAGTGGAGGTCTACAACAGAATTAAGAAGCAGTTAATATGATTTAGACCAAATAAAATTTCCATATCTTCCTACAATTATCAGAATTAAAAATTGTTAGTTAGTACATCGTATGCGTGTACTTCAGATTTTGGAAAAAGATATTACAATTTTGTAAGAGTCAATATAAAGGAACATAAACGCATACACTTAGCCACTTTATTACTTATGAAAAATGAGTTTCATATTCAGAGAGAAATGACACTTCTAAAGAAAGACTAAAACCAAGCACAAAAAGTGCTAACATAACAAGGATGCATCTACCTTGACAAAACTGCATTTCAATATTAAGGTTAACGCCCATAAACATTATGTTAGACAACTCCCAAGTTGCTACCTTGTATTTTGAAAAACTGACTATAGAAAATATTTTATGATTTTTCCTACAAATTTTTAAATCATTATTTCTTTCTAAATAGTTGAATAGCTCAAAATGTTGATGGTGTCTAGACAATAAATTGTCAATCATCCTTGGAAAGTGTCCATCTGTTTGGAGTTTCTAAGGGTCAAGATGGACCCTATCATTTTAGACCATTTACACATATAATGTCAAACATTTTTACTACATAGTAAAAATGCGTTGAATGTAGCAAAATAAAAGGCAAATAAATTGTAACACAGTGCTTGCTTACACTAGGTAAATAAATTTGAAAATCGGTATGAGATATTCACCATCTTTAAGGTGAACTTGTTGCTCTATTGTGTGTACCCGAACTTTAAGTTGGTTGTTTTCAGCAGTCAAGCCAGTGGTGTTTGTACACCAATATGTGATAGTAAGAAGAAGAAATATTATAATTTTACATGAAAAATACATGCTAAATCACCATGACCAATATGATTTGTTTTGTTGTAAACATTAAAACTATAATGAATAACAGCAATGTCCAATGAAGTTATATATGAGAAGAAATAATTAATTAACATATATAAAATAAGAGGTGCACACCTGTTAGACCAAAATCTGGCTCTAACACCCAAATGTAGATAACAGATCACAAATTGCAGTAAAGAGTAAATAATAGGAGACACGAGGTTTTTATAGTAGTTTGGCTATAAATGTAGCCTACGTCCACTTTATAATCTTATTGTTATACTGACAGATTACAAGAATCAGTTAAAAGATGACACATAATCCGTGTGTTGAATAAGAATACAATTATTTGTACACGTTATCCACGTGTTAATTTAGTGTTTGAATGAAGTGCAATGTCCTTGCATTGTTGTATCGAAGGCCACGAGTGAAGTTAGCCAAACGATCCCTCAATTTGCCTTCAAGTGGCGTATTTACAGTTTTGGAGATGATCTGGTTCGGATGCCACGTGGCGGGCATCCCTTTCATCTTGAAAATTAGTGGAAAACATGGAGAAAGCCTCTCCAAATCGTATTATGCCAAGTGGTGTTTGATCCATACAAGTAGAAGGCGGTTACTCCTCAAGAACAGGTCAAAGCTGAAGTGCAACAGCAGGTCAAGGCAGTTCGGTTCGGCCTCCTCCGAACCGAACTGAACCGGTTTGGAGCCCTTGAGCCAAAACGAGAAGCATTTCGGTGCTAAGAAGATAAAAGGTGGGTCGGGTTTGCTTCCTCCGACCCGGTCTGGATTGATGCGACTGCCAAAGATTCATGGGCTGAGCCGCCCATTTGAAGGCAGGGTCCTATCCGACCCAACTTGCCTGATCCGATCTAGGGATTTACCCCATACTCAAAAATTCAAGTTTGTGAATTTCCTATTTTATGCGTGTTCACGAAAATGGGTGTAACTTCCAAACCGTAAGTCTGTTTTGCCCAAACTAAAGCTCTACCTGAAGCTGATGTAGAGGGCTACAAGAGTTACAGAGCAAAGCTTCATAATTGATGTTTTCGGGCCCAAAAGAGGTCATCTTCTAAGTGTTTCGAGCTATTCTTTATTTGTGATGCGACTTCAGTCAAATCGCTTTCTGTCTTCTAATGATGTTCTCAACGCTTGAGTGCGTTGCTAACCAGAAATTCCATGTGTGACTGCTTTAACTAAAAAGCATGTGAACAACACTCGTAACATTGTAAGCTATGCTGACATTGTTGCTGCTTTAGTTTGCAGTGTCTGAACTTTCCACTCAAGTTCAGCAATGTAGTGCATTTTCCTTTCTTTAGATCATGCAGTTGATTGTTTGTTTGCCCAAATTCTACCACATGCTAAAGAAGTAATATTCAGTTGATCAGTTAGCACCTACCCATAAAGTAAAATTACAGGACAAAAAAAAAAAAAAGCAGATGTGCAAATGAAAGAGATGTAAGCAAAACTAAAAATGGAGTAGGCAGACCATTTATCTTTTCCAAATGAACAATAATACTTGCTCATAAATGAAATGAAATGAAGTTAACTTAATAAAAAATATTATACTCCATTGAGGTTTACAAATCAGCCGACCAAAGAGAGAAATAAGAACATAATTTACATGGTAATTTTGGGAATTATTTCACAAACGGGAGAAAGGATTTACATGATAATGCATAAAGCTTCCTATGTCGAATATAATTGAATTTATCAAACTTGATAATGAGACGATACGTCATATATGAATTCCTTAATATAAGCTAAACTAACAATAATCCATTAGTCCACACTGAAAGGAAGGGTGCATGGGTCATTAAGTTGGTTTGTTTATAGCAGAATGTAATAATATGTTAACTGCTAAACTAAGGTCTGATAGTATAAATGGAAAAATATGAGTAAAATAATATTTTTATTTATGTGATTTATTTACTTGTGTATCTTGGAGATAAAGTATATGATTGAAAATAGAAATTTTGGAAAAAAATAATCCAGAAAATTAAATAAAATGGAACCACTTGGAAAATTAGTGAAAAAAACATAAAAATATTGGTAACATAAGGATAAAGAGGTAGAAAAAAGGGAACAGAGGATTATATAGGAGAAAGAAGCTAAATAAAATTTCATTATATAAATAAATAAATAAATAAATAAGATCTACAAGAAGGACAAAAATTAAACAAAAGGTAAGCACATAATATTAGGGAAGGTGGAGAAAAAAGAAAAAAGATATATAAGGTAAAATATCAGTAGTTCAGGATTACACTTTTGTTAATTTACCATTTTGATTGAACACTCCCACAAACTTGAACTAGATATAGGTTTGTCTGAGAAGAATGTTTTAGGCAAAATGATACAGAAGCACGGTTCTATTAATAAATTGCATGTACAACTATGCAAAGTTAAGAATCCATTCCATTATCATTAGTTTTTGAAGATTTACATTTAGTTGATTTTCAATTTTACGTTCACTTTTATTTGGATGATTCATAGATAGCAATATTCTGGAGACCAGTTATAGCTTGTTTTAGGTTTCTAGATATCTTCATCTAGTATTTTTCTAATCAGTAATGAGTTAATAATACATGCTATTGCATTTATATTGTTTTAGGTAACTAAGGTAACCGTTATATGATATGTGCCTACATTTCAAATAATATAAATATGTTAATCTTGATATTTCCTTTATGGTGTTACTTGCTTTTCTATGCAAATCTATAAAATTAATTAATATAAAAATAGTACAGTTGCTATAATTTTTTATGAAACCCTCTTCTACCTTCCATTCTATCTACAAAAGTCTCCATTACTCTACAACAAACTTGACATTAAAATACACGCCTCCTTTCTTCAATATTTCATTAGACCATCTCCTTAAGCCTCCAATTTGCCTTCATAACACAAAGTATACCTTCGTTTTTCTTAGAGAATGTCATTCTTATTTGCCACTTCAAAGATTTTGCAATGCTTTCGACTTCACTTATTGTATCGGCTTTGTCTCTCAGCTTGTCTTCTGTTCTAAGCATCCGATCTACCTCTACCATATGTTGTAATATTTTGCACTTTATTCTCGGGAACATATGGTCAGCATGTAGGAGATCGTATGATCTTGGATATGCGCTGAATGATTCATGCCAATAATGATACATTCCAAATAAACCGGGCTCGTATATAATAGGAAGTGTGTCCGGTAAATCAATATTGAATATGTTCATGACCCACGGCTTCATATATTTCAAAGCAACGCCAAATCCTCCATGCACAGCTATAATATTCATAATATTTCTTATTTTAGACCATTCAATTCCCATTCCGGCCATGTAGGACTTTCCAACAATAATGTTCCATTGTTCCTGATCTGTTTTGAGATCTGCTGTAGCAGGTTTACCATATACTCCAGTTTTAGAGTTGTCCAACTAGTAAGGTGGTTTTATCAATCTCACTAGCGATTGAGATCCATGCACAGCTGGATCAACTGGTAACTTATGCATACATGTTTGCAATGGTACATTCCAAGCAGTGTTAGGATCATCGAAATCCTGACAGGTATTCGTCTCCACTTTTTCTCATAATAAGTATTATTTAATGGCTTTCTAAATATTGCAAGACCCACCTTATCTATAGAATCCCTAGTCTTAACTATCATGTCCCATCATATAGCCTTCATCAATTGGGTCGTCGTTTCCATATTTGTACATCTTCTGCATGCTTTTGATAAACTGGAGTGGCTGACCATACAAAGTGACCTCAGGTTGCAACATCTGATTCAACTCCAATAAAAGCTTCCTACCTTCAATATGCCATGGAACTCTACATCGTGCGCAATGAATAACATCAAAGACTATACCAAAGAATGGGAGCCTTTCTATGCCCATTACAACTTATATTGCAGGAATTCCTATTTTAAAGCAAATTGCACTGGAGCTTCATGTTCATCTTTTGGAGCAAATGACATGGTAAGCATATCTCTATCGAACAGGTAACCTCCAAAGCCACCCACTCCACAACCAACACCTAATACAACACGATTCTTTTCCTACATGCAATATCATGCAAAGACTCAGAAGCTCGGGTTGACCATTTTTTGATTTGAACTTTCGCTGCGGAAGATGCCTGCACTTTTTTCTTTCATATCAATTTCAGCTTTCTTATCAACGTAATTTTCAATTTCAGCTTTCTTTTCTTCAATATCACTTTCAGGTTTCTTTTCTTTGAAAATTTCACTTTCAACTATCTTTCTTCGGAAATTTCACTATCAGCTTTCTTTTCGTCAGAAATTTAGCTATCAGCTTTCATCTATTTAGAATTTTCACTATCAGATTTATTTTCCTCGAAGATTTTTATTCCATTGCTCTTTTGATTACCTACCTTTTCTTCAAAAATTAAATCTATGTAATCTGTTTACATTTTAAATGACGTGAATAAAGTAAATATCTTTTTTTCTATGTAGTAATATTTATAACCCTAATTTTATTTTAATATTACCATAATCATCTCACATCCCCAATATGAAAATACATATTCTATAAATTTAGCTAAATTTTATGTATATATAAGAAAACCAATGAGAGTTTAGAAATGTTAATCTTTGACAAGAAACAATAGCAGAAATTGGTTGATAATAAAATTAAGCAAATTATTAATCGAAACTTAAAATCAGTAGGCAATATCCAAAGTTATCAAGTTTCCTTAGGGTTTTTTTTCGAACCAATACCATTAATGATGCACAGTTTATCTTAGTTGGATGTATAAAATTACAATCAACAATTAAGAACTTTGTTTATTTACTGTCTTAACATTATATGAAAAGAAATACTTTGATAGCTCTTGCATCGCTTGAATTTTATTTCAACTATCAATTAAAGATTTACTAATGAAATAATTATATGAGTTAACACCATTTCTAGTAAACAGATAAGATGACAATTACCAAAAAAAAAAAATATCAGCGAATGCTGCCCAAACTGAAATAGCATCGTAGTGATGCAAATCAATAAATAACGGCTATTAAAATGAACAAAATCATAAGTTAAATGGATTAACAATAAATTGAAATTATGTCCTAACTACAAACAGTGCGAGAAGCAAGCCTGCAAAGTTCCATTGAAATGAATTTTATGATGATTGAAATGCAAATTGATTGAGTGATGTATGCTGACAGGGAGTTTATACAATCTGAAGTAACCATGAAATTTTAGGAGCGATGTAGTACATTTATACTAAAATGCATGATAACCAACCATGCTGCAATACAATCTGAAATGCATGCTCATGCTTTTCAACTGTATCTATGTTTGTCAATTAGTTGCCTCTTTATCTTTCTGACAGAAAATAGAACACCACTACCATAATCCTATAACATACAATTAGCAGAATAAAATAGTAAAATTTACAAATTCTTCTAAAACCAAATATGGATGTACTCGTATATGTTCTTATAGTTACCTTTATATATTACGTTGTTACACTCTCTATATTTATTATAGAGAATACTCAAAGAGAATTTTGAGGTACAATGTGAACAGGAGAAGAATGAGGTAGATGATATTAGAATTCACAAATGGAATGAGAAGAAATTTGTGGGAAGTACCTGATTCATTTCTTATTTCACATAGCACTTATTACTTCCGCAACACCATAGTAGCCAGGGAACAATTTCCCAGCCATCTAACCACACTTATCATTATAACATAAAGACAAAACATTTTATGTTGTTAAGTTATTCAAACCATTTTTATTCAATTAAATGATCACATATGATTTGATTTCCTTCTTTTCATTTCAAATAGAAAAACTTCATGCAAGATATTTTGTTTCATTTAAATATACTCCTTGACTTGCTTATTCATTTTTTGTTTTAGTATACTTTAGGGGAAGTCATCGTACTGGTAAGCTAATAAGAGGAATTTACTTCAAGCCACCAAATTTCTTATAAAATTCACCACCCAAATATTGTACCAAAACCGATTTTAACTTATCTTACATCCTTGAACTGAAACCGGGAAGAAAATATCATTTTGCTGAATTCCTTTATATCACACTTTGACAAAAAAAGGGTGTAGATGCTACTTGTTCCCATATCATAAAATATGACATGTCGTACTAGGGTTATTATTCATATTTCTGAACTAAATCTATAATAATCATTGCAAGCATAAAATAATTCATGATCGCTCACACTACATCATGTTTATCTTAAAGTAATGAACCCAGCCACTTCAACAAATGTCAAATAAAAAAGTTCACAGCACATACTTCTTCTCCTATATAATATTCGTTTACCCAATGGGTATTATTATGAATAATGTACATATAGCTATATCAGCTAAAGCATAAATATACTCTAATAGAACCGCGTAACCTATAGTGAAGTATGGATAAACAATAATAGAACAATTAATGCCAAAAGCATAGAAAAACTTACAATAGTTGGAAGAAAATAAGTTGCTCACACGAAACGATAACTAAAATTATATAAAAATATACAGTAATACCTTTCAGGGGAGTTCAAATCAAAGATGCCTCTCTAGGTTTTGGTATTGGGATGACCGCTTGAGAAAGATTACAACATTGATCCATTATTGATGATTAGGGATAGGTTAGGAAATCGGGATTTTGAAGGTGATGAACAATAGTTACTCTATTCTAGAGGTGATAAAAAAAGAATGAATATTTTTGGAGGAGGAAGGGATAAATCAATACACGCTTTTTCTAATTCCCGCACAAATTTGGTTTCCCTCTAGACTTTTCATTCCATTGAATAACGTTGTATCATTATCAAATAGTGTTTTAAACCCTAGCTTGCATAGCGTAGCAAAGGTGATGTGCGGAAGATGCTGTAAAAGCAGCATTTTGTTGTAGAGACCCCCATTTAGAAGAAACTCTTACTATCAGTTCAGTAAGCGTGTCCTGACCCCTACCAAGAGCGGGGTCCCCGTTTAATACTAGAATGGGTTACTGGCTGATATGGGCCCTACACAGCAGATGACACAAGCCAAGCCCCTAAAACTTGTGTCCCCAATTAACTAGGATTTTAACAGGTTAAGTCTTACAGCATAACCCCTACAGATTTATAGGTTAACAGGTTCATATAACCCCAATAGATTAAACTGTTTACTTAACCACACCAAATTAAACAACTTTACTTAACCCTAACAGATTTACTTAACCCCAATAGATTAGATAGGTTAACATGTTCATATAACCATAATAGATTAAATAGGTTAACAGGTCATATAACCCACAACAGATTAAATAGGTCCCACTGGTTGTATATACAATTTCATTAACATGTTCCACTAAATATTTGAATTAAGCCTATACATTTACATGTTCATATACCCCAAATTTTTAGTCATATTCCACAGTACAAGATATGCTCTAAATTTTCATTCCAGAACATTCCCTAATTGTTCCAATTCCGTTCATATGTAGATCTCTTACAACATTGCCCTAGGCTCGAAGGTAGCATAGGCTTATAAAATAAAAAGGGAATAAGAGAGGGAGAAGGACATAAATAGGCATATAATAACAACTGAACAACATAAGAGGTGTACATGTAATTATAGAAGAACTGTTTAGATATAAATCAGTTTCTTAATAGGCATAGGCTTAGATCTAGGTTTATTAACATGTCAAGGTTACTGTTAGATATTAGTATCCAAAAGTAACATGATCTCACAGAGATTGTATTTAAAGAATAGAGGAAAAATGTTGTTGTTGCAGAAGGGATCCCTGTATACGTTAGATAAGAATTGTCTTGATGCAATCCAAGTTTTGACAGCATCTCCCCATCTTCATTTTATATTTTTAGAACAAGAGTTTGAGGAGGAAATATGAAGAAGTGTAATTGATTTGATATGAGCGCATGCCTTTATATAGAGTTTACACGACAATCCTCAACCATTTGATTTATCTTTAGAAAAAGAGTTTCCCGCTCGCTCCATTTGATTTATTTTGAAATTCTATTTTGGTTTATTTATACATAAATCTCTTATATGTCCACAAACATCTAACCTTTATATATTCCTCATAGTTGTCCGTTTTACGCAAACTCATAGTCTATCGGAACCAGAATTCCGAGATGAATACAATGGTACAATCCGTTTTACTTAATTCCTGATAATTAGTAAAGTATCCCTTTAGTTTATTAGTTCTATAAAATTACGGGGTGTTATTTACAAGTTCAACAACCAATAAGCTCGAAAACTTCATTAGATCATACTTATAAAAGGTCTTTCAAAATGCTATTAACTAAGACATATCAACAATTTCCTAGAAATATTGAAAACTAAATGTTGACTTCAAAAAAAGTTCGCTTAAGAATCGACTCCTAGAATATATCAAATCCAACAGTTCACAACTCATAATGCAGAAAAGTAAATAAACACACAAGAGTTTATAAAGAGGTTCAACAATTAGACCTACTTCTACTTTATAATCTATAGTTTATACTGTCATATTACAATACAGTTAATTGAAATAAAAGAAAAGTAAAGGTAAGAAGCGCATTTCTCTCCCGAATGATGATCTTTCTTGGTTCAATAGAGTTTTTTTTTGTTGGAGAATGGAGTTTTGATGACAACAACCTTATTTCAATTATCATTGATTTTAAAATATATACTTACATTTTTGTTTAGAATATATATATATATATACATATGCAGGATTTATATACAGGAATTAATACCGAAGACTGTACAGTTTAAGAGCTTTTAGAGATTCAGAATTCAGAGTAGATTCAAGACTCATGAGTAATCAAGATTTCAAGAATAATATATTTATAGAGTCTAGATTTTGCAAGACTATAAATAGCACTCTAGGTTCAAATCCAAATCCAAATTCTAATTCTAATTCTAATTTTTCAGTTCTTTCCTCATTCTTCTCTATTTTTGTTTTCCTTTTTATTCTCAATCTTATCTATTTTTGTTTTCCTATTTAACTCTATTTTTATTCTTTTTTGTTTTTCAAACTTAAGTTTTTTATATACACTTTATTTATATTTTATATAGTTTAAAACCTTATAATTTTATAAATATATTTATAAAGTTTAAAAATATATTTTCATATGTTTTTCTATCATATAATATTGATTTACAACGTTAGAATTTTATCCAAGAATTTCCAGAATTAATTTTATATCAAAATATTTCAAAAATGCTTTGAAAATAAAATTTACACATGGCTATGTCGACATAGCAAAATATATATGTCGACATATAGTAACTATTTTTCTAAATTTGAAGGGAAGTGTCTTTTCACTATTTGAAACGCTTCAGAACCATTGCAACGCTTCATACTCTATAAAAAGAGATTAAAACTGAATTTTCTAACATCTCTTCTTCTCCACCTTCATCATCTTTCATCCTACCATTCCTTTTAATCATTTTTATGGTTTTTACACTTATACTCTTCTGAATTCACTTCTGGTTTGATAAACTTCTTCTCCCTACATTCTCTACTCTCTGCTCTCTGAATCAAGTGCTATTAAAGAGTTATATGTTTATTTTTTAATTGGTTGTGTTGAATAAACCTTGTTGTGAGTCAAAAAGGAGTCGATGTGTCTTTGTGGGCCGTGAAATCAAGGAAATAGGAGTCAGTGTGTTCTTATGAGTCGTGAAATCAAGAAAGTAGGAATCGGTGTCTCTTTATTGAGCCGTGAAATCAAGGAGGGTGTAATTGACTATTGAAAGAGTAATAAAATTCTGCACAACCCAGCATTGTGTGGGGCTAGACGTAGGACTGATCCAAACCAGTATAAAATCCGGTGTGTTTTTTCCTTTTCTGCACTTTTGTTTATGTTTATTTTGCATTTATGTTTGAATCTGTGTCTGTGATTGTGTTTGTGGTGTTTGATTCATCCCATAGTTCTCTCTATTTTTTATTTTTGTTTAAATTCTTACGAACATTGTTCACCCCCCCCCTCTAGTGTTTTCTTTGCCTGAACGATCCATTCCACAGTCCCTAACAATTGGTATCGGAGCAAGGTCTTTCAAAAAGTTCATAATCTGATTTTTGAAAATATGGTAAAATGGCAACCAACACTAGTCGCAATAATATTTCTTTTATAGAGGGTCAATCTACTGTTAGACCACCACTATTTAATGGTAGTAACTATTCATGTTTGGCATGTAGAATGAAAATTTATTTACAGTCTGTAAGATTAGACACATGGAATAGTACACAAAATAATTATGTTGAACCCACAACTGCATTTGCACAATGGACAAATGAACAAAAGGCTTTTGCACAAAGCAATTCAAAAGCCATGAATATGTTATTTTGTTCGTTAGATAGAAATGAGTTTTAATAGAGTATCCATATGTACGACTGCTTATGAAATCTGGAGAACTTTACAAGTCACTCATGAAGGAACTAGTAAAGTTAAGTAGACTAAGATAAGAATGATAGTCAATCAATTTCAATTATTTAAAATGAATGAGAATGAGTCTATTTCTGATATGTATTGCAAATTTCAAGAGATAATGCATTCACTAATAGCACTTGGAAAAGCTAGCAGATCAAGTCAGAAAAATATTAAATTCATTTACTCAAGAATGGGATCAGAAGACTTTGGCTATAGAAGAAGCCAATGATGTTAGTGAAATGAAGACTAAAGAGTTAATTGGGAATTTAATGTCATATGGAGTTCGATTATAGAAAAGAAAAGAAAATATATCGATTGAAAAGAAATCTATTGTACTGAAAGCAACAACAAATGATTTTGACTCTAGTATTGAAGATGATGAAGAAACAACACTCATGACAAATCATTTTAGAAGATTTCTAAAGTGTAGAAGGAAGGGTTATAATCAAGCAAAATTAAATGGTGGACGATGTTTTAACTGCAATAAATCAGGTCATATAAAGATAATGTGTCTATATCCAGACAAATCTTCTCAACAACCGTACAAATCAAATCCATCAAAGAAAAGAAAGAAAGCATATGCAGCAACAATAGATGATTCAGATTCGTCATCAAGTGAAGAAGAACAAGAAACCGGAAATACAAATATATGCTTTACAACAATTCAAAGTTCATAAAATCATGAAGAAAAGGATCAAAAAACTGGGTATGCATTAATTACATTTTAATTTTATTTGGCTGAATGGTTGCTTTGTTTGTTTGCTTTGGTTTGAATTTAAAATTTAATAAACTATTTGAAATTTGAAATTCAAATTTGAAATTTAAATTCAAAATTTGAATTTTGAAATTCAATATAATAATATAATATCAAAAATAACCAATAAATTAATAAAATAAAATTGTTTGTAATTTCATTAGGATTAGAATTATTTCAGGAAATCGTTAAACTTGAAATATAAATCGATAATTTAATTCAAAACTTGAAAATCCAATTTTCTTTTGAAATAAGCCTTATATGTCGACATACAGAAATATACATGTCGACATATCAAACAGATTTGAAATTTAAATTTTGAATTTCAAAAGTTTTAACTTTCAAACACCCCTTCCAATCTTTTCACCAACTCCCAAGGTTTGAAAATGTGTCCTTTCAATCTGAAAAGTTGTGCATATTCAATTCATATTCATTCAATTCATATTCATTCAATTCATATCTATTCATTTTCTATATGTATCCATCCTTTCTACCTCTCATTCACAACTCAAAACAACTTTTTTCATATCTATCCTCCTCAAAACTATCATATCAATGGCTTCCTCAAGTTCATCTCAGAAATTGAAGATAACCAAAACCATAAAAAGTTATCTTTATAATGACAAGGAGGCCATTAAAACTTATGGTGACTATTTAGCAAATGCTAAAGTTAACACGGGTGCTTTTGCCATCTTTAGCAACTTTCCATCTTATAATCTCGCCTCTCTCTTCCAACACAATGAAATCTTGAGTCTAATTGACTCTTGTGACAACGACGAAGTATGTTATCTCAAACTCGTGAAGATGTTCTACTCAAATCTCAACCGCGGATTTTATCAAGGCAACGAAAATCAAATTTGGAGTAGTGTCATGGGAACTCAAATTGTTCTCGATGCTGATCTTTTAGGAGAAATTTTTAATTGTAGAAGTGAGGGCACATATTTCTCAACTTTCGCCATCGATGAAACCGATTTGGAAACCTATCACGATATCTTCGAAGATGGTGCTCCAATGGAATTCAAAAATCATTTCTTTCGTCCAAAAATAAGAATTGTCGACCTCCTCCTTCCACACACCATCACTCCACGTTTCGGAAATTATAACAATCCAACTCTTAACGTCCAAAAGGCTCTCTTTGCCATTATGGGTAATTATCTTATCAATTGGGTCGCTATGATTCTAAATGAATTTTAAGTCCATAGATGTATCTTCAAGAGAAAACACTCTCTACTATGGTGTTTATCTCACTCGCATTTTCAAATACTTTGGAGTTGATCTTCATAGAGAAGAATTTGTCCCTAGGAAAGTGTCCGACGCAACAAACATTCATCTCATGCAAATTCCTATCACTTTCAAACCTTATAAGACATATGAAGCCAAACAAGCTCAATTGCAACAAGTGCAAGATCCAATGGAAGTCGAAGAAGAAGAGACTTCTATAGAAAGCATTGAGTATCCAACCTCAAGTCATAATCTCAAAGACACAATCATTCAAAATCAAGCGAAAATCGTTAAAAATCAAAAGAAGCTTAGCAAAAGGTTTAACAAGAAGCTTTCCAAGTTATCCAAATTCATGGTCAAGATAGGAAGAAAGCTTGGAAGTTCATCTTCGTCATCATAATCCGAAAACTAGGCCATCAAGTTTAGTCTATCTTTATATATTTCCTTGTATTTGCTTTCGAATCTTATATTTAAGTGTGTCTTGTTTAGTTGGATGTATTTGATTTTTAGTATGTAATGAATGGAGTTTTATTTATGTTTTTATCATCTTTATGTTTCTGAAAAATCATAAAATATATTATAATATTACAAGAGTTCAGAAGATTTCAAAAACTCAAAATTTTCAAAATACACACAATAGTAGTCGATATAACCAACCCTGTATGTCGATGTATAATAGAAAAAATTTCAAACTTAAAAAATTTAAAATTAAATAACTACTCTGTCCATTCAAAATCCATTGAATTCCAGACCCTATTTAAGTATATTTCTTCCAGAAAACTTCATTATTCCATTACTCCTTCTTCCTTAATCATTTTTCATTAAATCCGTGGTAAATTCTATCCAAAACATAAGAGAAAACCTTGATGATTCTTTAAATTCTTTCAAGAAAACTCTCTCCATAGTATTTTATGTCATAATCAGGGAATTATACAATTTTAGGGGAGTATTTTTAGGAATGTTACTTAGATTCTACAGTTGTTTAACTGAGGGGGAGTATCTTTAATCTTTTATTTTGATAATGCCAAAGGGAGAGAAATTATAAAATATAGGCATAGTTTTATATAATTTTTATAGACAGGGGGAGTATAAGAAGATCATCATCAAACAGGTATATACAGGTATGATATTTTATAAACTAAGGTTGTCATCGTCAAAAAGGGGGAGATTGTTGGAGAATGGAGTTTTGATGACAACAACCCTATTTCAATTATCATTGATTATAAATTATATATATACACACACATGCAGGATTTGTATACACGAATTAATACTGAAGACTGTATAGTTTAAGAGCTTTTAGAGATTCAAAATTTAGAGTAGATTCAAGACTCATGAGTAATCAAGATTTCAAGAGTTCAAGAATTATATATTTATAGAGTCTAGACTTTGTAAGACTCCAAATAGCACGCTAGGTTCAAATCCAAATTCAAATTAGAATTCAAATTCTGATTTTTCAATTCTTTCCTCAATCTTCTTTATTTTTGTTTTTCATTTTATCCTCAGTCTAATATATTTTTGTTTTTCTATTTAACTCTATTTTAATCTTTTTTTTAAAACTTAAGTTTTTTATATATACTTTATTTATATTTATATAGTTTAAAACCTTATAATTTTATAAATATATTTATAATGTTTAAAAATATATTTTCATATGTTTTTCTATCATATAATATTGATTTATAACGTTAGAATTTTATCCAAGAATTTCCAAAATTAATTTTGTATCAGAATACTTGAAAAATGCTTTGAAAATAAAAGTTACACATGCTATGTCAACATAGCAAAATATGTATGTCGACATATAACAGCTATTTTTTTAAATTTGAAGGGAAGTGTCTTTTCACTATTTGAAACGCTTCAGAACCATTGCAACCCTTCATACCCTATAAAAAGAGGTTAAAACCGAATTTTCTAACATCACCTCTCCTCCATCTTCATCCTCTTTCATCCTACAATTACTCTTAATCATTTTTATGGTTTTTACACTTATACACTTCCGAATTCACTTCTGATTTGATAAAACTTCTTCTCTCTACATTCTCTACTCTCTACTCTCTGAATCAAGTGCTATTGAAGAGTCATAGGGCTGTTTTTTAGTTGGTTGGGTTGAATAAACCTTGTTGTGAGTCAAAAAGGAGTCGATGTGTCTTTATGGGCCGTGAAATTAAGGAAATAGGAGTCGGTGTGATATTGTGAGCTGTGAAATCAAGAAAGTAGGAATTAATGTCTCTTTGTTGAGCCGTGAAGTCAAGGAAGGTGTAATTGACTATTGAAAGAGTAATAAAACTCAGATTGGTTTTATTTCCAAAATTAATTTAATTGGTTTTAAAACCAATAAATTCCAAATAACACAATTTCCCAAAAATCTTTAAAAAAAATCTAACTCCTTAAATTTGGAAAAATTTCGGCAGAGTCCCCCCTGCGCGGAGGGACATCTGCAATATTGCAGGTTCAAGAAATATATATCCATCGACTCTCATGGTCGGAAAATCCAAAAATCAAATCTCAAAATGCAAATCAAAACCCAAAATTTGTATTTTGCGTAGGCGTACCTTTTTGCGAGCGTTATGTTAGAGTACTATTCAATTTATAGCAATCTATGCAATCAAATTATACCGTAGAAGCTGTCTCATACCTGTACTTAACTCAAATACCAAGTAAGTAACAACTAAATGGATAAACAAATTAAATCCAAACATATGACATCATTACTGGTTTAAATCTTTCAATTTTAATTCATGATCGATTCCATTCAACTTGCTATATAGGAATTCATTTACTTAACTTTTCAATTTATCCAACTTCCAGATTTAAACATTGGTGAAATTTCTACAAACCATCCAACATAAAACAAACCAACCAACAAACAAGGCATATCAACTCAACCAATCATTTTGATTCATCATTAATATTTTTCATTTGGTTTCTCTTTGGTTTCACTTATTGATTCATGTCAAATCAATTTCTTATCCAATTATTAATTCAATTACCAAATTCTAATGTATTTTATTCAATTTTAACACCATATCCCTTTTTAATTTAACTCGACTTAACCCAGGTAAGTCGTATTCCCATATTTGGTTTTCAGTTCCATCCAAAACAATCAAACAACAAGATATCTCAATAATTCGATAAAATAATTCCTTTTTATACAAAATATAATTTGGGCAAAATCATCTCATTTACCCACTTTTCAAAATATTTAAAAACAATTTTATATTCAATTACAAATATGCGCTCTCATATATATATACACAACTCAATCTAGGGTATTACTAACCCAATCTCTATTGAGTTACACCACAGAGCCTAGGTTATCACTAAACCAATAGCTCTGATACCAACTGTAACGACCCGGGAATTCGAGTAGGCTTTTCAACCATCCTCTCCTCCCCCAAGGCAGAGGGCTAACCTCCCCACGTGGCTTACAGAGGTACCTCAGAACTGCTTTTATGGCCAGCCTCGCGACTCGACCAACTCACATTGTCGGGAAATGTAGGGGTAAGAGTCTCCCGTTCGCCACCTAACGCAAAGCGAGAACTCGCTATCATCCGTACCGATTAAGCAACCTGCTCTGATACCAACTGTAACGGCCCGGGAAAAATTCGATGCTCGAATTTTCAACAATGATACACAATCTCGTATCACTTGCCAAAAACCCAAGTATCGAACCACTGGCTATTAATAGAAAGAAGTTAGAGGGTGAGAAAAGAAAGAAAGAAATGTTAGAATGGAAGAAAGAAGAAGAACACACATCAGAATCTCACAGCGGAACGAATCAAATATAATATATCAAATCTCTTTATACAAAAAGAACTGTATATATACATACCAATCATCAGAGTACATCATATATCAGACACAACGGAAATACACTTTATATAACTAGCGGTGAAGCATCCTACTTCCAGCTCCTGAAACTCCAAGCGAAAACTAACCTGTAATATACTCGGTTTGACCCGAGCCATTTGATTTAAAACAAAATTTCATCGGGTCAGTCTGGAATACTATCAGTGATAAATTCATAATACAAACAACTTGTTTAACTTTGGAAATCCTTTTGAAATAAAAGGATAAAGTAAGACCAGTCCACACATAAACATGGACGGTTTTTACCTTACTATAACCCAACCCTTTTTTAAAATCAATATCTTATCTGATATTATCATAGTGTCTATCAAACCACAAATAAATAACAAATTAGCAGAACGCTTGCATCTCACACTCTACATATATAGTATAAAATCAAAAACCTCGAGAGCTTATTGGAAATTGGATTCCGACTATGACAAGGTATGGGACCACCTGCCGATAGTGTATCTCTAGAGGCGAATACACTGGGTTCAACATGAATGTCTTGCAACCTAAACCTCACATGACCGACCACTCATTTCTCTTGAGTGTATCGAATGTATATCTCCGACAGTTGGGCTCAAACCACCGTTTCCCGAAAAGGGACAACATCGATATATTAAAGAAGCAAAAAGAATTTATCTAGATAGGTGATTATAACCCAAAACATTTTTGAAATCAATATCTTATCTGATATTATCATAGTGTCTATCAAACCACAAATAAATAACAAATTAGCAGAACGCTTGCATCTCACGCTCTACATATATAGTATAAAATCAAAAACCGTGGGCGTTTATTGGAAACAAATTCCGACTATGTCAAGGTATGGGACCACCTGCCGATAGTGTATCTCTAGAGGAGAATACACTGGGTTCAACAAGAACGTCTTGCAACCCGGCCCTCATATGACCGACCACTCATTTCGCTTGAGTGTATCGAATGTATATCACCAACGGTTGGGCTCAAACCACCGTTTCCCGAAAAGGGACAGCATCGATAGTTTAAAGAAGCAAAAGGAATTTCTCTAGATAGGCGATTATACACCCTAATGGGAGCGACCCACATAGCCATGCCGCCTGCCCGATTTTTGTCATTTCCCGGTTGATGAGGTTTGAGGCTACGCTTTACCATCACATCAGATTCACTTTGAATGCCACATTATCAAATCCATCAGGAATCATGAATTGACGTCTACAACAATACATTACGTGTTGGCTAAAGAAGTTTCCTTCTCCGCTTCCATTCTTGGTACGGTTGAAGAAATCAATATATGTGACCGTCTGGAAATACTCTGTTAGACACTCGCCCATACAAGTCATCCAGGAACAGGATGAACCGAAGGTACTCTCCTACCACATCCTATATAGGAATCACCCCAAGGATCAGTAGCGAGAAGTCCTTACAACCCGTATATTTCAACCATGATAGAACCCCAGTATATCTCTGCGTCGATTCAGAGATTGTTAGGGGTTCTTCCATTTATGAAGATATACGGTCTTCAATGGTCCAAGTTCATCGCCTGCTAATTAGTCGCGAACGTACAGTTGATTCGAAGTGGTTTTGGGTCTAGTTCCCATCCCGGTCTCTTCGAAAACAACTCGTCAAAAGGTAAATAGAATATTCTATTTGATTGTCGGTTGTTTAACTATCAAATCATATAGTGATGTTAAATCCATTTGCAGCTCAAGTTGTTTCTATAAAAATACTTCATTAACTATTTCATCGATTTCTTACTCTTATCTCAACAAAACTTTTCTAATTTATTATTTTGAAAATATTAATCAATCCTCGCTTTCGGATAACTTGTTTACTTCTATTTCCTTTGTTCGGAAATGTTCCTTTATTTCACAAAACTTCTTTATTCTCTTTTAACCTTGAATCATCGTTTTAAAATTGTCGAACCATTTTCCATTTTTCTTATTATTGCAAATACCTCTATTGTTTTAAAACCACTTTCCATTTCTACTACCATTTGGACTATCGTTATACTTTCAATTACATTATATAAGAAAAATCATATTTCATTATCTGACCCAATTAATCCACCTCTTATTCTTAAACCCAAACGGTTTAATCTTATTTCTAAATCTTCACAAATAAATATTTGTAATATTCTCTCAATAATTTATTCCCAACATCCTCAACCATTGCAAACTAATATAATCTTTTGATAATAGTGAAATCGCCCAAGTTGGGGTATTTTAATTACCTCACAGACCTTGATCGACTCCGTTCTTATCTCCAGACAATAAAGGTTTACAACTTAAAACCTCATATTCTACTTCCACTTCTACTCATCATGGTTTGCCAAACCATTTCCTTTGATTCGAAAATTCACTTCACGTGTAAATTCCCTTTCCTTGATTGGGTAAACCACTCGACAAAATCTTATTTGCCATTTGATTCATGTATGGTATTACAACCCATTTCTTCTATTGGTAATAACCTTGTAACTTCTTTTTACTTAATCTTATTAAGTAAATCGACCATTTCCCTTTCAAGCCTTATTCTAACCAACTTACCTTGATTTATTAAATGAATTCTTATTTGAACTCTCGAATTAACTTTCGAGTCATTTTTACAAAACTATGTTTGTAAATCCAGGTTAAAATCCTCTTATCAAACTCCAATCAAATTTTAGTTACCTTTATATCCATTTGATCACTTTTTACTTTAATTCATCATTGAAAATAATCCCTTCAATTATCATTATTTAAAATGATAATTTTCTTAACCATTAACCACTTAAATCGTAATTAATTTCATTATACTTAGGAATAACATAATTAATCTTTAATTAACTAGAAATAAATAATTTATCATTTTAAAGGATCATTAAATCATAATTAACTTCATTAATCGATAATTAACTTGATAATCATAGTTAATCAAAGATTAACTAATTTAAACAACCTTCATTAAGTTAACGAACATTTGAAAATAATCGATTTGATTAATCAAATCAACCCAATTTCCAACCTTAAATTAAACAGTCTTCTTTTGTCGACTATCAACACCAGTTAATATTCATTCACTGTTTCCCCTTTTTAAATTAATTAATAACTTAATTAATTTAAAAAAAATATCATTTAATTTTTATATAAAACCTTTATTCAAATTTTCTCATCAATATATTAGTTTCTGCCCTTTTGACAAAGTATTTCATTATATAAACTTTTTAAATAAATTCTTCTACAACCATAGCTAAAATCATAAATATATTTATAACTTCTGTTTTACTTACTTGTATAAATCAGTTTAAATTTCATTTCAGTTATAAATTTATAACTAAAATCTTCGTTAGTTTGCCTAGCGGCAAAACGACGCCATAACCGACGGGTTTTACGCCATCACTGCCAATCACTTAATCAATACTGTCGATTGATTAAAAATCACAACACAATCAACAACAATTCAACCATTAACATCCAATAGGTTTTGATGTCAAATTTTGAGTTTAATCAGTTCATGTGTAAACAATATAAAAATAAACAACATATAAAATATCTTGAGGAACTGGTCGGATTCCTCCAACCTGTCCTTCACCGCATCACAGACTGTTATAACATTTCACGATAGTATATAATTTAAATAAATAAATTAATGATGATAATATAGTCAACAACAACCATTAAATCTATCATAAGCAACCAAAGCAGCCAATCAACCAATTTGTATTTTTATATGGATTTATCACATCATGGCAGTCCAGAAAAGTGTGAGAATTAACTCACTAGTGATTTCAGTCAATGGTTATTGCGTTTTTTTCATATATAATTTTGAACGGATGTTTAATTATACAAAATTCCAACTGTCTCTGTTTGTAACCCAACCAGTTCGTATGCGTAGTGTTCGTCGCCATGATCCCAACGGATCCTGTTTCATCGATTTCCATTAACGTATGCAAAAGATATCGCGATTTAAAGTTTTATAAATTTAATGATAATAAATTAATTAAATAAATTAATAATTACCTTATTTTTACCTTAACCATACTCCACGTGGCATGGTAACCGTTCTCCGTGTCACGCGTTTCTTCCATCGTTAATTGCTGAAACCCGATACCCCAAAATCTCGATAGCACCACTTCGTTCATCCCTTGCCGGCGCCGCCACCGTAGGGTTTCAGACCGCCGCGCCCTCGCCAAAATCTCCTCCTTCTCAAGATGCTTCTTCACTAGTGACACTGACCTCCGGCAACCCTCCAGGCCGCCAGAATCCACCCCTGACTGGAGTGGGTTCAAACCCATTATTCCACAGCCGCAGGCCGTGCTGAGCCACCGCGACCCCACCGGTCGATGCACCGTGCTTCCCTATACCATTCACCTCCACGCACCCGACCCAATTCAGCCTATAGTGCCGTGAAATCGTCTCGATCCGACCATGACAACCAAAATGAAACCGAAAAAGTTCACCTCTGTTCAACTTGCTCTTTCTCTCACCTCCGACCACCGGAGAACCTCTGGTTGGTGCCAAATCGAAGCTAAATCTCTCCTCTTCCTTTCCCCCAAGGTCTCGTCCATTGAAATCGACCACAGCTCCTAAATTTTGCCCAAAAATGAAAGTGGTTTTCCTCGGTTTTCGTGCAATTCCAGCCACCATAGTTGACAATACGTTCCCAACTTTTGCCTGTAGGTAGCCCTCCTCCTGATCTACCATTTCCTTCAGAACCCCATAGCAAAAACATCACGGATTGGAAGAAATAATTGATTTTAAGAAGAGGGGGTTTTTCGCAAAATGTGAAAGGATATTTTTGGTTTGGACTGGAAAATTTGATGGGGAAGGGTATTTATAAGCGTATTTTATTATATTTTAACGTGATGTGATGTCTGACAACGACCGACGATTTTTATTTCATGCCTATCGCTATTTTCAAAGTTGTTTATTCTCTCTTGTGCTCACATACAAGCTCTGCTCGTGACACAACTGGACGGCATAGTATAATTTGACGATACGGTCCTAACGAATCTTGTTTCGTACAATTCCGAGTCCATTTGCTCAAACTGCGCTTTTTAACGTCCAAATAGTCGTTTTTATTTTGCATTTTATTTTGCCACACTCACAAATTAACCCCGATTGACGCGCCACTAGAAATCTAGCAATAATTTGTTGTTGCGGTCTCAATAAAATTTGTTTCGTCGAAAATTGAGGTCGTTTGAATAAACTCCTTTTTATAACTGCCTAATTCAAAGAAAATAAATCAATTTTAAAATACCTCAACGTAATATTAATAAAATATTGAAATTGGCCATATATGACCAGAATTGTATACACTACCAAGATAAAATATCTCGGGTTGGATTTCAAGCCAAATCGATATTCAAAATATTTAAAAACCCCTTTATTTAATATAAACAACGATAAAATTATGAAGGAAATTCCACAACGACTATTTTAAAATATGATTTGGCCATAAAATAAAATCTACAACACAAAAACTCGATTTTTCTCTTCCACTAGAAATATATTGTCTAACTGGTCCGGACGTTTCTTGTTTCGAGAAAATCCGACTTATTTTGGGCCCTGTACAACCCGTTAAAGTTCAAAACGCCATATTACGAACTACCGCGCCGCCGCAGCTCGTTATATAATTAAATTGTAAACTATACACTCAACGGTCGTTAAATAAACAATATCGTTAATATATTTTCAATACAGACCATATTAACCTTTTATATTTTGCCAATTCACATTATACGGCGAATTAAACATTTCCAAATATTTTTGAAATTAAAATATTATTTTATTCTATTTATATTATTAATTAAATATTCAAAACAATTAAATTCGATTATTTAAATTCAAACTGGAATTTTAATTAAATAAAATATTTTAAATAATTGGCCAGAAAAATACTGGTCGTTACATTCCATCCCCCTTAAAATAATTTCATCCCCGAAATTGCCAAAGCAGAAAGAATGGTACAACCCTATTATTTTTGCAAAAATATTTAATTAAAATCACGGTTTTATTTCCAAAATTAATTTAATTGGTTTTAAAACTAATAAATTCCAAATAACACAATTTCCCAAAATTCTTAAAAAAAATATCTAACTCCTTAAATTTTGGAAAAATTTCGGCAGAGTCTCCCCTGCTCGGAGGGACATCTGCAATATTGCAGGTTCAAGAAATATATATCCATCGACTCTCATGGTTGGAAAATCCAAAAATCAAATCTCAAAACTCAAATCAAAACCCAAAATTTGTATTTTGTGTAGGCGTACCTTTTTGCGTACTTTTCAATTTATAGTAATCTATGCAATCAAATTCTACCGTCGAAGCCGTCTCATACCTGTACTTAACTCAAATACCAAGTAAGTAACAACTAAATGGATAAACAAATTCAATCCAAAAATATGACATCATTACTGGTTTAAATCTTTCAATTTTTATTCATGATCGATTCCATTCAACTTGCTATATAGGAATTCATTTACTTAACTTTTCAATTTATCCAACTTTTAGATTTTACCAATGGTGAATTTTCTACAAACCCTCCAACATAAAACAAACCAACCAACAAACAAGGCATATCAACTCAACCAATCATTTTGATTCATCACTTATATTTTTCATTTGGTTTCGCTTTGGTTTCACTTATCGATTCATGTCAAATCGATCTCTTATCCAATTATTAATTCAATTACCCTATTCTAATGTAATTTATTCAATTTTAACACCATATCCCTTTTTAGTTTAACTCGACTTAACCCAGGTAAGTCGTATTCCCATATTTGGTTTCTAATTCCATCCAAAACAATAAAACTGCAAGATATCTCAATAATTCGATAAAATAATTCCTTTTTATACAAAATATAATTTGGGCAAAATCATCTCATTTACCATCTTTTCAAAATATTTAAAAATAATTTTATATTCAATTACAAATACGCGCTCTCATATATATATATACACACAACTCAATCTAGGGTATTACTAACACAATCTATATTGAGTTACACCACAGAGCCTAGGTTATCACTAAGCCAATAGCTCTAATACCAACTGTAACGACCCGGGAATTCGAGTAGGCTTTTCAACCATCCTCTCCTCCCCCAAGGCAGAGGGCTAACCTCCCCCCGTGGCTTACAGAGGTACCACCGAACTGTTTTTACGGCCAGCCTCGCAACTTGACCAACCCACATTGTCAGGAGATGTAGGGGTAAGAGTCTCCCGTTCACCACCTAACGCAAAGCGAGAACCCCCTGTCATCTGTACCAATTAAGCAACCAGCTCTGATACCAACTGTAACGACCCGGGAAAAATTCGATGCTCGAATTTTCAACAATGATAAACAATCTCGTATCACTTGCCAAAAACCCAAGTATCGAACCCCTGACTGTTAATAGAAAGAAGTTAGAGGGTGAGAAAAGAAAGAAAGAAATGTTAGAATAGAAGAAAGAAGAAGAACACACATCGGAATCTCACAGCGGAATGAACCAAATATAATATATCAAATCTCTTTATACAAAAAGAACTGTATATATACATACCAATCATCAGAGTACATCATATATCAGACACAGCGGAAATACACTTTATATAACTAGAGGTGAAGCCTCCTGCTTCCAGCTCCTGAAACTCCAAGCGAAAACTAACCTGTAATATACTCGGTCTGACCCGAGCACATTTGATTTAAAACAAAATTTCACCGGGTCAGTCTGGAATACTATCAGTGATAAATTCATAATATAAACAACTTGTTTAACTTTGGAAATTCTTTTGAAATAAAAGGATAATAGTAAGACCAGTCCACACATAAACATGGACGGTTTTTACCTTACTATAACCCAAACCATTTTTGAAATCAACATCTGATCTGATATTATCATAGTGTCTATCAAACCACAAATAAATAACAAATTAGCAGAACGTTTGCATCTCACGCTCTACATATATAGTATAAAATCAAAAACCGCGGGCGCTTATTGGAAATTGGATTTCGACTATGACAAGGTATGGGACCACCTGCCGTTAGTGTATCTCTATAGGCGAATACACTGGGTTCAACAAGAACGTCTTGCAACCCGGCCCTCACATGACCGACCACTCATTTCGCTTGAGTGTATCGAATGTTTATCACCAACGATTGGGCTCAAACCACCATTTCCTGAAAAGGGACAGCATTGATAGATTAAAGAAGCCAAAGGAATTTCTCTAGATAGGTGATTATACACCCTAATGGGAGCGACCCACATAGCCATGCTGCCTGCCCGATTTTTGTCATTTCCCGGTTGATGAGGTTTGAGGCTACGCTTTACCATCACATCAGATTCACTTTGAATGCCACATTGTCAGATCCATCAAGAATCACGAATTGACGCCTACAACAATACATTACGTGTTGGCTAAAGAAGTTTCCTTCTCCGCTTCCACTCTTGGTACGGTTGAAGAAATCAATGTATGTGACCGTCTGGAAATACTCTGTTAGACACTCGTCCATACAAGTCATCCAGGAACAGGATAAACCGAAGGTACTCTCCTACCACATCCTATATAGGAATCACCCCAAGGATCAGTAGCGAGAAGTCCTTGCAACCCGTATATTTCAACCATGGCAGAACCCTAGTATATCTCTGCGTCGACTCAGAGATTGTTAGTGGTTCTTCCATTTATGAAGATATACAGTCTTCAATGCTCCATCTTCATCGCCTGTCAATTAGTCGCGAATGTACAGTTGATTTGAACTGGTTTTGGGTCTAGTTCCCATCCTGGTCTCTTCGAAAACAATTCGTCAAAAGGTAAATAGAATATTCCATTTGATAGTTGGTTGTTTAACGATCAAATCATAAAGTGATGTTAAATCCATTGGCAGTTCAAGTTGTTTCTATAAAAATACTTCATTAACTATTTCATCGATTTCATAATCTTATCTTGACAAAACTTTTCTGATTTATTATTTTGAAAATATTAATCAATCCTCGCTTTCGGATAACTTGTTATCTTCTATTTCCTTTGTTCAGAAATGTTCCTTTATTTCACAAATCTTCTTTATTCTCTTTTAACCTTGAAAACATCATTTTAAAATTATCGAACCATTTTCCGTATTTCTTAGTATTGCAAATATCTCTATAGTTTTAAAACCACTTTCCATTTCTAATACCATTTGGACTATCGTTATACTTTTAATTACATTATATAAGAAAAATCATATTTCATTATCTGACCCAATTAATCCACCTCTTATTCTTAAAACCAAACTGTTTAATCTTATTTCTAAATCTTTACAAATAAATATTTGTATTATTTTGTCAATAATTTGTTCCCAGCATCCTCAACCATTGCAAACCAATATCATCTTTTGATAATAGTGAAATCGCCCAAGTTGGGGTATTTTAATTACCTCTCAGACCTTGATCGACTCCGTTCTTATCTCCAAACAATAAAGGTTTACAACTTAAAACCTCGTATTCTATTTCCATTTCTACTCATCATGGTTTGCCAAACCATTTCCTTTGATTCGAAAATTCACTTTGTGTGTAAATTCCCTTTCCTTGATTGGGTAAACTACTCGACAAAATCTTATTTTCCATTTGTTTCCTGTATGGTATTACAACCCATTTCTTCTATTGGTAATTCCCTTATAACTTCTTTTTACTTAATCTTATTAAGTCAAATGACTATTTCCCTTTCAAGCCTTATTCTAACCAACTTACCTTGATTTATTAAATGAATTCTTGTTTGAACTCTCGAATTAACTTTCGAGTCATTTTTACAAAACTATGTTTGTAAATCCAGATTAAAATCCTCTTATCAAACTCTAATCAAATTTTAGTTACCTTTATATCCATTTGATCACTTTTTACTTTAATTCATTATTGAAAATAATCCATTCAATTATCGTTATTTAAAAAGATAATTTTCTTAACCATTAACCACTTAAATCGTAGTTAATTTCATTATACTTAGGAATAACATAATTAATCTTTAATTAACTAGAAATAAATAATTTATCATTTTAAAGGATCATTAAATCATAATTAACTTCATTAATCGATAATTAACTTGATAATCATAGTTAATCAAAGATTAACTAATTTAAACAACCTTTGTTAAGTTAACGAACGTTTGAAAATAATCGATTTGATTAATCAAATCAACCCAATTTCCAACCTTAAATTAAACACTCTTCTTTTGTCGACTGTCAACATTTGTTGATCCTTAACTGATATTCATTCATAGTTTCCCCTTTTTAAATTAACTAATAACTTAATTAATTTAAAAAAATATCATTTAATTTTTATATAAAACCTTTATTCAATTTTTCTCATCAATATATTAGTTTCTGCCCTTTTGACAAAATATTTAATTATATAAACTTTTTAAATAAATTCTTCTATAAACCATGGTTAAAATCATAAATATATTTATAACTTCTGTTTTACTTAACTTTTATAAATCAGTTTAAATTTCATTTCAGTTATAAATTTATATCTAAAATCTTCGTCAGTTTCACTAGCGGCAAAATGACGCCATAACCGACGGGTTTTACATCATCACTGCCAATCACTTAATCAATACTATCGATTGATTAAAAATCACAACACGATCAATGACAATTCAACCATTAACATCCAATAGGTTTTGATGTAAAATTTGGAGTTTAATCAGTTCATGTGTAAACAATATAAAAATAAACAACATATAAAATATCTTGAGGAATCCGGTCGGATTCCTCCAACCTGTCCTTCCCTGCACCACAGACTGTTATAATATTTCACTATAGCATATAATTTAAATAAATAAATTAATGATGATAATATAGTCAACAGCAACCATTAAATCAATCATAAGCAACCAAAGTAGCCAATCAACCAATTTGTATTTTTATATGGTTTATCACATCATGGCAGTCCGGAAAATTGTGAGAATTAACTCACCAGTGATTTTAGTCGATGGTTGTTGCATTTGTTTCATATATAATTTTGAACGGATGTTTAAAATTATACAAAATTCCAACTGTCTCAGTTTGCAACCCAACCAGTTCGTATGCGTAGTGTTCGTCGCCACGATCCCAACGGATCCTGTTTCATCGATTTTTGTTAACGTATGCAAAAGATATCGCGATTTAAAGTTTTATAAATTTAACGATAATAAATTAGTTAAATAAATTAATAATTAGCTTATATTTACCTTAACCATACTCCACATTAACATGGTAACCGTTCTCCACGTCACGCGTTTCTTCCATCGTTAATTGCTGAAACCCGATACCCTGAAATTTCGATAGCACCACTTCGTTCATCCCTTGCCGGCGCCGCCACCGTAGGGTTTCAGACCACCGCGCCCTCGCCAGAACCTCCCCCTTCTCAAGACGCTCCTTCACCAGTGACACTGACCTCCGGAAACCCTCCAGGCCGCCAGAATCCGCCCCTGACTGGAATGGGTTCAAACCCAAAATTCCGCCGCCGCAGGCCGTGCTGAGCCACCGCGACCCCACCGGTCGATGCACCGTGCTTCCCTCTACCATTCACCTTCAGGTACCTGACCCAATTCAGCCTCCAGCGCCGTGAAATCACCTCGATCTGACCATGACAACCAAAATGAAACCCAAAGAGTTCACCTCCGTTCAACTTGTTCTTTCTCTCACCTCCGACCACTGGAGAACCTCTGGTTGGTTCCAAATCGAAGCTGAATCTCCCCTCTTCCTTTCCCCAAGGTCTCGTCCATTGAAATCGACCATAATTCCTAAATTTTGCCCAAAAATGAAAGTGGTTTTCCCTGGTTTTCATGCAATTTCGGCCACCACAGTTGACAATACATTCCCAACTTTTGGCTGTAGGTAGCCCTCCTCCCGATCTACCATTTCCCTTCAGAACCCCGTAGCAAAAACATCATGGATTGGAAGAAATAATTGATTTTAAGAAGAGTTTTTTTTTTTGCAAAATGTGAAAGGATATTTCTGGTTTGGGCTGGAAAATTTGATGGGGACGGGTATTTATGAGCATATTTTGTTATATTTTAACAAGATGTGATGTCTAACAGCGACCGACGATTTTTATTTCGTGTCTATCGCTATTTTCAATGTTGTTTATTCGCTCCTGGGACGGGTATTTATGAGCATATTTTGTTATATTTTAACAAGATGTGATGTCTAACAGCGACCGACGATTTTTATTTCGTGCCTATCGCTATTTTCAATGTTGTTTATTCGCTCCTACGCTCACATACAAGCTCCGTTCGTGACACAACTGGACGACATAGTATAATTTGACGATACGGTCCTAACGAATCTTATTTCGTCCAATTCCGAGTCCATTTGCTCAAACTGCTCTTTTTAACGTCCAAATAGTCATTTTTATTTTGCATTTTATTTTGCCACACTCACAAAATAACACCGATTGACGCGCCACTTGAAATCTACCAATAATTTGTTGTTGCGGCCTCAATAAAATTTGTTTCGTCAAAAACTGAGGTTGTTTGAATAAAGTCCTTTTTATAACTGCCCAATTCAAAGAAAATAAACCAATTTAAAAATACCTCAATATAATATTAATAAAATATTGAAATCGGCCATATACGACCAGAATTGTATACACTACCAAGATAAAATATCCTGGGTTGGATTTTAAGCCAAATCGATATTCAAAATATTTAAAAACCCCTTTATTTAATATAAACAAAGATAAAATTTTGAAGGAAATTTCACAGCGACTATTTTAAAATTTGATTTGGCCATAAAATAAAATCTACAACAGAAAAACTCGATTTTTCTCTTCCACCAGAAAGATATTGTCTAACTGGTCTGGATGTTTCTTGTTTCGAGAAAATCCGACTTATTTTGGGCCCTATACAACCCGTTAAAGTTCAAAACGCCATATTACGAACTGCCACGCCGCCGCAGCTTGTTATATAATTAAATTATAAACTATACGCTCAACAATCGTTAAATAGACGATATCGTCGATATAGTTTCAATATAGACCATATTAACCTTTTATATTTTGCCAATTCACATTATACGGCGAATTCAACATTTCCAAATATTTTTGAAATTAAAATATTATTTTATTCTATTAATATTATTAATTAAATATTCGAAACAATTAAATTCGATTATTTAAATTCAAACTTGCATTTTAATTATATAAAATATTTCAAATAATTAGCCGGAAAAATATGGGTCATTACATGGTGAACTCTCTCTGCCAATCCGGCTCCACCGATCCGAGCTTACCGATCCGAAGTCCATGCTTGCCATATCCATTCATTCGAGCAATTCCATACTTAGCTCCAAGTATATCCAAGCTCTTCTGAGCTTAAGTTCACAATGTGAACACTTCATTTGTCGAAAATATGTAATGTGACTGCCTTGCAAAAAGGTGGGTCAACACTTTGCCTCCAAAACATATCTTTCTTTGAAGGATGTGTTTTGAATAATCAAAGATGCATAGAAATCCGACGTCCAAAGATCAGAAATCAAGGATCGTGTTGGATCATATTAAATATTGGAGAATCAGAAAGCCACGATCACTTTGGATTGTATTATCAGAAAACCAAAATCCATGGTCATAGTCATTCCAGACTATATTGGAAGAAATCTATAATCATTCTAGATCACATTTATGAGGAATTAGAAATCCAGAATTTTAGGAAATCACGCCGGATCGCAACAAAGTTGGCTAGTCCCTCTGGGTCGAAATAACGTAAATCCAAATCTAAGGCTTATCGGGTGTATCCAATGCGAGTATATCCAACAAAAAATATAAATGTTCAATCCAAATATATATATTACCATCTATCCAAAATTTGAGTTCTATTATATATGGTGAGCAACACTAACTCATACCCATACTCTAAGACAAGGAAGTGACGAGATCACCTGATGGCTGCTCAAGTGTGGTTTGGATTAGTGTAGCTCACCATAGGGTATGGGTGCTACAAAATAGAGGTGCCCCGGAACGCTCCTTATATATATGTATATATGTATATGTATGTGTGTATATATATATATATAGATAAACAACATTGTCCGCAACAGTAGCCCAGCGGTTAAGGACTTACGCTATGGTAACAGTGACGTGGGTTTAAAACTCGAAATGACATGCTAAGAGCTTACCATGTGCATACGCTAAGGTCAGCCACATATGTGGTGCTTGCGGATCAAGCTAGGTGAACTAGGGAGGGTTTTACGACCCCAGTCGGTTTCCCACCTGAACACATTCAAAAAAATGCATAAACAACGCTCCTTACGCAAAATAATCAAATCCTAAGTCTAGAAACAATAGTGACTCTAAGAAGATAATTAATTAATTAAATTGGTCGATGGAGACTTCCAAATCATCTAATACATACATACATACATACATACATATATATATATATGTATATATATGAATATATGTGTGTGTATATATAATTGTACGTATATATACACACATAAATACATACACGCACATGCATATATATATATATATATATATATATATATATATCCTTGATCCAAAGTTCATTTCGGGTCTGAAGCCTTTTCTTCCGAATTTTAGTCGAGAGGGTCTTTAATTATTCATTCAGTAGTAAGGCAGTAGAATTATTAACGTCTTCATGAAAATTCTTCATATGCTTTCCAGAAATTTTCAAGTATATTTTCCAGATCTATGTGTTTATTCTCAAAAATAATTTTTATTTATAATTGCATCCCGACTTTTCGTGTTCTCTTGCTATATGATGCTTTCCTCTTTCATCCAAATAGATAAGTGATAAACTCTGTTATTGAGTTTACTTTTGTATAAATAATCTCCAGTATCTTGATTATCTGGTATGTGATAATAAAAACGGTTTGCTTCCACTGGTAGAGACACTTCATAAACATGCTGGGAGTGTGGTAGCTTCTGCTGCCAATTCCAAGTAATAAAGAAAAGCAAGGCATATTAAATTTACAATTTTTATTGTCGTTAAAATTAACAATAGGTTTTTTACTTCCCTGATAGGTTAAAGACTTGGAATTGGCAGTAAAGCGACCACTACTATGGAGATGGCATGAGGAGAAGTACTGGTTGAAGAAGCCACCATCAAAAGCTAAGGGCGCAATTAGTTTTTTTTTCTTCCTGTTTTAGTACATACAAAAGTACGAGCAACGCACACATATCATGAAAAAGAATCGTTTTACATAACGAAGTTAACACATTAAAAAAGAACATTTTTATTTATTTTCCATATTTTAAGAAATAACAGAATAATGATAGTATTCACCCATCCACCTTCCTCTATTCCATTCATAAACCCCTCCGCCTTTAGACAGTCGCCTCTGTTATCCTCAAAATCTTCACACCTATTAAAATTAACGTTGAAAACTCAAAACACAAAATAAACCAAATACCACCTAAGATATTCCTTAAAAAGTGTGACGGCCCGCCCGCACCAGCCTGCATTTCCTCCGAAGGTGCGCTGTGCACATGCCCAACTAGCACGGGACGGTCGTCAGAAGAGAGGAAGAAGAGAATTGACTAACAAGAAACCTGTAGAATGTCTCACAGCGCATGGAGTAAAATATAATAATAATAACATACTTGACATAAAACAGGTGAGACAGTGTATAAGCTGATAACTAAAACCAACATAAATATCAGAGTAGCGGAAATCCAAATACAGCTTATTACAACTTTTCAAATTTACTGTCTCTAAACAAAAGAAAGCTAAAGTAGAAGATGCACCACCAATGCCCAAGCAGTGATCTTCAATAACACAGGGAGAATACTATATATATATATTACGTGGAAGCCTCCTGCTTGTCCCCGGATCGTCTACCCGTGCATCACCCGCTAACCTGTCTCTAGTCTGCTCATGTGAGCACCCAGAGTGATAAGAGGAGACATAAAACTCTGGGTCAGGCATGAAGCCTGGTATTAGCGATAAGCATCTAAACAGAATAATAATAGGTATACTAAACCATACCTGAACCTGGACCTGCAACCAAAGAGTTAGTACCACATACCGTACAACACTCTAAGGTGCCATAATAATTATTGTAAGAATACGGGGGTGGGGTGTGCATGTCGTAATGATAACAAACAAATCAACCATAGCTACCATCCTCACATCTCTCACTCAGTGCGTAAAGCATACGATGTCCACCACTGTCAATCACTAGACCCATTGAAGTAGTGACGGCGTTCGACTTGTACAACTACTGCTACTACCAAGCTTACCACATGGAGTCATGACCAAATCTTTACAAATGACCCCACTTCATTGGTCTATAGCCCTTTAGTCGTACCTAGGCCATTGCAGCGCTGAATCCATTCACGTACTTCCCATACATAGTGATCCAAAGTCATAAACATCGACTGCCCCTGGGCACACGTCCCGCAGCAAAGCCCAATCATGAAGTGAACTCATCGGTTCCCAACTGGATCCTGAGCTCTAACTTCCCATATTGGACTACCTTTGCATCTCGGGTTATTAGTCAATACTGGGTCGGGTGGGGTTCCTTTCAAGCCATCGGTTCGGGTCGAGTCCACAGCGTTGCATTGATGCATGGTCTTCCTTTGATAGCGGTTCGGTTCGGGTCCACTCCATCGCGTCGGTTCGGGTCGGGCGTCCCACTTCGGGTCGGGTCGGGTCGAGTGTCCTCCTCCGGGTCGGGTCGGGTTGCTATCTTCTCTCCAGTTCATGCTCTTTCTCCGATCAACTCCCTCGTCTCCATTTACTCCGGTCCGATCCTCCTCCTTTAGCCGTTCCGATCCTACTCCTTTAGCCGATCTGATCCCTCCGCCTTACTTCAGTCCTAGCCTTTCGTCCTTAAGTCGATCCGATCCGAGCCCTTCGTCTTTAAGTTAATCCGATCCCAGCTTAACCAGCATGGCCTTCCTTTTTTCCAAGCCTCTTATGTGCCAGATTCCGGTTCGGGTCGGGTTCCTTGCCCAGGTCTCTAATCCGATCTGAGCCCACATCCGATCCGATCCGTAACCCTGCACAACTTTCTGCAATTTTTTCCAGCAACTTGTTTACGCCATTCGACGACGTTTTCGACAAATCTAACTATACTAATCAATCACAATTCATGTCAAACAGTCATAGCAACATAGCAAACTAACCACTAACACCAAAACAATGAATTTACATGTCAAAATAGATCAAATATGCCCAAAATCCCATTTTTCCCTTAAGCATGATTAAATAAAATTAATCATAGGGTTAACGAAACTTAATCAAATCGAACCAAATTTCTAATAGAGGCATAAAATATTATTTAAGAATTTCTAAACATTTTTACAGAAATTATAAGTGCAAAAATTCGCTAATCTTCACTAATTACCCTTAATTAACCGTAATTAGTGTCAAAACGATGCTAATCACTCACCTTTGCCACAAAATAAAACACCAAATCTGAAATACTCTCTATTTGGTTCGAATTCCTATGTATAGCAGCAGCTCCAACCTTGCTCTGTTGCTATTTGGCCTTGTTTTGATGTAGTTTAGGCTTAGTCTTCACTAAAAATATGTTTTGGAGTGGTTTTAGAGGATGGAAGCCATTACTAAGGTCTCAAGCAGGTTTGTGGCGGCTCAAAACTGAAATGAAAGTGATTTCCTAACCCTAATCAGCCCTCCTATGCCTCTAAACCCGAAATTCCCCTCTGGGCCTAGTTGCTAATCACCCGGTTAAGCCCAATTAAGCTGTTCTTCACCATCTGAAACTTGTTTCAGCCATATCTCCCAAACGGTAAGTCCGTTTGGCTAATGTGACCACTCTGCGGAATTGTAGACCATCATCTAGAGCCAATGGAAGTGGTTTCAGGTCAAAATTCCTTTCCAGTCAAATGTTATGGCCAAAACAGTGCCAACTAGGGGTAAAATGGTCATTTAAAAATCGGGAAAAATCATGAACATGGGAAATGACCCCAATAGTCGTCTCCCAAAGTTACATGACCATCCGACTTCGTATGTGAAAGAAATAAATATTCTACGATCCTATGATGCGTAGAATACGGGTCTTTACACTCTTCCCCCCTTAAGAAATTTCGTCCCCGAAATTCCTCAACCCAAAACATACAAAAGATCCCGCATGCCTAACAGCCACATATAATAACCAAACATGCAAAGCAAGCAAACATGCCTATCTTGGCATGCGGAAAACTAAATCGAAGTCAAAATCTTACCAGGCAAGGAGTTCTGGGTATGTCTTCCTAATGTTCTCCTCTGTCTCCCAAGTACAATCATTCTCGTCCTCGCTCCACTGAACCTTGACTAGCTTCACCGCCTTCCTTCGAAGTTGCTTCATGTCGTGTTCGACAATACGGGCCGACTTGCGGCTCCCAACCGCCTCGGGTTCTACATCGAAGTCATCTAACTGATCAGGTGAAATAGTCATATCTGAGTCGTGGACGAACTTCCTTAGTTGGGAAACATGAAATACGTTGTGAACTCCCGCCATTTTCTCTGGTAAGTCAATTCTATATGCCAAATTCCCGACCAGTTCAAGAACAGGGAATGGGCCAACAAATCTTGGTGCTAACTTGCCTCTCCTGCCAAATCGTATTACGCTCTTCAATGGGGAAATCTTGACAAACACCAAGTCACCAACGGAGAATTTTAAGTCTCTTCTCCTTTTATCAGCGTAACTCTTCTGCCTATCTTGGGCAACTTTCATTCGTTGTTGAATGATCTTGATTTTATCTGAGGTTTCCCTCACCATATCTGGTCCAAGCGTAAACTTCTCGCCAGTCTCTATCCAACATGATGGTGAGTTGCATGGTCTTCCGTACAAAGCTTCAAACGGAGCCATACCGATACTGGATTGGTAGCTATTATTATATGCAAACTCTACTAGATGCAAATGGTCATCCCATGATCCACCAAAATCCAATATACATGCTCTCAAGAGATCTTCCAAAATACAATTCACCCTCTCCATCTGGCCATCGGTCTGAGGATGATATGCGGTACTGAGATGTAACTCTGACCCTAGAGCCTCTTGTAAGCTCTTCCAAAACCCACTAGTGAACAACGGGTCTCGGTCACTCACAAAGCTTTTAGGTACTCCATGAAATCTCACTACCCACTTCATATACAACACTGCCAACTTGGCTGCCGTTCTGGTCGATTTGACTGGTATAAATCTTGCACTTTTAGTCAATCGGTCCACAATCACCCAAATGCTATCATGTCCCGATCTAGTCCTTGGTAAACCATCAATGAAATCCATCGAGACTTTCTCCCATTTCCATTCGGGAATTTCTAATGGCTGTAACAACCCACTAGGCTTCTTTTGCTCGGCTTTAACTAGCTAGCAATTCATTCACTAGGATATAAACTTCCCAATGTCCCTTTTCATCCCTTCCCAGTAGTAGGTCTGCTTCATGTCTCGATACATCTTGTTACCACCGGGGTGTATAGTCAGTTTTGAGTGATGACACTCTCTAAGCACTTCATCCCTCAATCCATTGACATTGGGTACGACTAGTCTTCTATCCTTTCTAAGCCATCTTTCTCGATCAAGCCCATACTTGTTCATCTCCTCATCGATACCCCTCTCTAACTTGGAGATGATTTCCAATAGGTTAGGATCGTCCCTCTGACTAGAGCCGATCCGCTCAATCAAAGTGGGTCTAATCGTCAAACTTGCTAACATTTATGGATCCAATTCGCACTTTGGTCTGAAATCAAACCCAGCGATGTACTCCAGTTGCTTCCATTCTAGAAACATAGCCCCTAAGCTGGCATGTCTCCTACTCAATGCATCAGCCACCGCATTGCCCTTTCCCAGTGTATATGCGATGTCAAAATCATAGGAAGCCAAGAATTCTAACCACCTTTGTTGCCGGAGATTTAAATCCTTCTGGGAGAAGAGATACTTCAACGACTTATGATCTGTAAATAGCTCAAATCTTTCTCCCAAGAGATAGTGTCTCCACATCTTCAACGTGAACACGATCGCTGCCAATTCCAAATCATGGGTAGGGTATCTTTTCTCGTGCGGTTTCAATTGCCGACTTGCATAAGCTACAACTCTACCACTTTGCATCAATACAGCACCCAGTCCGGTACCACAGGCATCCGTGTATACAGTCATCTCTTCATTCCCCTTAGGAATGAATAACACTGGTGCGCTTGTCAACTTGTCCTTTAGACTCTTGAATGCATTCTCGCACCTTTCATCCCAGACAAAAGCTTGATTCTTCTTGGTCAACTGGGTCAATGGTGCTGCTATCTTGGAGAAACCTTGGATAAACTTACGATAATATCCAGCTAACCCCAAGAAACTTCTTACATCTGTTGCATTCTTGGGCGTAGGCCAATCCTGTACCGTAGTCACCTTCGCCGGGTCCACGGCAATACCATTCTCTGATACAACATGGCCCAAGAACCTCACTTCCCTCTTCCAGAAGTGACACTTAGAAAACTTTGCTTTCAATTGGAGTTTTCTCAACACCTCCATCACTATTCTTAAATTTTCCTTGTGTTCTTCCTCTGTCCTTAAGTAGACCAAAATATCATCAACGAACACAAGGACAAACTGATTCAACTGATCTCTGAATACTCTATTCATAAGATCCACAAAATATGCTGGGGCATTGGTCAGCCCGAATGGCATGACCAACCACTCATAAAACCCAGATGGCGTCCGAAATGCGGTTTTAGCTATACTCTCAGCTTCCACTCTAAGCTGATGAAAACCTGTCGCGAGATCCAACTGAGAAAATACTCTCGCGCCACTCAACTGATCGAACAAATCATCTATCCGCGGTAGAGGATACTTGTTCTTCCTCGTCACTTTATTCAACTCGCGATAGTCTAAACACAAACGAAGGGAACCATCCGCCTTGGTAGCAAACACAACTGGTGCTCCCCATTCAGAAACACTCCTTCTGATAAATCCCTTCTTCAAAAGATCACTGACTTGCACCTCGAGCTCTCGCTGCTCTCTTGGTGCCATACGACGAAGTGGCATCACTATAGGTCTGGCGTCTTTTACCAAATCAATACGGAACTCAATCTCTCGGTGTGGTGGAAGTCCGGTCACTTCTTCGAAAACATCCGGATACTGGCCAACCACGAGCAAACTTGACAACTCACTATGCGGAATGTCGAGGGAGTTTAGAAAACTAGCCAATACCCCCTCACTGGGTAGACCACCAAACACTATCCTCCGCCCATCATCCTCTCTAGCTGTCACCAAAAAGCCCTCACAGTCTACCACCACCTCGTATCTTCGGAGCCAATCTACTCCCAAAATAATGCCAAACCCAGTAAAGCCTAAAACAAAGCAATCACAAACAAACATGCATCCATGACTCGATAAGACCACGACAAATCATGCTAAGGCTAGTCGAACCACCAATCGGGTTCGTCACTACTAAAGGTTTATCGACAATCTCGGGCTCCAATCCCAACCTATCCACCAGGTCACTAGATATGAAGGAACTGGAAGCTCCGGTATCAAACAAAACTCTAACAGGAACATCATAAACAGAAAGCATACCTTGAATGACGACATTCTTTCCCTTCTCCGCCGCAGTTGGGGCATTCGACAAAGAAGGAATGGCATTAAGAGCATATGCTTTCACCATTTTCTTTTCTTTGGGGGGTTGCGGACACTTGTCCTTGTGATGTCCCATTTGGCCACAGTTGAAGCACTTCCTGTCCGCTGGCTTGGCCCGACAATTACTAGCATAATGACCCTTCTTACCACAGCTGAAGCACTCAACATCTTGCTTATTCTTTTTCTTCTGGCCATCCTTAGTCTGATTCTGCTTTCTCTTATTCTGGGAACCACCCTTGCCTCCACCACTTGCTTGTGGCTTTGGCTCATCTGTGGATGCAACCTCAGTCTTCGGCTTAGGGTAGAGACTTTCTGATCTTAATGCTTTCCCCACAATCGATTCAAATGTCTCATCGATGTGGTTAATAAGCCTTTCCCCCAAGTACTGATCCAAACCAGTTATGAATTTCTCATTCTTCTTCTCGGCAGTATCAATAAGAGATAACCCATATTTTGACAAAGTGTCATATTCAGCAATATACTCCGAGACAGCTCTACCATTCTGCTTGAGCTCCAAGAATTTCTTAAACAGCACTGACTTCTGAGCAGCTGGAATGAACTTCTCACTAAAGCGAACCTTAAACTGCTCCCAAGTAATCTGATCTTCGGGAGTAGCTGCCTTTATAGCATTCCACCAATTCATTACCCGCCCTTGCAGCTGACGGGACGCTAGCTTTCTCTTCATCGCATCCTCGATACCCAAATCCTCGAAGATACGTTCACAACTATCCAACCAATCTTGAACATCCGTAGCCGACTCCGTTCCGTGGAACGACTTCCCACCAAGGCTAGTATAATCCTTATTCAGCTTGGCGAAGTCGACTCTCGGCGCCTGCACTATTGGACCACCACCATTTCCACCATTGGGGGCTGCCCTCTGCACATCCCTAAGCATCTCTCTCATGAGGTCAGTAAACATCGCCCTCATGTCAGCAGCATTCCCATTATTGGCCCCTCTACCGGTACCTCTAACATATCGGCTCATCGTCAATTTGAAAAAGGAAACGATTAACGACCCCATAGTGGTGCTAGTGCAGCACGACTTCATTCTTATACTACTAGTAATATATATAGCTTTTGAAAACCAAAATAATCACAAATACGCTCTCTCATATACGTATATTATCTCTCCCTGATAACTTCCCTAGGTTAACTACGCAACCTAGAGCTCTGATACCAAGTGTGACGGCCCGCCCGCACCAGCCAGCATTTCCTCCGAAGGTGCGTTGTACACATGCCCAACTAGCACGGGACGGTCGTCAGAAGAGAGGAAGAAGAGAATTGACTAACAAGAAACCTGTAGAATGTCTCACAGCGCATGGAGTAAAATATAATAATAATAACATACTTGACATAAAACAGGTGAGACAGTGTATAAGCTGATAACTAAAACCAACATAAATATCAGAGTAGCGGAAATCCAAATACAGCTTATTACAACTTTTCAAATTTACTGTCTCTAAACAAAAGAAAGCTAAAGTAGAAGATGCACCACCAATGCCCAAGCAGTGATCTTCAATAACACAGGGAGAATACTCTATATATATATTACGTGGAAGCCTCCTGCTTGTCCCCGGATCGTCTACCCGTGCATCACCCGCTAACCTGTCTCTAGTCTGCTCATGTGAGCACCCAGAGTGATAAGAGGAGACATAAAACTCTGGGTCAGGCATGAAGCCTGGTATTAGCGATAAGCATCTAAACAGAATAATAATAGGTATACTAAACCATACCTGAACCTGGACCTGCAACCAAAGAGTTAGTACCACATACCGTACAACACTCTAAGGTGCCATAATAATTATTGTAAGAATACGGGGGTGGGGTGTGCATGTCGTAATGATAACAAACAAATCAACCATAGCTACCATCCTCACATCTCTCACTCAGTGCGTAAAGCATACGATGTCCACCACTGTCAATCACTAGACCCATTGAAGTAGTGACGGCGTTCGACTTGTACAACTACTGCTACTACCAAGCTTACCACATGGAGTCATGACCAAATCTTTACAAATGACCCCACTTCATTGGTCTATAGCCCTTTAGTCGTACCTAGGCCATTGCAGCTCTGAATCCATTCACGTACTTCCCATACATAGTGATCCAAAGTCATAAACATCGACTGCCCCTGGGCACACGTCCCGCAGCAAAGCCCAATCATGAAGTGAACTCATCGGTTCCCAACTGGATCCTGAGCTCTAACTTCCCATATTGGACTACCTTTGCATCTCGGGTTATTAGTCAATACTGGGTCGGGTGGGGTTCCTTTCAAGCCATCGGTTCGGGTCGAGTCCACAGCGTTGCATTGATGCATGGTCTTCCTTTGATAGCGGTTCGGTTCGGGTCCACTCCATCGCGTCGGTTCGGGTCGGGCGTCCCACTTCGGGTCGGGTCGAGTGTCCTCCTCCGGGTCGGGTCGGGTTGCTATCTTCTCTCCAGTTCATACTCTTTCTCCGATCAACTCCCTCGTTCTCCATTTACTCCGGCCCGATCCTCCTCCTTTAGCCGTTCCGATCCTACTCCTTTAGCCGATCCGATCCCTCCGCCTTACTTCAGTCCTAGCCTTTCATCCTTAAGTCGATCCGATCCGAGCCCTTCGTCTTTAAGTTAATCCGATCCCAGCTTAACCAGCATGGCCTTCCTTTTTGCCAAGCCTCTTATGTGCCAGATTCCGATTCGGGTCGGGTTCCTTGCCCAGGTCTCTAATCCGATCCGAGCCCACATCCGATCCGATCCGAAACCCTGCACAACTTTCTGCAACTTTTTCCAGCAACTTGTTTACGCCATTCGACGACGTTTTCGACAAGTCTAACTATACTAATCAATCACAATTCATGTCAAACAGTCATAGCAACATAGCAAACTAACCACTAACACCAAAGCAATGAATTTACATGTCAAAATAGATCAAATATGCCCAAAATCTCATTTTTCCCTTAAGCATGATTAAATAAAATTAATCATAGGGTTAACGAAACTTAATCAAATCGTACCAAATTTCTAATAGAGGAATAAAATATTATTTAAGAATTTCTAAACATTTTTCCAGAATTTATTAGTGTATAAATTCGCTAATCTTCAGTAATTACCCTTAATTAACCGTAATTAGTGTCAAAACGATGCTAATCACTCACCTTTGCCACAAAATAAAACACCAAATCTGAAATAATCTCTGTTTGGGTCGAATTCCTATGTATAGCAGCAGCTCCAACCTTGCTCTGTTTCTATTTGGCCTTGTTTTGATGTAGTTTAGGCTTAATCTTCACTAAAAATATGTTTTGGAGTGGTCTTAGAGGATGGAAGCCATTACTAAGGTCTCAAGAAGGTTTGTGGCGGCTCAAAACTGAAATGAAAGTGATTTCCTAACCCTAATCAGCCCTCATATGCCTCTAAACCCGAAATTCCCCTCTGGGCCTAGTTGTTAATCACCCGGTTAAGCCCAATTAAGCTGTTCTTCACCATCTGAAACTTGTTTCAGCCATATCTCCCAAACGGTAAGTCCGTTTGGCTAATGTGACCACTCTGCGGAATCGTAAACCATCATTCGGAGCCAATGGAAGTTGTTTCAGGTCAAAATTCCTTTCCAATCAAAAGTTATGGCCAAAACAGTGCCAACTAGGGGTAAAATGGTCATTTAAAAATCGGGAAAAATCATGAACATGGGAATGACCCCAATAGTCGTCTCCCAAAGTTACATGACCATCCGACTTCGTATGTGAAAAAATAAATATTCTACGATCCTATGATGCGTAGAATACGGGTCGTTACAAAAAGCAAATGAATTTGAGTTAAATATGCCACCAAAAATGCAGTTATTTGTTTTTCCATAAGTATTCTTGTAGTCTTTTTTCGTAGTTGTCTAAATCATTAGTAGAAGAATTTGAAAGTCTTTAAGCTTTTCCAATGCTTTAACATTGAGAATTTGGCTATTTGATTTGATAAATTTCCAAATTTGAAGGTTGTCTGCTTCTTTTTTGTGAGCAGTTTGAGCTTCTTTCTTTCCTTATATGATCGATATATGATTGTTGCTGGTATCATGTAAGATTTATTAAAGATATTTTTATGCTTCTTTGATTTGTTTATGGATTTGTGATTTTTCTAAACAAATTTAATTAACTATTAGTATTGTCCAGAGAATATATATATATATATATATTCGTTGAAGGTTGATTTTCCTTTTGCAATTGACAAAATGTGTCTTGTACACAAGAAGTCAAAAAATAAGATTTATTGATTCTGGTATAGCCTTCGATAGAAGAACAGTTGAATTACTTTCCTTTCTCCATTTTATACGTCTATCCCTATTAGGTAATCTGTTTAGCAGTAATGTGTCATTGTAGGGAATTTTGCTTTGTTCTAGATTATTCTAGGCCAACTACTTCCACTTGGCCACATTTATAAAATTCCAAGTGTTTTTGAAATAGAATGAATTTTTGAAGAGAGATTTCAAATCCAAGAAAATCTTAAATCAATTATAATTTGTTTATTGTATTTTTAAATATCGAAGTAGCTGCTTGAGCATTAGGATTCCATATATGATTTTGAATAATACTTTCAACTTCTAAATCTGCACCTCCAAACTACAATAAGTTTGACCATCCTATTCAATTAAAAAATGAGTTCTCATTAATCCGTGTATCAAACCATAGGCCGATAGATATTCCATCTTTAAATCTTTTTTAACTAGTTTAATGCCAATGCTTCTACATTTGACAATATTTTCCTAGAATTTGACTGCTAATTCTCAATTAGCATTGTCCAGTAGTCAGCACTTGTTTTTAACACATTTATTCCGTAACAATTTTGAATATTGAAAATTTCCATGCAAATTTTTTTGAAATAGTTTTAAGTGGCAGACTATACATAAACCATTGAGACTTCTTATTCCTAGGACATCTAATTCTTTTTCTTTGTAAATAGTATCCCAAGGGACTTTAAGATGCTTTCCTTTCCAAATAAAGTTGGAAACCATTCTTTAATTTTCTAAGTTAGTTTACTTGAAATGTTGTGGACCTATAGCCAATACATAATAAAAGTAGTAAGAATTGTGTAAGTGATTTCAAGTCCCCTTATAAGGGAGAGTACGTAGATGGTCACCCTTCTAATTTGCTTTGAAGAATGTCACATAGCCTAGTACTTTCCTCATCATTGATTTGATTCATACTTAGGGGTAGACCTACATAACTTACTGTCCTTCTTTTAATTTAATACCTTTTAGCATATCTGGCTTAACGAAACACATTTTACTAGAAATATATTTCGGTTTTCTCATCATTGACTTCCAACCCAACAAAGTTTTTTAGATTTTCAAATACTTAAGCAATCGTTGAAGCATTCTTTACATCTACGTTGAGAAATAATAAGAGACCAACAACATATTGTAGATAAGTACAAGTGAAAGGATAAGGAATTCCGCTCGATCCGAATCGATTGCTAAACCGACCAAGACCATTCGAAACCCCTGATTGTTTTGAGAACATGACAAATTGGAACGCAAACAGAAGAAAATTTCATGTTTATTACAACAATTCCATCACAATACAAGAATATAATGAGTACGAATAAATATTACACATCAGAAAAATATCAGAGATCCAATTTACATTACATAGCAGCGGTAAAATAATACAATACACAATTGGAAGTAATACACAGATACAGAGCTTTCCGAATATCGCTCCAACTGTAAATCAGGATCCTGTGAATATAAATCTGCAAAACCAAAACTACCAGCTGCCCGTGTGGAAAATAGAGGCACCCAGAGTTTAGATTAAAACAATAAACTCCAGGTCAGTCATGTGACTGGTGTGAAAACTAAAACAGTTATTCTTTTGATTTTAAAGTTAAATAAGTCAAGGGACTACGTCGTATAACATGGAATGGGTTTCCTCCCAAGAATACCAGTGCATAAAACAACAACGCAATGCTAAATAAAGAACAATGAAGCTATTATAAGACCCAGGTCCCATCACACAATGCAACGCAAGCCGGAGGATAGGGTTTTTACCTTATAATAGCCAAGAATGCTTGGTACGTGAAATTTCATGTTTTATTATTACTGTAAGTGTATAGTGTCAAAACAATTTCAATCATAAGTATCAATCATAGACGGCATAAGTGCCCCATACCACTATGTCGCCATATATAGGTTCTACAATTAAAACCGCAAAATAACGTATTGGAATTTGGATTTCCATCTGTGAACCGAGGCAAGGGATCTCCTCATCGGCTTCGAGACTCTCTAGCCCAAGCCTCATGGTCAGAGCTCATCGACCCTTGGATCGTCAGGGCCAGTCCACCGATGTGGATTAAAATGTCTGAATGCTGCTTTTCCCTGCCCTTTAGGGCGTAAATGAGCCAAATGACTCCATCGGCTCCACATAGTCACCGATATATCCGAGGCGCCTCGCAATCCAACAACCACACAGGTGAAAATAATATAAATGTCAGACCTGGTAGGTCACTGACACCACCCTAGCTAGAAGGAACCGCATGCCCTCCCAGATGTCCTCTCCCGTTTCTGGGTCACAAACGGGGTGTGAGGCTCGCGAACTAACGTTACACAAAGATATGGCACACAGGCGGTGTTTTGATCATTAACCACAAGACTCTGCTTTTCAACAAAAGCCTTGATCATTTGCCACTTAGGCGTGCCACTTAGGCGTGCCACATAGGCAATTCACTCCATGCGATTGATATCCATCAATATGTAACCTCTGAGCTCGTACGACTCAGAGAAGGGCGTTAAGCAAGAGAATAAATTCTCCGCCGCCAAACAGATATATATTTAATAGAAATTAATCACACTGAATAAAATCCAATGTCAGACACACAGTTCATTTACAAGTTCGTTCTGGGTCTGTACGAAATCGGAGGCACCTTGTACCTCGCATATCCGTTGATCTCCAAGTACGTCTTGACGATCACCAACTGATTCCCTCCTCTTGGGTGTACATCCCAATCAAGATCATCAGTAATTATCCAAACGATGTGAAGACCTCCGGTCTTCGACCACCGTCTTCATCCTCGACACATCGTCGAATCAGTTATTCAGGATGGGATAAACCTGGTCTTTCTAAATAACTCGCATATATAATAAACAAGTGTTACATAAACACAACATACGCCACATTCCAATTCAGAATATTCTTTTATTCAAATATTCTTATACTTTGGGAAAGGTTCCCATTAATTTTATCAAAGATGAATTCTTTAAATTTATTATTTAATCTTCTTTTGAATATCAATTCAGATCAAATTATGGTTTATCCAAACTAGTCGGGATTAACGAACCTTAACGAATAAATCATTTGTTTAATTTCCCAACCCCAACCTATTCATCCCATGAAGTAAAACTGGTAATGCTTCATATCTAACACTAGGTGTTACTGGTAAATTCAATTACCATTTCACATTCAAATCTAATTAAAGATTTAACTATTCCTTTGGAACAAAACTGGTGATACTCCGTTCTTGATCATTTCAATCTAATTAAAGATTCATTAAAACTCCACTTAGTTTTAATGTTCCCAAAAATCAATATCCTATCTTTAACTGGGTTAAAGAACCAGTGTCATCTAAAACACGGTTCACGATAAACCCAAAATCACATTCCATTCTATCAGCCTTTAACCGTAAATTAGCAAGTGAACAATTCCCTAAGTATTAACCCCGAAGGCCGAAACCAACATCAGATAAATAACCAAGAAACAATTCAACTTAATTAATCTTCAGTTAGCTTCTAATTTCTTAACTCCATTTGGCCTAAGAATGGTATTATTAAAGATACCATTCACGACAACCCAAAATCGCATTTGATATTAAATACAAGGCTCTGAATAGAATATATATCGGCTTATATTCAATATCAAATCCTACAACCAACAAATATCGTATTGGAAATAACGATATAAATATATCTTTCAAATTTCCATAACAATATCTGTATAATCACGAAATCCAACATCGAAATATTCCAAAGACAATTTCAATTCAAATCCATTCCAATTCAATTATTGGAAATTCTGGTTACTTTTAAAACCCCTTTTAAATCCAATTCATTTATTTTAAAAATGGATTGTAACTCTAGTTCAAAACTAGTTCATTTCAATAAATATCTATTTTTATCTTTTCAAATATGGAGATTTTCATCCCAATTCTTTCCAAATCATTTCTTATGATTTTACATAAATTATTACTATTTTTAATAATTTTATCAAGGCCCATACAGTCGATTTCTAATTTGATTTGGACTGCACTTACAGCGACCTTTTCCAAATTTGATTTGGACATAATTCCAAATCCAATCGTTAGATTTCTAATTTCTTGTATTGTTTAGAAATCTCTTTTCGATACGAACCCAACGGTTCCAGTTTTAGGAGAATCTGACGGTCGGATCTCCCATAATGTCTATTCGAAGTCAATGGTCGAAATTCGCGAACTGCCACAGCGCAGCGCGTTCTATTCAGGCCATTATATATATAATATATATATATATATATTATATGTATTTCATCGATTTCCTTTTAAAACTTATTTTATAAATCGTTCTAAATTCGTTTTCAAAACGATTTAAACTTCATATTCAATTTCAAATCAAAATTGAATATTCCATATCATCGATATACAAATGATAATATTTTCAAAACATTATATTTTGAAATCAATTACTTTTCGATATTCATTATAAAATTGATATAAATACCATTCACGTCAAAATGGCGTCAATCTAATCAACACGACTTTTATTCAACACATGAATGTTTATTCTATTTTACACATGAATATTTATTTTATTAAACACATGAATATTTTTATTTTATTCAACACATGAATTTTTATTCTATTCAACACATGAATATACATTTTTATTCAACACATGAATATTTTTTCTATTCAACACATGAATATTTATTTTTATTCAACACATGAATATTTATTTTTATTCAACACATGAATATTTTATTTTATTCAACACGTGAATAATCTTTTATAATATTCCTTATTTTCCCAATTGTAATGAGGCCCAATCAATTACCATATAATGTTAATTATATGGATTCCCTACAACACATGTATATAATAGCAATGATAAATCAACAACCATCATTCAGAGTGCACCACATAACTGTGTAAGCATTAAATATAAATAATTAACGCTTACACAGTCTGTCAACCCATCGATTGACATACAACTAAACAATCGGGATTAGTGTACGTCAAATATCATCATAATACCCGTGTGGGGTTTCAAATTAACAAACACAGATTTTTATTTGTGCAATTGGGCGATGTGTAAAACTTATCATCTCAACCAATATCCTTCAAATGGATGTACATAAACAAATCGTACGAATTGTTTATGAATATTTATTTTATATGTACATTAAAAACTATATTTTTAACTATAAAATATTTATTTTCATTCCGCATCACACAATCAATTTTCACAACACACCAATCAAACAAACAAGTCATCCATGGTCTGTTGACGACGGGTGTCGGGTGCTGCTAAGCACCGTCTGCATCCAAGTATATATTTCAAACTAGAAATTAAAATAAAAGTGAGGAGTTCTCACCGAGGGATCCACTCCTTCTTTATTTCTGAACGGTCCAGACTTGTCTAAAATTCCAATGCAACCTTTTCCCGCTGTTCACATATAAAATCATATTTTTATCTCTTTATCCCAATAAATAAAAATTATATTTTTATTTTTAATTCATATACTTTACAACGCTACTTCATTATAAAAATTACATTTTTATTTTGCTACTGTACACATAAAAATCATGTCTTTAAACCGCTCCCTTTAAAATAAGAATCACATCTTTATTTGTTCACTTCCAATATAAAAATCATATTTTGATGTCGTCTACTTCATATATAAGAGATCATATTTTTAAACAAATTTCAATTATATAAAAATCGTATTTTTATTTCGCTACCTATAACAAAAATCACATTTTTATATCGTTGTTTATATTTTAAAGATCATATTTTTAACGCTACTTATATGAATAAAAATCATATTTTTATTCTCTATTCTCATGTATAAAAATCATACTCGTTAAAAATCCTTACTTTATTTTGATAAAAATCTAAACTTTCCTATTAAAAAATCTAAACTTTACAAATTAATAATCATTTCCATATAAAAAATCAAAATTTTGCTTTATGTTAAAAATCCAAAATTTTTCGTATTAAAAAACTAATTTTTATTCTATGACTATATAAATAAAAATTATATCTTTCTATTTCTATATGTATATAAGATTGATTTTTAAATTTTTAAAACCAATTTCATGGAAGATAAATAAAAACAAATAGAAAGAAGCTTACAGGTGGTGCGCAGTCTGAGAGAGAGGTGGAGTGGTGGTCGGGGAAGGTGGCAGCAGCGGCGGTGGTGGGTTTTCAGGCGATTTAAGTTTTTGAGGGCGGGTGTACTTGGGGTTATTGGTCACGACGGAGAGAGAAGAGATCGCAGGGGGATCGGAGGGGCTAGGGGGGGTCGACGGTGCAGTTGTGGGAGGATTGACGGAGGTTAAGGGCCAGGGTTAAAGAACGAAGAGGGAAAGAAGGAGGGAGGGAGGCGCTGGAGGTGGGGCTTCGGCCGGAGGTGGCGCGCGAGCTGGTGGCGAGGGCGGCTTGAGGGGCGATGGCTTCCTCACGACGGCGGGCGAGATCCATTTTTTCCTTTTTTTTCTTTTTCTGAAAACAATCGGGAGAGAAAAGTGAGGGTAGGGAGGGAGATAAGAGAGAGTATATTAAAATATATATATTATTTATTTTATTTTTCCCTTAAGGTTGATTTTTGTTTCGAATTCCAAATCCAACCCAATGATTGTCACCCCTAGCACATTACCCCCATACCGAACACAATGGGATATGTTTCATAACCCAATTCGGCAGTTACGTTCAGTTTTCGTCAAAATTAAAATATAAATCAGTTTATATTCAATTTGAACGCATAATTTAATTTACTGGGGCCACACACGGACCCGAAAAATTCCAGAAAAATTATTTCTAGCTTCGTATTGACGATACGGTCTTAACAAAACTAATTTCATCAAATTCTGAGGCCATTTGAAAAATGGTCATTTTCTGGTCGATCGAAATTGACTAAAGGGTGCGTTTTTTACAGGTCCCTATTAAGTTTCAAAATATAAAAAAAACCCGACGATAAAAAAAATAGAGAATACATCCTATTTTTGAAATTCCGCACAAATGATTCCATATTTACCCTTATGCATCTAAAAAACTATCCAACAACAATTCGTCCTCAATCACTCATTCAATCGCTCCTTTAATCTCGCTCAAAGCCCTAATCCCACAATTCAGCAAAACCTTCAATCTCTCTTATTCAGTCCGATCGCTCCTTTCATCTCGCTCAAACAGCGATTCCTCATCTTGCTCAAAACCCCAATCCCACAATTCTGCAAAACCCTCAATCAGTAAATCGCGTTGTAGAATCAAAAGGCGGTGGTTTTCATTTTAATCAACATCGTCATGTTTTGATTCACTGCCGTCGTCGTCAATTTACAAGAAATAGCGAAAAAAGGTATAAATCTAATTGCTTTTTTTTCGTATCCGAGTATAGATACTGTTTAAAATTAAATGTTTAAAAACATTTATTCACAGTAGATGCATGCTGGAATTTCAGAATTATAAAATTCAGCAAAATAACAATAATATTTGCGTATTTATATGCAAATATTCTAGATATATGCATACAAATATACATATATTCTATTTTCTATTTTTCTGCATGTTTGATAAAAAAGTAGAATGCAAATATGCATATAGTAAGAATAGATGCATATTTGTAAGCAATTTTTTAACATAAAAATGCTGAATAGAAATATTTAAAACATACGCATATTTGTATGCATATATCTACAATATAGGCATACTTATACTCAACTTTTCTGAGTACATGAAAACCCAGGTGTTCGAACAATAGTTGTGTAAAAACCCGTAACTTCCTCGGTAAGGAAAACCCGGATAATCTGAGGACAAGACACATCGGAACGCAGAAAGAAGAACATTTCATTGTTAATTACAACAATTCCATCAGAATACAAAAATATACAGAGTATAAACAAATAAAATACATTCGACAAATAGTAGAGATTACAATAAATTACATAGCAGCGGAAAAATGATACAATACACAACTGAAAGTAATACACGGATACAGAGCTTTCCGAGTATCGTTCCAGCTGTAAAACCGATTCCTATGAATATAAATCTACAAAACCAAAACTACTAGCTGCCCGTGTCAAAATAAGGGCACCCAGAGTTTAGGTTAAAACAATAAACTCCAAGTCAGTTATGTGACTGGTGTGAGAACTAAAACAGTTATTAATATTTATTTTTAAAGTTAGGTAAATCAAGGGACCACGCCGTATAACACGGAACGGGTTCCGTCCCAAGAATACCAGTGATAGAACAACAGCGCAATACTACATAAATAAACATGAAGCTATTATAAGACCCAGGTCCCATCCCACAATGCAACACAAGCCGGGGGATAGGGTTTTACCTTATAATAGCCAAAGAATGCTTGATACGCTAAATTTCATCTTTTATTACTATAAGTGTATAGTGTCAAAACAATTTCAATCATAAATATCAATCATAGACGGCATGGGTACCATATATCATGTCGCCAATACTAGGCTCTACAATCAAAACCGCAAATGGCATGTATTGGAAGTTGGATTTCCATCTGTGAACCGAGGCAAAAGATAGTCCTCACTGAATTCGAGAGCCTCTAGTCCGCCCCTCAGGAACAGCCGCAACTGTCCCTTGAATCATCAGGGCTGGTCCACCGATGTGGATTATTATGCCTGAACACTATGTTTCCCCGCCCTTTGGGGCGTAAATGAGCCAACAAATGACCCCATCGGCTCCACATAGTCACCGATATATCCGAGGCGCCTCGCAACTGCAACAACCACATAAGTCAAACTCGTCAGGGCATGTCAAACCAGTGATGCCACTTCTAACTAGAAAGAAACGCATGCCCTTCCTGATGTCCTCTCCCGTTTCTGGTTCACAACCGGGGTGTGAGACTCGCGAATCAACGTTACACAAAGCTATGCCACACAGGCCGTGTTTTGATCATCAACCACAATACTTTGCTTTTCAATAGAAGCCTTAATCAATTGCCACTTAGGCATGCCACACAGGAAATTCACTCCATGCGATGGATATCCATCAATATATAACCCCTGAGCTCGTACGTCACTGAGAAGCGCGTTAAGCAAGAGAATAAATTCTCTGTCGCCAAACAGATATATATTTAATAAAAATCAATCACATAGAATAAAATCCAATGCCAGACACACAGTCCATTTACAAGTTCGTTCTGGGTCTGAACGAAACCAGAGGCACCTTGTACCTCGCATATCCATCGATCTCCAAGTACGTCTGGATGACCACTAACTGATTCCCTCCTCTTGGATGTACGGCCCAATCAAGATCATCAGTAATCACCCAAACGACGTGAAGACCTCCGGTCTTCAACCACCGTCTTCATCTTTGACTTTTCATTGTATCAGTTATTCAGAATGGGATAAACCCGGTTTTTCCGAATAACTTGCGTACATAATAAACAAGTGTTATACAAACACAACATATGCCTCATTCCAATTCATCAGTCACTAACCGTAAATTAGTAAGGGAACAATTCCCCAAATATTAACCCCGAAGGCCGAAACCCACATCAGATCAATACCCAGGAAACCATTCATCTTAACTAACCTTCAGTTAGTTGCTAAATTTCACATTCTTAGGTATAGGTTCCCATTAATTTTATCAAAGATAAATTCTTAAATTTATTCTTTAATATTCTTTTGAATATCAATTCAACTAGTCGGGATTAGCGAACCACACCGAAGTAATCATTTATTTTATTTCCCAATCCCAACCTATTCATCCCATGAAGTAAAACTGGTCATTTTTCATATCTAACACCACGGTGTTATCAGTAAATTCAATTACCATTTCCCATTCAAATCTAATTAAAGATTTAACTATCGCCTGGAGCAAACTGGTGATACTCCATTCTCGATCTTTTCAATCAAATTAAAGACTCATTAAAACTCCACTTGGTTTTAATCTTCCTGTCTTTAACTGGGTTAAAGAATCAATGTCATTTAAAACACGGTTCGCGATAAACCCAAAATCACATCCCATTCTATCATCCTTTAACAGTAAAATAGCAAGTGAGCAATTCCCTAAGTATTTACCCCGAAGGCCAAAACCAACATCAGATCAATACTCAAGAAACCATTCAACTTAACTAATATCCAGTTAGTTTCTGATTTTCTTAACTCAGTTGGGTGTAAGAACAGTATTATTGAAGATACCATTCACAACAACCCAAAATCACATTCCATTAATTATCGAGTTAAAGAACAAGTGTTATTTAAAACATCGTTCACGATAAACCCAAAAATCAATTCAAATTCAATTCCAATTAAATACCATTTAACTGGTACACTTCATTAAATCTAACTAAAAAGATCTAATCTTTTTCTCAATTGGGTTTAAGAACAGTGTAAATGAAGACACCATTCACGACAAACCCAAATCACATTTGATATTAAATACAAGGCTCTGAATAGAAAATATATCGGCTTATATTCAATATCAAATTCTACGACCAACAAATATCGTATTGGAAATAACGATATAAATATATCTTTCAAATTTCCATAACAATATCTGTATAATCACGAAATCCAACATCGGAAACAATTTCGATTCAAATCCATTCCAATTCAATTATTGGAAATCCTGGTTACTTTTAAAACCATTTCAAATTCAATTTATTTATTTTAAAAATAAACTGATTTTAATTCTAGTTTCAAAACTAGTTCATTTCGAAAAAAATCTATTTTTATCTTTTCAAATTTAGAATTTTTCATCCCAATTCTTCACAAATCATTTCTTATGATTTTACACAAATTATTGATATTTTTAATAATTTTATCAAGGCCCGTACAGCCGATTTCCATCAACGGCCATCGAACTGCACTTACAACGACCTTTTCCAAATTTGATTTGGACATAATTCCAAATCCAACCATTAGATTTAAAATATATAATACTCATTAGAAAGCTCTTTTCGATACGAACCCAACGGTTTTGGTTTCAGGAGAATCCGACGGTCGGATCTCCCGCAATATCCATTCGAAGTCAATGGTCAAAATTCACGAACTGCCGTGGCGTGGCGCGTTCTATTCAGGCCATTATATATAACATATATATATTTTGTCGATTTCCTTTTAAAACGTATTTTATAAATCGTTTTAAATTCGTTTTCGAAACGATTTCAACTTCATGTTCAATTTCTAGTCAAAATTGAATATTCCACATCATCGATATACAAATGATAATATTTTCAAAACGTTATATTTTGAAATCACTTCCTTTTCAATTATTTATTTTAAAAACGAATAAAATCGATATAAATATCGTTCACATCCAAATGGCGCATATCTAGCCAACACGGCTTTATATATTTCAATAACTTTGTTATTTTATTCAACAAATGAATATTTTCTTCAACATATGAATATTTATTTTTCTATTCAACACATGAATTTATTTTCAATTCAACACATGAATTTATTTTCAATTCAACACATGAATTTATTTTTCTATTCAACACATGAATATATATTTTTCTGTTCAACACATGAATATTTATTTCTATTCAATACATGAATATTTATATTTCTAATTTTCCAAATTGGAATGAGGCCCAATCAATTACCATATAACGTTAATTATATGGATTGCCTATGACACATGTATATAACAACAACGATAAATTATCAACCATCATCCAGAGTGCACCACATAACTGTATAAGCATTAAATATAAATAATTGACGCTTACACAGTCTATCAACCCATCGATTGACATACAACTAAACAATCAGGATTAGTGTACGTCAAATATCATCCCAATATGCGTGTGGGGTTTCAAATCAACAAACACAAATTTTATTTGTGCGGTTGGGCGATGTGTAAAATTTATCGTCCCAATCAATATCAGTCAAATTAGTGTATATAAACAAATCTCCGATTTGTTTATTACTATTTATTTTATACACACGTTAAAAATTATATTTTTAACTATAAAATATTTTCCACTATAAAATATTTTATTTCATATCACACAATCAAATTTCACAACACAGCAATCAAACAAACAAGTCATCCATGGTCTGTGGACGACGGGTGTCGGGTGCTGCTAAGCACCGTCTGCATCCTAGTATATATTTCAAACTAGAAATAAATAAAAGTGAGGAGTTCTCATCAACTAGCTAAACCAAACGCCACGACTCTTCATGTGTAGGAAATCTTTGTCGGGCTCTCCTTTTGTCACTTTCGTTGCCCGTACTCACTACATATATAAAAATCACATATTTTTACTTCGCCTTCATAATAAAAATTATATTTTTATTCCACTACAATACAGATAAAAATTATATTTTTGAACCGCTCTTCTTCTAATAAAGATTATATTTTTATTCATTCTATAATATAAAAATTATATTTTTATTCTTTCTATAATATAAAAATCAAATTTTTACAATGATGTTTATATAATAAAAATTATATTTCAAATCTCTATTCATAAAAATTGTATTTTTAACCCCAAACCTATTGTATAAAAATCATATTTTTAATTCGATGTTTTCATATTCAAAGATATAACCTTTCGATATATAAAAATCAAATCTTTTAGTATATCGAAATCAAATATTTTAGTTTTATTTACTAATAAAAATTAGTTTTATTAGCTAACTAAAATCAAAATTAATAACTAATTAAAATCAGAATAAAACTTATGAAGAAAGAAAACTAGGGTTCCTCATCGTCGGATCTGCAGAGCGTCGGAGTCGGAGGCTTTTGTTCGGATCGTCGGAGCTTCGCAGGCGTGCAGGCGGTGGCACGGGCTTCTGGGGTTTCGGGTTTTCAGGTGGGGAATGGAGAGGGGGTGCGGTGGCCATTAGGAAAAAGGGGGGCTAGGTTTCGCGACCTTGGGGAGCGGAAAGGTGAGGAGGAGAAGAGGAGGGGGGCTCGCAGGTGTACGTGGAGGCGGTGGGTCCGCCTGGAGGGCGGTGCGGAGGTGGATCGCCCCCTCCGTCAAGCGATTCAATTTTTTTTTAATTTCTAAATCTCGGTCTGAAGAAAGAGGAGAGGGAGAGGTGAGAGTTTTATTATATATATAAAATATTAATATATTATTTTTATTTTCAATTTAAGTTGACCTTTCATACGAACTCCAAACAACACCCAAAGACTGTCGCTCCTAGCTAATTACCCCCATTCCGAACAAATTGGGATATGTATCGTAAGACAATTCGGCCATTTCGATCAGTTTTCGTTGAATTTAAAAAATAAATCTTTATATATTCAATTTAAATGCACATTTCTATTTACCGGAGCCACGTATGTACCCTAAAAATTCCCAAAAAAATATTTTTTAGCTTCGTATTGACGATACGGTCCTAACAAAACTGATATCGTCAAATTCTGAGACCGTTTGAAAAATGGTCGTTTTCCAGTCGATTAAATTCAACTTAAACTGGTCAAATGCGTTTTCCTTCGCCACGCTCACATATTGATTCGAAAAATTAAGAATTTTGAAACCTAGCAATAACTTGACATCATGGATCCAACATAAGTGGTTTCATCGAAAATCGAGGTCGTTTGCAAAATTCCAATTTTTAAGGGATAGAATTCCATAGCGGCTATTCTGAATTTTCGACTGGACATAACTTTTTATTCCCGCTATGAAATTACGATTTTTCAGATTCGTTGGCAAGATATTCTCAAATAGATTCTACTATTTTTGGTTTCACTAAAATCCGGTTTATTTTGAATCCTGTACATTCATTTGAACTTTGAAATCGAATTTTCAAACTACCGCGCCATTTTCAATTCCTTTTAGAATTATAAATAAATATTTATATTCTAACGACGATTCAAATAAATATATATGTTCTATCTTTATTCAAAATAAATTTCTCATCGTTATTATTTAAAATAATTCATTTTAAATATTCAAAATTCGCTAGAATTGCCAAAATAAAAAATTTAAATTGGCTCAGATTTCCGGGTTGATACAATCTCCCCCACTTAAAACTTTTCATCCCTGAAAAGGAACGAAGCCGAAAGTTGTTTTACAAATCAACTCAACTTTCATTATTTTCATTATGGCTTAAGTTCTTCAACTTTTCAGTTTCTAAGAACTTTTCAAATTTTTCAAAAATTTGGCTAGCACCCTAAATTTTCGAAAAATTTCGCCATAACCTCCCCTGCACTGGGGACTTTGGGATATTTCAAATAACCTCCCATGGCCCTCATCAATCCGAAAAGAAAAAGAAACAGCCAAGCGGCTTGCCAATCGGCTCATAAAATCATCAAAAACCCAATAAATTCGTAAACATGTACCTATTTGTCGGGCAAACAATTTTGTTCTTCTGCTGTAGCTTCCTTGCTATGATCAGTTCAATGTAAGTACATGTATATGCATGCAAATGCGACAAATTTCCAATACAATTCACTATTTGGTTCAGTTTGGCTAAAGGTTCAATATTCAATTAATCAAAATAGTAATCAAACGACACAACCATCAATCAATTAGTTGATTATCTTTTCAAATTCATAATTTTGATACATAGTCCAAAAATTAGATTTTTAAAGCCAAATCACAACAATAAGCCCTATCTAGCTTTGGTTCTCACACCAGTCAATTGGAATCATATAGAAATCCCACTTTCGAAACCCGAACATAAACACTGATGATGCTCGAGCAATCATCAAAATCATCCCCGAGCGTCTAGAGTGTGATTTTATATCTATCCAGTATATTAAAACTTCAAATACACGTGGATCAGATGTATACGCAAAATCTTTATATACCGGATTGTCCAAATTCAACATAAAATAAATAATCAAATACGAATAATTGATTTAAATTTTTAAAACAAAAATTTGTTTTCAATTTTATTTTCAAAACACTACTCTTCACACTCGTTCTAAGATACTACCGATCCCATCTCTAACGAGTTATTCCCAATTGATATTACTAATCTAATCTCTGATGAATTCTTTCATTTGGTTCCAACGTGTCTTGTTCTCTGAGCTCTATAAACCAAAGCTCTGATACCAGGTGTAAAAACCCGTAACTTCCCTGGTAAGGAAAGCCCGGATAATCTGAGGACAAGACACATCGGAACGCAGACAGAAGAACATTTCATTGTTAATTACAACAATTCCATCAGAATACAAGAATATATAGAGTATAAACAAATAAAATACATTCGACAAATATTATAGATTACAATAAATTACATAGCAGTGGAAAAATGATACAATACACAACTGAAAGTAATACACGGATACAGAGCTTTCTGAGTATCGTTCCAGCTGTAAACCAGGTTCCTGTGAATATAAATCTGCAAAACCAAAACTACTAGCTGCCCGTGTCAAAATAAGGGCACCTAAAGTTTAGGTTAAAACAATAAACTCCAGGTCAGTTATGTGACTGGTGTGAGAACTAAAACGGTTATTAATCTTTATTTTTAAAGTTAGGTAAATCAAGGGACCACGCAGTATAACACGGAACGGGTTTCTTCCCAAGAATACCAGTGCATAAAACAACAACGCAATGCTAAATAAATAAAAATGAAGCTATTATAAGACCCAGGTCCCATCACACAATGCAACACAAGCTGAGGGATAGGGTTTTACCTTATAATAGCCCAAGAATGCTTGATACGCTAAATATCATCTTTTATTCCTATAAGTGTATAGTGTCAAAACAATTTCAATCATAAATATCAATCATAGACGGCATGGGTACCATATATCATGTCGCCAATACTAGGCTCTACAATCAAAACCGCAAATGGCATGTGTTGGAAGTTGGATTTCCATCTGTGAACCGAGGCAAAAGATAGTCCTCATCGAATTCGAGAGCCTCTAGTCCGCCCCTCAGGAGCAGCCGCAACTGCCCCTTGGATCGTCAGGGCCGGTCCACAGATGTGGATTATTATGCCTGAACACTACGTTTCCCCGCCCTTTGGAGCGTAAATGAGCCAACAAATGACTCCATCGGCTCCACATAGTCACCGATATATCCGAGGCGCCTTGCAACAGCAACAACCACATAAGTCAAACTCGTCAAGGTGCGTCAAACCACTGAAGCCACTTCTAACTAGAAAGAAACGCATGCCCTCCCTGATGTCCTCTCCCGTTTCTGGTTCACAACCGGGGTGTGAGGCTCGCGAATCAACGTTACACAAAGCTATGCCACATAGGTCGTGCTTTGATCATCAACCACAAGACTTTGCTTTTCAACAGAAGCCTTGATCAATTGCCACTTAGGCATGCCACATAGGCAATTCACTCTATGCGATGGATATCCATCAATATATAACCCCTGAGCTCGTACGTCTCAGAGAAGGGCGTTAAGCAAGAGAATAAATTCTCCTCCGCCAAACAGATATATATTTAATAGAAATCAATCACACGGTATAAAATCCAATGTCAGACACACAGTCCCTTTACAAGTTCGTTCTGGGTCTGAACGAAACCGGAGGCACCTTGTACCTCGCATATCCATCGATCTCCAAGTACGTCTGGACAACCACTAACTGATTCCCTCCTCTTGGGTGTACGACCCAATCAAGATCATCAGTAATCACCCAAACGACGTGAAGACTTCCGATCTTCAACCACCATCTTCATCTTCGACTTATCGTCGTATCAGTTATTCAGAATGGGATAAACCCGGTCTTTCCGAATAACTTGCGTATATGATAAACAAGTGCACAAACACAACATATGCCTCATTCCAATTCATCAGTCACTAACCTTAAATTAGTAAGGGAACAATTCCCCAAATATTAACCCCAAAGGCCGAAACCCACATCAGATCAATACCCAGGAAACCGTTCATCTTAACTAACCTTCAGTTAGTTGCTAAATTTCACATTCTTAGGGATAGGTTCCCATTAATTTTATCAAAGATAAATTCCTTAAATTTGTTCTTTAATATTCTTTTGAATATCAATTCAACTAGTCGGGATTAGCGAACCACACCGAAGTAATCATTTATTTTATTTCCCAATCCCAACCTATTCGTCCCATGAAGTAAAACTGGTCATACTTCATATCTAACACCACGATGTTATCGGTAAATTCAATTACCATTTCACGTTCAAATCTAGTTAAAGATTTAACTATATCCTGAAGCAAAACTGGTGATACTCCATTCTCGATCTTTTCAATCTAATTAAAGATATTAAAACTCCACTTGGTTTTAATCTTCCTGTCTTTAACTGGGTTAAAGAATCAATGTCATTTAAAACACGGCTCGCGATAAACCCAAAATCACAATCCATTCTATTAGCCTTTAACCGTAAAATAGCAAGTGAGCAATTCCCTAAGTATTTACCCTGAAGGCTGAAACCAACATCAGATCAATACCCAAAAAACCATTCAACTTAACTAATCTCCAGTAGTTTCTGATTTTCTTAACTCAGTTGGGTCTAAGAACAGTATTATTGAAGATACCGTTCACGACAACCCAAAATCACATTCCATTAATTATCAGGTTAAAGAACAAGTGCTATTTAAAACACCGTTCACGATAAACCCAAAAATCAATTCAAATTCAATTCAAATTAAATATCATTTAATTGGTACACTTCATTAAAACTAAATAAAAAGATTTAATCTTTTTCTCAACGGGGTTTAAGAACAGTGTAAATGAAGACACCATTCATGACAAACTCAAATCACATTTGATATTAAATACAAGACTCTGAATAGAAAATATATCGGCTTATATTCAATATCAAATTCTACGACCAACAAATATCGTATCGGAAATAACAATATAAATATATCTTTCAAATTTCCATAACAATATCTGTATAATCACAAAATCCAACATCGAAATATTCCAAAGACAATTTCAATTCAAATCCATTCCAATTCAATTATTGGAAATCCTGGTTACTTTTAAAACCATTTCAAATTCAATTTATTTATTTTAAAAATAAATTGATTTTAATTCTAGTTTTAAAACTAGTTCATTTCAAAAAAAAATCTGTTTTTATCTTTTCAAATTTGGAATTTTTCATCCCAATTCTTCTCAAATCATTTCTTATGATTTTACACAAATTATTTATATTTTTAATAATTTTATCAAGCCCCGTACAGTCGATTTCCATCAACGGCCATCGAACTGCACTTGCAGCGACCTTTTCCAAATTTGATTTGGACATAATTACAAATCCAACCATTAGATTTCAAATCTCTAATACTCGTTAGAAAGCTCTTTTCGATATGAACCCAACGGTTCCGGTTTCAGGAGAATCCGACGGTCGGATCTCCTGCAAGATCCATTCATAGTCAATGGTCGAAATTCGCGAACTGCTGCGGCGCGGCGCGTTTGATTAAGGCCATTATATATATAATATATTTATTATATATATTTCATCGATTTCCTTTTAAAACGTATTTTATAAATCGTTTTAAATTCGTTTTCGAAACGATTTCAACTTCATATTCAATTTCTAGTCAAAATTGAATATTCCACATCATCGATATACAAATGATAATATTTTCAAAGCGTTATATTTTGAAATCACTTCCTTTTCTATTATTAATTTTAAAAACGAATAAAATCGATATAAATATCGTACACGTCCAAATGGCACATATCTAACCAACACGGCTTTATATATTTCAATAACTTCATTATTTTATTCAACAAACGAATATTTTCTTCAACACATGAATATTTATTTTTCTATTCAACACATGAATTTATTTTCAATTCAACACATGAATTTATTTTCAATTCAACACATGAATTTATTTTTCTATTCAACACATGAATATATATTTTTCTATTCAACACATGAATATTTATTTCTATTCAACACATGCATATTTATATTTCTAATTTTCTAAATTGGAATGAGGCCCAATCAATTACCATATAACGTTAATTTTATGGATTCCCTACAACACATGTATATAACAGCAACGATAAATCATGAACTATCATCCAGAGTGCACCACATAACTGTATAAGCATTAAATATAAGTAATTGACGCTTACACAGTCTGTTAACCCATCGATTGACATACAACTAAACAATCGGGATTAGTGTATGTTAAATATCATCCGAATACCCGTGTGTTGTTTCAAATCAACAAACACAGATTTTATTTGTGCGGTTGGGCGATGTGTAAAATTTATCGTCCCAATCAATATCAGTCAAATTAGTGTATATAAGCAAATCTCCGATTTGTTTATTACTATTTATTTTATACACACATTAAAAATTATATTTTTTAACTATAAAATATTTTCCACTATAAAATATTTTATTTCATATCACACAATCAAATTTCACAACATAGCAATCAAACAAACAAGTCATCCATGGTCTGTGGATGACGGGTGTCGGGTGCTGCTAAGCACCATCTGCATCCTAGTATATATTTCAAACTAGAAATAAATAAAAGTGAGGAGTTCTCACCGACTAGATAAACCAAATGCCACGACTCTTCATATGTAGGAAATCGTCATCGGGCTTGCCTTTTGTCACTTTCGTTGCCCGTACTCACTACATATATAAAAATCACATATTTTTACTTCGCCTTCGTAATAAAATTATATTTTTATTCCGCTACTATACAGATAAAAATTATATTTTTAAACCGCTCTTCTCCTAATAAAGATTATATTTTTATTCTTTCTATAATATAAAAATCATATTTTTATTCTTTCTATAATATATAAATCATATTTTTATTATTTCTATATCATAAAAATCATATTTTTTTTACAATGATGTTTATATAATAAAAATTATATTTCCAATCTTATTCATAAAAATCGTATTTTTAACCCCAAACCTATTGTATAAGAATCGTATTTTAAATTCGATGTTTTCATATTCAAAGATATAACCTTTCGGTATATAAAAATCAAGTCTTTCAGTATATCGAAATCAAATATTTTAGTTTTCTTTACTAATAAAAATCAATTTTGTTAGCTAACTAAAATCAAAATTAAAAACTAACTAAAATCAGAATAAACTTACCGAAGAAAGAAAACTAGGGTTCCTCATCGTCGGATCTGCGGAGCGTCGGAGTCGGAGGCTGTTGTTCGGATCGTCGGAGCTTCGCAAGCGTGCAGGCGGTGGCCCAGGCTTCTAGGGTTTCGGGTTTTCAGGTGGGGGAATGGAGAGGGGGTGCCGCGGTCATCTGGAAAAAGGGGGGCTAGGTTTCGCGACCTGGGGGAGCGGAAAGGTGAGGAGGAGAAGAGGAGGGGTGGCTCACAGGTGTTCGTGGAGGCGGCCGGTCCGCTCGGAGGGCGGTGCGGCGGTGGATCGCCCCCCTCCGTCAAGCGATTCAATTTTTTTATTTCTAAATCTCGGTCTGAAGAAAGAGGAGAGGGAGAGGTGAGAGTTTTATTATATATAAAAAATATTAATATATTATTTTTATTTTCAATTTAAGTTGACCTTTCATACGATCTCCAGACAACACCCAACGACTGTCGCTCCTAGCTAATTACCCCCATTTCGAACACAATGGGATGTGTATCGTAAGCTAATTCGGCAATTTCGATCAGTTTTCGTTGAATTTAAAATATAAATCTTTACATATTCAATTTAAACGCATATTTCTATTTACCGGGGCCACATACAGACCCTAAAAATTCCCAAAAAAATATTTTCTAGCTTCGTATTGACGATACGATCCTAACAAAACTAATTTCGTCAAATTCTGAGACCGTTTGAAAAATGGTCATTTTCCAGTCGATTAAATTCAACTGAAACTGGTCAAACGCGTTTTCCTTCGCCACGCTCGCATACTGATTCAAAAAATTACGAATTTTGAAACCTAGCAAAAACTTGACATCACGGATACAACAAAAGTGGTTTCGTCGAAAACCGAGGTCGTTTGCAAAATTCCCATTTTTAAGGGCCAAAATTCCATAGCGACTATTCTGGATTTTCAACTGGACATAACTTTTTATCCCCGCAATGAAATTTTGATTTTTCAGATTCTTTGGAAAGATATTCTCAAGTAGATTCTACTATTTTTGGTTTCACTAAAATCCGGTTTATTTTGAATCCTGTACATTCATTTGAACTTTGAAATCGAATTTTCAAACTACCGCGCCATTTTCAATTCCTTTTAGAATTATAAATAAATATTTATATTCTAACGAAAATTCAAATAAATATATACGTTCTATTTTTATTCAAAATAAATTTCTCATCATTATTATTTAAAATAATTCATTTTAAATATTCAAAATTCGCTAAAATTGCCAAAATAAAATTTTCAAATTAGCTCGGATTTCCGGGTTATTACAAGTTGCATACATTTATGTTCATGTTGACAATATATGCATATTATAACAATAGTAGCATGATTTTATTGATGAAGTATTATTTATTGCATTTATCTTCATTCATTTGTGAATACTATTATGCATTTTTTAATAATTATTGCATGCTTTTATGCAAATATTTTAAACAGTTTCTTAACGACGACTATTATGCAACTAACATTTGGTGTTTCTGTATAAAAAAATTTAGTGTCGAATATGCAGTGTTTGTAATGAACATGATGAATCAAAGAAGTGAGGGAAAGGAACTGGACAAGAAAGATGAACTTTACAATGCTTCGGCTATTAATTTACAAATAGCGGTGGTTGCATACAAAATTCTGAACTACAAACCACACAGCTGGACTCCGAGCCAAGATCTAATATAGAATTTGTTGCTATCAAATGCAAACAACACGAAATAAAAGTGGAAATTTTGATGTTAAGAGTTTTTTTGTGAATATTTGTACTAGTACTTTGTTTTCAAACTACGGTCTATTGATTATTATTTTCAATATTGAATTACTGGGGAATATTATGTAGGGTTTCAAGTAATTTTGATTTTATATAACCTGAAATTTTTACTTACTGGTGTGCATTTATTCAAAATATTAGCATCATTGTATGCAAATATTGTGAAAATTTGCAAATTTGAATTGCAGAAGTTAAATACTAGCATACTATATGAAATTATTATTATTAGTTGCATACGAATATGCAAACAATACAAATACTTATTGCGTGCATAAAATCTCCGTAGTTAAATGATATGCATATTTGTATTGTCAAAATAATCAGGATAATGCAGAGTTATATGAAAATATTATTATCAGTTGCAAGCGTAAATGGAAATGCTTTAATTTTTTTGTATTATGAGCATATTTTGAATATTTGCATACGCTTATGCATATTTTCTATATAGTTGCTTACATAAATGCAAGTATTTGCAGAACAGTCGATGTTCCTTTGTTTTCTGATATGAAATTTTAAACTGGAATATATGCAGGTAAAAAAATTCATGATAAACAAAGGGAACAAATATTCAACGATAAATGAAAATATGCATATACGCTGAACATTTGCAGACTTACATGCACGTATTAAGAATAGTTTCATAATTATATGCAACAAAATATAATAGTTGTGTACATTATCCAGTTGTATAAATACTTTCATACCTGTATGCAAGAAACTTAATATATTTCATATATTTATGCATCTATGCAAAACGCTAAAAAAATTTGATACAAATATTCAATATAATTGTATACATGTATGCAAATTTACAGAATAATTGCATATAAATAAGATCTAAAAAAATGAATGTAAAAATCAGAGAACTTAACATTAAATTATTAAAATAAATTTAAAGCAGCACATAAATGTTTACAACAATTTACATAAAACCTAGTGTCTTAAAAATAAAATAAAATAACAAAGCATATGTAATTGTCTTTTGAAGAACAACTCCTTTTGTTACGACCCAACATCTTGCACATACCACGTCTAGTCGTCTTTTCAAAATTGTTGCACAATCTCAGGAACAATGTTAAACAAAGAAGAAAATCAACATTAATAAACCTAATGTGTAATGATCATATAAAAATACGTAAACATCTTCAAATAACAATAAATAAATGCATACAGATAGGCATATATCACTAATAACTGCATACTTGTACGCATATGTTCAGAATTGTTGAACAATCTTTTAAGTGGAATATATGCTAAAAACTATTACTACGCACATATTAAAAATATATGTATATTTGTATTCAACTAATCAGCAACCACACAAACATATTTTTTAAAAAATCTGAGTATAATTATGCATATATACTGAATATATGCGTACTAATATACAACTTTCCTGAATATAACCAAACCAATATGCACGTGTTCTATCAATAGTTGCATACATACGTGTTGATATTAACAATATATGCATATTTTTATACACGTATAAAAAATTTAAGAACAAATAAAATGAAAAATTAATACACACAGCTGTATGATCCATAAAAACCAAAAATTATTTTACAATAATTACATTAATCACAGACACAAATAGACAATTAAAAAAAATCAGACTAATCAATCAACAAAAAATCAAAAAAATGATATCCGAATTGAAATTAAATTAGTAAACAGTAAAATTAACCTTGAAGAACACGCAGCCGCTGTTTAAATCAAGGATTGATCTGGTTAAGAATAATCAATCAATAAAAGATAAAAAAAATGATATCTGAATAAAAATTAAATTATTAAATAGTAAAATTTACCTTGAAGAGCAAACATCCAGTGTATAAGTAAAGAATTGTTCTAATTAAATCAGCTATTGAAAATTCTATGTGAAGTGAATGATCGATCTACAAAATTCTGATATCCAAAACCCTAAAATGATGACTGCACCGCCATGGACAGAGAAGTATAGGATTCGCGAAAAGGAAAAAAAATTACGTACTAAAAAAATGAGACCTAGGTTATTACGGCTTGAAAAGAGAAAAAAGGGCAGTTCTGGAAACATAATAGCCGCTATAAAAATTAGGGATGAAATTTGTATGTTTTATAATAGGAGGATGTGAGCTTAATTAAGTTTCATTTTAAGGATGTGACCCTAATTTTCACTTGACTAAAACTGTCAAAACACATTTTACTTTACCACGCTCACATGTTGATTCAAAATATCATGAATTTTGGAATCTAGCAATTATTCGACATCCCAGATCCAACAAAAGTGGTTTCGTTGAAAACGGAGGTCGTTTGCAAAATTTCCATTTTTAAGGGCCAAAATTCCATAGCGACTATTCTGAATTTTCAACTAGACGTAACTTTTGATTCCCGCTATAAAATTTCAATTTTTCGGATTCGTTGGAAAGATATTCTCAAATAGATTCTAATATTTTTGGTTTTGCTAAAATCCGGTTTGATTTGAATCTTGTACTTTCATTTGAAATTTGAAATCGAATTTTCAAACTACCGCTCCATTTTCAATTCCTTTTATAATATAAAATAAATATTTATATTCTAACGTCTATTCAAATATATATATTAATTCTAATTCCATTCAAAATAAATTTATCGTCGTTATTATTTAAAATAATTCATTTTAAATATTCAAAATTCATCAAAATTGCCAAAATAAAATTTTTAAATTGGCTCAGAAGGTTATTACAACTAGCAAGCTGAAATCTATTTGTGGCTTTATTATTTTCTTCAAGTAGTTATAATTCTGTTTGAATGGAAAAAAAATTCCATACCGATAGTAATAGATAAGGAAATGGGGTGCTTCCTTTTCTAATGCCTCTATTATTATGAATAAATGCACAAGTAGATCCATTGATAATATAGAATATGTAACATTATCAATGCATTCTTTGATAAGGCTGCAAATTTTTTCATTAAATCCAAGTTCACTTAGCATATAATAAATAAAATTCCTATTAATTTTATCAAATGCTTTATGTAAGTCAACTTCAATGCACATTTTACTTTTAACACCTGGATTCAAATCTCTAAGTAGTTAAGAGGTGAATAAAGAATTATCTTGAAACAACCCAAACTTCCCCATAAAGGAAAGCCTGGATTGAGTTGAGAACAAGACTAATTAGAACGCAAACAGAAGAACATTTCATTACTTATTACAACTATTTACATCAAAGTACAATAATATACAGAGTATGAACAAATAATATACATTTGATAAATATCAGAGATTTACAAATTATAATGCAGCGGAAAGTAATACAAAACACAACTGAAAGAAATACACGGATACAGAGCTTTCCGAATATCGCTTCAGCTGTAAATCAGGATCCTGCGAATATAAGATCTGCAAAACCGAAACTACTAGCTTCCCATGTGAAAATAGGGGCACCCAAAGTTTAGGTAAACAATAAACTCCAGGTCAGTCATGTGACTGGCGTGAGAACTAAAGCAGTTATTAGTTTGATTTTAAAGTTAGATAAATCAAGGGACCACGCCGTATATGAGACGACCCCAAACCCCGTTCTGACGGTGGCAAGGGTAATCCATGGAATATAACACAGAAACAGATAATAGCAGAACAGAATAATTAGATACACCAGATAATGAACAATATAATATACTGGATAAAAGTAATCATCAGAGTTACACAGTATACAGGATCTTACTTAGTACAATTACAGTTCAGCTATGCATAAATGTCTACAGCGGAAAACAAACAAAATATGTACAATAGGAGCTGAACAGCATAAAAAGAGATAAATGATAGAATCCATCTTCAGCTCCAGCTATCCAGAGAAAGCCAGCTAAACCTGAATACAAGGCTGCTCGTGTAGAAAAAGGGGCACCCGAGTTTGAAAGTGAAACAAACTACGAGTCAGTCATGGGACTGGTATGAGAAATCTATTCAACACATTTTATATATGGACAATCACAGGACCACGCCACTTTCGTGGAACGGGTTTACTCCATTGGATTGCAAGTGCTTTAAAACAAATCTTTCTTTTAAACATCGCTATGCTTTTTATAAAAATGAAGCCATTATAAGACTCCGTTCCCATCACACAATGCAACGCAAACCGGAGGATAGAGTTTTACCTTATAATGGCCAAAATATGATTGATACGAATAAAACAAAAGCATTTGATATTATGACTAGTGTTTATATGTTTCAAAAACAATTTCAATCATAACTATCAATCATAGACGGCATGGGTACCATATATCATGTCGCCATATATATATACAATCAAAACCGCACGATGTCGTACTTGGAAATTGGATTTCCGTCATGAACCAAGGCAAAAGATAGTCCTTACCGAATTCGTGACTCTCTAGCCCGAGCCATAGAATCAGAACGCATCAACCCTTTAGATCGTCAGGGTCGGTCCACCGATGTAGATTATTATGCCTGAACACTACGTCTCACCGCCCTTTGGGGCGTAAACGAGCCAATGAATGACTCCATCGGACCCGGATCGTCCGATCAAACCGAGGCGCCTCGCAACAGCAACAACCACACAGGTGAAAAGTATATAAATGTCAGGGCTGGTAGGTCACTGACACCACCCTAGCTAGAAAGAAACGAAGGCCCTCCCTGATGTCCTCTCCCGTTTCTGGTTCATACCGGGGTGCGAGGCTCGCGATTTCACGTTATACACAAAGCTACGCCACACTGGCGGTGCTTTGATCATCACCACAAGACTTTGCTTTTCAACAGAAGCCCTGATCACTGCATCTTAGCATGCCACACAGGCAATTCATGCCAGCGACTGATGTCCATCGATATACAACCTCTAAGCTCGTGCGTCTCAGAGAAGGGCGTTAAGCAAAAGAATAAATTCTCCGCCGCCAAACAGATGTATATTTAATAGAGATCAATCAACACAGAATAAAATCCAATGTCATACACACAGTCCATTTACAAGTCCGTTCTGGGTCTGAACGAAACCGGAGGCACTAAATACCTCGCAAACCCATCGATCACCACGTACGTCTGGACGATCACCACTCATTATCCATATTTCGGGATGCCTCCCAATCAGGACCTCGGTTACCATCCAAATGAGGTGAAGATCTCCGGTCTTCGACCATCGTCATCATCTTCGACTTTCAATCGTCGGTCAATTATTTGAAATGAGAATTAACTCGGCCTTTTCAAATAATTCCCGTATATTTAGAATTTCAAATCAATTTATTTCAATGGTTAAATCATTCGACAACACCAATTTTGTTCTTTAATGTAATTTTCACACTAAACACATTCAACCATCAAATACCATATAAATCGAGCAAATTCAGTTTATTTCCATTCCATATCGTTTATGATATTTTATAACGATTTATCGCTATTTTTATTTATTATAAAATAGCTAATTTATTCAAAACGACGCTTCGGGCCATAACGCGGCCGTGGCGCTGTTTTTCTTCAGGTTTGATTTACACATATCTTAAGATCTAACCGTTGGATCTTCGCACAATTTACATCATTAGAAAGGTCTTCTCAAAACGAATCCAACGGTTCCAGTTTCGGGAAAATCCAACGGTCGGATCTCCCGGTACAATCGTTTGAAGTTTCGATTTCAAAATACGAACTGCAGTGTCGTTATTCGATTAAATATAATTATATTTATATATATAAATATAATCGTTTCTGGCGCTGTTTTTCTTCAGATTTGAATTAAACATTCCAGACAATCCAACCATTGGATTTTTACAAAGTTGGTGCCGTTGGAAAGATATTTCCAAGGCGAACCCAACGGTTGCGGTTTCTGGATAATCCAATGGTCGGATCTCCCGCACTAGTTGTTTGAAATCACGGTTTCAAAATACGAACTGCACGGCCACGTTTCATTTTAATTTTATTTATATTTATATATTTATATAAATATAGTTCATTCAACAATTTCAATATCGTTTTCACTTCAAATATTTCACTAAAGCCTTTAAATTTTGGAAAATTTCGCCATAACCTCCTTTGTACGGGAGGGGTTGGGAAAATTCCCAAATAGCCACACGGGCGTCTCATGTCAAAAAGAAAAAGAAAAAGCCAATCGGCTAGCCAATAGGCTCATAAAATCATCACCCAAACAAAACAGTAAATGTGTACCTATTTGTCGGGCACAAAATTTTATTCCTCTTCTCTAGCCCCTTTGCTATAACCTGTTCTTTAAATATGCATGTACATATATACAGTTCTTATCATTTATCATTTCCCGTTCGACTTCATATTTGATTCCATTTGGTTTAAAAACACCATTCATTCTAATGTTGCATGCATAGGCAAAAGTCATATCATTAGCTAATTAATGAATATTTCGACTCATGCATATTTATTTGAACGAGTTGATATTTTTAACACTTCACATTTCAACAATCCATGTATATAATAAAAATGTGATTTTTATTGTAAAACAATTCATTTCAAAACACTATTATTTTATATAGTTTATATAGTTGATAAAAGGTGATTTTTATTATGAAACAATTTATTTCAAAATGTGAATACCATTCAACACTTGAATTTCAATTCAACGAATGAATATCGATTCAACACATGAAGGTTTTCTATAGTTTTTATATATAGATAAAAATGTGATTTTTATATTTAAAACACGAATACCATTCAACACATGAATTTCTAGTCAACGAATGAATATCGATTCAACACATGAAGGTTTTCTATAGTTACTATATATAGATAAAAATGTGATTTTTATATTTAAAACACGAATACCATTCAACACATGAATTTCTAATCAACGAATGAATATCGATTCAACACATGAAGGTTTTCTATTCAACGATTAAATATAGTTTCAGCAAATGAAAATAATTTAAACACATGAATATTATTCAAAATTTCGGCAGCATAACGGCAGGGTAGTTAAAACTGGGACCGTCCCTAGTACGGCTCCTCGCTCTACCTTAAAACCTCGCGGTTTTTGACAATGGGGATCATGCATCTAGTTCGCACGCAGGCGGCATGTATATATTTATTTCATTTCCACAAACTAATCCTATGTGGTTTCAACCAAATATTTCTCAACCACAAACGGGTATTTTTCAACCCCAATCAATCAATATCAACCACAAACAATCCCAAACAACCATTCGCTATCAATCAATTTTCACACCAATCACAATCAATAAATATCGTCCATGGTTTGTGGACGAGGGGCGTATATATATATATATATAAATATATATATATATATATATTTATATATAGCAATTCACTTCTATTTCAACACATATATAATTTTTACAACGCATATATAACTTATACATCGAACGTACAACTTATACAACGCTTATACAAGAGGTGTACAACGCTTATATAACTCATACATCGACTATATAATTTATACATCGTCGTTTTCCATATCGTTTATAAATTAGAAATCTCACCTTGGGTTCCACTCCACCAAAAATAGCAGAAGGCTCAGAAAAATATGCGGTCCCTTCTAAAATGTAGAAGGCGTCCACACGGTCACGACGTTTCCTGTTTCATCGAATTTCGACCACATAGCAAAAAGATATGATTTTTACAAGGTTTGCAACGCTTTTAAACTGTTGAAATCAGTACAGAATATATAAGCCGTTACCTGCTTCATTTTATTCGAAACTAGGTTTCCACTTTCCTCGAAATCCGCCCAGTTATATGACGATCGGCCTTCACCACCTTGAAGGGCTACGAGAGGCGCTCCTATCGAGGTAGGCACGGTGTCGTGCGATGGCGGGTTTGGCCTGGAATCGAGGTCGACACGGCGCAACTTTCGGGGGCCAGAACTCGACGACGGGGAAGAGATAGGTGGTGCGGTTGGTACTGATTTGAAGGGGAGAAGGAGGGCTTCAAAAAGTTCAACAGGAGACGGGGCTGAAAGTGGCTGTGGCGATCGAAAACGGGGAGGCAAGCTTTGGAGGGTAGCCGCCGTTCAAATCGGGAGAGAGAAAGGGATTTTTCTTTTTTTATAAAAATTTTGATTGGTCGGGGAGGTTTTAAAGGGGTTTTCTGACACGACCACCAATCGAAACCCAACGACTGTCGCCCCTAGCATTTTACCCCCAGTCCGAACACAATGGGATATGTTTCGAAGGCCCATTCGAATGTTTCAGTCAGTTTTCCTTCAAATTAAAATATAAAACATTCAATATTTAAATTGAACGTACATTTCAATTTGCAAGGGCCACAAACTGATTCGAAAAATTCCAGAAAAATAAATCTAGCTATGTTTTGACGATACAGTCCCAACAAAACTAGTTTCGTCGAATTCTAAGACCGTTTGCAAAAAGGCCCATTTCTGGTCGATCCAATTTAACTATAATTGACCAAAACACATTTCCCTTTTCCATGCTCACACATTAGCTTCAAAAATTATGAAATTTGAAACCTAGCAATAACTTCACATTCCGGATCCAACAAAATTCGTTTCGTTGAATTCCTATGTCGTATGCAAAATGGCCAATTTCACGAGCTATATAAATTACATAGCGACCATTCTGAAAATTCATTCGGCCATAACTTTTGCTTTCTGCTATGAAAATTCGATTTTTCAGGTTCGTTAGAAAGGTATTCACTAACAGATTTAAATATTTTTGGTTTCACTAAAATCCGTTTTGTTTTGCACCCGGTACAGTCCGACAAAGTTTGAATTCAATTTTTGAAACTGCAGCGCCTTTTCAAGCCTTGTTTATAATTAGAATTAATTATATTCGTTTTCAATTGTCGATTCAAACTCGCTTTTCATTGCCATTATTTAAAATATTTATTTTAAATATTTAAAATCCATTATTTTAGCCAATTTAAAAATTTTAAATTGGTTCAGATTTTCTGGGTCGTTACAGTATAACACGGAACAGGTTTGACCCCAAGAATACCAGTGCATATAACAAACAACGCAATGCTTTTTGAAAAAATGAAGCTATTATAAGACCCAGGTCCCATCACATAATGCAACGCAAGCCCAAGGATAGGGTTTTCCCTTATAGTAGCCAAACTTGCTTGGTACGTTTAAAACAAATCATTTGATACTATTATAAGTGCATAGTGCATAAAACAACTTCAAATATAAATGTATCAATCATAGGTGGTATGGGTACCATATATCATGTCGCTAATACTAGGCTCTACAATTAAAACCGCAAAGTCACGTATTGGAAGTTGAACTTCCATATGTGAACCAAGGCAAGGGATTGTCCTTACGGCTTCGAGACTCTCTAGCCCGAGCCTCAGGAACAGCCGCAGTTGCACCTATATTGTCTGGGCCGATCCATACAGAGTGGATTAAAATGCCTGAACAATACGTTTCCCCGCCCTATGGGGCATAAATGAGCCAGATGACTCAATATCCATCGGCTCCGTAGTAACCGATATATCCGAGGCGCCTCGCTATCCATCAAATAATTATGCAACACTCACATGAGTAAAATGTCTGGGCTCCATACCATGACATCTCTCCTAGCTAGAAGGAAACGCATGTCCTCCCCGAAGTCCTCTCCCGTTTCTGGTTCACACTGGGGTGTGAGGCTCGCGAATTAACGCTATACACAAACTATGCTATATTAAAGCCGTGCTTTGATCATCAACCACAAGACTTTGCTTTTCAACAGAAGCCTTGATCATTTGCATCTCAGCATGCCAAACTGACAATCCACGACATGCGACTGATGTCTATCGATATATAACCTCTGAGCTCATATGTCTTAGAGAAGGGTGTTAAGCAAGAGAATAAATTCTCCGCCACCAAACAGATATATATTTAATAGAGATCAATCAACACTGAATAAAATCCAATGTCAGACACACATCCATTTACAAGTTCGTTCAGGGTTTGAACGAAGCCTGAGGCGCCTTATTCCTCGTTCTGTGTCCAATATAGGAGAAACGTCCTCGCATATCCGGTCAATCACCAAGTACATCTGGATGATCACTACTTATTACCTTGTCTTGGGTGTACAGCCCAATCAAGACATCAGTAATCATCCAAATGATGTGAAGATCTCCGGTCTTCAACCACAGTCTTCATCTACAACTTATCGTCGAATCAGTTATTCAGAATGGGTATAAACCCGGCCTTTTTGAATAACTCGCTTATATAATAAACAAGTGCTATAAAAACACAACATATGCCTCATTCCAATTCTGAATATTCTTTTGTTTAAATATTCATATCCTTTGGGAAAGGTTCCCATTAATTTTATCAAAGATAAATTCTTTAAATTTATTCTTTAATCTTCCTTTGTATATCAATTCAAACCATATTAAGGTTTTCCAAACTTATCGGGATTAACGCACATTACCGAAGTAATCATTTGTTTAATTTTCCAATCCCAACCTATTCATCCCATGGAGCAAAACTGGTAATACTCCATATCTAACACCACGGTGTTATCGGTAAATTTAATCACCATTTCACCTTCAAATCTAATTAAAGATTTAATTATCGCTTGGAGTAAAACTTGTGGTACTCCATTCTCGATCATTTCCCAATTTTGATAATTTAAATTATCATATTCTTATTTCAATCTAATTAAACATTCATTAAAACTCCACTTGGTTTTAATCTTCCCAAAAATCAACATTAATGATTATTTAACTTTGGAAACACAAACATGTCGCATCAAAAATCTACACCGTACTATTGATTTCTGCCAATATATAACCTCTAAGCTCGTACGTCTTAGAGAAGGGTGTTAAGCAAGAGAATAAATTCTCCACCATGAAACAAATATATATTTAGTAGAGATCAACCACACAGTTCGAAATACAATGTTAGACATGTAATCCTGTCTTTAACTGGGTTAAAGAACTAATGTCATTTAAAACATAGTTCACGATAAACCCAAATCACATTCCATTAATTATGGAATCTTCACGGAAAACAGATCAATATATAATCGATATCAATTCCTGTATCTGACTAATAATATAAATGGAATAACAGCAAAGTCTTTTAAATTCCATATGTATTAACAGTCTTCCTCCATAGAATCTCACTCCGATTATTATCAAATCGAATTCCATTCAATTCCAATTTAATATATTAAATTAGAAAATTTTACTTTAGAAAATTCCTGTTAAATCTTAAATAAAAGATTTATAAATTCCAAATCACATTTCACTGCAAATCGGATTAAAGAACGAATGTCGTCAAAACATAGTTCACAATAAACCCAATTCACATCCCATTTTATTCCATTTAGATATTAATTAACTAGAAAATCTAATAATCTTAATTAAAAGATTTATTCTTTTCACACGGGGTTTAAGAATAGCGTTAATTAAGACACCATTCATGACAAACCCAAAACCCAAATTCTTTTATTCAATTCTAATTAAATATTAATTAATTGGAAAACTTCACTACGTCTTGATTAAAAGATTTATTCTTTTCTCAACTGGTTTAAGAACAGTGTTAATGAAGACACCATTCACGAAAAACCCAAAATCCAATTTAATAATAAATACAAGGCTCTGAATAGAAATTATATCGGCTTATATTCAATATCAAATCCTGAAATCAACAAATATCGTATTGGGAATAACAATATATATCTCTTCCAAATTCCTCCGCAATATCCGTATAATCACGGAATACAATATCGAAATATCCCGAAGATAATTTCGATTCAAATCCATTCCAATCCATATATTGGAAATTCTGCTTATTTTTAAAACCAATCCAATTCCAATTTATTTATTTAAAAATACTGGATTGTAATTCTAGTTCATAACTAGTTCATTTTGCTAAAAATATATATTTATCTTTTCAAATATGGAATTTTTCATCCTAATTCTTTCCAAATCATTTATTATGATTTTACACAAATTATTGATATTTTTAATAATTTTATCAAGGCCGTACAGTCGATTTCCATAAACGGTCATCGAACTGCACTTACAACGACCTTTTCCAAATTTGATTTGGCATAATTCCAAAACCAACTATTAGATTTCAAATCTCTTGTATTCATTGGAAAGCTCTTTTCGATATGAACCCAACGGTTCCGGTTTTAGAGAATCCGACGATCGGATCTCCCGTAATGTCAATTCGAAGTCAATGATCGAAATTCGCGAAATGCCACGGCGCGGCGCGTTCTATTCAGGCTATTAAATATATAAAATATTTTTTTTTCAATTTTGGAGACCGTTTGAAAAACGGTTATTTTCCAGTCGATTAACTTCAAACAGAACTGACTAAACACGTTTAAATCCGCCAATCTCACATATTGATTCTAAAAATTGGAATCTAGCAATAATAGGACATTCCGAATCCAAAAAAAGTGGTCTCGTCGAAAACGGAGGTCGTTTGCGAAATCGCTATTTTTTAAGGTCTTTATGTTATATAAATTCCATAGCGACTATTCTGATTCTTCAACTGGGCATAACTTTTTATTCCCTTATGAAATCTGAAATTTTCACATCCGTTGGAAAGTTATTTTCAAACAGATTCAAATACTTCTGGTTTTACTAAAATCCTATTTATTTTGAATCTTGTACATTCATTTGAATTTTGAAAACGAATTTTCTAACTATCGCACCATTTCCGATACCTTTTATAATTAAAATAAATATTTGTATTCTAACTTCGATTTAAATAAATTTATACATTCTAATTTTATTCAAAATAAATTTCCAGTTGTTATTATTTAAAATAAATCATTTTAAATATTCAAAATCCATTAAATTACCAATAAAAATTTTAAATTGGTTCTGATTTTCCGGGTTGTTACATATCTGGTATTAATCTACGAGGAATGAAATCGCATGTAACACCCCATAAAATATACTTAATTTCGACATAGGTTAATTTAATTTAAAAATAAGTAGTAATAATTAATAATATATTAAAAGGCTGAAAATGGAATCTTGGTCAGTTAAAAATTGGTCAATGAAAGTATTGTAATTACGTTAGTGGTGAGATTCTGATTCATTTTTTACATTATATTTGCTAAAAATGGAGTCCGTATGCAAAAGTTATTAATTAATTAAGTTGTATGTATATATTAATACATAAAGGTTTGAATTTCAAATAAATATATATACAAGCTTGGAATATATTAAATAGGATAAGCATGAAAAAAAAAAGTTCCCTTTTATTTCAAATGTATGTGTATATATGCACACACAGTAGGGGACAAGATTCATTAAGGAAAGAAATAAGGAGAATTAATCAAGGAAAGATCAAAAAGGTAATGTTATGGAGGAATTTCCTTCTGGCCTTACGCCAGAAAGGGGAAGACCGCCCATCCAAGAGGGGTGTCGACCACCCAGTTGGCCACCCACCTAAGGGGTGCCAATTAGTCTCTTGTAAGGAAGCCCATTGAGGGTTGTTTTGTGTAAGGACTTATTTATAATATATATCAAACAGATTGTTTATATTTAGTCAAACTAATCTAATGGTTCATACACACGATATCAACTATAAAAAGGCCCTCAAACCCTCATTCTAAACCCTACAGCCATTTCTCTCAAAGCATCCATTCTTCCTTTCTTGTATCTCAAATTCCAGAACGCTTGAAGGATCTGCGGTTCTTCAATTTCTCTAAATCTATTCTAATATGTTCTATCTTCTCTATCTTATTCTAATATTTAGATTTAAAATCTATCTGGAATTTAGATTCATACATACATATATATATAAGATTCTGATGGTGATTCTTATATATATATATATATATATATATATAGAGAGAGAGAGAGAGAGAGAGATTTGAAAGGCTTGGAACATATATTCGTTATTGAATGCCAAATCCAATTTCTGTTCTATTCAATCTTATTGTACTCTTCCTAATTTTTCTGTGAGTGGAATCTATCTAAGGTATTATTTTCTTTAATTTGATAGTTACAGATTTGGATAGTTATGCCTTAATGATTTGGGATATATGAAAAGAAAACATGATTACCCTTAAATCCTCCATTTATTTTGGTTGTTCATAGAAATGTTCAATCTGGTTATTTTTGGGTTTTGGGTTGTTGCAGCAATAAAAAAAGAACATGATTCTTTTGTATGATTTTCTATATTGTTTGGATTTTCGATACTGATTGGATGCCTTTTTCTTTTATTTTTATTATAAATTCACATGTTTGATTTTGGCTAAAAGATTAAGATTTGTATAGTTTGTAAATTCAATAGGTTTGAATCTCTATTTCTCAAAATAGTGAATATGAATGTATTATTTACAATATATATAATTATTAATGTTTTTCATATTAACAAACATAAGAAAAGGAATCTACTCAAAATAGGAGCTATAAACGCTGAAGATTGCGGAATGGATCATTAAGGCAAAATTAACACTAAAGAGGGGTGAATAGTGTTTTTGAGAAATTAAACAAAATCTAAAACTTATATGATCTACTATATGAATCACACAACACAAAGATGATCACAGACACAGAATCAAACACAAACACAAAGATAAACAAAAATAAAATGTAGAAAAGAAAAAAACACACCGGATTTTATACTGGTTTGGAATTGCTCCTACGCCTAGTCCCACGCAACATTGGATTGCGCAAGGTTTTATTACTATATCAATATCCAAGTACAACCCCTTGATTTCACGGCCACAAGGTTAGCACCGATTATAATACTCTTGATTTCACGGCCATAAGATTACCACTGATTCCCTTGATCAAGTATATTCCCCTTGATTTCGCAGCTACAAGGTTAACACCGCTCCGTTTCCTTGATTTCAAGGCTATAACGACACATCTTTTTCGCAAACACTTCACAAACAATTACAACAGCCCTATAACTCTTCAATAACACTTCGATTCAGAGAGTAATGAGTAGAGAGTGAGAAGAGAAGAAATTTTATATAAATATAATTGAATTCGGTAGAGTATAAGTGTTGACATCATAAAAATATGAAATATAAATGGTGTAATGAAAGGGGATGAAGACAGAGAAAAAGAATGATGAAAAAATTCGAAATCAAGCCCTATTTATAAGATTTGAAAGGTTGTAACGCTTTTGGAACGTTACAAATAGTAAAAAGACACTTCCTTTCAAAATAAAAAATATAACAGTTATATGTTGACATAGACAATAATGTATGTCAACATATCCTTGTGTAAAATTGAGTTTTGAGCATTTTTGAAGTGTTTTGATATATATATATATATATATATATATATATAATTCTAGAAATTCTTGAATTAAAACATAGTGTTATAAATAAAGATTATAAAGTATAAAATCATGTGAAAACATAAATATAAGATATATGAACATATGTACAAAATATAGAGTTTAAAACTATATAAATATAAAGTATATAAAATATATAAACTTGAAAACTTAAAATCAAAAGCAAGAAAACTTGATTAAAATTTGAATAGAGTTTGAAAATATAATTTAACATTAGATTTTGGAAAAAAATAGAATTTGAGTTCAAAAATCAGAAATTGAAAAACAAAATTTGAATTTGAATTTGAACCTAAAGTGCTACTCAGAGTCTTACATAAAACTAAACTCTATTACTATATTTATCTTGAACTCTTGAAATCTTGATTACTCATGAGTCTTGAATCATCTCTAAATTTTGAATCTCTAGAAGTTCTTAAATTGTACAGTCTTCATTATTAATTCCTGTATATAAATCCTGCATGTGTGTGTGTGTGTATATATATATATTCTAGATAACGGTATTAGTATATATTTTATAATCAATTAATATTGAAATAAGGTTGTTGTCATCAAAACTCCATTCTCCAACAATCTCCCCCTTTTGATGATGGCAACTTTAGTTTATAAAATATCATACATGTTCGTACTTGTTAATGGTGATCCTTCTAATACTCCTCCTGTCTATATGAGTCCTATAAACTAATTCTATATTTTATAATATCTTCCCCTTTGGCATTATCAAAAAGAAAGTCTAAAAATACTCCCTCTAAATCCTATAATTATCTAAATAGTTCTTGTACTAAAGTACTCCCGCCTAATCTACATGTATATATATCCTATAATCATAAAATTCTTTCCCTAAATTTGTAATAACAGTAATCAATACAAACCAATCCAAGTTTCATAAGCATATATGTTTTCAGTCATATACAAACTAATCCAAGCACACCGCACCATATGTTTAATATATACAAGTTTTAAGTCAAACAATCCAAACCAAGCAAATTCAAACAAATCAATCAAATTATACCAAACAATTAAACGTTTCTTGGGACTTCTACCCCACAGTCTTCTCCAAAGATTTGATCCTTCTTGATGACCTCCCAATTTTCATCTTTTTCTGGTTGGTGGTGCTTTAGCGAGATTATTATCTTCATCTCTGAAAAGAGAGGAGATTAACCACCATATTGCATAAAAATGCTTCTCTTGCTATTCAAACAGCTTTTTTTGGCTTAATTTAAGATGACGCTAGTTTCATAGAATTATAGAGAGGATATTCTTGAAGGAATTCAACGTTTCTTCAAGATTTTTCACTTAGATTATGAATTGGATTTGCCATAGATTTTATAAGAAATGAATAGAGAAGAAGGAGAAATGAAATAATAAACTTTTCTGGTAGAAATAGGCTTAAATAGGGTCTGGAATTCATTGGATTTTGATTGGACATTAGTTAGTTATTTAATTTTAAATTTTGATAAGTTTTGAAAATATGGTAGTTATACATCGACATAACAAAGTATGTATGTCGACATACTTACTTCAAAATTTTGAAAATTTTCAAATTTTGAATCGCTTTTTTCTATATTATATTATATTTAATTCTAAAGTTTTTGCAGTTACATAAAGATGATTTTAACATAAATAAAACTCCATTCATAAAAGCAAATATTTTCAACTAATTAAGACACACTAAATACGAGATTTGAAAGAAAATACAAGCGAATGCATAAAGATAAATTAAACTAGATAGACTAATTTTCAGTGGTCGATGATGAGGAAGATGAAATTCCAAGCTTTCGTCCAATCCTGACCAAGAACTTGGTCATATTGGAAAAGTTCTTTTTGAGCTTCTTTTGATTGTTGACAATCTTATCTTGATTTTGAATAATCATCTCTCTGGAAATGGTTCTAGTGTTTATTGGACACTCAACACTTTCTAAAGAAATTTCTAATTCTTCTTCGACTTCCGTGGGTGCTTGTTCTTGTTACATTCGTGCTTGGTTGGCTTCGAATGTCTCATATGGTTTGAAATCGAAAGGAATTTGCATGAGATGTATGTTTGAAGAGTCAAACACTTTTCTTGGCACAAATTCTTCTCCGTGAAGATCAACTCAAAAGTATTTAAAAATGCGGGTGAGATAAACTTCGTAGTAAAGAGTGTTCTCTCTTGATGAAATTTCTATGGGCTTGATTGCTCTTAAGATCATGTTGGCCCAATTGACGTTATAGCCACCAATAATAGCAAAGAGGGCTTTTTGGACCTAGAGAGTTGGATTATTAATGTTTCCGGAACAAAGAGTGATGGTATGTTAGAGGAGAAGGTTTACAATTCTTGTTTTTAGATGAAAAAACAATTTTTGAAATCCATTTGAGCATCGCTTTCAAATATTCGTGATAGGTCTCTAAACCGGTTTCATCGATAATAAAATCTGAAAAATTCGATCCCGTGCTTCTACAATTTAAGATAGTGCCCAAGATTTCGGAATCTTGGACAATTTGAGTACCTTTGACACTATTCCAAATTTGGACTTCATTGCCTTCATAAAATCCGCCATTAAGATTCGCATAGAACATCTTGACAAGATTAGGATAACACACTTTGTCATTATCCCGTGAATTAATTATACTCAAAACTTCATTGTTTTGAAAGAGAGAGATAAGATCATTGGAAGGAAAATTTTCAAAGACGGCGAAAGCTCCCATATTGACTTCAGCTTTTTCTAGATAGTCAACATAGGTTTTGATAGCATCTCTATCATTATTAATATAACCTTTGATGGTTCTGGTTAACTTCAATTTCTGAGATGCACTAGAGGAAGCCATTGAATTGTTTGTTTTGAAGAGAATAGATATGAAGAATATAGTTTGAATTGTGAATGAAAGGTAGAGAGAATAGATGTATATATAGAAATTGAATGGATATGAATCGAATAGGCACAACTTTTCAGAATTCAATTACACCTTTTTAGACCTTGGGAGTTAGTGAAAAGTTGGAGGGAAGTTTGAAAGTTTAAATCTTTGAAATTAAAAATTTAAATTTCAAGTTACAGGCAGATATGTCGACAAAGAACATATGTATGTCGACATATGTACTTATTCTCAGAGTACATTTGGTTTTTGTGACATGTGATTTCAATTTATATTTCAGGTTTAACGATTTCCTGAAATAATTCAATCCTAGCGAGCATAAAAAAAATTTATTTTATTATTTTTCAAATTTCAAATTTGAATTTTAAATTTCAAGTTTGAATTTTAAGATTTAATCCAAAACAAACAAATCAAACAAAAAAAGCAACCATTCAGCCAAAAAAAATTTAAAAGTAATTAACGCATACCTGGTTTATAGATCCTTTTCTTTAAAAATTTCTGAATTTTGAATTGTTTTGAATTTCCGGTTGCTGGCTCTTCATCACTTGAAGATGAATCTGAATCATCTAACATTGATGCATATGCTTTCTTTCTCTTTCTTGATGAATTGTTGTTGTCCATTTGTTGAGTCGACTTATCTGGATATGGACACATTCTCCTTATATGACCTGGTTTATTGTAGTTATAACATCGACCATTATTTCTTCTTGAACTTCCTTAATTATTATTTTGAGGATAATTTTTCTCTCTATATCTCAGAAATTTTCTTAAGTGTCTTGTTATTATGGTTGTTTCTTCATTTTCTTCACTACTCGAGTTAGAATCATTTGATGTTGCTTTAAAAGTGATGGATTTCTTCTCAGTTGGCCAGTTTTCCTTTCTTTTCTATAATTGGACTTCAAAAGACATCAGATTTCCGATTAACTCCTCAATCTTCATTTTGTTGGCATTATTGGCTTCTTCAATTGCCAAAGTTTTATGATCCATTCTGAAGTCAATGAACTCAATATTTTTCTGACTTGGTCTTCTTCAGAATAAGTTTTTCCAAGTGTTGTTAATGAATGCACTAACTCTTGAAATCTGCAATACATATAGAAGATAGACTCATTAACGTTCATTTTAAATAACTCAAACTGATTAACTAACATTGATATCTTAGTTTGTTTAACTTTACTAGTTCCTTCATGAGTAACTTGTAAAGTTCTCCAAATCTCATAAGCAGTTTTACATACTTGCACTCTATTAAACTCATTTCTATCTAATGAACAAAGCAACATATTCATGGCTTTAGAATTGCTTTATTCAATAACCTTTTGTTCATTGTGCAAAATTAGTCATGGGATCAATAAACTCATTCTGTGTACTATTCCATGTGTCTAATCCTACTGATTGTAAATATAATTTTATTTTACATACTCAGTATGAATAATTACTGCCATTAAACAGTGGTGGCCTAATAGTGGACTGACCCTCTACAAAAGAACTATTATTGCTACCAGTGTTGGTTTCCATTATAACTATTTTCAAAAATCAGATTATTAACTTTTTGAAAGACCTTGCTCTAATACCATTTGTTAAGGATTGCGGAATGGATCGTTAAGGCAAAACTAACACTAGAGGGAGGGTGAATAGTGTTTTTGAGAAATTAAACAAAATCTAAAACTTATATGATCAACTATATGTATCACACAACACAGAGATGATCACAGACACAAAATCATACACAAACACAAAGATAAACAAAAATAAAGTGCAGAAAAGGAAAGAACACATCGGATTTTATACTGGTTCGGAATTGCTCCTACGTCCAATCCCACACAACGCTGGATTGCGCAGAGTTTTATTACTATATCAATGTCCAAGTACAACCCTTTGATTTCATGGCCACAAGGTTAACAACGATTCCAACACTCTTGATTTCACAGCCACAAGATTACCACCAATTTACTTGATCAAGTATATTCCCTTTGATTTCCCGGCGACAAGGTTAACTCCGCTCTGTTTCCTTGATTTCAAGTCTACAAGGACACACCTTTTTCTGAAACACTTCCCAAACAATTACAACATCCATATAACTCTTCAGTAACACTTTGATTCAGAAAGTAAAGAGTGAGAAGAGAAGAAGTTTTATATAAATAGAATTAAATTCGGCAAAGTATCAGTGTAGAAATCATAAAAAATATGAAATATGTGACGACCCAGATTTCCGGTACCTTTTGAGCAAACCAAACAACACCAGTCCGACCCAAATTGTACTAAAAACCCAGATGCCAATAGAAAGAATTTAGAGGGTGAGAAAAATGTAAGTAAGAAATATTAGAATAGAAGAATAAGAACCATCACAACACAAAATCTTACATCGCAGCGGAACAAAAATATAATATTGAAATAACTTTTATTGAGAGCTTGTAAAATACATACAATTATTAGAGTACATCAATTCATATGGATAGTTATATGAACCGGTCCTCATACACAACACACAACGGAATAATAACTATATAACATCATACATCTGAACTGTTCTAGCTCGTCTCTCTCGGCATCCGATAACCTGAACCTGTACAACCCGGTCTAACCCGAGCATTTCAAATACCGGGTCAGTCAAGTGAACCAGAGTGAGAACAACTCGCAAAGTTTAAGGGAAATCATCCAACTTGATTTTAAAGTTAAAAATATTCTCACAAGAAAAGGATAATCGTATGACCAAATCCACACATAAATACGGACGGTTTTAACCTTACGATAACCCAAAATATTTTAGAATCATATACATCTTCTGATATTATAATAGTGTCTAAATACAAATAAATATCAATCTAGCGGAACGCTTGCATCTCACGCTCCACATATATAGTATACAATCAAAAACGCGGGCGCTTATTGGAGATTGGATTCCAACTATGACAAGGTATGGAACCAACTGCCGATAGTGTATCTCTGGAGGTGAATACACTGGGTTCAACAAGAACGTCTTGCAACCTGGCCCATACATGACCGACCACTCATTTCACTTGAGTGTATCAAATGTATATCACCAACGGTATGGATCAGCAACCATTTCTCGAAAGGGACAACATCGATAGATTAAAGAAGCAAAAGGAATTTCTCTAGATAGGTGATTATATACCATAATGGGTGCGACCCACATAGCCATGCTGCCTGCCCGATTTTTGTCATTTTCTGGTTGTGGGGCTTGAGGTTATAATTCTTCTTTCCCAGATAGCACACCACCATTTACTTTGAATGCCACATTGTCAGATCCATCGAAAATCACTAATTGATTTCCACAAAAAATACTTAGATTATGAGGCTAAAGAAGTTTCCCTTCTTTGCCACCAACTTCGTACGTTTTAAGAAATCAACGTACGTAATCCCTTAGGAAATACCCTATCAGACATTCGTCCATATTAGTTGTCCTGGGACTGGACAAACCGAAGGCACCCTCCTACTGCATCCTAGTAATCACCCTATACAAATGTAGCGAGTAGTCCTTACACTACAAGAAAAAGCACTTTTACTTACATTTATTAGTTGCGTTCATTACCAAGAGCAACCAGTTCATTAAACGGTGCTTATGTGGAATGGAGGGAATGGAAATTTAAGGGAGGACTTGAATTTTTTTTGGTCGCATAGAAGCTATTCCTCCATCTTTTATTTTCGTTACTTTTGCTTTCTCCTAAAATATGAATACCTAAATCACTTAATTTCCCCAAATTAAAATTCGTTGGTTCCTCCATTCATCGACTGTCATCCACGAGACCATGAATGCTTCTCTTTTTGCTGACAATTCCTTTCTTGTCTCAATGTAATTGGTTCCATTCTCAATACGATTTGTGAGTCCATGGTAATTGTCGCTGATTTCTTTTTCTCTTTGCTTTACATGATTAATTTGGTCCTTATGGTAGACTCTTTCATATTCTTATTTACTATTATGTTTGTCTCATGTACTAACTTGAGCTATTTCATCATTATATTGTTGAAGGACTCCTCATTTCTATATATGGGTCGGTTGCTTGAAGGATTTGTGGGTGTTATCTCGTATGTGGTTGGTTCGTATTAATGTTTGCTTGGCTTAGTATGATATGTGATTTTCTATGTAATTTTTTTGCTTTGTGCCATATGTACCTAGGAACTTGTATATATTGCAGAGATAGCACCTTAGAATATGAGAGGAGGACCTAGTTCCGTGAATCAGATTGGTTTAAGCTTCTTAGCATCAACTATCAATTTAGCAATTCAAATAGCTTTCGTGAAAATATGGTTTAATTTTTAAGCTTTCTGTCACTATTGGTATAATGCTTGAATATATTTTTGATATATTTCTTCCATAGAGAGTGTTAGCTGCTATGGGTATTTTATGAAACCTCGAGCACCATGCAATATCTATGATAATTAATTAGTTTACTTTTATGTTTATTGATGCTAAATACAGTTTATAGCAAATGAACTATTCTGAAAAAACCAAAATAACCCACAAATTGTATTTTCCTATCCTTGAAGCTATGTGATTAGGCACTATCAGTAGTCAATTAGCTTATCATTACATTGATTCATATGGTCTAGCTAATGAATTGATGATGCCAATAATTATTTTTGGTATGCAAGGGGATAATATAACATTGATCACGTTGATAAAATCTGATATGCCAATCTATTTTCATTTTGTAGGATCCTTACCATGCATAATCTTGATATCTGGTTTGTTTTTCATCCTTGAGTCTCTAAAAATGGCCGGTATTGTGTATAAAATAATTGTCCATGAGCCTGAAGAGCCATGTACTTTGCGGGCGTCTAATGGTTTTTCTTTTATGCAGGCTAAAATGGGCATGATGGAAGATTTTGAAGCTTCATTGCAAGTATTGAGGTGATTCGATACTAACATTAGTGGTGAAGTGAATGGAATTAAGGTATTGAAAGCATCCTATGCCAAATTCAGGTTTTGAATCTTCCGATGGAAAAATTAAATTTTGGTCGTGTGTGATGTGTTGACCCTTTTACGGTATTACATGTACCGCATTCATTGTACAATTTTATTGAAACATAAATGCAAAGTACCTCTATGTTGGCAAGCAGTTTGACATAAATTCTTTGTTTAGCTTTATCTTTATCCTTCTTATTTTGAAAAAAAAACTGTACAGAGGTTACTGCAATCAGGTCCAAGGAGGACTACGATTTTGTTTCAGATCTCAAGCAGAGAAGATGTAGACTTCCTATCTTTGTACTATTTTCTTCCTTTTACTTCAGAGAATATGGGTACTTCTAAATTTGTTTATAGTTTGGCCATGATTTAATCCTGTAGCTTATATGAACTGCTATTCTACAGATTGGGATAGGTCTGCTTGTATTGCAATAACTTAGTGGAATAAATGATATCCTATTTTATGCCAACAACATTTTTAAGGCTGCTGGTAAGTTGATGTGTTCTTCAGCCATTGTTGTTTAATTTTATTCTGTAGAGTTGTTTTCTAGTAGCTTTTCGCATGATCTTGTTATTTTTCGAAAATGCTTATTACATTAATGATATATATTGTATTTTATATAGATGAAAATATCAAGTTATGAATTTGATCCCTCATCATTCAACAACAACACACAAATAATATAAGTTTGTATTTTCTCGTTTAAGACATCTGATGGACTGTCACACCAAGAACAACATATTTTCTGTAGGTAGATTACGCCAGGTGCTAATATAGCACCATTTAAGTCATTATATGTGCATTGTGTACAAACTACCGTGAATTTATAACTATTTGTCTTTGGAGCAGGTGCTGGGAGGGTGCAGAATGTGCGGGTGCTAAAAGAGTTGTTGTTAGGCTGAACTGTTGTAATGACCCGGGTTTTTGACGACTTTGGTTACCGCCATAAACTCAATGATGACTAACCAAACGTCAAAAAATACCAGTCAATAGTGAAAGAAATTAGAGGATGAGAATAGATAAGATAGAAACTTAGAATAGAAGAAGAAGAAACACAACATCAGAGTAACACGAATCTCACAGCAGCGGAACTAATAAATATATTTCATAACATAACTTTAAAATACAAATCTGTACTTGAATACACATATTATTATCAAAGTACAACACTTACAACACAGCGGAAATAAACTATAGCTATATGATTCTGAAGCCTCCTGCTCCAGCTCTTCCAGTATATCTGTAAATCTCGATTACTTGACTGCCCGTACAAATTTAGGCACCCAAGAGTTTAGGGAAACAAACAAATAAACTCCGGGTCAGTCATGGGACTGGTATGAGTAAAACAGTTTAAAACAGTTTGAGCAATGCAACGATATCTCATAAGACCTTGCCGTATAACGGAACGGGTTTTTCCCTTATGAGAATCCAAAATATCTTTATATTAAAACTCATTGATATTATAATAATGTCTACCAACCACAATATATTAATCATCTAGCAGAAACGCTTTCATCTCACGTTCTACATATATAATATACAATCAAAACCGCAAGCACGTATTGGGTAATGGATTTCCAACTATGACAAGGCATGGAACCACCTTTCGCTAGTGTACTTCTAGAAAGGAATACACTGGGTTCAACAAGAACATCTTACAACCCGGCCACACATGACCGACCACTCATTTCGCTTGAGTGTATCGAATGTATATCACCAAAGGTTGGGATCAGCAACTGTTTCCCGAATGGGACAACATCAACAATAGATTTTTAGAAATAAATGAAACTCTAGATCAGGTGATTATACACTCTAATTGGTGCGACCTACATAGCCATGCTGCCTACCCGATTTCTGTCATTTGCCGGTTGATGAGGCTTGAGGTTACGCTTCATCATCACATCAGATTCACTTCGAATGCCACATTGTCAGATCCATCGAAAATCACTAATTTACGTCTATAACAATACATTACGTGTTAGCTAAAGAAGTTTCCTTCTCCGCTTCCACTGTTGGTACGATTGAAGAAATCAATGTACTTGATCTTTCTGGAAATACTCTGTTAGACATTCATCCATACAAGTCATCCAGGAAAAGGAATTCGGCTCAGAAATCATTAACTCCAACTCGCCTCTCTGGGCCATCTCCAACCCAAAAGAAAATCAAACAGCCAAGCGGCTTGCCAATTCGGCTCACAAATCTTATATCCAATAGAAATATAAACTTGTACCTTTTGTCGATATATCATTATATCTTTTCCACCTGTTATCAATTCAGCGGATACAAGGGTCATCCCAATCAAATTCCAATATGCTTTTATCCACAACACCACCATTCGCTTATATCCGAGCCAAATATCATTGTATCTCAATTTTCTTCTCGATTCCCAACTCTTAACTTGATTTTCACATTACACTTTAAATTTGAATCTCACAATCCAATTTGTCTTGATATCATTCTAATTCAATCTCAGTTACCACTTTACTGGCTTTACTTTAATTCAAATTCGCTTTCACAAATTTCAATTTGTTTTTAATTCAAACAGTCTTTCCCTGGGAGTTTTTAAACAGTTTACTCTTTTCAAAAATTAAATTATCCTTTTGGACATGTCACTGAGCCCTTAATTTATATTCCATTAGTTAAATCACTTCTCTATTTCTTTATCAATATTTGTTAACCAAATATTTTCAATAACCATATTGGCCTTTTATGTTAATTGGAAAAACATTTCTGAATATCGCCTTCCTTTATTTTCTTAACTTTAGAAAATATATGCTATTTATAATTGGAAAATATTCCAATTACTTATCTCTTTTCCGATCTCGTTTATTTCTATACTTAGGAAATGTTCTTTATTATATTTCCAAGCTTACACTTATTTGGGTTAAACGGATGTTGTGTAAAACATCGTTACGACAACCCAAATACTATATTCAACTAACTCTTATTCAACCTTGATCTTCGTGCCTGAAATCTTACTATTTATTTGTTAATAATGAAATCAATCAAGTTGGGGTATAACTACCTCTCAGACCTTGACTGAATAACCTTTATAACATCAAAACAGATATGACTACTTACTTGAATAATCAATACCATACAACTACTTATTCACTTTTAAACACGTATACGCTTCCTCTTTCTATTCTTACTAGATTTTATTCTTAGTCTTCCTTTTTGATTTTACTATTCTATATCTAAGTTCGTTTCCTTATCGACTTATATATATATATATATATCGATATGTTGATTTCTAACTATTAAATTATCTTAAAATATTCTAACTCCTTAAATTCCCGGAAAATTCTCCATAACCTCCTTTGTACCAGGAGCATCGGGATATTTCAAATAGCTTCCCATGGCCCTCACCAATCCAAAAGAAAAAGAAAAAGCCAAGCGGCTAGCCGATACGGCGCATAAAATCTCATATATGAATTAAATACATACCTTTTCGTCGAGCATTCTATTTATATACCTTCATACCTTATCCATACCTATCTCATGTATATCTATACCTATCCAATTTATTTAAACTATACCTGATTGTTTTAACTCAATTTGTTAATTAATTTGTTAATTAACTCTTTGGTCTATTTCACTTTTATATTTGAACATGACATGTTCAAATATATTTGAATTTTCTTATTAACAATTTTGAATCCAAATTTCAAATTTTAGTTCTATATTCGATTTCGAATATCCATTTACACATCCAATTCACCTTTCGAAGTTCAACTTCAAATTCGAAACTCGATTAACTAATTCCTCTTCGACTTAGTTAATTCTATTCAATTTCTACTCAAATTTTATTGAAATTCTATATATTCAAATTCTATAGTTTAAATTCCATTTGAATTCTATATTCAAATTCCATATATTCAAATCCTATATTTTAATTCTATATTCAAATTCCATTTCACTTTCGATATTCAAATCCTATATTTGAATTCCTTTATATTTTCTGTATTCAAATTCTATATTTGAATTCCATTTTGAAATTCAACACAACTTGTCTTTCCCAAAACAAATTCAAAACAATATCTCTGGTAGTAATTCGTCACTTACAACTCGAAAATGAATACTGATGATGATGACAGAAAATGAATACTGATGATGCAGCTGTCATCATCGGAATCTATTTTCCAGCGATCGAAGTGAGTTTAATACTATAAAACTATTTCTAAACATTTCCACTTTGAAATTCATTTCAAAATATAATTCATATGGCTGGTAAAACAATTTAAAATCTCTCAGGATCTTAAATTTTCCTTATTTTTAATCCAAATCCATTTACAAACACTTACCCAATTTTCCAGAGTTTTAATTCAATTTCTGGTTTAAATTCAGATTTAACTCATCTGATTTCACGTATTTCACTTATATGAATTCTGATCGGTTATTTACATAACCATTTAATTTATAATTTTACTCGATTATAATAACAACCAATATATCCAATATATTATAATTTTGATATATATATATATATATATATATATCTTCTCTATATCAAGATATACCTTGGGTAAACTTATTTTAATTTACCCTCTTTTCAAAACATATCGTGTTGACCCATCATATTCGAGTGTTTACAAAATCCCTACCGATACGGTGGATCAAACTGATCGACCAGAACCCATAAACAACTCAACTAATAAATCTCCACAATATAAAATAAATTTTATATTGAATAACAAATACGCTCTCGTATATATATACACTCAAACTCAATCTAGAGTATTACTACCCACATCTCTACCGAGTCATGCCACAGAGCCAAGGTAATTCACTTAACCTTATGCTCCGATACCAACTGTAATGACCTGGGTTTTTGACGACTTTGGTTATCACCATAAACTCAATGATGACTAACCAAACGTCAAAAAATACCGATCATTAGTGAAAGAAATTAGAGGGTGAGAATAGATAAGATAGAAACTTAGAATAGAAGAAGAAGAAACACAACATCAGAGTAACACGAATCTCACAACAGCGGAACGAATAAATATATTTCATAACATAACTTTGAAATACAAATCTGTACTTGAATACACATATTATTATCAAAGTACAACACTTACAACACAGCGGAAATAAACTATAGCTATATGATTCTGAAGCCTCCTGCTCCAGCTCTTCCAGTATATCTGTAAATCTCGACTACTTGACTGCCCGTACAAATTTAGGCACCCAAGAGTTTAGGGAAACAAACAAATAAACTCCGGGTCAGTCATGGGACTGGTATGAGTAAAACAGTTTAAAACAGTTTGAGCAATGCAACGATATCTCATAAGACCTTGCCGTATAACGGAACGGGTTTTTCCCTTATGAGAATCCAAAATATCATTATATTAAAACTCATTGATATTATAATAATGTCTATCAACCACAATATATTAATCATCTAGCAGAAACGCTTTCGTCTCACGTTCTACATATATAGTATACAATCAAAACCGCAAGCACGTATTGGGTAATGGATTTCCAACTATGACAAGGTATGGAACCACCTTTCGCTAGTGTACCTCTAGAAAGGAATACACTAGGTTCAACAAGAACATCTTGCAACCCGGCCACACATGACCGACCACTCATTTCGCTTGAGTGTATCGAATGTATATCACCAACGGTTGGGATCAGCAACCGTTTCCCGAATGGGACAGCATCAACAATAGATTTTTAGAAAGAAATGAAACTCTAGATCAGGTGATTATACACCCTAATAGGTGCGACCTACATAGCCATGCTGCATGCCCAATTTCTGTCATTTACCGGTTGATGAGGCTTGAGGTTATGCTTCATCATCACATCAGATTCACTTCGAATGACACATTGTCAGATCCATCGAAAATCACTAATTTACGTCTACAATAGTACATTACCTGTTAGCTAAAGAAGTTTCTTTCTCCGCTTCCACTCTTGGTACGGTTGAAGAAATCAATGTACGTGACCTTTTTGGAAATACTCTATCAGACGTTCATCCATACAAGTCATCCAAGAACAGGATGAACCAAAGGCACTATTCAGTACATCCATCTTAGCACTGTTATTTAAGACTCATACAATAGCCCTTGCACTTTACTCCGTCTTCAATTATCTTTGGCATATATGATTCGCAATGCTTATGCCAATACGGAGTGGTTCTTTGGATAATAATCCAACCGGTCTCTCCATATTAACAACGTTAAAATGGTCAAAACTTCGATAGTCTGTGATTTAACCATCAAAGAAAAATACGTGTGCAAACAACGATATTATTTCCAGATGGAAATTATATCGATCAAACATTATTTGACATTTATCTCCTTAGTTCATTTTTCATCGCCTGTTTCCCTATATTCAACATTTCTTATTTTCTAAATTTAGAAAATATATGTTATTACCATTGGAAAACATTTACATTTCTTGTTTTCTATATCAGAAAACATTTCTGGTTCTTATTTGGAAAACATTTCCAAAACTCCTCCATTGGGCTTAGACAGATGTTTAAACAAATCATCGTGATGCCAACTCAAACCATTTCTCTTATTAACTAAATTCCTTTAACGCACCTTCACTATCAAACCTTAACCATTCCTTAGTTAATAATGAATTCAATCAAGTTGGGGTAATACTACCTCTCAGACCTTAACTGAACAACGTTTCTAACCTTGAAATAGACAAAGTTCACCTTTTAATTCTTTAACAAACTTCCTTACGTAACTCTCTTTCGAATCATCTTTATTCGTTAATTCTTTCCTTCGTTAAGGTATATTCGATAACTCTATTCAATTTACTTTATTCGATTAACCCTTATCAATTAACTCTATTGGACTAATTTGGATTAACTCTATTGGACTAACGCTATTGGGTTAACTCTATCGGACTAACGCTATTTGAGTAACTCGTTTCACTTAACTCCTTTCGAATAAACTATATTCGATAACTCCTTTAACTCTATTCGAATGAACTATATTCGATTAACTCCTTTAACACTATTAGAATAAAGTATATTCGATTAACTCCTTTTACTTTATTCGAATCACTAATATTCGATAACTCTATTTAAATACCTCTAGTTCGATTTTACTCTATCGATTTACTTTAACTGATTAACACTAACTGGTTAACTCTAACTGGTTTAACTCTAACTGGTTAACTCTAATTGATTAACTCTAACTGGTTAACTCTTATTCGAATAACAAATATTTGATTAACTCTATTCAGCTAACTCGACTCGACTATCCCCTTTTCGAATAACATATTCGATTTACCAACTTTCTACCTTATTCGGTTGACTCCCTTCAAATACCATATCTGATTTAACTCTATTCGAATAACTAATATTCGATTAACTCCATTTGAATAAATTATTCATTTATAAAGATTTACTTTTAGTAACGGTTCTTCACTTTAAAAATGATTTCCTTTTCGATTCTATTTATTTGACAAATAAATATCTCCTTTTATTATAACTTATCCTTCGATTTTATAATTATTTTATGTTATAAAAACCCTTTTCCTTTTCTATATAAAATCCATCGATTTTATATAAATAATTCATTTTCAAAATACACTTTGAAAATCCCCTTTCCCACATCCAGTATTTCTTATGGTATTTAACCTACCATATAACAACGATAAATATCGTCCAAACACACATAATCAACAACATATTATATATCACATCATATATCACAATATATGAATCACAATAAAATAAATGTTGAGGAATCCAGTTGGATTCCTCCAACCTGTTTCCCTGCATCCACAGATGTTACACAATAAAATCAACATCACTATATGATATATTCTGTTAAACGGAATCAATATAGAAATTCAACTAACTGACTAGCGGTTCAATTAAACAGTCAACACACAGTCAATCAGCCAATATTTAACAGTTCTGAAAATACAACATGAAATTATAAACTGTTCAGAGTTAGTGAGATTTACTCACATTGGCAGTTCATCGTTAAAGAACGATAAACTGTTGTTTGATTTGAATCAAATAGTTTATTTCGCCATAAATTCAAACGAGCTCCACTCCACTCTCAGTCAGTTCTAGTGCGTAGCCGTCGTCCATATGATCCCAACGGATCTTGTTTCGTCAATTTCGGTTAACATATGAATAATATATTCAATTTAGAAGTTTGTATACAATTTCAAATTAAAATGAACTTGGTTTATTTTATAATTGGGCCTCACCCTCTTTAAATACCCGGCCCATCCACTGTCTGAAAAGCCCACCCGCTCTCCTTATTTTTTCACCAAAATGAATTACACAGTCCCAGTAAAACAACATAACCGAACTGGATATCATCCTCCCTAAAAGCCAACAACACCTTTCTCCTTCAAGAAACAAACTAAAACCTCCCACAACCATTTTGATTCCTTTCTTCACATCCCACTCCACCATAAATCCATGAACTTACAAACCGACATCATATCCTCCCTCCCTTTACTCTATTAATTTGCAAACCGAAATGTTTTTCTCCTCCATGATTCGAATAGTACGCTATTTTCCAAACCCACCGTGCTCGACTTTCAACTCCCACTGCCGGAACCCATGCTGATGATCGGACCGCAATCAAATCATCCCATCTCGTAGCACTCCGCATCCTCTTCTTCCCCTCTGAAAATAGCAGAACTCGAAATTCCCAAGACACGAGAAAACGGTGTTGAAGTCAACACCTTGCTATGGAGATTCCGACTGTTTTCGTGGCTTTATCGGTGATCATAGCCGTCCAGTAGGAGATTCTCGTCATGCTTAACCTTGTTGTTGAAAGGGTTTAGTGGAATCGATAACCATAGGGGAAGATATTTTGAAAAGAATGGGGAAAAAGGTTCGTCGTTTATTTTAGGTGATGGAGGCGCACAAATCACTCTAACCAAGAGACCTAGGGTTAGAGAATAAGAGGATTATTTATAGATAGTTTTTATTTGGCTTTGATTACTCCACGTTTTCTCAAGAACATGCGGCTGAAAAGAAAATGATGTGTGGCCTTCTTTAACGCCTTGTTTGTTTTACATGGCACGTCTTATTTCCATTGTGATGAGTTAATACCTTATTTAATATTCTGTTCATATATGAGCTGCTGCGAACAGAAATAAAAACACCGGTGAGACGAGCAATGTCCCACGATCCCAAAAATATAATAATATAGGTCCATTAACTTATTCTGTGAAACCCCGAAATAATGATTATAGGGTGCAGAATATTCCATTTAAAAAATTGCTTATTTAATTAATTAAAAATTACAGTAAAATTCTAAAAATTAAATTATCCCTACGCCTCAAAAGAACCTTGTCTAAATTCGAAACCGATATCTAGTTATATCGAATAAAATTGTTACGGTCGATAAACGATTCTATAGCGACTTTTCTAAAATTTGATTTGGACATAAATCAAAATCTACACGACGAAATCCCGATTTTTCTCTTCTATTAGAAAGATATACTCCACCGGCTCCACACGTTTCTTATTTCACAGAAATCCAGCTTAAAACGAATCATGTACATTCAGTTGAAGTTCGAATCGCCAATTTACGAACTGCAACGCCATTTCGAGCTCGATATTAATTATATTATAATTCCATGTTCAAATTGTCGTTTATATAATATATTCGTTATTCAAATTCAATTCCAAGCTGAATTAAATATCACAGATGATCCGGTTCACACCATATCGTCATTTCAACCAATTCTGATTATTTCAGAATTAAATATATTATTTAGTTTATTATTCTAATTAAATATTCCCAACTATTTAATTCCACGACCATTTAATTCACTATATCACTATTTATATAATTAAATAAATTAATTATAATACATTTACCAATGCGGGTCATTACAACTGTTCTCATGCTGCTAGATGAAAATGACGGGACAATCTTTTGGTCTGGTGTTGGTGATCATGGGCAGCAAGACAAGGCAACGACAAAGCTAAAGGCATGGATACTGAAGCTTGAAAGAGAGCTGAAGATGCAGACATGCTTACTGAGGTGATTACCGCTACTATAGGTGTACTTTTTGATGAGTAGAGGCAAGTCGACTACCTTAAAAAACCACACACAAAATATTTTATATGTACTTTATATGCATATACTTATAAGGAGATGCATATAAACATGTGACCTAAATCTCCCGGCTAGCATACACCCTCCACCTGCCACCGCCCATCATACGAACTCTCTTGCCTCACCCTTTCTGAAGTTGCTGACATGATATGTAATACACACTACTTGCTTTTTTTCTCTCTTTTTTTCTCTCTTTTATTATAATTGTAAAATACGGTAGCTCTTTCAATTTTATTTTCATTTCTTCCCCCTTTTGATTCATATTGACAACATCGGAGAGGATATTGGAATGGAAATTGATGTATTGTGACTGTCTAAGGAAGACACTCCAATTGAATATTTAAATAATCATAGTTAATTTTTTGATGCCTTGTTCTGAGTTATAAATTCATAATGCCAAATTGTAAAATAACACTTGATATTTATTGATAAACTTAAATGGCTTCATGACAATTTATAATCTACAGGTTTCAGTTGTCACCATCATGTAATTATATACGAACTTTAATTTGTTGTATTATTATAATTGCAACATTCATATGTATTTTTGTAATAGGTTTACCAATAGTTACTGATAAATGATAGAATACTGAATCAATCTTTTTTCTTGCAGTGTAGCAGTTTGTCAAATTCAGTATACCTGCTAACTGGCTTTTGCAGCCAATTGCAGAGTGGAGATTGAGGCCATTCTATAATTTTGCTTTATATCAATTCATCTTTGCCAAAATATAATGGAAGTAGTGATGTAGCATTGGTGTAGCTGTAAGTGGCTCTAACTATATTACTTTAATCGATGGCTTTGTTGACAGGCAGAACAGACTGAGAAGTGGAGGTTTACGACTATTGGTTTGACATGGAAGCCAAGATTTTTTCCTATACATTTTCTACATTAATAGTTGATTAACGGAAACAAAATATATGCCTTTTTTCCAATTCAAAAACTTGTTTGAAAGTGTACAAGTTAGAGTAAATGAGAATACACGATACATAAGTATTGGGTATTACCTTATTTAACCCCCCGTTATTACATACAGGCTAAAGCCTTTATTTCAATTTGTGTCTGTCTGGGCCAAGCCCAATTATTCAGCTTTGTATTTAAATAGTAGTAGCTTCTCTTGTAAAAACATAATGTTCTACAAACATTTCAATATAATAAAAATTCTCTTTCAAGTCTTTACTCATTTCATCGTTCGGACTTGATCAAGTTTCATAAATTCAACTTGGTATCGGAGCAGATCTTTGTGCTTGACAACATTTAGATCCTGAAAAAAATTCTAAAGAGAAAAAAAATTCTGAATCATCTGTTTCAAGATTGATGAATATATTGTCCATCATAAAGGCTTCATCACTTGGACTCCTTTCATCCAAGATTGAAGAATCTTATCATCTGAAAGTTGTTGCCATTTCTGATAAACTGTGCCATGCTCAGTTCATTCTTTGGCTGCATCAGTTTATCAAGAACAGCTGTTGTAAAGAGAAAGTTCAAAATCTGATCAGAAAATCTGTAACAACCCGTAATTTTATAACATGTTAAAACAAGAATTCAAGGCAGAATTAAATTTTAAGTACAAAATCAGGGGAAACGGGTTACGCCATTGCATTCTTCTCGAAATTTTACATGAAATAGAGTCTGATTTTTCGAAAATCGGAATCCGGATGAAGAAGTTATGGCCTGTACAAGTTTCAGCAGTTTTCAAGCAGCACTGGACCAGGGGCTCGACCTACCCCCCCACCCCGCAGGTCGACCATAGGGTCGACCTACCCCCCAGGTCGTCCATAGTGTTAACCTCCCCCCTTAGACCTAACCTAATTCATATCAAATCATTCTTACACTATTATGCTGCTGAACTCCCTCTTGAACCATGGCCGCCGCCCCCAAATTAAAGTGCAAACATTCAAACTCGAATCAATTCGAAGAACAAAGCTTCAACAATGGTTCAAACAATAAATCAACACTACTACAAACGTTCTATGACAATTTCCGTTCCTATTTCACTAGCCATGCTCTGTAAGTTCTAGTTGTTTTTAGATTTAAACATTTAATTATAATGTGGCCATGGAATAAAGTGGAATTGGATTTAAGTATGTTTATCGATTCTGATCTATTTCTGTTGCTCCTTTAATCTTGTGTTTTGGGACTTGTCTATCTTTATACTCATGACAAGTTTATGATCTATTCAGTAGTTTTCTTGATTCATAATGAAGTTATCAACAAGTTGTAATATTTATGCCTATGATGATGTTTTCCTCTGATATCATTTTTATTCAATTTCTATCTCCCCCAATTTATTTTCTTTCATGAACCTTGGTCAATTTCGGACCTTGGCCTAAAATCGTGATTTGCGTACGATATGTATACGGGGGAATTATGGGATTATTGCCGATACGAATATGATGTAATAATTAGCAACATGAAATTGGATATTATCATTGTATTTGCAAGTTTGGGCTTGATCTGTAAATTTTGGTATAATCTTGTTATGAACAAATTTGCATACATATTATATACATGGAATCTGGCACAAATAGGATCTATGTAATGTAACATGAGATTTGGTATATATAACATGTATGTAATTTGGCTTGCAAATTAAACCACGAGTTCGGGACTATGTAAATTAAATCAAAAGATTAGGCTTACGATTGGGCATATGTAGAATTAGGGATTTGAATATAAAAGCGATTGTAAATTTGATAATTGGCATAAATATGTATTATGAACTTGGGTAGTTGGCATGTGTTGTAATAAAAAGATTACAGTTTGGGATAACTACATCATGAATCATGATTTGGGTTTATTTGGGCATGATACATGCAATTTTGGATAGAACTCGATATGGGTGAAATAGCATAAACTTGGCATACATGTAAATAGGAAAGAATTGGATATATGTAATCTGACTAGAATTGGGTGTATATATATATATATAAAAATTGGCATGTAATTTTGGAACTTGGGCATATGTTTATTAATATGTAAAGTTGGGAATTTGAAACATGAAAATGACTATGTATTGGATAATTGACTTGAACACGAACATGAACATCTCTATCTGTTAAACACATGAACTGATATTGGGGTTTTGGGTGGAATACGACCATTAATGAACCTTTGACACGAGGTTAGACTAAGTTTGTGGTGTAAATCTGCCCGGAACCGCCCGACAAATCCAGTAGCCACAAAGTGTCAGTCTAATGTGAGAGGTCGAAGGCCAAATTGTAGGCGTAACGATTTATGACACGAGATTAGACCCAGTTTGTGGTGTAAATCTGCCCGGAACAGCCCTGCAAATCCAGTGGCCACAAAGTGCACGGTCTAATGTGAGAGGTCATGATTCGTTTGTCATAATGAATGAATTAAGGAATACTAACCATAATAAGACGTGGGTATGGTTAGAGGGTTAGGTGGGATGACATGGAAATTTGACATGTAAATGTGGACCTAACCGGTATGAGTTAAGAACATGTAAAACTTATAAATATGGGCTTCACCAACATAATAGTTAATTAGACCAATGGGGGGTTAAGTAATATGGCTAGATTAATGACACTTAACCAATATAATGTGACACGTGGTAGGGTTAAGTCAACTTGAACATATATGTGATACTTAACCAACATAGCATGATACGTAGGCATGTTAAGTTATGAACCACTTGATTATACTTAACAAATTTGACACGATGACCTGATAGGGTTAAGTCACGAACCTCTTGAATATACATAACCAATTTGACACGATGATTTGATAGGGTTAAGTCATGAACCACTTGAATATACTTAACCAGTTTGACACGATGACCTGATAGGGTTAAGTCATGAACCACTGAATATACTTAACCAATCTGACACGATGACCTGATAGGGTTAAGTCACGAACTGCTTGAATATACTTAACCAATTTGACACGATGATTTGATAGGGTTAAGTCATGAACCACTTGAATATACTTAACTAATTTGACACGATGATTTGATAGGGTTAAGTCATGAACCGCTTGAATATACTTAACGAACTTGACACATGATTCGTAGTGCTAAGTCATGAACTTGAATGACAACACTTAGCTAATTTGACATGACACGTAGGTGGGTTAAGTCACGAACTTGAATGACAATACTTAGCTAATTTGACATGACACGTAGGTGGGTTAAGTCACGAACTTGAATGACAACACTTAACCAACTTGACATGCTAGACTGATGGGGTTAAGTCTCGAATTTAAATGACAACACTTAACCTACTGGACGGAAACCCTAGTTACGCGGTCCTTTTCAGCACTAACCCACTAGGTGTATCATGGTACGCTGGAACTAGGCAGGGTGGGGCACGATTACTGGGCTGATTGTAAGCGACAAGAACGACGGCTGAGTTGGTACGCCATTGTAGGTTCAGGCGGACTATGGTCGTGCACGTAGTCCGGAGTTCAAAAAGCAGGCATTGGGCACCAGTAGGTTAACACTGTACGTGCTTGATTCGTGTCAGTGGTTGGCACCCTAGGGCTTGATACACCCTATGGTGGACCTAGCACAGGTGACTACATTTCGTGATTGGGCCGTATGACACAGACACATGAACGAGCTAGGACTTGTAGGGAGCCGATCGATTAATAGATCGTTACGTGGAATGCATTAGATAGCATAATCCCTAGTGGTCCTAGGTGGCATAAACCCTAATCGAATCTAGAAAACGTTCAGTAGGTAGCATAATCCCTAGTGGTCCTAGGTGGCATAAATCCTAGTTGAACACGCGATAGTTCATGATAAGGAAATCTAGTCAGAACAAGGGTGGCAGTCCAAACGGTTTCAAGACTGGTGGCACTACGTGAAGTAGTATAGAAATACGTGATGAAACCCATATGATATACGACAAGGGACTGTACACATACATGGAAAGGATGATACGAGTTGGGGTACTAGTACAGTTAGTGTACAGAATATAGGAAATCAAAGAAAATAGTGGAATGGTGAAGCTTAGAAATCTTGCGACGTTATACTTAATAGAAACCTTGCAATGTTATACTTGATTCATCGTGCCTGTAGCCTACCTTGTCATCATGTTTATGTTTACTTTCAGTTTCTTCATGCCATATTATCTTCACCCGTTTTTATGCTGAAAGCCACTAGGACTTACTCAGTCTTTATGACTGACCCAGTTTGTTTCACCTCTTTTTCTTTCGTTTCCCCCATAGGTTCGTAGGGTGGGAATACACCTTAGTTCGGATCTTACCAAGCTCCAAGGCTCTTTCATGTACTGCTTGGATCTCTCTTGGCTATGGCTTGCTTTGCTCTTTTACTTGGGGAATGATTTATGACTATGGTTTTATGCTTCTTTACTATTGCAAGACAGATTTCGATGTAATGGATTTAGTAGCATTTTGGTGTAAAAAGGCTTTAGACCTTTCTAGATTTTAAAGCAATGAAATTTGGTTCTTCTTCCACTGTTTTATATGTTCTATCTTGTAATATTTCTGTGTATGTTTACCTAGATAATGCTCCACCAAAGCCAGTGCATTCCCTTTGTGAATGACCCTAGCGGAGGTGGGGTGTTACATTTGGTATCAGAGCAGAAAGTTACCAGACTGGGCAAAAGTTTATAAAACCTTTTGAAATTATTTTCAAAACCATTTACAAAGAAGCATTTTTCAAGAAAAGTTTTATTTTTTAAAGTCTATTCCCCAAAGGCCATTAGCATTATCATTTGGTTCCTTGTTTGAATCCCTTTTCCTTTCTTTCCTCCATCCGTAGTGACATTAGTTCCATCTGCAACTAATCTTATTTCAAGCTTTGTAGGGTTGCCGTGTGATGGACGTAGTTTTCGAGAGACCTGTTAACACATTATATAAGAGGGGATAAGAGTGGTTTAGGCGAATGAGTCTCAGAACAAGAAGGTAGAAATGTTTCTGTAGGAAAGTCTAGTTTATATTTCTATCCTGTTCGTACCCTTTTTTATTATGGTACATCGCATCCTTTTTATTTCTGCCTCGATAGTTGAGTCTCTGCACCTTAGTACTAGCGTAGTAGAGGATCCCGTTTTTGTCTCAAATCCTGTGGGGAATCGGCTCATTTATTCATGACTTGTTTGGATTTGAGAATGTCTATGCTAAGTGTTGAGTTTAGAAGTAATGCTTATATTTTTGGGCAATTGGTTGATTCTAGGGATGGAGTGGTTTTCCAAAAATGATACCATTCTCGAGTATGAAAAGAGGGTAGTTAGACTCTTGATTTGCCCCGGTAATGTCCTCGAAGTCTAGTGTAACCCTTAGGGTTCTGCCATGCATAGTTACCTAGAATCTCTTGATACATTTATCGATCCGCTCGAGTAGTGTTCGCCACTAAGGCGGATGGTTCATTTCGCTTATGCATGAGTTATAGAAAATCACCTTAGTAAGTACATTTGGCAACATGGTTGACATTTGTTTGTTTTCAAGAGATAGTTCTTCTACGTGGAATACCTTATAATGAGTAACGAGATCCAGGATTCACTAGTGAATTTTGGAGAGCTTGCATGAAACCATGAGCAGTTATGTTTGAATCAGGTATACTAGAAAAAGAATAAATGAAAGTGGAACGAGAGGCGATAGTGAAGTTCCAACTCATATTTTGGAAATAGGAATTAAGAAGCTACGAAATTGTAAAGTTAAAAAATGGTGAAAGCACAATGGAGTTAAGTTCAAGGAAATGCGACTCAGAAGATTGAAGACTAGATACGTGTATCATATCTCTTTTTAAGAATATCTCCTTGATTCCCCTTTTTTCTTGTAGAGCTTACTTGTATGTTATCTTTCAAGCGTATCCTCTCGGTCCTATTCTGCATCCTATTTCTATTGCAAACCCCATAGGGAGTACGACTCATCTGTTAGTAATACAGGTTGGGGAGGGTGTCCGTTGGGTTGACTAAACTTTTTGGGCTATATAGGATATGGGTTGGTTTTAGGAAGGGATTTCTTGCGACCTAAAAGAGTTTATCATGCTTGGTTTCCTAGAATCATATATATTGGCCTTTGGCTGGTGTTTAGGGTACAAAGTTTTTCTTTACTTGCTTCTATCATTCGGCTATACCTTTAGGTAGGAACTAATGGATGTAAACATGTGTTTGAGACATGTTATGGTTGATGGTTGCAAGTGGCTGCTAGTGGTTGCTCGTGATTGCATAACACACATTAGGCACTAGATCGTCTCAATCACTTTTTCATATTGCATATGCATGAGTCTTTATACTTGTTTATGGATGGAATTGAATGTGTTATTATGTGGATGTTGTATATGGATGGATGTTTGTGCACACATATAGTGTTTATATGACTAGGACTATTTGCATACATGTTGGATTCATGGCACTAAACATATTTTGCATTTAAAAAGATCAGTCAGGCCTGATCATTTGCATTAGACAAGGAACATATACACACACTTCTTGCATATGTTCATACAACATTGGAAATCTTTTAAGGACAATGGTTGCTTGTGAATGATGGTTGAGTAGATGGATGATTGGATGGTAGGACACATTCTTCTTAACTTGAAGATTTCGGGGACAAAATCCTTTAAAGAGGGGAGAATGTAACAACCCGTATTTTTATAACATGTTAAAACAAGAAATCAAGGAAGAATTAAATTTTAAATTCAGAATCAGGGGAAACAGGTTATGTCATTGCGTTCATCTCCAAATTTTACGTGAAATAGAGTCCGAGTTTTTGAAAATCGGAGCCCGGATGAAGAAGTTATGGCATGTACAAGTTTCAGCAGTTTTCAGGCAGCACTGGACCAGGGGGTCGACCTACCCCTCCTCCCCCCCAGGTCGACCATAGGGTCGACCTACCCCCCAGGTTGACCATAGTGTCGACCTCCCCCTCCCCCCCCACTTACAGGTCGACTTGGTCGGCCTGGTTTGACCCAGAACTCATTTTTGAAGCCTGAGACGTGTTTTGACGGTCCGAATTGATTCTACGGTTAATCTAAGGGCCTAAACTAGTTGCTACACCTATAAAACAACCTTAGACCAAACCTAATTCATATCAAATCATTCTTACACTATTATGCTGCTAAACTCCCTCTTGAACCGTGACCGCTGCCCCCAAATTAAAGTGCAAACGTTCAAACTCAAATCAATTCGAAGAACAAAGCTTCAACAATGGTTCAAACAATAAATCAACACTACTACAAACGTTCTATGACAATTTCAGTTCCTGATTCACTAGCCATGCTCTGTAAGTTCTGGTTGTTTTTAGATTTAAACATTTAATTATAATGTGGCCATGGAATAAAGTGGAATTGGATTTAAGTATGTTTATCGATTCTGGTCTATTTCTGTTGCTCCTTTAATCTTGTGTTTTGGGACTTGTCTATCTTTATGGTCATGACAAGTTTATGATCTATACAATAATTTTCTTGATTCATAATGAAGTTATCATCAAGTTTTAATATTTTTTCCAATGATGGTGTTTTCCTCTGATCTCATTTTTATTCAATTTCTATCTCCCCCAATTTATTTTCTTTCATGAACCTTGGTCAATTTCGGACCTTGGCCTAAAATCGCGATTTGCGTATGATATGTATACTGGGGAATTAAAGGATTATTGCCTATATGAATATGATATAATAATTGGCAACATAAAATTGGATATTATCATTTTATTTGGAAGTTTGGGCTTGATCTATAAATTTTGGTATAATCTTGTTATGAACAAATTTGCATAAATATTATATACATGGAATTTGGCACAAATAGGATCTACGTAATGTAACATGAGATTTGGTATATATAACATGTATGTAATTTGGCATGTAAATTAAACCACGAGTTCGGGCCTATGTAAATTAAATCAGAAGATTAGGCTTACGATTGGGCATATGTAGAATTGGGGATTTGAATATAAAAGCGATTGTAAATTTGATAATTGGCATAAATATGTATTATGAACTTTGGTAGTTGGTGTATGTAATAAAAAAGATTACAGTTTGGGATAACTACATCATGAATCATGATTTGGGTTTATTTAGGCATCATACATGCAATTTTGTCTAGAACTCGATATGGGTGAAATAGCATAAACTTGGCATACATGTAAATAGGCAAAAATTGGACATATGTAATCTGACTAGAATTGGGTATATATATCCATATATATATATATTGGCATGTAATTTTGGAACTTGGGCATATGTTTATTAATATGTAAAGTTGGGAATTTGAAACATGAAAATGACTTTGTATTGGATAATTGACTTGAACACGAACACGAACATTTCTATATGTTAAACACATGAACTGATATTGGGGTTTTGGATGGAATACGACCATTAATGAACCTTTGACACGAGGTTAGACTCAGTTTGTGGTGTAAATCTACCCGGAACCGCCCGGCAAATCCAGTAGCCACAAAGTGTCGGTCTAATGTGAGAGGTCGAAGGCCAAATTGTAGGCGTAACGATTTATGACACGAGGTTAGACCCAGTTTGTGGTGTAAATCTACCCGGAACCGCCTAGCAAATCCAGTGGCCACAAAGTGCACAGTCTAATGTGAGAGGTTATTAAGGAATACTAACCATAATAAGACGTGGGTATGGTTATAGGGTTTGGTGGGATGACATGGAAATTTGACATGTAAATGTGGACCTAACCGGTATGAGTTAAGAACATGTAAAACTTATAAATGTGGGCTTAACCAACATAATAGTTAATTAGACCAATGGGTGGGTTAAGTAATATGGCTAGTTTAATGACACTTAACCAATATAACGTGACACGTGGCAGGGTTAAGTCAACTTGAACATATAGATAATACTTAACCAACTTAGCATGATACGTGGGCGGGTTAAGTCATGAACCACTTGAATATACTTAACAAATTTGACACGATGACCTGATAGGGTTAAGTCACGAACCGCTTGAATATACTTAACCAATTTGACACGATGATTTGATAGGGTTAAGTCATGAACCACTTGAATATCTTAACCAATTTGACACGATGACCTGATAGGGTTAAGTCATGAACCACTTGAATATACTTAACCAATCTGACACGATGACCTGATAGGGTTAAGTCACGAACCGCTTGAATATACTTAACCAATTTGACACGATGATTTGATAGGGTTAACTCATGAACCACTTGAATATACTTAACCAATTTGACACGATGATTTGATAGGGTTAAGTCATGAACCGCTTGAATATACTTAACGAACTTGACACATGATTCGTAGGGTTAAGTTATGAACTTGAACGACAACACTTAGCCAATTTGACATGACACGTAGGCGGGTTAAGTCACGAACTTGAATGACAACACTTAACCAACTTGACATGCTAGACTGATGGGGTTAAGTCTCGAATTTAAATGACCACACTTAACCTACTGGACGGAAACCCTAGTTACGTGGTCCTTTTCAACAGTAACCCACTAGATGTATCATGGTACCCTGGAACTAGGCAGGGTGGGGCACGATTACTGGGCCGATTGTAAGCGATCAGAACGACGGCTGAGTTGGTACGCCAATGTAGGTTCAGGCGGACTATGGTCGTGCACGTAGTCCGGAGTTGAAAAAGCAGGCATTGGGCACCAGTAGGTTTACACTGTGCGTGCTTGATTCGTGACGGTGGTTGGCACCCTAGGGCTTGATACAACCTATGGTGGACCTAGCACAGGTGACTACATTTCGTGATTGGGCCGTATGACACAGACACATGAACGAGCTAGGACTTGTAGGGAGCCGATCGATTAATAGATCGTTACGTTGAATTCGTTAGGTAGCATAATCCCTAGTGGTCCTAGGTGGCATAAACCCTAATCGAATCTTGAAAACGTTCAATAGGTAGCATAATCCCTAGTGGTCCTAGGTGGCATAAATCCTAGTTGAACACGCGATAGTTCATGATAAGGAAACCTAGCCAGAACAAGGTTGGCAGTCCAAACGGTTTCAAGAATGGTGGCACTACGTTGAAGTAGTATAGAAACACATGATGAAACTCGTACGATATACGGCAAGGGACTGTACATATACATGGAAAGGATGATACGGGTTGGGGTACTAGTACAGTTGGTGCAGAGAATATAGGAAATCAAAGAAAATAGTGGAATGGTGAAGCTTAGAAATCTTGCGATGTTATACTTAATAGAAACCTTGCAATGTTATACTTGATTCATCGTGCCTGTAGCCTACCTTGTCCTCATGCTTATGTTTACTTTCAGTTTATTCATGCCATATTATCTTCACCTGTTTTTATGTTGAAAACCACTAAGACTTACTCAGTCTTTATGACTAACCCAATTTGTTTCGCCTCCTTTTCTTTCGTTCCCCCTCCCCCCAGGTTCGCAGGGTGGGAATACAGGTTAGTTCGGATCTTACCAAGCTCCAAGGCTCTTTCATGTACTGCTTGGATCTCTCTTGGCTATGGCTTGCTTTGCTGTTTTACTTGGGGAATGATTTATGACTATGGTTTTATGCTTCTTTACTATTGCAAGACAGATTTCGATGTAATGGATTTAGTAGCATTTTGATGTAAAAAGGCTTTAGACCTTTCTAGATTTTAATGCAATGAAATTTGGTTCTTCTTCCGCTGTTTTATATGTTCTGTCTTGTAATATTTCTGTGTATGTTTACCTAGATAATGCTCCACCAAAGCTAGTGCATTCCCTTTGTGAGTGACCCTAGCGGAGGTGGGGTGTTACAAAATCGATCAAGAATTTCAAGAAAAACATTAGTTGAAAACAAGTGCAATCAGAAGAAACTCATCAGTCATTGTTATCCCTATTTCAAAAGGGAAATTGCAAGTATTCATCACCTGAGTTCCTTGATAGCTACATATTCTCACCTGAGTGTCTTCTTTGATTCTCAATTCAAGATTGTCTGTTTTTAAACTTCTCTTACAAATTCTGTGATCTTTCTTTCTGTTCATCATGTCAAATGAAGGAGATACCACTCCTCATGGTTCTGTTACCAGAGGTGCACAGAGTTCCTCTTCTGGTGATCCAGTTAATGATCTGATGAAGGCTATTATCAAACCACAAAGCCAAATTATTTCTATTCAGCTTGATGAGGCCATCTTTCTACTCTGGAAATTACAAATAGAAACTGCAATTAGAGGATATGGGTTAGAAGATTACATTCTTGGTACAAAGATAATTCCACCTAAGTTCATTCGAGATAAAGATAATCAACTTGTATCAAATCCTGAATATGCAGTTCATCAGATACAAGATAGTCTTGTATGTGCATGGATGATGTCATCCATAAGTTCTAGTATCCTACCTCAATTAATTGGGTGTAAAACAACCCAAGAAGTTTGGTCTACAATAGAAAGGAATTTTACTTCTCAATCTTCTGCTAGAATAATGCATTATAGAAGACAGTTGCAAACCATGAGGAAAAATGAAATGAGTATGAATGAGTACTTACTTAAAGTTAAGAATCTGTGTGATCAATTGGCTTCTGCAGGTCATAAAGTTTCTGATTCTGAACATGTGTTGTATATAATTAGTGGATTAGATAATGATTATGAAGCTGTTGTGGCAAGTATATCAACCATAGATCCTACTCCTTCATTGCAGTTTGTGTATTCTACTTTTCTTGCACATGAAGGAAGAGTAGAACACAACAAAGTACTAAATCCTGACATGGCTGTGAACGATACTTATAACAAGGGAAAACAACAAGAAAGAAATCAAGGTTTAAGAGGACAATTCAATAATAATCAGAGGGGTGGATCTGCAAATAGAGGAGGCAGAAGAGGTGGTAGAAATGGTAATAATACCAATAGATTAAGATGCCAAATTTGTGATAAGTTTGGTCACAGTGCCAACAAATGTTATTTCAGATATAATTCTAATTACAACTCCTCACAACAAGGCAACAACAGCAATGTAAATCTAGTCAATGTGCAGAAAGATTGCAACAAAAGTCAATCAGAAGTTCTAAACACAGAATCAACCTCAACAGATGATGCTAATGATGATTGCTGGTATCCAGACTCTAGGGCTACAAATCATGTTACAAGTAATTTGGCCAATTTAAACTTGGGCAATAAGGAATATAAAGGTATGCAAAATTTACTAGTGGGCAATGGTAAAGTTGCACAAATAATACACACTAGAAATTCAAGTTTATTTGAACCTAAAGAATTAATTTTAAAAAATCTTCTAAGGGTCCCTTCTATTAAGAAGAATCTGATGAGTGTTTCCCAATTTGCTAAAGATAATAATGTTTACTTTGAATTTTATCCAAATACTTGCATTGTCAAAGATATACTAACTCAAGAAATCATTTTGCAGGGTAGAGAATTTAATGGGTTGTACAGATTTGATTTGAATGATCATAAAAACCCAGTTAGTAATAAGAAAAATTGTATGATGACATACATGAATGATTCTGAGTATTCTAGTAAATTTGATTTGTGGCATTGCAAGTTACGACATCCTAGTAGCAAGATTGTAAAAGAAGTATTGAATAGAAATAATATTTCTATTGATAAATTTCCTGATTCATATATATGTTCTTCTTGCCAATTGGGAAAGATTCACAAACTTGCATTTCCAAATTCACACACAAGTTATTCTAGACCACTAGAACTTATTGCCACTGATTTATGGGGTCCAGCATCTATTAGTTCTGATTATGGTTTTAAATACTATATATCTTTCATTGATGCATACTCTAGGCTTACATGGATTTATATGTTAAAATCTAAATCAGAAACTTGCAATACAATTATTCAATTCATTAATAAGGTAGAAAATATGACTGGTCAGCAGGTCGGTACTATACAAACTGATGGTGGAAGAGAATTCTTACCATTAAAGAATTATTTTGAAAAAAGGGGAATTAATCATAGAACTACCTGTCCTTATACCTCTAAACAGAATGGTTTAATTAAGAGGAAACATAGGCATATAGTTGAAATTGGCTTAACTTTACTTGCTCAGGCATCTATGCCTTTGAAATTCTGGCCTAAAGCATTTTATACTGTTGTTCACTTGATAAATTTATTACCAACAAAGGTTTTAAATTTTAAAAGTCCACAGGAAGTTTTAACTAGAGTCAAACCAGATTATGAACATTTGAAGGTATTTGGATGTCAATGTTTTCCTTGCTTAAGACCATATAATACCCACAAATTAATTTTTAGATCTACTTCATGTACTTTTCTTGGTTACTGTAACAGTCAAAAGGGGTACAAATGTTTAGATAGTACAGGCAGGATATTTATATCCAGACATGTTAAATTCAATGAGAAGGTATTTCCCTTTAGTACTGAAAAAATAAAAACTACTGAAAAAGTGGTAAATCCAAGAATTGTTATACCTGATGTTCCTGAAGAAATACAAGTGATGGTACCACCTCAGCAAGCCATGGAAGGCACCACCACTAGCTCTCAACTCACAGTGCCTTTGAGAAGGCCAGGTCAAGAGCAGAGTTTTGATGACAATGTTGACAATTAGAGTCAATCAAGTTGGGACACTAATAATGAAAGAGGTGTTCAAACTCCTGCCACAGATTCAACAGAGAATATCAATCAAGGCACTACAGTTGCTGATAATACCAATAAGCATCTTATGTTAACTAGAGCTAAATGTGGTATCTTCAAACCCAAAAATATTAATACTGTTGTCATTCAGGATGAACCAGTTACTTTCTATGAAGCATCCCAATGTGAAAATTGGAAGCTAGCTATGCAAGAAGAATATGATGCTTTAATTAAGAAAGGAACTTGGTCACTGGTTGAAAAACCAGAAAATAAAAATATAATTGGATGTAAATGGGTTTATAAATTGAAGAGAAATTCTGATGGTTCAATTTCTAAATACAAGGCAAGATTAGTTGCAAAAGGATATTCACAACAGTATGGTTTTGATTTTTTAGAAACTTTTTCACCTGTTGTGAAGCCTTCATCTATTAGAATAGGATTGACTATTGCCTTGAGTAGAAATTGGAACATCAGACAATTAGATGTAAATAATGCCTTTCTGAATGGTAATTTGCAGGAAGAAGTGTTTATGCAACAACCTGAAGGATTTTGTCATGACAACAACACAAAATTGGTGTGCAAGCTCAACAAAGCAATTTATGTGTTGAAGCAAGCACCTAGAGTTTGGTTTGACAAGTTGAAGTCAACACTTGTCAACTATGGCTATAATTCTACAAAATCTGACAACTCAATTTTCACAAAATTTACTAATACTGATACTACCTTTATTCTAATTTATGTTGATGATTTTATTATTACAGGTAATAGCAGATCTGAAATTGAGTTTATCATAGGAAAATTAAATGCAGAATTTTCAATCAAAGATTTGGGGAATTTAAACTATTTTTTGGGCATTGAAGTGAGGAAAACATCACAATCAGAAATTCATCTTAGCCAAAGGAAATATATTTCTGAAATTCTTCTAAAGGAAAAAATGGACAAAGCCAATTCACTTCCAACTCCAATGATCATCAATAATCAACTATCAAAACATAAAGGGGAGGCAATTCAAGATGCAAAATTTTATAGGAGTATCATTGGAGCCCTACAATATGCCACTATAACCAGGCCAAACATATCTTTTAGTGTGAACAAAGCCAGTCAATATATGCAAAACCCTTTAGATACACATTGGAGAGCAATAAAAAGGATTTTAAGATATCTAAAGGGAACAATTGATCATGGACTTACACTTAAGGCTAGCAATTCTTTAAATATCAATGCATATGCTGATGCTGACTGGGGAACTGACTTAGATGACAGAAAATCAACATCAGGCTACTGTATATTTCTAGGCAAAAATCCTGTATCATGGAGTGATAGAAAACAAAGTATTGTATCTAGATCTAGTACAGAAGCAGAATTCAGATGTGTTGCTAGTGCTGCAGCAGAAGTATTATGGATCGAATCATTGTTGAGTGAACTTAGAATCAATTCATCTAAAAAGGCAGTAATTTGGTGTGATAATGTTAGTGCAATTTCATTGACTTCAAATCCTGTTCTTCATTCAAAGACAAAACATATAGAGCTTGACATGTATTTTATCAGAGAACAATTCATAAAAGGAAAATTAAGAGTAGGATATATACCTTCGTTTCATCAAAAGGCTGATATACTTACAAAACTCCTCTCAGGACCAAATTTCATTAGACTGAAGGAAGAGCTTAACGTTGATTTAGTAGATCCAGATAAAAGGTCAAGCATAATTATCTACATACCAGATTAGTCTCTCGTGCACCTCAAATCGGTGTTGGATCTGTAAAGTTTAGCTAGGGTTTCATAATAGACCCTAATCGAGTCTGTTTTAAACCTATAATTTAACCTCTCTCAATGGATCTGAAGCCTTCTAAGCTCAAGAGCTCAAGCGGCATCACAATCCATCTGTCATGGAGGCCTGACTAGAAGATTCCGTCACCGATTAGAGTGTTTCTTCAATTGGGAGCCGCCATTTATTTTCTCATGGAAACCTAATTAGGGTTAGGTTTCGTGGGGGGGGGGGGGAGTTAGAGTAAATGAGAATACACTATACATAAGTATTGGGTATTACCTTATTTAACCCCCCGTTATTACATACAGGCTAAAGCCTTTATTTCAGTTTGTGTCTGTCTGGGCTTAGCCCAATTATTCAGCTTTGTATTTAAATAGAAGTAGCTTCTCTAGTAATAACATAATGACATAATGTTCTACAAACATTTCAATATAATAAAAAATCTCTTTCAAGTCTTTACTTATTTCATCGTTCAGACTTGATCAAGTTTCATAAATTCAACTGTACAAATATATTGATACCCTTAAAGAATGTAGATGAAGATGTATGTGGTGTGATAATCATAAATTAGTTGAGTGATCAAGTAGTTAGACTCATTAAATCCACCATGCAAAATGTGAATATTCTCACAAAATTCCTAACAAATTGACACTTATTATGCGTACGAAGAACTCTACGAATGTAAAAGATAATCAAACTATTTGCCACTAATCAAGCGAAAATGAGCGCATTTCCTTTTTAGATAGAGACTTTACCCTTATTTTTCATTTATCTAGTTATGAATTTACAATAGATAATTTCAAGTTTTTATTAGTCTTTCAAATGCAGGCTTCAAACCTCATTACGATTTTTTGTTTTGACTTAGCCACTACAACAAAATGACCCTATTACAACGGTGGAAAACAGTTGTAAAATACTTTTTACAATGGTGGAGCCACAGTCGTCTATGAAGAAGTTGTAATAGACTGAAATCTTTTACAACTTTTATCCACCGTTGCAACACCATTGTTAAATGTATATTTTACAACTGTTTTCCACCGTTGTAGTAATACATATTACAACATTTTTGCACTGTTGTAGTAATAGATATTACAACTTTTTTTCACTGTTGTAGTAATTCCTACTACAATTAATTATAACAATATGATTTTTGTTTCGTTATACATTACATTTCATATAAAAATAAATATATATATATATTGAATAAAATGATACTACACTGAAATATTTTATTTCAATATTTGAATTATTACAACTTTGTGATCCACTATCGTATAACTCACTTTTACATAATACAGTCATAACAATACATACATTCCTCCCTACAAACTGATCGCTCAACAAATCCGAGGCAGACGGTCTAGCTCTAGGCACATCACAAATGAGTATTTCGAGAGTGACCATTTCGATTAGGCACATCCCAAATGAGTAAGTATACTTGCTCTGTGTAGTTCTCTTCGTATAGTTCAAGTGCCATGTATTCGGGCGTTCCGGTCATTGTGCGTGCTGCATGGTTCCTTTCTACTACTGCAGCTTCCCCAAGATTTCCTATTTTAACCTGTACATTGTTCATACCACAAAAAAGCAAAATTTAAACATGAAAAGTTGGTTATTTTAACTTGCTTACCCCAAAAAAGAAATGCAAGCAACAGTTAAAAGGTAGGAAGGAACAAGTAAGAAAGAATCGACGAGCTTCAAAATGGAACATAATTTTCAGTATTTTGTTTTACTATGCCATAAAAAAATAAAAAAAAATGAAATTGCCGTCTCCTTTTTAAGAGCATGAGCTTTGCTGGAAATTAGCAGAAATAAGCAACAGCTTGCCACCACCAAGCAAAACCTTCAAGCATATAAGCAAGATAACTAAAAATTTTTGCATCCAAATTGCAAGCATCAACACCACAAAACAAAAGAAAAAGTAATGGAAGAAAACATAAATAAATGATACCTTTGTTCTAAACACGGTGGAATTACCATAATGCAAAATCAACGGTGCTAATGTTCGAACTCATTTTACTATTCTCCAGCAGCCATGTCTTGTTTGAAAAAAATGCCAGCAACAAGTGGTTGATATCCAGTAGTCTATGCATAAACCTGAAAGATGTAACCATCATAATTACAAGCTCAGCCCAGACCACTAAAAGCCATGTAGAAAACTCAACAGCTGAAATAAGATGCATTAAATTGTCCGTACGCATTCGCACCCATGGAAGTTTCAATTGCTAGAAAAAATCAATAAGACACACTCCCTAAAACTCCATAACACCAAACTCTGAACTAAGTCACCAAGGAGCCAAATATACATCACCTGTCCTTCAGTCTCCCATATGATGACGAACACAACTTATATCAGTAAAAACCACAATAGTAAACAAACTGGTTCGCAACTCATTATCATATCTAACTGCTGTGCAAAGATTCTGGAAGCCACAACACACTAGTATACCAAAATTCATGCATCAGAAACTAACCAACTAATGGGCGACTCAATTTTAAAGTAGTACAAACAAACTAGTATTTTATTTCGGTTTCAGATTAAAGTTGCAAACTTGAACAAAAGATTTATCGTGAGTGAGGAGGTACTCACTTACACTGAACAACAAGGAGGTATAGACCGTGCTCTCAACGGGGTGACTTTGATTGCAGAAGCGGTGCTAGGGTTCTTCAATTTGATTAGGGGGAAACTCGGTTGCCGGTGGCTCACCTGCGAATAAGGCTTCGAAGGCGGTTATGGTGCTTCAAGCGACGTCGAGGAGGTAGAGAGAGAGAGCGGCGACGAAGACTCTGGCCATTATTTTAGGGAAAGTTCGGATTTTTGATTTAGGGAAAGGAGTTTTCTCTTCGGTAGCCATTGTTCTAAGCTTTGGGGAAAAATGGAAAAATGGAATTTGGAATTGTAGTTGAATAATTCGGTCCGGATAATTTCAGTGGGTTTCAGGAGATCTTGAATTTGGATTAGGGTTTGGTAGGACATCTGGAGGCTGGAGTTCGAATTGACGAGTTGATTACATCCGAAAATTTCATTTTGGAGCGAAGAAATTTTGTTTTGGAGCCAAGAAATTTCGTTCCTTGGAGCCAATGTGGTATGTTGCGTTACATGCCAAGAAATTTCTTTAGCCCCTAGCATGTTGCGTTACATGCCATTCATATCAAACGTGGCATGTTATTTTGTACTTTTTTGTTCAATTTATTACTATAATTATTAGTAAATACTGAATTTTAACTTGTAACCACTTTTACATATTATAAAATTTTATTGTTAAGTACTAATTACTAGCATTTAATAGTGAATTATCTGTTAATTAAATTACAGCCATTAAATTTCATTATTTAATTTGCATTTAACATGACCGTCAGTTTTCCATCGGTTACAATTAAAATTTCACCAAAACTTAGAGAATTAAAAATTATAATTTAGAATTAACAAGTAAAATTTTATATTAAATATAAATATAATATGAATTTCTTGAAAATTGATTTTTGCTAAAATATTAAATATTACTGATTAATATTAGTTATTATTAATAATTACTTATTTCTTCAAAGTTATAATTGAATTCCAACTATTAAAAGTGAATTATTATGTAAATTTTATTGATTATATACTATTAAATATTTAATCGTAATTTTTAAAAAGTAACTATTATTTGTTAATCATCAATTAAGCATTTTTTATCTAATCTAATAGTAATTAATAGTAATTGATATTAATTTGTAAATTTATTATTGAATATGAATTATTCTTAAATGTTAATATTACTAATTATTGAATATTAGTTGTTGTTAATATTTAATAGGTTTCTAATACAAGAAATAGAAAAAAGAGTTACTAAAAATAAGTTTAAACAACTTTCTAATTTAACTATTAATTATCAGAAATTAATTAGTATATATTAGTTATATTAGAAAAAGAGTTACCGAATCAAATATTACTAATTAATAATAGTTATTATTTAACTTTTTGTAACACCCCGAAAATTGTATAACTGTGAAATTAACAGATTAAAGTATAATTAATTTGAAATCAAAGAACCAAGGGAAACGGGATACGCCATTGCGTTCGTCTCGGAAAAATGCGCGAAATAGAGTCCGAGTTTTCGAAAAACGGAGTCCGTATGAAGAAGATATGGCCTTCGGAAGTTTTGAATTAAATTTAAAATTCAAACAGAATAAAATAATTAAAAATCGGGCCCAGTGGGCCAGGGCGGATAAACACCCGCCTAGGCCACCCAGGTCGACTGGGCTGTCGACCTAGGCTACCCATGTCGACAGGGCTGTCGACAGCCCTGTCGACAGGGGTGTCGACCTGGTCGAGCCCAGTCAACCTAGCTGGCCAGGTCTGTGTTTGGTCGAATTTCTGTGGTCTGCTTTGTCACTAGGGCTAGGTGGCAAGTTCTAATTGGTCTCTCTATCTAATGAATGGCTATGATCAATCCAAGCAACATCAAGGGTCCTAATCAATTCCTAACCTCTATATAAACAACCCTAGACTAAACCCTAATCTATTCATTCAAAATTAAGAGCATAGCCGCCATGTTGCTGAGGAACGACTAAGAGTAGCCGCCAACTAGAGAGAGAATTAGGAAGAAAGTTCTAAAGCCTAAAGCAATTCAAGCAACCTAAAGCCAATCAATTCAACAAAGGAATCATATCTCTTAATTTGAGAATTCGCCGCAACCATTGTAAGTAGAGTATTACTTTGGTATGAATAAATAACTGTGCTGATTTGTATGCTTGAATTGGGATAATAAAGTAATTCATATTTGTGCAAAATTTATGTTATTCATTATAAAGAACTACATGCGGTAGTTCTATGCAAGTATGCGTTTGGAATATTTCGCAAATTATGTAATCTATGTTGAAGCTACATGTATGTAGTTGATTGAAATTCATGCAAGTTTGGGGCTTTGTTATTATGCCATCATGATGTATATTTTTGTGCATAAATCATTTTGCAAGTAATTGAAACAAGTTTGGTTGTTATAGTTCATATGAAACTATGTTGGAATTTTGACACCATAATCCATGTATTAAGTCATGCTTTTGCAAACTTATGAATATGGCTAGGCTATGAATGATATTTGGCATAATTGAAATCCATGATTAAGTATATCTTGTTTACAAGAATTATATGATGACATATGTGAGACATGGCTAGGTTAGACTCAAAAATCCTTTTTTTGCAAGTTTAAAGCAAACACCATGATTAGGAATATTTATGCATAAGCATATTTATACCATCGTTATGTGATTAGACTTAAATCAGGATTAAGTTGAACTATGCTTTTGTGTTAGTAACAAAGTATCCCCTTTGTAAACATGTAGAAACCTTATGAACATGACTTGTTTATGTTTATGCCTAAATGAGAACATAGGTCTATGTTGTAGTTAAGACTATGTGACACCTAATTTAGATTCTTATCTTAAGTTTACATGGTTTGGTTCATGTCACCTATGCTTTATGACCAAAGTATATATATATGCAAGTACACCAGTTTCTATTATGTATTTCCAACGTCATATGCAAGTTCATGCGCTCACCTTCCCCTCTTTGTGTATGTAATCACGCTTTAAGCCTCCCCATTTCGCATGGCTAAATTGGGCTTTAAAAGGCTAAGCCCAATATATATGAAAGGACGTGTAAAACGGGGGAAAATAACGTTGGGTTAAAATTAATTAATGAATGAAAATATAAAATAGAAGGGCCCAAATTCAAGTATGGGTTGGGCCCGTGATTGGTGTAATCTTTACACCATTAACTTAATAATGGGTCGCAAATATTTACATATAAATAAAGAAGAAAGACAAAATATGTAAAAGTAGAAAATACGATGTGTTTAACCCAAGGTTGGATTGAGTTGTGATGTAAACCTGCCCGGAACCGCCCGGCTGTCCAGTAGTCACAACAATACCTATCCAATGTGAGAGGTTAAACATGGAGCCCAATAAGGACCCGAGGTTAGACTGAGTTGTGGCGTAAGACTGCCCGGAACCAATCGGCAACAGGCAGCCACAACAATACCTGTCTAATGTGAGAGGTCAGGGCCTTAATAAGACAATTAAGGCTGAGTCAGGATTGTTAGGATTAAGTGGACTAAAGACTTAATCAAAATGGAACATGCTAAACTAAACGGACTGGTGGGGGTTAGGTTAGAAACACTTAACCAACTTAGCATGTTGGCTAGAGATAGAAAACCTAGTAACGGGGGACCCTTTTCAGCAGTAACCCTAAAAGGTGTATCATGATACAGGGTGGGGCACGATTACTGGGCTGATTGTAAGAGGTCAAAGCGACGGCGGTGGTGTAGCAGTGTAGGTTCTAACGGTGTGCGGGCGTGCACGCACTCCGACGCAGAAAAATAAAGCACTGGGCACCAGTAGCATACCTGTGCATTCTAAGGTTGTGTCGGGCCGCTGCCATGGGACTTGATACACCCCATGGTGGGACCAGCATAGGTAACTACGACATCGGGGGCCGTAAGACACATGTAACTATGCGAGTAGGAGCCGATCATCATTGAATGGATCACATCACCCTGATTATGGGGTGCCAATTGGAAACTAGTTTATATGGGTTCAGAGATTTACATGGGGTACGATAGTATATTCGACCCTAGACAACTTAACCAAGTTTAAAGTACCTTTCCACTTCTTGTTTATACTTATCATACCCAGTTCTTTATTCATAGACAAAATAGTACTAGACTTACTCAGGCTTTATGTCTGACTCTACTTTTCTTTCGTCTTCTTTCTTCCGTTTCCCCCCCCCAGGTCCTCAGGGAGGGAACACAACAGCTTGACCAACCTCAACATCCAGCTTGAAGAAGAGAAATGTATTGCTTGGACTTTCCTGTTTTGAACTATGGCTTTGGACAATCCACTATGGGGCTTTTGCAGTTTATCTATGTTTTATTTATGCTTCTTTAAATAATGTACTCAAGACAGATTATGAAAGTGTTATGTTATGTTTTTGGAAAGGATGTTGTTGTACACGTATTTGACTTTATAAAATAAAGTTTGTTGTTCTTCCGCTGTTTACAAATATGTGTTCTTATATCTGTCTTGTATATCTGTGACTTGTACTTATAAACCTCCACCAAAATTAGGGCATTCCCTTTGAGAGTGACCCTAACGGAGGTGGGGTGTTTCACTTGGTATCAGAGCATAGGTTTACTAGATAAGATAAAAAGTTTTGAAAATTATTTTCAAAAAGGAAATTTAAAGAAGCATTTTTAAAAGAAAAATATTCTTTTATTTTAAAAAGGCAAAGTCCACCCCCAAAGCCATAGGAACTATCTCTTATCCTTCGTTTTGAATCTATCCTTTTTGTTTCAGCATGTCCCAAGATCTTAACTTGCCTGAAGGGGTGTCAATACCTGGTTGGTTTAGATGGTTCTTAGAAGCAAGGGCCACTCAGCCAGGTCCTACCGTTCCTCCTCCCCCAGCTGAAGGAAATCATCCAGCTGCAGCAGCACCTTTTCCTCCACCTCCTCCTCGGGGAAACACTTTTGCTAAGATATGTAAAGATTTTAAAGGTATGGGAGGAAGGGATTTCCATGGAACTGAGTCCTTCGTAGCAGCTAGGAATTGGCTGAAAGAAACGGAGGACCTATTCATCATCTTTGAGGTAGAGGATAGACAAAAAGTACAACTGGCGGTGTGGCTATTGAAGGGCGAGGCTTCCTACTGGTGGGAAGTCACTAATGCTGAAAGACCAGTGGAGACGTGGGAGGACTTTAGGGCAAGGTTTGAGGCTAAATTTCTCTCAGATGCGGAAAGAAGTTTGCAGTTGGAAAAATTCTTATTTCTTAAGAAAGGAGACAAGACTGTCAGAGAGTATGTGAATCAGTTCGATGAGCTGGCTAGGTTTGGACTTGACCTAGTCAACACCCCGCACAAGAAGGCTCTCCGTTTCGTCAAAGGGTTAAATGAGCCATTACACAGTTTGGCCATGACCCATATACCCACGGGGGCCACGTATGAAAGATTGGTACAAATGGCATTGCTGAATGAGGAGGATAAGGGCAAGAAGGAGACAAAGGCAGAAAGCTCTCAAGGGAAGAAAGAGGGTTTGCAGCCTAAGAAGGCGGACTTTAAGAAAGGCGGAAAAGACAACAAGGAGAAGAGGAAGTGCAATTTCTGTGGCAAAGTGGGGCACTTAGTAAAGGACTGCCGGAAAAAGAAGGGCAAGGAGAATGGTGGGTGCTTTTCTTGCGGTGAGACGGGCCATAGGGCTAAGGACTGCCCAAAGAAACGAGGACAGGGGCAGGGCGCTGGATCCACCCCAGGGGCACAGGTCCATGTGCTAGAAGCGCCACCTCTGCAACAGCGAGGTATAAATACTTCTGTAGAAAGTGTAGTTTATCTTTATGATCACCCCGTTCGCACTTTATTTGATTCTGGCGCATCACACTGCTTTATCTCGTCTGCTTTAGTAGAATCTCTGCACCTAGAAACTAGTATGGTAGAGGACCCCTTAATTGTTTCAAACCCAATTGGGGGCCCAGCTCATTTGTCTATGATCTGTGTGGGATTGAAAATTTCTATTCTAAGTGTCGAATTTCAATGTAGTGCCTTTGTTTTGGGCTTTTCGGGGTATGGTTTGATTTTGGGTATGGATTGGCTATCCAGTAATGGGGCCATCCTTGATTGTGAGAAAAGGGTTGTTAGGCTCCTAACCCAGCTCGGTAATACTTTGGAAATTTCTTGTAATCCCTCGTATGCGGTTATGCTTAGTTATCTTGAATCGCTAGATGCCTCTGTTGAAAACTTGCAATCAGTTAGAGTGGTCCGGGAATATCCGGATGTCTTCGAAGAGGTGAAGGGCTTGCCTCCGAAGCGGGAAATAGACTTCCGCATATATCTTGTAGATAATGCAAACCCCGTTGCGTTGCCCGTTAGACATATGGCTCCACGAGAAAGGAAAGAGCTCAGTAAACAGATTAAAGAGCTTCTAGAAAAAGGGTTCATTAGGAGGAGCATTTCAGAATGGGGCGCTCCGGTGGTGTTCGCTACAAAGGCGGATGGTTCACTCCGTCTATGTGTTGACTATAGGGAGCTCAACAAGCTAACGAAAAAGAATTGGCATCCTCTCCCTAGAATTGACGATTTATTTGACCAGCTTGTAGGAGCGTCTGTTTTCTCCCAACTCGATTTAGCAACCGGTTTTCATCAGCTAAGGGTGGCTGAAGATAGCATCGATAAAACGGCGTTCAGAACCCCAGACGGCTTCTTTGAATGGCTTGTCATGCCTTTCGGCTTGACAAATGCACCTGCTTACTTCGTGGACCTGATGAGTAGGGTATTTAGAGATTTCCTCAACAAATTCGTAGTGGTCTTCGTAGATGATATCCTTATCTTCTCAAAGAGTGAAGAGGAACATGCTCAACACTTAACGGCAATCATGGAAACTTTGCGAGTCCATCAACTAAAAGCCAAGTTCTCCAAATGCCACTTTTGGAGAGAAGAGGTGAGGTTCCTTGGGCACATAGTATCCAAACAAGGGTTAGCGGTGGACCCTGCTAAGGTAGTAGCGGTACAAGATTGGAAGACACCAAGGAATGCAACTGAGGTCCGAAGCTTTCTAGGACTAGCGGGTTTCTATCGGAAGTTCATAAGGGATTTTGCGAAAATCTCAGCTCCGCTCACGAAATTGACTAAGAAGAACCTAGCGTTCAATTGGTACTTGGATTGCGAGTTTGCTTTCCAACGACTAAAAAGGGCTCTCACAACAGCCCCAGTTTTGACGCTGCCGGATGGGAGCAAGATGTTCACTGTTTATACGGATGCATGTGGGACAGGGCTAGGCGCCGTCTTAATGCAAGAAGGAAGGGTAGTAGCTTATGGCGGGAGGCAGTTGAAGGTGCACGAAAAGAACTACCCAACCCACGATCTCGAGTTAGCCGCCATCGTCTTTGCACTCAAGTCTTGGCGACACTATCTCCTAGGTGAGAAGTTCGAACTTTACACTGACCATAAATCGTTGAAATATCTTTTCTCGCAGAAGGATCTTAACTTGAGGCAACAAAGATGGATGGAGTTTCTTGCCTCGTACGATTTCGAAATTTCCTACACTCCGGGCAAAGGCAACGTAGTGGCAGACGCGTTGAGCCGAAAGAAATTGACCCTAAGCCCATTGTCTGTTGAAAGACAAAGCCTAGAGTTTATAGCCAACTTCGACTTTAGGCCCTCCTCCGATTTCGTACCAGGCTTGCTAGCATCTCTTGAAGTACGGCCAACTTTAGTAGATTCAGTAGGGACAGCACAACGCGAAGACCCTCAACTTGTGGAAATAATTGATAGGTTAATTAGGGGTGAGACTTCAAGTCACCTCAACAGATACTCCATCGACGATAAGGGTTTGCTAAGGCGAGACGGAAGACTATGCGTCCCACAGACAAAAGATTTAGTAAAGAAGGTTCTAGAGGAAGCACATCACTCCAAGATGATGATACACCCAGGCGGAGATAAAATGTACAAAGATATAAAAAGGACTTTCTTTTGGAACGGCATGAAAAAGGACGTGGCAGAGTTCGTTTCTAAGTGTATGGTGTGCCAACGGGTTAAGGCGGAACAGAAAAAGCCTGGCGGACTACTACATCCTCTGGAGGTCCCACAGTGGAAATGGGATAGCATCTCAATGGACTTCATCGATGGGCTGCCTAGGTCTAGGAGAGGCAACACTAGCATTTGGGTAATAGTGGATAGGCTTACTAAAAGCGCCCACTTTTTACCTGTCAAAAGAAAAAGGACTGCCTCATCCCTAGCATCACTTTACCTTAAGGAAATTGTTCGACTCCATGGAATACCGTCTAGCATTGTTAGTGACCGAGACCCCATCTTCACCAGTGAGTTTTGGCGGAGTCTGCAAGAAGCAGTAGGAACGCAGTTATGCTTGAGCACAGCCTATCATCCCCAAACCGACGGCCAAACAGAGAGAGTGAATAGAGTTTTGGAAGACCTCTTAAGACTATGCGTCCTTGACTTCGGAGGGACATGGGAAGACCACCTTCCTTTGGTGGAATTTGCCTACAACAACAGCTATCAAGCAACCATCGGAATGGCGCCATTCGAAGCTTTATATGGAAGACCGTGCCGATCGCCCACTTGTTGGTGGGAGTCCACGGATAAGCTCATACTTGGACCAGATATGATCCGAGAGACCTCAGAGAAAGTAGACTTAATATGAAGAAGGATGAAGACGGCCCAAGACAGACAAAAGTCCTACGCCGACAAGAGGAGGACCGACCTTGAATTTGAAGTTGGAGACAGAGTTTTTCTCAAGGTATCACCACTAAGGAACGTTGTTCGTTTTGGAACCACAGGAAAACTGGCACCAAGGTTCGTAGGGCCATTCCCTATTATCGAGAAAATTGGGAAAATGGCCTATAGATTAGAGCTACCCGAGAAGTTGGCTGGAGTCCACAACGTTTTTCACGTTTCACATCTCCGAAAATGTCTGCATGAGTCAGCTGAAGTGGTAAGCCAAATATCCTCGAAGAGGCCGAAGTGGAACGTGAAGCGACCATAAGAAAAGTTCCAACCCGCATCTTAGGAACAGAAGTGAAGAGGCTACGCAACCGCGAAGTCAAGCTCGTCAAAGTTCAGTGGAGCGATGCCGAGGGAGACGCGACTTGGGAAACTGAAGCTAGAATCCGTACAGCCTACCCTTTTCTGTTCGAGGGTACATCCTTGATCTTTCTCTTTCCTTAAGTTGCGCTTTTATCTTTTTAGGTATATTTCCTCGACCGTATCTTTTAGATAGAATCTTTTTGGATGGAAACATGTAGTAGAAACATGTTATGGATGATGGTTGCAAGTGGTTGCAAGTGATTGCTAGTGGTTGCTCGTGGTTGCATATACACACACAATCTAGGTTTTAGATCGGCTCAATCACTTCATATTGCATATGCATATATGTTTGTATTCGTATATGGTTGAACTTTAATGTGTTGTCGCGTGGATGTTGCATTTGTATTGAATGATTGTGCACTCATGTAGAATCATGAATAGGAAAATTTGCATACATAATGGATTCATGGCACTTACATAATCCGCATTAAGGAGGTCAACTGAATCAGTAGACCGCCTGATTTTGCATTAGATAAGTACATGTACACACACACTTCGCATATGATCATGAAGCATTATAAATCTTTTAAGGACAATGGATGCTCGTGTTTGATGGATGAGTAGATGGATGACTGGATGTTAGGATATACATTCCTCCTAACTTGAAGATTTCGGGGACGAAATCCTTTTAAGTGGGGGAGAATGTAACACCCCGAAAATTCTATAACTGTGAAATTAACAGATTAAAGTATAATTAATTTGAAATCAAAGAACCAAGGGAAACGGGATACGCCATTGCGTTCGTCTCGGAAAAATGCGCGAAATAGAGTCCGAGTTTTCGAAAAACGGAGTCCGTATGAAGAAGATATGGCCTTCGGAAGTTTTGAATTAAATTTAAAATTCAAACAGAATAAAATAATTAAAAATCGGGCCCAGTGGGCCAGGGCGGATAAACACCCGCCTAGGCCACCCAGGTCGACTGGGCTGTCGACCTGGGCTACCCATGTCGACAGGGCTATCGACAGCCCTGTCGACAGGGGTGTCGACCTGGTCGAGCCCAGTCAACCTGGCTGACCAGGTCTGTGTTTGGTCGAATTTCTGTGGTCTGCTTTGTCACTAGGGCTAGGTGGCAAGTTCTAATTGGTCTCTCTATCTAATGAATGGCTATGATCAATCCAAGCAACATCAAGGGTCCTAATCAATTCCTAACCTCTATATAAACAACCCTAGACTAAACCCTAATCTATTCATTCAAAATTAAGAGCATAGCCGCCATGTTGCTGAGGAACGACTAAGAGTAGCCGCCAACTAGAGAGAGAATTAGGAAGAAAGTTCTAAAGCCTAAAGCAATTCAAGCAACCTAAAGCCAATCAATTCAACAAAGGAATCATATCTCTTAATTTGAGAATTCGCCGCAATCATTGTAAGTAGAGTATTACTTTGGTATGAATAAATAACTGTGCTGATTTGTATGCTTGAATTGGGATAATAAAGTAATTCATATTTGTGCAAAATTTATGTTATTCATTATAAAGAACTACATGCGGTAGTTCTATGCAAGTATGCGTTTGGAATATTTCGCAAATTATGTAATCTATGTTGAAGCTACATGTATGTAGTTGATTGAAATTCATGCAAGTTTGGGGCTTTGTTATTATGCCATCATGATGTATATTTTTGTGCATAAATCATTTTGCAAGTAATTGAAACAAGTTTGGTTGTTATAGTTCATATGAAACTATGTTGGAATTTTGACACCATAATCCATGTATTAAGTCATGCTTTTGCAAACTTATGAATATGGCTAGGCTATGAATGATATTTGGCATAATTGAAATCCATGATTAAGTCTATCTTGTTTACAAGAATTATATGATGACATATGTGAGACATGGCTAGGTTAGACTCAAAAATCCTTTTTTTGCAAGTTTAAAGCAAACACGATGATTAGGAATATTTATGCATAAGCATATTTATACCATCGTTATGTGATTAGACTTAAATCAGGATTAAGTTGAACTATGCTTTTGTGTTAGTAACAAAGTATCCCCTTTGTAAACATGTAGAAACCTTATGAACATGACTTGTTTAGGTTTATGCCTAAATGAGAACATAGGTCTATGTTGTAGTTAAGACTATGTGACACCTAATTTAGATTCTTATCTTAAGTTTACATGGTTTGGTTCATGTCACCTATGCTTTATGACCAAAGTATATATATATATGCAAGTACACCAGTTTCTATTATGTATTTCCAACGTCATATGCAAGTTCATGCGCTCACCTTCCCCTCTTTGTGTATGTAATCACGCTTTAAGCCTCCCCTTTTCGCATGGCTAAATTGGGCTTTAAAAGGCTAAGCCCAATATATATGAAAGGACGTGTAAAACGGGGGAAAATAACGTTGGGTTAAAATTAATTAATGAATGAAAATATAAAATAGAAGGGCCCAAATTCAAGTATGGGTTGGGCCCGTGATTGGTGTAATCTTTACACCATTAACTTAATAATGGGCCGCAAATATTTACATATAAATAAAGAAGAAAGACAAAATATGTAAAAGTAGAAAATACGATGTGTTTAACCCGAGGTTGGATTGAGTTGTGATGTAAACCTGCCCGGAACCGCCCGGCTGTCCAGTAGTCACAACAATACCTATCCAATGTGAGAGGTTAAACATGGAGCCCAATAAGGACCCGAGGTTAGACTGAGTTGTGGCGTAAGACTGCCCGGAACCAACCGGCAACAGGCAGCCACAACAATACCTGTCTAATGTGAGAGGTCAGGGCCTTAATAAGACAATTAAGGCTGAGTCAGGATTGTTAGGATTAAGTGGACTAAAGACTTAATCAAAATGGAACATGCTAAACTAAACGGACTGGTGGGGGTTAGGTTAGAAACACTTAACCAACTTAGCATGTTGGCTAGAGATAGAAAACCTAGTAACGGGGGACCCTTTTCAGCAGTAACCCTAAAAGGTGTATCATGATACCCTGAAACTAGGCAGGGTGGGGCACGATTACTGGGCTGATTGTAAGAGGTCAAAGCGACGGCGGTGGTGTAGCAGTGTAGGTTCTAACGGTGTGCGGGCGTGCACGCACTCCGACGCAGAAAAATAAAGCACTGGGCACCAGTAGCATACCTGTGCGTTCTAAGGTTGTGTCGGGCCGCTGCCATGGGACTTGATACACCCCATGGTGGGACCAGCATAGGTAACTACGACATCGGGGGCCGTAAGACACATGTAACTATGCGAGTAGGAGCCGATCATCATTGAATGGATCACATCACCCTGATTATGGGGTGCCAATTGGAAACTAGTTTATATGGGTTCAGAGATTTACATGGGGTACGATAGTATATTCGACCCTAGACAACTTAACCAAGTTTAAAGTACCTTTCCACTTCTTGTTTATACTTATCATACCCAGTTCTTTATTCATAGACAAAATAGTACTAGACTTACTCAGGCTTTATGTCTGACTCTACTTTTCTTTCGTCTTCTTTCTTCCGTTCCCCCCCCCCAGGTCCTCAGGGAGGGAACACAGCAGCTTGACCAACCTCAACATCCAGCTTGAAGAAGAGAAATGTATTGCTTGGACTTTCCTGTTTTGAACTATGGCTTTGGACAATCCACTATGGGGCTTTTGCAGTTTATCTATGTTTTATTTATGCTTCTTTAAATAATGTACTCAAGACAGATTATGAAAGTGTTATGTTATGTTTTTGGAAAGGATGTTGTTGTACACGTATTTGACTTTATAAAATAAAGTTTGTTGTTCTTCCGCTGTTTACAAATATGTGTTCTTATATCTGTCTTGTATATCTGTGACTTGTACTTATAAACCTCCACCAAAATTAGGGCATTCCCTTTGAGAGTGACCCTAACGGAGGTGGGGTGTTTCACTTTTACTTATTTCAACTTAGATATAATCGATTAATAATTATTAAAAGCTGATAATGTATTGTTACTAATTATTGATTAATAAGCAGTTAACATACATTAACTATTAAAAATAAATTACTAGTTATTAAATAGTAATTATTTAATAATAATTAATAAATATTATTGATTCCAAAGTTTATTATTAATTATTAGTTATTATTAAATATTAATATAATTGGTTATTAAATAAAGATATTATAAACATGAAGTTTGTAATGGGCATCTATTACAACTAACAAGGTAAAAAGTTGTTAAAAATATGTTTATTACAACTTTAGGGAACTGACAGTTGTAAAAAACCATTTATTACAACGGTGTTTTTACCACCGTTGTAAAAAATCATTTATTACAACGGTGCTTTTACCACCGTTGTAAAAACCCATTTATTACAACGGTGCTTTTACCACCGTTGTAAAAACCCATTTATTACAACGGTGCTTTTACCACCATTGTAAAATTAAAGTTGTAATATGGTCATTTTGTTGTAGTGAGCTAGGCGTTCAAATATTAACATGAAACCGCAAGTGCTTGGGATAACCAAAGTGTGTACAATTATGAATATTTTTTGTTCGATTGCAAATTTTGAATTTTCTTTCTTTTTTTTAGGATATGGATTCGGTACGAATTGCGATCTAAGGCCCCGTTCGCAGTCCAAATTTGGCACATTAGGAACGACAACGACTTGATTTCCAACTTTCCACTTGTTTGCTTATAAAACAAACACAGTTCCTTACCTTCTTCACCTCCTTACCTTCTTCGACTACTTCTTCTTCAACATAAATAATTTCTTCCTCCGATTCATCCTCCGATTACGACGATATTATTGATCTCTATTGGATTTCATTGTGTCTGAATGGCAGGAAATATCATATGACTCAAATTAATACTTCGGAGTTTACTGGGTTAGCTTGGATCAACGACATTTTGAATGGTCACCAACAATGTTGTCAAGTTAATTTTCGGATGAAAAGACTTTGTTTTCACTCATTATGTGAAAAACTACAGCATCATGGTCTCTCTTCAATATAAAAAATTTGTGTCCTCGAAATGGTTGGAATTTTTGTTTACACAATGGCTGCTGGGCTTTCAACTAGACAACTTAGCGAAAGGTTTAAACGATCAGGTAGCACAGTTTCCATTTGTTTTCATGCTGTTCTAAACGCTTTTCAACTGCTCGCTACTAATGTAATAAAGCCAGAGGATCAACAATTTCATACCATTCCACATCACATCAGAAGTTCAACCCGATATTATCCTTATTTCAAAAACTGTATTGGTACTATAGATGGTACACATGTATCTGCACATTTACCCACTGATCAAATTATCCCTTATATCAGAAGAAAAGGGTATGCAACTCAAAATATATTAGCGGTTTGTGATTTCGATTTATAGTTTACGTTTATTGTAGCTGGTTGGGAAGCGACTGCACACGATAGTAGAATTTTTAATGATGTTACAAATGATAGAAACTCTAACTTCCAATGAAGTGTTTAATTTCTACCAATCGAGTTTACGGATGGCCGTAGAAAGAACTTTTGGCATTTGGAATTTTTTTCACCATTCTGAGCAGTATGGCTACATAACGATTTAAAACTCAAGTCAAAGTTGTCGTATCTACAATGTCCTTACACAACTTCATACGCAAATATAATAGTGGTGACCCAGAATTTATGGCTTTTGATGATGATCCTAAAATAATCCCCGATCAGTACTTGGAGGAATATTATGCTATGAGAAATATGACGAATAGAGGCACTGAACGGGTACAACGAAATGGGTACCAAGAAATGTCATTACTTCGAGATACCATTAGAGACGAGTTTGTTACTGCTGGGCTGCACTAATTTTATTTGTATCCATAATTGTACTTGTATTTGTATCTGTAGTTGTAACTGTATTTGCATTTGTATCTGTAGCTATATTTGTATCTGTAAGAAGGTTTTAGCATGCCAAATCCTATCTATTTATTTCTTATTTTAAAAGTACCAAACTCAAATACCACACTCAAATACCTCGCTCAGATACCATGCTCAAATACCTCGTTCGCAGCAAAAAACACATTCCCTGTTCACTAAAGTACCACGCTCAAATAACCCGCTCTACGCTCAAATACCCCATTTCTTTCTGTCAAGAACGCATCTTAAAAGGGTTGAGCTTCTAGCAGATAGTACGTATGTGCATTTACTGTTAGATATTATCATCTCATAAATTTTCCTGACAGTGTTTCTCTATTGTAGCCATTTACCCTTTGTTTTGTTATTTTACAGTTTCGCTTCATTTACGATAATATATATTTTCGAATCTTTATTGGGATCAAAATGAATATGAATATCTCATCGAAGAAGGTAAATCATATGAACTACCAGCATTTCTTCCTACACAACAGTATTTCATGCTTTATTCATTTTCAAACTGCAAAGTTGTTCTTTTGTTCTCTTCCATCTGATCTCAGATTAGAGACATTCCGAAATATTTAAAATCAAGCCAACATAGCAAAATATAGCAGGAACGGTGATTGCTTGCAACTTTCTTTGTTCAAAATCAGGTACAATTTATTTTATAGTTTCACTTCATAGCTAAACTGTGAATTAAGAGGAGCAATAAAGTTCGTTTAATATATTCTAACAAACTTTTTTCTTTTCTTTTTCCTTTCAATTTAAGACCTGGTGTAGTGTAATAGCTGGCAAGGCAGCAAAAATGAATGTGATGCAGTGCATATTCTTCCAAAGCAAGCTAGCCTCTAATGATAGCACCAGAAAAGTCCTTCGCATATTGTTTCAACATAGCAAAATTGAATGTGATCCTAGTGGACTGGGTTGCTTTTTTTTTTACCTCGATGATGCAACAACGAAAGAGGTATGCTATATTGTCAAATTACTATTTCAATGCAGTACCATAAAAGGTCCTTCAAATCACTACCCTAATCTACAGTGCCGCAACTGCAGTTTCAAACCCGACACCATGAGGCTCTCCACCCCAATCTACAGCCACGACCCTTCCCATTACCACCGAAGTTCAGCTGCTTTTTGCGCAACTCCAGCTACTCCTTGACCAACCTATGCGTTCCACCATGAAAACACCTCCGTCTTTATTTGAAACTGATGCTACTCCACCCCGCACCCCTGCCAACCACCACGGCAAAGCTTCCTAACCCGTTTGGCCACCCAAAACCGCCTGTGTCACCCCTGTAGCTGTGCCTTCCCCTCTGACCAATGTCATCGCCTGACCTTTCCCCTGACCACTGCATTTTCCACTCACTTTGTCGAATCTTGTTGCTTGCATTCTATTGTGTAGGGGTGAGTGTTGCTGTGAAATATTGCCCATCTCTGTTTTTTTTAAATCTTATAGTTTTCTTTGGTTTTGTGTGCATGTGTGTTAGTTTTCTCTTTTGTGTTATTCTATTTCCCTTTGTGTTGAGTTTCTCTTTTGTGAGGTTACTTTGTTTTAAGAAAAACGTGTATTTCATGTTGAATTTGGGGTTAAAGGAAAAGCCTGTGTTTGAAATAAAAAACAAACTTTACTCTAATGTTTTATAAATTTTTTATTTTATTTTTTGTTGTTGTGAAGTTTGCTGAAACAATTTGGGTGTTGTGTTCCTGGTGGCTTTGGTGATAGGAGAGTGCATGGTAAAATCCTATCATCAAGGGATTGTTATTAATATTCAGGGTAGAAGATAGTTTACCAGTTAGGAAGGACATGTCATCAAGGGATTTGGTCATGGTTCAAAAGTACTTGGACCAACAGTACGCCAATTATAATTTTCGCCTATGCCACTAATTTGTATATAAAAATGGTGGATAAATACAATTTAATATGGTGTTGCATATGGATATGTGTGGAAGAAGAGATGCATTCAAGCTTCTTATGAGTTGAATACGGTGTTGCATATGGGTGTGCCACTAATTCTTATGTGTTGAATACTAGTTTTCCACTATAAACAGCCTGTGCATTGTACAGGTAATTAGATTTCTGAAGTAAAGAACAACCGCATCAAAGAACCGGTGGTAATTAAGCTATGAAGAAGACTTTAACTATTATTTTGTTTGTACTAGTCGTGTAGACTTGTTTGTAAGCATTGTAGTATGTGGATTCACTTATTTTGTCGAAATAATACTATTGAGATGATTATGGGTGTTATATTTGATATTGCGAGTAATGTGTTTTTTTAAGTATTTAAATATGGCGATTACTGATTTTAGTTTGAAAATGATGCTCATATGATTATTTGTTTTAATACTTCTATTATATATAAGTGACTAATGAAAATGTTACAAGCCATTAACAGTAAATAACCGCAATTTAAATTTGGTGTACATCATTGAGTTTTAGTAGCGTTGAAAAAGTGCTACAAATATAATTTACAAAAGATGTTGTAGCTGAAATGAAACGCAACAAAAAACATATAGTAGGACCGAGAAACTACTACAAAAAATTGAAAAATATGCAATTATCACTTTAGTTGCATTTTTAAGATGCTACTAAAATACTTTTTGTACGGCTTCTGAAACGCTGCAGTATTTTCATTTTTGGTTGCGTTTACTAAAACGCAACAAAAACTTTCAAACTTTTAGTTGCATGTCTTATAACAACGTTTATCGGAATGCTACTACAAGTTATTGTAGCATTTTTGCAACGCTACGAAAGGCATTTTCTGGTGTAGTGTTGCAAATCCGTCGATTTCAACCATGACAGAGTCACAAAATATCTCTGGCTGCTAAACCAGAGATTATAAGTAATTCTACCATTTTACGAAGATCTACGGTCTTTAGTTTCTTCATCTTGATTATTATATGATATCTTCAACATTTCATATTTGTTGGATGGAATGGTTTTCGAATATAAATTCGATCCCGGTCTTTCCGTACCAACAATCGTATTGGCCAGATTTAATAGTCGGTTATTTAACTATCAAATAAACAACCATACAACCATAAAATAAAAATGGTTTTACTGGTTAAGTATTCAGCGTTACTTGGCCCATTTAATTATAAATAATTAATAAACGGTTATTTCAAACTTTTAAAACATTCTATATTTTAAAACATGGTATTTGATTCTCATTTCAATATATTAATCTTCTCAAAACCCTTTTCAATATATATTTTGAAAAATATTTAATAACCATATCAAGTTTCTATTTTATTATTATTTCAAAACATCAATTACACACCATTTATTATTTATCATCGATTAAACTTGTCAATTGTTACGACCTGTCCTTTGGTTTCCTCATTTGAACACTATACTCGTCACTTATCCTTTTAGAATAAACCCATTCTAAAACTTATATCTCACTTTGAAAACATCGTTATATCTTCACAAATCTCCTTTATTTCCTATTCTATGGAAATAACTTTTCATATTCTCAAGCCCATTTTAATTTTCTTTTATTTTGGAATCTATTATATATATTTCTAGTTTCTTCAACTAACATTACATTATTATATCTCAAAATAAATTCCTTTTTACATCGTCACCCTTACCATTAATATCATCCCTCGATAATCCTGAAGTTATTCAAGTTGAGGTATTTAAAATTACCTCTCATACCTTGAACAACAACATTCTTATCTTAACTAATGACCAACCCATTATATTCTACTTCTAATTCATTTAATACTTTTCTTGTTTGAAAATCTCATTTGTGTAATGTCCCGTTTTTTGCATTTCTGAATCCCATATAATTATCTGTTTCTAATCTAACCCTACTTGCATAACAATAATTTATTTATTTATTATTATTATTTACCGGTTCACCAATGACTGTGTGTTTCCAAATTGAAACGTCAAATTCAGCATCTTTGTACGAATACACAAATATCTAACCAATTTTTCAATAAATAAAATCCCCAATTTGTCTATCATTAATGACTTTTCAAATTCCACCATTTATATTATCCCCGTCTATTTTTAAAAATCCAATTAAATTATCCGATCGGTTTTGAATTCAAATATTACATGATAAATGTTTGATTCTCAACCAACCATTTTGAATTTAATCAGAATAGTTCATGTATAATATATTTGATTTTAAATTTCTAGCTCCAGCAAAAATAATCATTAATAATTAAATCTTCAATTAATTTCACATTCCATTTGTCAAAATTCCTGGGACGTTACAATCCCCTCCCCCTTTAAAACTTTTTGTCCTCGAAAAGAAAAGATCGTTAGAGTTATACCAACAAATATACTTCAAATTTTCATACTTGTGTGAAATTTTCCCACAATCATTCTTAATTTTGACATTTAAGTCACTGATCCTTTTTGTTTATCCATCATATCTAATTAATTCGAAAAAACAATTTTTCTTTCAAAATTAATCTCTTCTTAAATTTCAGATTCTGCATAAGCTGGATTTATGCATATCAGTTTATTCCAAATTTCGTTGTAAACATCACATGTCAGTGTTTACTTATCCAACTTTGCAACTGTAATGGGTCTAGGCTTTTCAACCATCAACCCAATCTCCTTGCGTTTAATCCATTTGCACTTTCCTAACACTCCTAAAAAGTGTAAATAACATCTCCTTTTCAAGATATAAATTATCGACCTGAAAATTTTCCAAATCCAAAATCTTTACAACTTTTATATATATCCCAAAATTCATATAGAAAATATTTGTATTATTATGCGCGACTTGAAAATGCTTTGATATCTTCTTTTTTTAAATTCAAATTATTAACTTGGAAATATTTAATAACTCGAAGTTTGACAAGTCTACTGTCGTCCTCACAAATGACAGGCATACGCTGGCCAGGCGCACGACTAAAATCTCTAAGCACTAAATATCCTTGCTTCAACTCCTAGTAAAAATATTTCAAAAACTATTTTAAAAACAGATACGGAAAGTACCAATATGATATTGGGAGATTGACTGTTCATGAATCGCAGATACACAATGGTTTCATCTGGATCCCCCCAGAAAACATCTATATCCGTAGGAATTCACTTCCTTGCGAATTTCGTCATCGACAGATCAACATAAGGCATTTAAGAATCAAAAGGAAATTTGAGGTCACCGAGAATGAGTTGCTCTATCTCAGAGTAATGAAAACAAATCATGAGAATCATTCAAGACATGAGGATCAATCAAGTCATAAAGACAAATCAGGTCACAAGGACCAATCAAGTCACAAAGACACAGTGCTGCATCAAACAGGTGGCTCCACATCACTAAGATATCTCAACATCGCATGGCTCCATTCTACCTTTAGCAACTCTAGTGGTTACATCTCTTTCACTTGTAGATATGCCATGGGAACCGAAGGTACACAATGGTTACACCTGATTCCCTCAGGAAACATCCATACCCGTAAGCTTTCACAGCTCTACGGATTACGCCCTAATCACGACTGTAGATCGCAGCAGACACAATGGTTACACTTGGTTCCCCCAAGAAACATCTGTCCGCCGTAGGCTATCAGCAGCCCTGTGAATTTCGCTACATGGTCGAATTCCAACGATTCTAGATCGCAGCGATCACAATGGTTACGCCTGATTCCCTCAAGAAACATCCAATCGCCGTAGGCTATCTGCAGCCCTGCGAATTACGCAAGCAGTCGTGCTCAATGGCAACTCATGAGTTTTATGTCCGGACAACCTACTACCACTAGCAGCATATCTCAACCAAGCTCGAAATTCAAGAAGAAGGAAGGTACTTTCCTTATTTTGCTTTGAAAACATATAATACTATATACATATAGTATTTTATTCCAAACTTCTCATAAATCATACTTATGTCAACTTACATAAGATTTTCTTTCCAAACCATATTTTCAAACATCTCATTTTTTTGTTAAACCATTTGTATATGATTTTATCTCAAATTGATTACTTTTCAAATCCCTAGTTTTCTAATTCACTGCATTCTTATATATTTTTCGTATACATTTCGGAAACTTCTGTATTCAATATCCAAACTCGAATATTCTCGAATTTCCGTTCAAATTTCAAAATTTCAATTCCGATCTCTTACTCAACTTAGATTTCCAAATTTATTTGTTATAAACCAAATTCTCTTCCAATTTCCCATTCTTAAGTTCATTGCTTAATTTTAACCTTGCCGATTTAACCTTTTCCTTCAAATCTATTAACTATTAAATTTCATACATCCTTATATTAATAAACTCTAATTCAAATTCAGTTACTATTTAAATCCTTCTTTTATTTATTTATTGATTAGTTGATCAATTCAATTCAAACCTAAACCTTTATTGACAAAGATTTAATTATCTCCTAATCGGCAATATACTTTCCAATTCAGTAATTGGAAACCACGAATTCAATTATTCCCACCCATCACCTCTTAAGATGTACAAATTCATTATTTGGATACATTGGATTACCATTCAACTCAACTCGATAATCAATTCCGGATTTTGTTTTAAATATTTAAAACTATACATACATATTTGTATATCAAATCATACTTCAGAAATCAATTTGTTTTATCAAAACAAATAAACAACAAAGCTACTAAAATGGTTTTTTCTCTAGAATTGAAATCAATTTCAAAATATCCCGAAATCGAATTCTCTAATCAAATCAAACGATCTTCTTAATTGGAGGTTTAACTTGATATGCAATTTATTTCACAATCTGGCTTCATTTCAAATATACACGTTTGTTTTCTTCAACTGTTTCCTTAATTATAACCAATTTGATAGGTTATTTTATTCCATCATTTAAATGAATGCGGAATATACTCCATTTTATCTCATTCAACGATTTCTCATTCTCAAATCCATTCACGTATATACTTCTTACTTCATTTCGATGGAACTCGCAAATGAGAATATATCTTCTCGGTTTCCTTTTTTAAAGAAAATTCATTCACTTGCCAACATTTAATTTGGATCTACAATCATTGGTGATTGGCTGCTTTTCGATCGGTAATCACATCCTCTCATAACCGACTTCACGGTATTCACCATTTATATTCATAGAAATTTCCAAAATTCTACAATCTTCAACCAATCTACTCATACCATCATCTTTCCCCTCAATCCTCTTCATTTTATTCTTATCACTTTATATAGTCCGTCAAATGGTTATATGCATTATCACATATCTCTATCCTTTCATATTCATCAATACCTGACCGTAAATTAGTGAATGAACAATTCTCTAAGTATCAGATCAATACTCAAAAAATTATCCAACTTAACTAATCTCCAGTCAGCTTTCCAATTTCTTGATTTCATCTCTTAATTTCTTATCAAATCAATTATTACGCAACTCTCGAATTCAATTTTCGAATCCACTTCGCTTACGTTCTGTCGTCCTTCGTTCTCGACATGCAGCTTTTTGTTCTTCAATTCTCATCATTCTGATTTATCAAAATCAGTTAGCCCCCCATGGTCTTTTTGGAAAACATTTTCAATTATTCACAAATCCTTATTTTCTATAGAAAACTTACTTTATTCCCAGGAATTTTTTTTCTAAATTCGTTGTTTGGATTAAAACAGATACTGGATAAACACCGCTATCTTTACTTAACTGCTGACGCTCTTTTACTTACTTCATTTAACCACTCCTGCTATTGAACTTTAACCATTTCTTAGTCAACAATGAAGTCAGTCAACTTGGGGTATATTTACCTCTCAAACCTTAGCTGAACGACGTTATTAACTTCGAAATAGATCAAGTTCACAGCTTCAAATACCAACAAAGCATTTTTCCCTTGTAACTTTCGAACTCGGGTTAAGTATTCCCTTCTTTTACGAATATCGCTTATTATATTAATAATTTATGGCTTCAAAATTATGTAACTTTAAATTATACTTTATTCATTAATCTAGACAATTAATCAAATTTCTAATGGAAAATAAATAGCAATTTTTTTTAAATTTAACACAATTGACTTCAGGCCTAACCTTCTTTCGAATAATCTCTTATTCGATAACATATTCTGAACTTCAGAAAAAAATTCTATTTGACTTATATTCTGAACTTCAGAATAATCACTCCGTACTAGCTAACTTCATTTCTTTTATTCCTAATCTAATTTATAACATTCTTTCTTTCAAATGTTATTTACTCATATAAAGTAAACATTATTCCCTTTTCGAAATCTGAACTCGTCACATCAAATTAATTTTGATTTTATTCAAATATCGAGTCAAATTTCTTCACAATCTTTATTCATATATTGCTTCATTTACAGTTCCTGTTTACAATTCACTTCTTGTGAATTAATTAACTATTTTATACTTCATTATCGAATTCTTGCATTCGATTATACATTATTTGTTTGAACCCAATTATAAATTTTCTTGCCAAATTCTGAATAACTCAAATAAATTAATCAAATTTAGCACAGTCGTATTCCAATCACATCTTTTTCCGATTTTATTTTCATTTATATCTATCTCAAATATCAAAATAAAATTTAGCGTTTCATTTTTGAAATAGTTTCAAAATTTCTGCTTTTCATTCAAATTCCATCTGAATTCTTATTTCCAATATATTTCAATTATCTTTGATTTGCTAAAATACACGATTAGAGAGATCAATTCATCGATTTTCTTATACTTATCCTCTTTTTATATTATTCGATGATGGATTCAAGACTCAAATCTAAGTAAACTTATTGAAGAAAAGCTCTCACAGACCTGGATTCGAAGACTTTCAAAGACTGGGGATTCCGAACAAATTTTTTATCTCAAAATACTTTTTTCGCTGTATTAGATTCAAAATAATAGTCTCAAAAATAAGTTTTACAAAATATAATTTTTTTCTTCGAACTCTATTTTATAATTATTTTCATTTTCAAAATTTATATTGCGAAACCTTTTTATTTTCAAAATTCATTTTTCTTTTAGTGTCGATCCTATTCATTTAAACTTGATAAGCTAAGCTTCGAATAAACCAAAGCTCTGATACCACTTGTAATGTCCCGTTTTTCGCATTTCTGAATCCCATAAAATTATCTGTTTCTAATCTGACCCTACTTGCATAACAATAATTTTATTTATTATTATTATTATTTACCTGTTCACCAATGACTATGTGTTTCCAAACTGAAACATTAAATTCAACATCTTTATACAAATACACAGATATCTAACCAATTTTTCAATAAATAAAATCCCCAATTTATCTATCGTTAATGACTTTTCAAACTCCACCATTTATATTATCCCCGTCTATTTTTAAAAATCCAATTAAATTATCCGATCGGTTTTGAATTCAAATATTACATGATAAATGTTCGATTCACAACCAACAATTTTGAATTAAATCAGAATAGTTCATGTACAATATATTTGATTTTAAATTTCTAGCTCTAGTAAAAATAATCATTAATAATTAAATCTCCAATTATTTTCACATTCCATTTGTGTAACGACCCGGATTTTTGGTCAATTTATTATGGTTTTTAAATATTAATTTATAATATAAATGGTATTTTATTGGTTTATCGATTAAATAATCAAAATACGATTTATTTTGATAATAATCGTAATACGAGAATTCAAAATAATTCAATTCGAAGATAAAACTGAATTGAAATGGTTCAGATGATCAATATATATTGTATTTGAATATAAACGACGATAATAGTAATTTATTGTTGAAGAATTTATTTGTTTTTGAATTTTAATTATATTATATTAATTTATTCTGGTTATTTATATTTACGTTTGAATTAAATATAAAAATATATTCAGTTCAGTTCAGAATAACGCAATGATATTGGAACGTCGGTCAGTACACTAGAATAGCAGTTCGTGATTTCAATTAACGAACCCTGAAATAATTGATTGTGGATAGAATCGAAATCAAATCAGAATCTGTTTAAAATAAAGTGAGAATCTCTTTAAATCAAATCAATTATAAACTGCCGATTGTTTCACGCAGCTTATCTTCCTCGAGCACGAAAATTTGCCTCGTCTTTTTGATATCTAGTAGACAGGAATTTAATGACGCTGTACATTTGGTTCCCTTTCGTGTTATATATAATCGGCCGAGCCTTTGTTCCTCTTTGTTTTCAATACTGATGAAAACATTTCATCCCCAAATCCACTTCATTTCTCTTCTTCTAAAATTGATCCACCATTTAAGTATAAAAAAAGAATCCGAATTAAAAGTCGCGATCTAATATCGCAAGGATCCCTGAAGCTCGACGCGTTTGAAGGGCACAATGATGGTGATGCCATCAGTTTACAGTGAGGATTGAGGAGATTCCGATCTAGAGGAAGTATGCGATTTTGGGAAATGGATGTGAACTTCGCAGTCATCGCAGTCATCATCCACTTAACTCATTCATGAATTCGAAATAGGTGATTAGCAGATTGATGGACGGTGGAACTTCGATTTGTTGAAGTTAACGGATAACGATGTGGAAAAGGTATCGCTTCTTGTCTAACAGCGAAAGCATTCCAGTATGGGAGCATGAGTTTGATGCGTTGGGTAGAAGGGTAGAACCGCGCGTGCTTTTTGGGATAGCGTGGAGTTCGGCAGTTGAGTATTTTTGGTGCTCCAAAAAGGGGTGCCATTCGTTGGCAACAACTTGAAGGGATACAGGGTTTTGTTGGCACCTATAGAGAGCCGAGGCAGAACAGCCTTCGAGGAGCAGGAGGATGGTACTAGAGCAATTTGAGAGGAGGAGATGCAAATTGACAGTAAGTTGTTTGTTGATATGCCAAAATGGAGTTACTGTTTATGGGATGACTACAACAAATATGGATCTATGATCGACTTTGTAGTGGCCAGGACAGTGAGGTATACACATTTGTTAAATTTAATTTTTAATGATTATTAAGGAGTTTAACTTGATATTCAGCGCAAAGAAATCCAGGTGAGTAAATCTCACTCACCTCTATATTTAGAATTATTTTTATTCGAAAAATAATAATTGTTTGTCGCTTGTTTGGATTTTTCTGGTTGCTTTAAATATATTAGTTATTTAGGCCTGCTATTATATATATTGATTTGGGTGATTGATTGGATTCCCGCAGTTTTATTAGCGGATGCACGCAGTATCATTAGCGGATGACACTACGCCCACGTATATAAGTGGATCCCCATTTATACTGCGATATCCTGCCTCGAAGCAGGATGGGTATTACTATGTTGACTAACGTCTGTGGATGCAGGAAAACAGGTTGGAGTATCCAACTGTATTCCTCAAAAATATATTATTTGTTTTTTTATTTGTTTGCATATATACTGTCATATATGATGAGTTAGAAAAATAAATAATTGGTTATTTGGTGTTTAAATATCACTGGGCCCAAATATTGATATTTAAAAATATCATGAAAAGGAATTTCGTAGATTCAAAAGGAAATTCTATTTTTCTAAAATAGAATTTTGAAATTTCAAGTGAGGAATTCAAGTAGAATTCGAAATTTCAAGTGAGGAATTCAAATAGAATTTGAAATTTCAAATGAGGAATTCAAATAGAATTTGAATATGAGAAATTCAAATAGAAGTTTGAATACGAGAAATTCAATGGAATTTGAATATAGAAAATGTAAAGAAAATTTTCAAAAGTAAGATTTTGGTTTTAAATGGATTTCGAAATAGGCTTGTTTAAATAAAATAGGAAAATTTATAAAATAACGTTGATAGATATAATGAATAAATTATCAAGAGATAAATTGAAGATTTGAATTCAAAGGAATTGAAATAGATTTGGATTTAAAGGCATTGAAATAGAATTTGAATTCAAAGGAATTCAAATAGAACTTGAATTCAAAGGAATTCAAATAGATTTGGATAAAGAAAGTTCAAATGAAATTTAAATATAGAATTTGAAAATAGAAGTGAAACGGTGTTAAATATGAAAATTCAAATGTAATTTGAATATAGAATTCAAATAGGATTCAAATGGAATTTAAACAAAGGAAATTCAAATTTTTGAATCTGGATGTAGAAATTTAAATGAAGTTTGTTTATAGAAATTGAATGGAGTTTGGGTATAGAAAATTCAAATATGAATTCAAATATAGAATTTGAATATAGTAATTCAAATGGAATTTGAATATAGAGATTCAAGTAGAATTTGAATAAAGGAAATTCAAATTGAAATTGAATATAAAGATTTGGAATAATGGAATTTAAACTATGGAATTTGAATAGAGAATTCAAATGGAATTTAAAATATGGAATTTGAATATAGGATTCAAATAGTAAATTCTAATGGAGTTTGAATATATGAAATTCAAAGGAAATTCAAATATAGAATTTGAACGTAGAAATTCAAATGAGATTTGAATAAAGGAAATTCAAATATAGAAATTCAAATAGAATTTGAAAAAAATAGAAGTGGATTGAAATTTGAATATAGAATTTCAAGTAGAAGTGAAACAGATCAGAAATGTTATGTTGAATTGGAAAATGGATTTGATATATATTAAAAAATATATCAGAATAGAGTTAAATTTATATAAATGAAGTTTTAAAATGTTTATATATATAAACATATTTAAAACGAATTCGCCGCAGCGCTGCAGTTCGTAAATTGGCGATTCGAATTTCAATTGAATGTACAAGAATCAATTGAAGTCGGAATCCTTCGAAACAAGAAATGTCAGGACCGATTTGATAATATTTTTCTAATGGAGAAGAAAAATCTAGATTTCGTCGTATAGATTTTGAGTTATATCAAAATTAAATTTTCAGAAAAGCAGCGCCATAACCATTTAAAAACCATAAAGTTTTATTTAATTTTATAAAAGGATTTTTAAGCAAATAAAATCCAAATTTCTATTTAGAAAAATCCAGATTTGAGTTATGAAATATATCTGAACTCAAGTGGAGTAATGAGTTAATTTTTGAAATAGCTAATTTGAATAGTAATTAGTTAATGAGATTTTGAAATGATATTGGGCTTTGAATAAGTGAATTCGATTTGAAATTTTATATTCGAAATTGAAAAGGAAACTAAGATTTGAAATGTGAAAATTCAATTTGATGATGAGCAAGATAAACATATTGTTTGAACATGTTATGTTCAGATAAAGAAGTGAAATAGGCAAAATAGCTAATTAAAGAATAAATGAGCGACACTGAATTCAAACGATTGGATAGTGTTGAATTGAATTGAAACAGGTGAGCATGTATTAGACAGGTATGGGGTGAAGTATATGAAGATTTTAAATTATGTGCCCGACAAAAAGGTACATGTTTAAATTCATATATGAGGTTTTATGCGCCGTATCGGCAAGCCGCTTGGCTTTTTCTTTTTCTTTTGGATTGGAAAGGGCCATGGGAGGCTATTTGAAACATCCCGAAGCCCCAGGTACAAAGGAGGTTATGGCGAAATTTTCCGGAAATTTAAGAAGCTAGAATATTTTTAAGATATTTTGATTGTTAGAAATCATTGTATCGATGTTTAGAATTCGATAGGTAAATGAATATAAAAATAGAATATTGTAAACAAAAAGGGAAATCTATAAATTTGAAATAGAAAGTGAACCATTTATATATACGTTTAAAAATGAATAAATGGGTTTTTATAATGTTGATTATTCGAGGAAGGCGGTTTTGCCGTTTTGAAATTGAGGATGTATTTCAGTCAAGGTCTGAGAGGTAATTTTGCCCCAACTTGTTTGATTTCATTTTTAATTGATAAATAGCAGGATCCAGCCTCAAAGAGAAGTGTTCGGGAAAGAGATAAGTGATTTAAATGTTTTCAATTGCGAATAGAATATATCTTCTAAGTATAGAAAATAATAGAAGGTGATATAGGGAAATATTTTTCCAACTAGCGTAAGAGATCAATAAGATTTCTGGAAATATTTGGTTAACAAATATTTGATAGGATGAAGTAAATTAAATAATGAAATATTAATTAACAGGCCCAGTGATTGATGGATGTTATGGATGAACGTTTGTTGTTTTTCTTCGATAGTTAAAGAACCGACTATTGAAGTGTTTACCAATATCGTTGTCAATATGGAGAGACCGGTTGGATTATTATCCTAGAACCACTCTATATTGGCAGTAGCTTTGCGAATCAGATTATATGAAGATAATCGAAGATGGAATAAAGTGCAAGGGCTTTTTCTATTAATAGAAATTGTGCCTTCGGTTTCGTTCGATCCCAGAACGAACGAAAATGGATGAATGTCTGACAAAGTATTTCCAATGATCTAATGGATTGGTCTGTATAAATATATATGGTTGCAACGGATTTATTCCCTTAGCATAATATCCAGAATATTTGTGCAAATCAATTAATGATTAACGGATCTGACAATGTGGCATTCAAAGTGATTGTGCTATGAATGAATGGAAAGTAATCGTAGCCTCAGGCCTCAATAACCGGTAAATGAAAAAAATCAGGCAGGCAGCATGGCTATGTGGATCGCTCCCATTAGGATGTATAATCATCTATCTAGAGATTCATTTAATTCCTTATTGTATTCGATGCTGTCCCATTCGGGAAACAGTTGCTGATCCCAACCGTTGGTGATATACATTCGATACACTCAAGCGAAATGAGTGGTCGGTCATGTGTGGGCCGGGTTGCAAGATGTTCTTTTTGAACCCCAGTGTATTGCCTCTAGAGTACACGGACCGGGAGGTGGTTCCATACCTTGTCATGTTGGAAATCCAATCTCCAATAAGCGCTATGCGGTTTTTGATTTTATACTATATATGTTGAGCGTGAGATGCAAGCGTTCTATTATTTGGTTATTTATTTGATGTAGACATTATTATAGTTTCACTGGATTTTCGTATCAAAGAGTTTTGTGTTATAGTAAGGTAAAAACCGTCCATGTTTATGTGTGGGCTAGTGTAACTACCCGTATTTTTAATAACATGGTATATGCGATGCCACACTTGATCTATCTTGTTAACTTTTCACCATGCCAGTTATCATCCTATGTTTCATCTCTGTTTTACATGTCCAGTTAATTTATTAATTTTTATACTAATAGTAGGTAGGACTTACCAGTCTTTTGACTGACCCATTTTCTTTCGCCTTTTTTCTTTCGTTCCTCCCCCCCCCCCAGGTTTACTGGGTGGGAACACTAGCACCTAGCTTGGATCTTTAGCTGCTTTTCTGGATAGCTCATGTATGGTTTGGACTTGAGCTTGCTATGGCTTTATTCTACTTTGGGGATAGTCACTTTATGGTTTTTTCCAGTTTTCAGTTTATGTTTCTAGACTTTGTTTTGTGGGAAAATAATGACCAAGTACTTTGATGTAACTTGACTATGGTTTTGAAATGTTAGTTTTTACCCGCTGCTTTATTTACTCTGTTTTTACTTATATGTTCTGTCTTGTGATATCTGCGTGCATGTTTACCTTGTTTAACGCCCCTCCTAAGCTAGTGTGCTTGCAAGAGTGACATTGGCGGAGGTGGGGTGTCACATTTGGTATCAGAGCATAAGGTTTTACTAGACCGGACAAAAGTTTTAAAACCCTTTTGAAAATCTATTTTCAAAACCAATTAAGTATTTTCCAAGAAAAGTCTAGTTTATTTTAAAAGGCTATACCCCAAAAGCCATTAGCACTATCCTTTGTTTCCTCGTTCTAAATCTATCTTTTCCCTTTTTTCAGCATGGCCGATCTTAACCTTCCCGAGGGAGTAACCATTCCCGGATGGTTCTGGAGGTACTTGGAAGCTAGGGCCAACGATGTGGGCCCAGCAAACACTCCCACCGTAACTGAGGTTCCTCCTCCTCCTCCTCAACATCCACAAGCAGATTTCGCAAAGGTTTGCAAATACTTTAAGGCGATGGGTGGAAAGAATTTTATTGGGACGGAGACTTTTGTTGAGGCGAGAAATTGGTTAAAAGAAACTGAAGATCTCTTCGCCATCTTTGATGTGGAAGACCGTAGAAAAGTTCTGTTGGCAGTATGGCTATTGAAAGAGGAAGCTGCTTATTGGTGGGAGGTCACCAACGCTACTAGGCCTATAGAGACTTGGGCCGACTTTAGGATGAGATTTGGGCTTAAGTTCCTATCATCTGCTGAGGAGAATCTCCAAATGGAGAAGTTTATATCTTTGAAGCAAGGGGACATGACAGTGAGGGAGTATGTGAATAAGTTTAACCAGCTTGCTCGATTCGATTTGGACATGGTTAATACTCCCCAGAAGAAGGCTCTACGATTTGCACGAGGGTTGAATGAGCCATTACAAGGTTTAGCCATGTCTCATATACCCATGGGGGCCACTTTTGAAAGCCTAGTGGACATGGCATTGCTTCAGGGAGACGATAAGAATGGCAAGAAAGAAGTCAAGCCTAATGAGACTCAAACCAAGAAGGCGGACTCCAAGTGGGGAGGAAATTAGAGCAACCAGAACAACAAGAGCAACAAGAACAAGAAGGGTAACAAGGCCAACAACAACAAGGCAAAGGACCCAAGAAAGTGCAACTTCTGTGAGATTGTTGGGCACATAGCCAAAGATTGTAGGAAGAAGAAGAGAAAGTTGGGCGAATGCTTTTATTGTGGAGAGACTGGACACTTTAGCAAGGATTGCTTTAAGAAGCAAGGACAAGGGCAAGGGCAGACTCAGCGTGCAGGACCTTCTGGAGGGTAAGTGCATGCTCTCAACACTGCTCCAGTTCAGGACCGAGGTAGTATTTCTGTAGAAAGCCTTGTTTACATTTCTGATTTTCCTGTTCGCACTTTATTTGATTCTGGCGCATCGCATACCTTTATTTCTTCTGACATTGTTGAAAGTTTGCACCTAAGTACTATTTTAGTTGAGGATCCCGTTAATGTTTCAAATCCAATTGGAGGTTCCGCCCATCTATCTATGATTTGTATGGATTTGAGGATTTCTATTTTGACTGTAGAACTTACGTGTAATGCTTATGTTCTCGGGTTCATGGGATACGGGTTGATTTTGGGCATGGATTGGTTGTCCAGTTATGGAGCCATTCTCGATTGTGAGCATAGGGTGGTGAGGCTCATGACTTGCCTCGGTAATACCCTAGAGATTTCATGCACCCCGCTGGATCCCGTCATGTTATGTTATCTTGAATCCCTTGATTCTTCCATCGATGATCTGCAATCAGTAAGGGTGGTCCGAGAATATCCTGATGTCTTTGAAGAGGTTAAGGGGTTACCCCCTAAACGAGAGATAGATTTCCGCATTTATCTAGTTGATAATGCCAAGCCAGTATCATTGCCCGTTAGGCACATGGCCCCGCGAGAAAGAAGAGAGATCAGTAAGCAAATCAAGGAGTTGCTTGAGAAGAATTTTATTAGGCGAAGCATTTCTGAATGGGGTGCTCCTGTGGTGTTCGCTACTAAGGCGGATGGTTCGCTTCGTCTATGTGTTGATTATTGAGAGTTGAACAAGCTAACAAATAAGAATAGGCACCCAATACCGAGGATTGATGTTTGACCAGCTTGTTGGTGCTTCTGTTTTCTCTCAGCTCGATCTAGCCATCGGATTCCATCAGCTTAGAGTGGATGAGGATAGTATTGATAAGACTGCGTTTAGGACTCTAGATGGATTCTTTGAATGGCTTGTCATGCCATTCGTTTTGACTAATGCACCCACCTACTTCGTAGATTTGATGAGTAGGGTGTTTAGGGAGTTCCTTAACAAGTTTGTGGTTGTCTTCATGGATGATATTCTGATCTTCTCAAAGGATGAGGAAGAACATGCTAGACATCTCAAGGAAGTGATGGATACGCTTAGAGCTCATCAGTTGACAGCCAAGTTCTCCAAATGCAATTTTGGAGAAGGGAAGTTCGGTTTCTTGGGCATATAGTTTCTAAGCAAGGCATAGCTGTGGATCCCGCGAAAGTGGTTGCAGTTCAAGACTGGAAGACTCCTAGGAATGCAACCGAAGTAAGAAGCTTTCTTGGTCTGGCAGGCTACTATAGGAAGTTCATTAAGGACTTCGCTAAGATTTCAGCCCCTCTTACTAAGTTGACGAAGAAGAACTTAGTCTTTGCATGGGACTTAGAGTGTGAGCTTGATTTTCAAAGGCTCAAGATGACCCTTACCACAGCTCCAGTTTTGGCATTACCCGATGGCGGTAAGATGTTTACTGTGTACACCGATGCATGTGGCACGGGGTTAGGTGTTGTTCTAATGTAAGAAGGAAGAGTGATATGTTATGGGGGTAGGCAACTTAAAGTTCATGAGAAGAACTATCCCACTCATGATTTGGAGTTGGCGGCGATCGTCTTTGCACTCAAATCCTGGTGCCACTATCTTCTAGGCGAAAGGTTTGAGTTATATACTGATCACAAGTCGCTCAAGTACCTCTTCTCGCAGAAAGATCTGAATCTAAGGCAGCAAAGGTGGATTGAATTCTTGGCATCATATGACTTCGAGATAGCTTATACCCCTGGCAAGGGTAATGTTGTGGCGGATGCACTAAGTAGAAGAAGGTTGACTTTGAGTCCCTTGTTTGTTGAGATGAAGAGCCTAGAGTTCTTGGCAACCTTTGATTTCACAATGGTTGTTGAGTCGATGACGGGTTCGTTAGCATCTCTTGAGCTTAGACCTACACTTCTTGATCAAGTAGGGACTTCGCAGAAGGAATACCCGCAGATAGCCGAGATCATGGACAAGTTGATTCGTGGTGAGACGTCTAGTCACCTTGCTAGATATACTATTGATGACAAGGGTTGGATAAGGCGTGATGGAAGGCTATGCGTTCCACAAGTGGGAGACTTGGTGCATAAAGTTCTCGAAGAAGCGCATCACTCGAAGATGACTATACATCCTAGAGGAGATAAGATGTATAGGGATATGAAGCGCATTTTCTTTTGGGCTGGAATGAAGAAGGATGTGGCAGAGTATGTTTCAAAGTGCATGGTGTGCCAACAAGTGAAAGCCGAGTCGAAGAAACCCTGTCGGCTATTACATCCATTGGAGGTCCCGCAATGGAAGTGGGAAAGTATCTCTATGGATTTTGTGGATGGATTGCCTAGGTCAAGGAAAGGGAATATGAGCATATGGGTCATAGTTGATAGACTTACAAAGAGTTCTCATTTCATTCCAGTGAAGAGCAAGAGGACCGCATCATGGCTAGCACCTGTTTATCTTCGAGAGAGAGTGCGATTGCATGGAGTTCCTTCTAGCATAGTTAGCGATCGTGACCCAATCTTCACTAGCCAGTTCTGGAATAGTTTGCAACAAGCGATGGGTACGCGATTGAATCTAAGTACAGCCTATCACCCCCAGACGGATGGCCAAACCGAAAGAGTGAATAGAGTGCTAGAAGATCTTTTGAGGCTTTGTGTTCTTGATTTTGGTGGTACTTGGGAAGACCACCTTCCTCTTGTAGAGTTTGCTTATAATAATAGCTACCAAGCTAGCATAGGGATGGCACCATTTGAAGCTTTGCATGGGAGGCCGTGTAGGTCACCATCTTGTTGGTAGGAGACAACGGATAGACTTATACTTGGGCTTGATATGATATGAGACACATCCGAGAAAGTTGAATTGGTGAGAAAACGGATGAAAACGGCCCAAGACAGACAAAAATCCTATGCTGACAAGCGAAGGACAGATTTGGAATTCGAAGTTGGAGATATGGTTTTCGTGACGGTCTCTCCCTTGCGTAATGTGGTTCGTTTTGGAGCAGTTGGGAAGCTGGCACCAAGGTTCGTAGGACCCTTCCCTATCATAGAGAGAATTGGGAAGATGGCCTATAAGGTGGAATTGCCCGAGATGCTGGCCGGAGTGCATAATGTCTTTCATGTCTCGCATCTCCGAAAGTGCCTACATGAGTCCGCTGAGGTGGTTGAACCTAGCATTCTTGAAGATGTGGAGGTAGAGAAAGAGGCAACCTTGAGGAGAGCTCCGTTTCGTATCTTGGGAACGGAGATCAAGAAGCTAAGGAATCGAGAAGTCAAATTGGTGAAGGTTCAGTGGAGTGAGGCTGAAGAGGATGCAACTTGGGAAACCGAGAAGAAGATGTGTCGGCTTTATCCATTTCTTTTTGAGGGTACATTCTCAATCTCTTTTCCTTTTTAGCATATCTTTCTTTTTGCTATCCATGTTTATCCTGTTTCTCTTGTAACTTCGTCAATCTTGTCATGAGAACCTTAGGTAGAAACCCTTTGGATGAAACATGTATTTGAAACATGTTATGTTTGATATTTGCAAGTGGTTGCAAGTGTTTGCAAGTGGATACTCGTGGATGCATGATACACGTTAGGCACTAAGATCGGCTCACACACTTTCATGTTGCATAAGCATGAGTGCTCATACTTATTCATGGATGAAACTTGTTATTCTATTACGTGGATGTTGCATATGGATGAATGTTATGTGCACTCATGTAGATATTATGAATCATGCTAGGAATTTGCATACATATGGACTCATTACACTAATATACATATGCATTAAGGAGGTTTACTGAATCAGTAACCGCCTGATTTTCGCATTAGATAAGTACATATACACACACCTTTGCATATGATCATACAACATTTAGAATTTGTTAAGGACAATGGTTACTTGTGGACGATGTTGTGAGTAGATGGATGATGGATGGTAGGATACGTTCTTCCTAACTTAGAGATTTCGGGGACGAAATCCTTTAAGGAGGGGAGAATGTAACAACCCGTATTTTTAATAACATGGTATATGCGATGCCACACTTGATCTATCTTGTTAACTTTTCACCATGCCAGTTATCATCCTATGTTTCATTTCTGTTTTACATGTCCAGTTAACTTTATTAGTTTTTATACTAATAGTAGGTAGGACTTACCAGTCTTTTGACTGACCCATTTTCTTTCGCCTCTTTTCTTTCGTTTCCCCCTCAGGTTTACAGGGTGGGAACACTAGCACCTAGCTTGGATCTTTAGCTGCTTTTCTGGATAGCTCATGTACGGTTTGGACTTGAGCTTGCTATGGCTTTATTCTACTTTGGGGATAGTCACTTTATGGTTTTTTCCAGTTTTCAGTTTATGTTTCTAGACTTTGTTTTGTGGGAAAATAATGACCAAGTACTTTGATGTAACTTGACTATGGTTTTGAAATGTTAGTTTTTACCCGCTGCTTTATTTACTCTGTTTTTACTTATATGTTCTATCTTGTGATATCTGCATGCATGTTTACCTTGTTTAAAGCCCCTCCAAAGCTAGTGTGCTTGCAAGAGTGACATTGGCGGAGGTGGGGTGTCACAGCTAGTCTTACTATTATCTTTTCTTTCGAAAGGATGTTGAAAGTTAAACAAGTGGTTAGAGTTTACTCGCACCAGTCCCACGACTGACCCAGAGTTTATTTTGTTTGTTTCCCCTAAACTCTTGGGTGCCCAAAGTTGTGCGAGCAGTCAAGTAGTCAGGATTTTTCAGATTCACTTGGTAGAGCTGGAAGTAGGAAGCTTCACCAGTTAGCTATAGACTATCATATTTCCGCTGTGTACTATGTTGTACCTGGAAACAGGCGTTTATAACTGTTCCAAGAATAACTATTGTGCTCTGATGATGGTATGTATATAAAGTTACTGATTGGTATTTGAAAAGTTATGTTAGATAATATATTTTATTCGTTCCGCTGTGAGATTTTTCTTCTTTGTTTTCTTCTATTCTAATATTTCTTTCTTTCTATTTCTCATCCTCTAACTTCTTTCTTATAATGATTCGTATTTCTGTGCAATTTGGGTTGGACGTGTAATGTTATTAGTCAACTCAAAGGGTACGGATTTGCGGGCCTTCACAGTTGGTATCAGAGCTTAGGTTGAGCGAATACCCAGGCTTGTGTGGCATGTGCTCATTAGAGATAGGGTCAGTAGTACCCTAGAATGAGTTAAGTGTATATACGAGAGAGCGTATTTGTTAATTGATATAAAAACTGTTTTGTATTGTGTTGGCTAGTCTGTTGAGCTATTTATGAATTCTGATCGAATTGTGGGATGCCACAAAGTCGATAGGAATTTCTAAATACTTAACGGAGAAATTGGACACAGTATTGTTTTAAAGTGGATAAAAGAAATAATTTTATCCAAAATTCTATTTTGATAGGAAAGGAATAATTTTCTGAAATTATTATATTATATTATATGGATGTGTTGGATGTTGACATTATAATCAAGCTAGATTAGGGAAAATTCGAATTGTTATTTATAACCAAATAAAAATTTGTATATGAATAACATATACAAATGGAATGAATTAAAATTGAATTCAAAACAGAATTCAGAATTTAAATCCTGGGAAGTTGGAAAATATTTTCTGAAGTATATTAGTACAATATAGCTTTTTATTTGAAGAATTTTCGAATAAAAATCATTATTGAATAGATTTTGAAAGTGGTAAAGCACTGAACTCACTTCAGTGGCTGGAAAATAATTCTGATGATGAGTCGCGACATCATCAGTATTCATTTACGAGTTCCTATGTGACGAATTGCTGCCTTAGAAAAGTTCTGATGGAAATTTGTTTTGAAAGAAAACAAATTGGTTTGAAAATTCAAATGTTTTGAATTTGAGATGAAAATAAATATAAGTATACATTTATGTATTTCAAAGGATTTGTAATGAAAACCCGGGGATTTGAATTCTAGAATTTAAAATTTAACTTAAGAAAGTTAAATCAATCGAAGCAAATAAATTGATCAGAATCAATTTGAATGGAATGTGAATTGATTGTAAATCATTCAGATAAAAATGAATGTGAGTATATATATGAAAACCAAAAGTTGGTTGGGACTAAAATTGTCTAAATATGAGGTGTTGAGTTTCAACATAAGTGAATTGTTGAAAAGCAATGGATTTGTATCATTTTTCCTACCTTAGCAATTTCGAGGACGAAATTATTTTAAGGGGGAAGAATGTAACGACCCGGATTTTTGGTCAATTTATTATGGTTTTTAAATATTAATTTATTATATAAATGGTATTTTATTGGGTTATCTATTAAATAATCGAAATACGATTTATTTTGATAATCATCGTAATACGAGAATTTATAATAATTCAATTCGAAGATAAAACTGAATCGAAATGGTTCAGATGATCAATATATATTCTATTTGAATATAAACGACGATAATAGTAATTTATTGTTGAAGAATTTAATTTTTTTTGAATTTTAATTATATTATATTAATTTATTCTAGTTATTTATATTTACGTTCGAATTAAATATCAAAATATATTCAGTTCAGTTCAGAATAACGCAATGATATTGAAACGTCGGTCGGTACACTAGAATAACGGTTCGTGATTTCAATTAACGAACCCCAAAATAATTGATTGTGGATAGAATCGAAATCAAATTAGAATATGTTTAAAATAAAGTGAGAATCTCTTTAAATCAAATCAATTATAAACAACCGATTGTTTCACGCAGCTTATCTTCCTCGAGCACGAAAATTTGCCTCTTCTATTTGATATCTAGCAGATAGGAATTTAATGACGTTGTACATTTGGTTCCCTTTCGTGTTATATATAATCAGCCGAGCCCTTTTCCTCTTTATTTTCAATACTGACGAAAACAATTTCATCCCCAAATCCAATTCATTTCTCTTCTTCTAAAATCGATCCTCCGTTTAAGTATAAAAAAGGAATCCGAATTAAAAGTCCCGATCTGATATCGCAAGGATCCATGAAGCTCGACGCTTTTGAAAGGCACAACGATGGTGATGCCATCAGTTTACAGTGAGAATTGAGGAGATTCCGATCTAGAGGAAGTATGCGATTTTGGGAAATGGATGTGAACTTCGCAGTCATCGCAGTCATCATCCACTTAACTCATTCATGAATTCGAAATAGGTGATTAGCAGATTAATGGAGGGTGGCACTTCGATTTGTTAAAGTTAATGGATAACGATGTGGAAAAGGTATCTCTTCTTGTCTAACAGCGAAAGCATTCCAGTACGGGAGCGTGAGTTCGACGCGTTGGGTAGAAGGGTAGAACAGCGCGTGCTTTTGGGGACAGCGTGGAGTTCGGCAGTTGAGTATTTTTGGTGCTCTAATAAAGGGTGACATTCGTTGGCAACAACTTGAAGGGATACAGGGTTTTGTTGGCACTTATAGAGAGCCGAGGCAGAACAGCCTTCGAGGAGCAGGAGGATGGTACTGGAGTGATTTGAGAGGAGGAGATGCAAATTGTCAGTAAGTTGTTTGTTGATACGCCAAAATGGAGTTACCGTTTAGGGATGACTACAACAAATATGGATCTATGATCGACTTTGTAATGGCCAGGGCAGCGAGGTATACACGTTTGCTAAATTTAATTTTTGACAAAATAAATTGTTTATTTATTTAAGTGGTTTGGTTTAAATTAATAATCGTTTATAATAAAAATAAATAATCATAGGCGTACAGTGGATTCATTCGAGACAACTCGAGTGGTAGCCACGACGATAAGGAGTTTAACTTAATATTCAGCGCAAAGAAATCCAGGTGAGTAACTCACCTCTATATTTAGAATTATTTTCATTTGTTAAAAAGAATTGTTTGTTGCTTGTTTGGATTTTTTGGTTGCTTTAAATATATTAGTTATTTAGGCCTGTTATTATATATATATATATATATATATTGGTTTGGGTGATTGATTGGATTCCCACAGTTTTCTTAGCGGATGCCCATAGTATCATTAGCGGATGACACTATGCCCACATATATAAGTGAATCCCCTTTTATACCGCGATATCCTGCCTCGAAGCAAGATGGGTATTACTATGTTGATTAACGTCTGTGGATACAGGAAAACAGGTTGGACGATTCCAACTGGATTCCTCAAAAATAAATTATCTGTTTGTTTATTTGTTTGCATATATACTGTCATATATGATGAGTTAGAAAAATAAATAATTGGTTATTTGGTGTTTAAATATCACTGGGCCCAAATATTGACATTTAAAAATTTCATGAAAAGGAATTTCGTAGATTCAAAAGGAAATTCTATTTTTCTAAAATAGAATTTTGAAATTTCAAGTGAGGAATTCAAATAGAATTTGAAATTTCAAGTGAGGAATTCATATAGAATTTGAAATTTCAAATAAGGAGTTCAAATAGAATTTGAATATAAGAAATTCAAATAGAAGTTTGAATACGAGAAATTCAATGGAATTTGAATATAGAAAATGCAAAGAAAATTTTCAAAAGTAAGATTTTGGTTTTAAATGGATTTCGAAATAGGCTTGTTTAAATAAAATAGGAAAATTTATAAAATAATGTTGATAGATATAATGAAAAAATTATCAAGAGATAAATTGAAGATTTTAATTCAAAGGAATTGAAATAGATTAGGATTTAAAGGCATTGAATTAGAATTTGAATTCAAAGGAATTCAAATAGAATTTGAATTCAAAGGAATTCAAATAGATTTGGATAAAGAAAGTTCAAATGAAATTTAAATATAGAATTTGAAAATAGAAGTGAAATGGAGTTAAATATGAAAATTCAAATGTAATTTGAATATATAATTCAAATAGAATTCAAATGGAAATTAAACAAAGGAAATTCAAAATTTTGAATTTGGATGTAGAAATTTAAATGAAATTTGTTTATAGAAATTGAATGGTGTTTGGGTATAGAAAATTCAAATATGAATTCAAATATAGAATTTGAATATAGTAATTCAAATGGAATTTGAATATAGTGATTCGAATTTGAGTAAAGGAAATTCAAATAGAAATTGAATATAGAGATTTGAAATAATGGAATTTAAACTATGGAATTTGAATAGAGAATTCAAATGGAATTTAAAATATGGAATTTGAATATAGGATTCAAATAGAAAATTCAAATGGAGTTTGAATATATGAAATTCAAAGGAAATTAAAATACAGAATTTGAACGTAGAAATTCAAATGAGATTTGAATAAAGGAAATTCAAATATAGAAATTCAAATAGAATTTAAAAATAAATAGAAGTGAATTGAAATTTGAATATAGAATTTCAAATAGAAGTGAAACAGATCGGAAATATTATGTTGAATTGGAAAATGGATTTGATATATATTAAAAAATATATCAGAATAGAGTTAAATTTATATAAACGAAGTTTTGAAACGTTTATATATATAAATATAATTAAAACGAACTCGCCGCAGCGCTGCAGTTCGTAAATTGGTGATTCGAATTCAATTGAATGTACAGGACTCAATTGAAGTCGGAATCCTTTGAAACAAGAAACGTCAGGACTGATTTGATAATAGTTTTCTAATGGAGAAGAAAAATCTAGATTTCGTCGTATAGATTTTGAGTTATATCAAAATTAAATTTTCAGAAAAGCAGCGCAATAACCATTTAAAAACCATAACGTTTTATTTAATTTTATAAAAGGATTTTTAAGTAAATAAAATCCAAATTTCTATTTAGAAAAATCCAGATTTGAGTTATGAAATATATCTGAACTCAAGTGGAGTAATGATCTGATTTTTGAAATAGAAATCAGATTTTTGATTTTTGAATAGAATTAACTAATTTGAATAGTAATTAGTTAATGCGATTTTGAAATGATATTGGGCTTTGAATAAGTGAATTCGATTTGAAATTTTATATTCTAAATTGAAAAGGAAACTAAGATTTGAAATGTGAAAATTCAATTTGATGATGAGCAAGATAAATATATTTTTTGAACATGTTATGTTCAGATAAAGAAATGAAATAGGCAAAATAGCTAATTAAAGAATAAATGAGCGAAAATGAATTCAAACGATTGGATTGTGTTGAATTGAATTGAAACAGGAGAGCATGTGTTAGACAGGTATGGGGTGAAGTATATGAAGATTTTAAATTATGTGCCCGATAAAAAGGTACATGTTTAAATTCATATATGAGGTTTTATGCGCCGTATCGACAAGCCATTTGGCTTTTTCTTTTTCTTTTGGATTGGAAAGGGCCATGGGAGGTTATTTGAAATATCCCAAAGCTCCCGGTACAAAGGAGGTTATGGCGAGATTTTCCGGAAATTTAAGAAGTTAGAATTTTATTAATACATTTTGATAGTTAGAAATCATTGTATCGATGTATAGAATTCGATAGGTAAATGAATATAAAAATAGAATATTGTAAACAAAAAGGGAAATCTATAAATTTGAAATAGAAAGCGAACCATTTATATATACGTTTAAAAATGAATAAATGGGTTTTTATAACGTTGATTATTCGAGGAAGGTGGTTTTTCCGTTTTGAAATTGAGGATGTTTTTCAGTCAAGGTCTGAAAGGTAATTTTACCCCAACTTGATTGATTTCATTTTTAATTGATAAATAGCAGGATCCAGCCTCGAAAAGAAGTGTTCGGGAAAGAGATAAGTGATTGAAATGTTTTCAATTGCGAATAGAATATATCTTTTGAGTATAGAAAATAATAGAAGGTGATAAAGGGAAATATTTTTCCAACTAGCGTAAGAGATCAATAAGATTTCTGGAAATATTTGGTTAACAAATATTTGATAGGAAGAAGTAAATTAATTAATGAAATATTAATTAACAAGCCTAGTGATTGATGGATGTTATGGACGAATGTTTGTTGTTTTTCTTCGATAGTTAAAGAACCGACTATCGAAGTGTTTACCAATATCGTTGTCAATATGGAGAGACCGGTTGGATTATTATCCGAGAACCACTCTGTATTGGCAGTAGCGTTGCGAATCAGATTATATGAAGATAATCAAACATGGAGTAAAGTGCAAGGGCTTTTTCTATTAATAGAAATTGTGCTTTCGGTTTCGCTCAGTCCCAGAACGAACGAAAATGGACGAATGTCTGACAAAGTATTTCCAATGATCAAATGGATTGGTCTGTATAAATACATATGGTTGCAACGGATTTATTCCCTTAGCATAATATCCAGAATATTTTTGCAAATCAATTAATGATAAACGGATCCGACAATGTTGCATTCAAAGTGATTTTGCTATAAATGAATGGAAAGTAATCGTAGCCTCAGGCCTCAACAACCGGTAAATGACAAAAATCGGGCAGGCAGCATGGCTATGTGGGTCGCTCCCATTAGGATGTATAATCACCTATCTAGAGATTCATTTAATTCCTTATTCTATTCGATGTTGTCCCATTCGGGAAACGGTTGCTGATCCCAACCGTTGGTGATATACATTCGATACACTCAAGCGAAATGAGTGGTCGGTCATGTGTGGGTCGGGTTGCAAGATGTTCTTGTTGAACCCCTTGTATCGCCTCTAGATTACACTGATCGGGAGGTGGTTCCATACCTTGTCTTGTTGGAAATCCAATCTCCAATAAGCGCTATGCCGTTTTTGATTTTATACTATATATGTGGAGCGTGAGATGCAAGCGTTCTACTATTTGGTTATTTATCTGATGTAGACGTTATTATAATATCACTGGATTTTCGTATCAAAGAGTTTTTGGTTATAGTAAGGTAAAAACAGTCCATGTTTATGTGTAGGCTGGTCTTACTATTATCTTTTCTTTCGAAAGGATTTTGAAAGTTAAACATGTGGTTGGAGTTTACTCACACCAGTCCCACGACTGACCCAGAGTTTATTTTGTTTGTTTTCCCTAAACTCTTGGGTGCCCAAATTTGTACGGGCAGTCAAGTAGTCGGGATTTTTCAGATTCACTTGGAAGAGCTGGAAGCAGGAAGCTTCACCTGTTAGCTATAGACTATCATATTTCCGATGTGTACTATGTTGTATCTGAAAACAGGCGTTTATAATTGTTCCAGGAATAACTATTGTGCTCTGATGATGGTATGTATATAAAGTTACTGATTGGTATTTGAAAAGTTATGCTATATAATATATTTTATTCGTTCCACTGTGAGATTTGTCTTCTTTGTTTTCTTCTATTCTAATATTTTTTCTTTCTATTTCTTATCCTCTAACTTCTTTCTAATAATGATTCGTATCTCTGTGCAATTTGGGTTGGACGTGTAGTGTTATTAGTCAACTCAAAGGGTACGGATTTGCGGGCCTTTACAATTTGTCAAAATTGCTGGGACGTTACAGTTTGAAACCCCCATGTTAAGCAACGTTAATTTAAACTTAACTGAAGCGACCCGAACTTCCCCGGTCTTCGAAGAGATGAGAAAGAACAAATTACTGTGAGGACAAGACAAATCAGAACGCAGACGGAAGAACATTTCACTGTTATTACAACAATTCCATCAGATACAAGAATATACAGAGTATAAATGAATGAATTACATTCGATAAATATCAGAGATTACAATAAATTACATAGCAGCGGAAAATAATACAAAACACAACTGAGGGGGATATACGGATACAGAGCTTTCCGGATATCATTCCAGCTGTAAACCAGGATCCTGTGAATATAAATCTGCAAAACCAAAACTACTAGCTGCCCGTATCGAAAATAAGGGCACCCAGAGTTTAGGTTAAAACAATAAACTCCAGGTCAGTCATGTGACTGGTGTGAGAACTAAAACAGTTATTTAAAGCTTTTACTTTAAAAGAGAGTAATTCAAGGGACCACGCCGTATAACACGGAACTGGTTTCCTCCCAAGAACACCAGTGCATAGAATAAACAACGCAATGCTTTTTCGAAAAATGAAGCAATTATAAGACCCAGGTCCCATCACACAATGCAACGCAAGCTGGAGGATAGGGTTTTCCCTTATAATAGCCAAACATGCTTGGTACGTTTAAAACAAATCATTTGATACTATAATAAGTGTATAGTGTCAAAACAATTTCAATCATAAATATAAATCATAGACGGCATAGCATCCCATGCTACTATGTCGCCATACTAGGCTCTACAAATAAAACCGAAGTATCTCGTATTGGAGATTGGATTTCCGTCATGAGTCGAGGCAAGGGGCAAGCTCCTCTCCGTGTTCGAGACACTCTAGAAAATGTCTCAGGGCTACGCACTCTGGGCAACCCTGGATCCTCCAAGGCCGGTCCTCACTTACGTTAGAGGATTAATTATGCCTGCACACGTTTCCCGGTCCTTACAAACCTATAATCGAGGCGCCTCGCATTCCAACAACCACATAGGTGAAAAGTATATAAATGTCAGGGCTGGTAAGTCACTGACACCACCATAGCTAGAAAGAAACGTCATGCACTCCTTGGGTCCTTATCCCGTTTTTGACTCATATCGAGGTGTGAGGCTCGCGAATCCACGCTATACACAAAGCTACGCCATGTAGACCATGCTTTGATTATCAACCACAAGACTTTGCTTTTCAACAGAAGCCTTGATCCATGCAACTCAGCGTGCCACACAGGCAATTCATGCCATGCGATTGATATCTATCGATATATAACCTCTAAGCTCGTACGTCTCAGAGAAGGGCGTTAAGCAAGAGAATAAATTCTCCGCCGCCAAACTGATATATATTTAATAGAAATCAATCAACACAGAATAAAATCCAATGTCAGACAAACAATCCATATACAAGTTCGTTCTGGGTCTGAACGAAACCGGAGGCACTTTCCTCGCATGTCCATCGATCTCCAAGTACGTCTGGACGACCACTAATTGTTTCCCTCATCTTGGGTGTACAGCCCAATCAGGATCGTCAGTTATTACCCAAACGATGACAAGACTTCCGGTCTTCGACCACCGTCTTCATCTTCGACTTATCGTCGAATCGGTTATTCATAATGGGTATAAACCCGGCCTTTCCGAACAACCCGCGTATATTAAAAACAAATGTTACACAAACTCAACATACGCCTCATTCCAATTCAGAATATTCTTTTATTCACCAAATCACATTCTTAGGGAAAGGTTCCCATTAATTTTATCCAAGATAAATTCTTTGAAATTTATCCTTTAATCTTCCTTTGGATGACATTTCAAACCAAATTATGGTTTTCTAAACTAGTCGAGATTAGCGAACCACAACGAAGTAATTATTTATTTTATTTCCCAATCCCAACCTATTCATCCCATGAGGCAAAACTGGTAATACTCCATATCTAACACCACGGTGTTATCGGTAAAATTAATTATCATTTCACGTTCAAATCTGATTAAAGATTTAACTATCGCTTTGGAGCAAAACTGGTGATGCTCCACTCTCGCTCATTTGCCAAATTTGATAATTTAGATTTATAGATTCACATTTCAATCTAATTATAGATTCGTTAAAAATCCTTTAGCTGGGTTAATGAACTAGTGTTATTTAAAAAACACAGTTCACGACAAACCCAATCACATTCTATTTATTATTGGGTTAAAGAACTAGTGTTATTTAAAACACCGTTCACGATAAACCCATTTCAAATCCAATCAAATATATTAGAAATTCCGATTATTTAAAACCCCTTTTTAAATCTAATTAATTTATTTAAAAATAATTGGGTTTTAAATTTAGTTCAAAACTAATTCATTTCGATAAAAATCTATTTTTATCTTTTCAAATAAGGAATTTTTCATCCAAATTTTTCCCAAATCATTACATATGATTTTACACAAATTATTGCTATTTTTAATAATTTTATCAAGGCCCGTACAGTCGATTTCCATCAACGGCCATCGAACTGCACTTACAGCGACCTTTTTCGAATTTGATTTGAATGTGTCTCCAAATCCAACCATTAGATTTCAAAATTTCTAATATTCGTTAGAAAGCTCTTTTTGATACGAACCCATCGGTTCCGGTTTTAGGAGAATCCGACGGTCGGATCTCCCGTAATGTCCGTTTGAAATAAATGGTCGAAATTCACGAACTGCCGCGGCGCGGCGCGTTCTATTCAGGCCATTATATTATATATATAATATATATTTCGTCGATTACTATTTAAAACGAATTTTATAAATAGTTTTGAATTCGTTTCAAAAACATTTTCAACTTCCATTTCAAATTCAAATCAAAATTGAATTTTTCCTTTTTAAATCCTTTTTACTTTCATTTCTATTTGATTTCAATTCAAATCGATTTTAATTCGATTCGAATTCATTTCGTTTTCTATTCAATTTAAATTCAATTCGTTTTCTATTCAATTTAAATTCAATTCGTTTTTTATTCAATTTAAATTCAATTCATTTTCTATTCAATTGAAATCAAATTCGTTTTCTCTTCAATTCATTTCGAAATCGTTTTATATTCAATTCATTTCGAAATCGTTTTATATTCAATTCATTTCGAAATCGTTTTATATTCAATTCATTTTAAATGAATAAAATCAATATAAATATCGTTCACGTCAAAATGGCGTAAATCTAATCAACACGGCTTTATATATTTCTATTTTCAATTATTCTATTCTAAATATTTCCATTTCAAATATATCGTTCAACACATGACTAATCTCAACAGATGAGTACTGTCAACACATGAACCTTTATTTTATGGTGATAAAGATATAAATTTTATTGTTAAAATATTTCGTTCAACACATGACTAACCTCAACGGATGAGTACAATCAACACATGAACCTTTATTTTATGGTGATAAATATATAAATTTTATTGTTAAAATATTACGTTCAACACATGACTAATCTCAACGGATGAGTACAGTCAACACATGAACCTTTATTTTATAATATTCTTTATCTTCTAAATTGGAATGAGGCCCAATCAATTACCATATAGCGTTAACTATATGGATTCCATACAACATATGTATACAATAGCAACGATAAATAATCGACCATCATCCAAAGTGCACTACACTGTATAAGCATCAAATATAAATCTCTAACGCTTATAACAGCTTGTCAATCAATCGATCAACATATTTAATCAATCAGGATGAGTGAACTTCAAATTTCATCCCAACACCCGTGTGGGGTTTCAAATCAACAAACACAGATTTTATTTGTGCAGTTGTGCGATGTGTAAAATTTATTGTCCCAATCAATGTTAGTTAAATCAGTGTACATAAACAAACCGTTCGGTTTGTAAATGAATATTTATTTATTCACATTCACTATATTCATATTCACGTTAAAAATTATATTTTTAACGATAAACCATTTTATTTTGACATATGAATTTCTATTCAGTTCATTCTTTAAATAAAATGATATTTTTATTTTTCTAATTTATTTTAGAAAATTTCGGCGGCATAACGGCACGATACTAGAAACGGGACGAGGCCTAGCCTTATCCCCGGTCTAGTGAAGGCCCACGCCATTCACACATCAATCAAATCAATTTCATTTCACCAAACAATTCCATTCAAACCAAATAATCTAACCAACTACACAACCAAACAAACAAGTCCATGGTCTGCGGACGATTGTGTCGGGTGCTACTAAACACCGTCTGCATCCTAGTATATATATATAACTAGAAAAAGAAATTAAAGAGTGAGAAGTTCTCACCGATAGCTATCCAATACCACGATTCTTCATTGATAGAAATCTTCATCATTCTCGCCTTTTGTCGCTTTCGTCGCCCGTAGCCACTACATATATAAAAATCGAATTTTTACTTCGCTATTCAATATATAAGAATCGAATTTTTACTTCGCTATTCAATATATAAAAATCCCATTTTTACTTCGCTATACTCTACATAAAGATTTCGCCTTTTCAAAAATATTATTATAAAAATCACATTTTTATTTTGCTACACATATAAAGATGATATCTTTACTGTCTTACCTATATAAAAATTATATTTTTCTCGAAGTAAAAATCATATTTTTACTTCACTACTCATCTCAAAATATCGTCTTTTCTATTTTAAAAATATCGTTAAAAATCCGTTCCTTCTTGATGAAAAATCTTATCTTTCCGTTTTGAAAAATCTTATCTTTTCGTTTTGAAAAATCTTACCTTTCTAACTATAAAAACCAAATCCTTTTACTCCTATTAAAAAAACAAAACTTTGTTTAAAGAAAAATCATAATTTATTTTCCTTGGTGGTACAAATCAAAGAAAATCAAATTTTATATTTTAAAACAAAGCTAATTCTATATTTTAAAAACCATGTCTTTTTATTATTTAAAAACATGAACTTTTCTTAGCAAAATCATCATTTTAAATTCTCAGTTTTAAATAAAATAAATATTTAAAGAACTGAAATAAATGAAATAATGTAAACAAATTTTACCTTGATTTGGAAAAGGGGGATTTATCAGCGTCGCCTAAAGGGGGAGGGTGTGCTCACGCCGGAGACTGCAGGCGGAAGGGGGTCGTGGGTGCGGCTCGTCGGAGGAGAAAGGTGCGGCTACACCAAGGGAGGCGGTTCAGGTGAGCTTCGACAGCTGGGGGGGAGGGTTTAGGGCACGACGGGTCTTCAGGGAAGGGGGCTTGAACGAGGCATCGTGACTTGAGGGAGGAGTGCGAGAGGATGGAGAAGGAGGGAGGCAGATGGCGCGAGGGGGGAGGTGGACCTCGGCGGAGATGGCCTGGGCGGCGGTGGAGGGCGGATCGACGATGGTTTCCATCGTTTTTTTTTCTTTTTCGTTTTTCTGATTTACGTTTTTAACGGGGGGGGGGGGGGGGGGGCAGAGTGGATATAGAGGGGAGAGAGAAAGTTTAACTTTATTATTTAATTATTTTATTTTTAACCAAAAAGCAACTTTTGTTTTTGACCTCAAAACGAGGCCCACCGCCTGTCGTTCATAGCGTTCTACCCCCATTTTGAACACAATGGGATATGTATCGTAGGCTGATTCGACTGTTTCGATCAGTTTCCCTCAAATTTACAATTAAATAATTATATTGAATTTTAAACGTACATTTCAATATACCGGGGCCACATACTAACTCTATAAATTGCAGAAAAATATTTTCTAGCTTCGTATTGACGATACGGCCCTAACAAAACTAGTTTCGTCGAATTCTGAGGCCGTTGGAAAAATTGCCATTTTCTAGTCGATTAAAATCAACTGAAACTGGTCAAACGTGTTTTCCTTTGCCACGCTCACATATTGATTCGAAAAATTATGAAATTTGGAATCTAACAATAATTTGACATCACAGACCCAACAAAAGTGGTTTCGTCGAAATCCGAGGTCGTTTGCAAAATTCCCATTTTTAAAGGCCTGAATACATAGCGACTATTCAGAATTTTCAACTGGACATATCTTTTGATTCCCGCTACGAAATTTTGATTTTTCGGATTCGTTGGAAAGATATCATCAATTAGATCCTATTATTTTTGATTTCGCTAAAATCCGGATTATTTTGCACCCGGTACATTCAATTGAAGTTTGAAATCGAATTATCGAACTACCGTGCCATTTTCAATTCTATTTATAATTATATATAATTATTTATATTCTAATGATAGCGTATATAATATATACGTTCGAATTATATTCAAAATAAATTTCTCGTCGATTATTATTTAAAATAATTCATTTTAAATATCCAAAATTCGCTAAAATTGCCAAAATAAAAATTTTAAATTGGCCCAGATTTTCGGGTTGTTACAATCTCCCCCACTTAAAACTTTTCGTCCCCGAAAAGGAACGAAGTCGAAAGTGGTTTGATTAATCAACTCTACGTTCGATCTGGCTTCCATTCTCCAACTTTTCAGTTTTTGAGAATTTTCAAATTTTCAAAAATTTGGCTAACACCCTAAATTTTCGAAAAATTTCGCCTAACCTCCCCTGCACCGGGAGCCACGGGAAAATCCCGAAATTGCCATATAGGCCTTCTGATCTCAAAAAGAAAAAGAAAAAGCCAAGCGGCTTGCCAATAGGCTCATAAAATCATCATCACCCAAACAAAACAGTAAATTACATAGTAAACATGTACCTATTTGTCGGGCAAACAAATTTTATTCTCTGCTCTAGCCTCCTTGCTATGACCTGTTCAATGTAAGTCTATGTATATGCAAGCAAATGCGACCTATTTTCAATACAATCCAATATTTGGTTCAGTTAGGCATAATGGTTCAAAATTATCAAACAACTAAACAAACAACACAAACATCAATCAATTAGTGGATTAGAGTTTCAAATTGATAATTTTGATATATATACAAAAAATCATGTTTTTGATGCCAATTCACAACAAATAAATCTATCTATATAAGTTTTGGTTCTCACACCAGCCTAATGGAAATATATAGATATCACACCTTCGTCACTCGAATTTAAATTCTGACGACAAGTACTCAACCATCAGAATCATCTTCGGGCCACTAGAGCATGATTCTATATCTATCCGGTATATTAAAACTTCGAATATACGTTCATGATGCGTATATGCAAAATCTTTATATATCGGATTGTCCAAATTCAAAATAAATAAATATTCAAATATGTAAAAAATGGTTTAAATTTTCAAAACAAAAATTGGTTTTCATTTGAAAAATATACTCTTCACACTCATTCTAGGATACTACTGATCCTATCTCTAACGAGTCATTATATTTGGATATTACTAATCTAATATCTGATGAATTCTTTCGTATGGTTCTAATGTGTCTTGTTCTCAAGCTCTATAAACCAAAGCTCTGATACCAAATGAAGCGACCCGAACTTCCCCGGTCTTCGAAGAGATGAGAAAGAACGAAGTACTGTGAGGACAAGACAAATCAGAACGCAGACGGAAGAACATTTCATTGTTATTACAACAATTTCATCAGATACAAGAATATACAGAGTATAAATAAATGAATTACATTCGATAAATATCAGATATTACAATAAATTACATAGCAGCGGAAAATAATACAAAACACAACTGAGGGTGATATACGGATACAGAGCTTTCCGGATATCATTCCAGCTGTAAACCAGGATCCTGTGAATATAAATCTGCAAAACCAAAACTACTAGCTGCACGTGTCGAAAATAAGGGCACCCAGAGTTTAGGTTAAAACAATAAACTCCAGGTCAGTCATGTGACTGGTGTGAGAACTAAAACAGTTATTTAAAGCTTTTCTTTAAAAGAGAGTAATTCAAGGGACCACGTCGTATAACACGGAACGGGTTTCCTCCCAAGAACACCAGTGCATAGAATAAACAACGCAATGCTTTTTCGAAAAATGAAGCTATTTTTAGACCCAGGTCCCATCACACAATGCAACGCAAGCCGAAGGATAGGGTTTTCCCTTATAATAGCCAAACATGCTTGGTACGTTTAAAACAAATCATTTGATACTATAATAAGTGTATAGTGTCAAAACAATTTCAATCATAAATATAAATCATAGACGGCATAGCATCCCATGCTACTATGTCGCCATACTAGGCTCTACAAATAAAACCGAAGTATCTCGTATTGGAGATTGGATTTCCGTCATGAGTCGAGGCATGGGCAAGCTCCTCTCCGCGTTCGAGACACTCTAGCAAATGTCTCAGGGCTACGCACTCTGGGCAACCCTGGATCCTCCAAGGCCGGTCCTCACTTACGTTAGAGGATTAATTATGCCTAAACACACGTTTCCCGGTCCTTACAGACCTATAATCGAGGCGCCTCGCATTCCAACAACCACATAGGTGAAAAGTATATAAATGTCAGGGCTGGTAAGTCACTGACACCACCATAGCTAGAAAGAAACATCATGCACTCCTTGGGTCCTTATCCCGTTTTTGACTCATACCCAGGTGTGAGGCTCGCGAATCCACGCTATACACAAAGCTACGCCACGTAGGCCATGCTTTGATCATCAACCACAAGACTTTGCTTTTCAACAGAAGCCTTGATCCATGCAACTCAGCATGCCACACAGGCAATTCATGCCATGCGATTGATATCTATCGATATATAACCTCTAAGCTCGTACGTCTCAGAGAAGGGCGTTAAGCAAGAGAATAAATTCTCCGCCGCCAAACTGATATATATTTAACAGAAATCAATCAACACAGAATAAAGTCCAATGTCAGACACACAATCCATATACAAGTTCGTTCTGGGTCTGAACGAAACCGGAGGCACTTTCCTCGCATGTCCATCGATCTCCAAGTACGTCTGGACGACCACTAATTGTTTCCCTCATCTTGGGTGTACAGCCCAATCAGGATCGTCAGTTATTACCCAAATGATGTGAAGACTTCCGGTCTTCGACTTATCGTCGAATCGGTTATTCATAATGGGTATAAACCCGGCCTTTCCGAACAACCCGCGTATATTAAAAACAAATGTTACACAAACTCAACATACGCCTCATTCCAATTCAGAATATTCTTTTATTCACCAAATCACATTCTTAGGGAAAGGTTCCCATTAATTTTATCCAAGATAAATTCTTTGAAATTTATCCTTTAATCTTCCTTTGGATGACATTTCAAACCAAATTATGGTTTTCCAAACTAGTCGAGATTAGCGAACCACAACGAAGTAATTATTTATTTTATTTCCCAATCCCAACCTATTCATCCCATGAGGCAAAACTGGTAATACTCCATATCTAACACCACGGTGTTATCGGTAAAATTAATTATCATTTCACGTTCAATTCTGATTAAAGATTTAACTATCGCTTTGGAGCAAAACTGGTGATGCTCCACTCTCGCTCATTTGCCAAATTTGATAATTTAGATTTATAGATTCACATTTCAATCTAATTACAGATTCGTTAAAACTCCTTTTGCTGGGTTAATGAACTAGTGTTATTTAAACACAGTTCACGACAAACCCGATCACATTCTATTTATTATCGGGTTAAAGAACTAGTGTTATTTAAAACACCGTTCACGATAAACCCATTTCAAATCCAATCAAATATATTAGAAATTCCGATTATTTAAAACCCCTTTTTAAATCTAATTTATTTATTTAAAAATAATTGGGTTTTAAATTTAGTTCAAAACTAATTCATTTCGATAAAAATCTATTTTTATCTTTTCAAATATGGAATTTTTCATCCAAATTTTTCCCAAATCATTAAATATGATTTTACACAAATTATTGCTATTTTTAATAATTTTATCAAGGCCCGTACAGTCGATTTCCATCAACGGCCATCGAACTGCACTTACAACGACCTTTTTCGAATTTGATTTGGATGTATGTCCAAATCCAACCGTTAGATTTCAAAATTTCTAATATTCGTTAGAAAGCTCTTTTCGATACGAACCCATCGGTTCCGGTTTTAGGAGAATCCGACGGTCGGATCTCCCGTAATGTCCGTTTGAAATAAATGGTCGAAATTCACGAACTGCCGCAGCGCGACGCGTTCTATTCAGGCCATTATATTATATATGTAATATATATTTCGTCGATTACTATTTAAAACGAATTTTATAAATAGTTTTGAATTCGTTTCAAAAACATTTTCAACTTCCATTTCAAATTCAAATCAAAATTGAATTTTTCCTTTTTAAATCCTTTTTACTTTCATTTCTATTTGATTTCAATTCAAATCGATTTTAATTCGATTCGAATTCATTTCGTTTTCTATTCAATTTAAATTCAATTCATTTTCTATTCAATTTAAATTCAATTCATTTTCTATTCAATTTAAATTCAATTCGTTTTCTATTCAATTGAAATCAAATTCGTTTTCTCTTCAATTCATTTCGAAATCGTTTTATATTCAATTCATTTCGAAATCGTTTTATATTCAATTCATTTTAAATGAATAAAATCAATATAAATATCGTTCACGTCAAAATGGCATAAATCTAATCAACACGGCTTTATATATTTCTATTTTCAAATATTCTATTCTAAATATTTCCATTTCAAATATATCGTTCAACACATGACTAGTATCAACGGATGGGTACTGTCAACACATGAACCTTTATTTTATGGTGATAAAGATATAAATTTTATTGTTAAAATATTTCGTTCAACACATGACTAACCTCAACGGATGAGTACAGTCAACACATGAACCTTTATTTTATGGTGATAAAGATATAAATTTTATTGTTAAAAGATTACGTTCAACTCATGACTAATCTCAACGGATGAGTACAGTCAACACATGAACCTTTATTTTATAATATTCTTTATCTTCTAAATTGGAATGAGGCCCAATCAATTACCATATAGCGTTAACTATATAGATTCCATACAATACATGTATACAATAGCAACAATAAATAATCGACCATCATCCAAAGTGCACTACACTGTATAAGCATCAAATATAAATCTCTAACGCTTATAACAGCTTGTCAATCAATCGATCGACATATTTAATCAATCAGGATGAGTGAACTTCAAATTTCATCCCAACACCTGTGTGTGGTTTCAAATCAACAAACACAGATTTTATTTGTGCAGTTGGGCGATGTGTAAAATTTATTGTCCCAATCAATGTCAGTTAAATTAGTGTACATAAACATACCGTTCGGTTTGTAAATGAATATTTATTTATTCACATTCACTATATTCATATTCACGTTAAAAATTATATTTTTAACGATAAACCATTTTATTTTGACATATGAATTTCTATTCAGTTCATTCTTTAAATAAAATGATATTTTTATTTTTCTAACTTATTTTAGAAAATTTCGGCAGCATAACGGCATGATACTAGAAACGGGACGAGGCCTAGCCTTATCCCCGGTCTAGTGAAGGCCCACGTCATTCACACATCAATCAAATAAATTTTATTTCACCAAACAATTCCATTCAAACCAAATAATCTAACCAACTACACAACCAAACAAACAAGTCCATGGTCTGTGGACGATTGTGTCGGGTGCTACTAAACACCGTATGCATCCTAGTGTATATATATATAACTAGAAAAAGAAATTAAAGAGTGAGAAGTTCTCACCGATAGCTATCTAATACCACGACTCTTCATTGATAGAAATCTTCATCATTATCGCCTTTTGTCGCTTTCGTCGCCCGTAGCCACTACATATATAACGATCGAATTTTTACTTCGCTATTCAATATATAAAAATCGAATTTTTACTTCGCTATTCAATATATAAAAATCCCATTTTTACTTCGCTATACTCTACATAAAGATTTCGCCTTTTCAAAAATATTATTATAAAAATCACATTTTTATTTTGCTACACATATAAAGATGACATCTTTACTATCTTACCTATATAAAAATTATATTTTTCTCGAAGTAAAAATCATATTTTTACTTCACTACTCATCTCAAAATATCGTCTTTTCTATTTTAAAAATATCGTCTTTTCTATTTTAAAAATATCGTTAAAAATCCGTTCCTTCTTGATGAAAAATCTTATCTTTTCGTTTTGAAAAATCTTATCTTTTCGTTTTGAAAAATCTTACCTTTCTAACTATAAAAACCAAATCCTTTTACTCCTATTAAAAAAAACAAATCTTTGTTTAAAGAAAAATCATATTTTTTTTCCTTGGTGGTACAAATCAAAGAAAATCAAATTTTATATTTTAAAACAAAGCTAATTCTATATTTTAAAAACCATGTCTTTTTATTATTTAAAAACATGAACTTTTCTTAGCAAAATCATCATTTTAAATTCTCAGTTTTAAATAAAATAAATAATTAAAGAACTGAAATAAATGAAATAATGTAAACAAATTTTACCTTGATTTGGAAAAGGGGGATTTATCGGCGTCGCCTAAAGGGGGAGGGTGTGCTCACGCCGGAGACTGCAGGCGGAAGGGGGTCGTGGGTGCGGCTCGTCGGAGGAGCAAGGTGCGGCTACACCAAGGGAGGCGGTTTAGGCGAGCTTCGACAGCTGGGAGGGGGGGTTTAGGGCACGACGGGACTTCAGGGAAGGGTGCTTGAATGAGGCATCGCGACTTGAGGGAGGAGTGCGAGAGGATGGAGAAGGAGGGAGGCAGATGGCGCGAGGGGGGAGGTGGACTCGGCGGAGATGGCCTGGGCGGCGGTGGAGGGCGGATCGACGATGGTTTCCATCGTTTTTTTTTCTTTTTCGTTTTTCAGATTTACGTTTTTTACGGGGGGGGGGGGGGGGGGCAGAGTGGATATAGAGGGGAGAGAGAAAGTTTAACTTTATTATTTAATTATTTTATTTTAAACCAAAACGCAACTTTTATTTTTGACCTCAAAACGAGGCCCACCGCCTGTCGTTCATAGCGTTCTACCCCCATTCTGAACACAATGGGATATGTATCATAGGCTGATTTGACTGTTTCGATCAGTTTCCCTCAAATTTACAATTAAATAATTATATTGAAGTTTAAGCGTACATTTCAATATACCGGGGCCACATACTAACTCTATAAATTGCAGAAAAATATTTTCTAGCTTCGTATTGACGATACGGTCCTAACAAAACTAGTTTCGTCGAATTCTGAGGCCGTTGGAAAAATGGTCATTTTCCAGTCGATTAAAATCAACTGAAACTGGTCAAACACGTTTTCCTTTGCCACGCTCACATATTGATTCGAAAAATTATGAAATTTGGAATCTTACAATAATTTGACATCACGGACCCAACAAAAGTGGTTTCGTCGAAATCCGAGGTCGTTTGCAAAATTCCCATTTTTAAGGGCCTGAATTCCATAGCGACTATTCAGAATTTTCAACTGGACATATCTTTTGATTCCCGCTACGAAATTTCGATTTTTCGGATTCGTTGGAAAGATATCATCAATTAGATCCTATTATTTTTGGTTTCGCTAAAATCCGGATTATTTTGCACCCGGTACATTCAATTGAAGTTTGAAATCGAATTATCGAACTACCGTGCCATTTTCAATTCTATATATAATTATATATAATTATTTATATTCTAACGACGGCGTATATAATATATACGTTCGAATTATATTCAAAATAAATTTCTCGTCAATTATTATTTAAAATAATTAATTTTAAATATCCAAAATTCGCTAAAATTGCCAAAATAAAAATTTTAAACTGGCCCAGATTTTCGGGTTGTTACATTAACATTTTCACCTCACGCCCGTTTTCAAACTCCTTAATTTAAATATAACTGTTTTTATCTTGATTCCCTCTTACTTAATTTAAATATCAAGTAAATCTTATATTTAAGCTATCACATTCGCTTAAATTTACTCTTATAATTTTCTTTATAAAAACTCGAGTTTAAATATCAAACTCGTTATCGACCCCTTTTTTAAAATCCCTCTAGGTTCCACTACCCATTTTGCAAAACTCGTTTCAATTCCATTAAGCTAAATTAAATGAATTCCAAATAAACATTAACTTCTTAAATTATTTCAATAATAAATTGCTTCTTCGTTAACGACCATAGAAATAGTTAAGTTCTTTATTAACTAAATAAATAGTAAACCTCTTTTTAAAATCTTATAAAATTAAAACAAATATTCATAAATCTATTTCAATAAATTAATTTAAACCAGATCAATCAAATAACCAATCCCACTTAAACATGATCATCTCTTTAATCAACTCTAGTTAGCCCTTCTTTTAAATTAATTAATAATATAATTAATTTAAATAATTCCATTTAGTTATTCCTTGAGAAATGATTAATACCGGTCTTAACCGTTGTGTTAATTTCACTTTGTCTACTTATGAATTTTATTAATAAAAGAATCAATTTATAAAATCATTTAATAATTACTTGGAAACTTTAAATAATAAATAATACATAATAAATTCCTTTTTTATAAAACCCTAATTTAAAATAATAGTTTTCCAAAATTTATCTTCAGTTACATAAATTTTTGTAACTTCATTGTCGTCAATTCATCTGACGGTAAAAAATATGATATATTTTTGGGCCAACTGCTACCGGCTACTCAACCAATATTGTCTATTGGTTAAAACAGAGCAAACATTGAATTTAGATTCAACAATCAATAATCCAATCTATCAGTCCATCATATGGGTTAATCAGTTCACATAATTGTAACAAATAAACAAACAATTAATTTAAAGGATCCAGTCGGGTCCCTCCACCCTGTTTTCCCTACATCCAAATATTTTATTTCAACAATATCATTTATTTCAATAACAGATATAATATTTAAAACAACCAATAACAACAATCCAAACATTCATCTGTAAATTCAACACATTTATATTATTATAAACGTAACCAATGAGGTAAGTTATCTCCATCGGTTACAACCGTTAAAAATAACGATTAATAAAAATTAAATTAAACGAACGTTTCGGTTCAGTCACCACATATATATTCAACATCCATCAATCAAATAACAATCATAGCACACAAACATTTAAACCCGACTTATATAAACATAAGTGGGATAATAACTTAGTGAGTTGAACTCACCTCGATTTCCATCTGTCGTTAAAATGGTTTGTTTTACAAGCCTCCAGCTGCGTTCAACTTTGTTCGTTCCACTTCCATAATATTACGCCTGTTAACGTTGTTCTAACGTTCCTTGTCTTGTTCAGTTCCATGCACGTCTGTTACAGTTATATATCTATGTTATTTACCACTAAGATAAATAAATAGTAAATTAACTTAATTTAATGACCAATAAGGTCAATCACATTTAAATCATGTACCAATATTCACGTTTGGCACACAAGATAAGATATATAATATATATGGTTAAGCACTATTGAACTAACCCAGACCCCATATAAACTCTAATCCACTTACGGTATTATACTTAGAAAAATGGGTATGTTTAAACCTACTTTGGCACACAAGAAAACCGCTATATAGTCACGTTATAAACTAATTAGACTTAACTAACCAGTATTTGGCATTTTGTAAAGTTGATTAGTCATACTGTAACCTCCAGTATTTTCTGTCCATTTTATTGAAATATTTTATTTGTTTAAAATTTTGATTTGGATTTAAATAATCGATTTAACCATTTTAACTTGAATATTTATTTATTTTAAATATTATAATAATATTTTATTTTCGGTAAATTTGGGAAAATGTGGGTTTTGCCATATAACGTGATCGAGATTTAAAGTGGTTTAAATATGATTTATATTGAATTATAGTAGCGATTTTGTTTAGAAAACGACATTATAACGTTTAATTTATAATTTGATTATAAAACGAGCTGCAGCGGCACAGTAGTTCGTAAATTGGCGTTTTGAACTTTGAACAGCTGTACATGGCCCAAAGTGAGTCGGATTTTCTCAAAACAAAAATCGTCTGAATCTGTTGGATAATATTTTTCTAATGAAAGAGAAAAATTGAGTTTTCGTGTTGTAGATTTTGTTTTACGTCCAAATCAAAATTCGAAAAGGTCACTATGGAATTCTTGTATATATTATATTGATTATTTATATAGAATAAATGGTTTTTAAATATTTTAAGTATCGATTTGGCTTGAAATTCAACCCGGGATATTTTATTGTGGCAATATATGATATTCTGGTCGTGTATGGCCAATTTCAATATTTTTATAATATTATATTGAGGTATTTTAAAATTGGTTTATTTTCTTTGAATTGGGCAGTTATAAAAGGGACTTTATACAAACGACCTCAGTTTTCGATTAAACAAATTTTATTGGGACTGCAACAGTAAATTATTGCTAGATATCAAGTGGCGCGTCAATCGGGGTTAATTTGTCAGCGTGGCAAAATAAAATACAAAATAAAACGACCATTTGGACGTGAACGAGCGCCGTTTAAGAAAACGAACTTGGAATACGACGAAATAAGTTTCATTAGGACTGTATCGTCAAATTATACTATGTCGTCCATTCGCATCTCGAACGGAGTTCGTATGTGAGCGCAGCAGCTAATAAACAACGTTTGAAAAAGCGATAGGTATGAAATAAAAATTGTTAGTCAACATCGTTCGTCAAATCAACTTAAATTATATTATTTTCACACTATATATACCCCAATTCAGAACCCTATTTCCCTAATTTCTGAAATCACCCATACATTTTGCAATAAAGCCCTCGGTTACAAAATCAGTTTTATCTCCCAATCAGAAATGAATCGGTAAGGGAAATCTGAAGTGAAATTGTAGATCTAGTCGATACCTAGCTACAGTAAAAAGATGGAGGTGATCGGAGCACTATGGTGGTCGGAATCGTCCAAAAACCCAAACTGGACAGTTCCGTTCTTTTTAGAAATTGAGAAGCTGTGGTCAATTTTAGGAGTCCAGACCCGTGGGAGGTGAAAGAGGAGAGATAGACCTTCGTTTTATCATCGGTCTGAGGCTCAATGGTGGTCTGAGGTGGTAGAGGCGGTGAGTTGAACGGAGGGGATGATTTTCATGTGTTTCTGAGAGCTGACGGTAGGTTTTGGGGTTTTCCGGCATCGTCAGGCATTGGTGGTATCGCAGCCTAGGGGGGTCGATGCTGGAAGGCGAGGGGGTCACATCGGTGGTGGTCTGGTCGACCCTAGTGGCTTGTGGCGGCGGAAAATGGGGGATAACCGGAGTACTTTCGTACCCGTTTTCTAGGCGGAGGAGGCACTGCTGGGTGTCGGGTTTGAGGGCGGTAGCAGCTGACGGAGCGGCGGTTGCGAGGGAGGTCTTAGGTGGGTCTGATGATCGACAGTGGAGGCGGGGCGTTCGATTGAAGGTGGCATGTTCATTGATGTCGGGGTTCAAAAGAGGAGCATCGGGGAAGAAGAACCCGTAAAAGATGGAAACGCGTTTCATTTGTATGACATGGCAAATACGTTAAGTAAAGGAAATTAAGTTTTTTTAATTTATTTATTAATTAATTAATTAGTTAATGATCGTATAATTTATGCAAACTTAAAACAGGCGTAACTTTCACATATGATAATGAAATTTGACGAAACTTGATCCGTTGGGATCGCAGGGACGAGACCTAGACATGGCACTAACTAGGCACTGATCTGACGCAGTTGAAATTTCAGTAAATTTTGAACGTTCATCTCAAATTAGATGCAAAAAACGCGCCAACCGTCAACCAGAATATAATCTGGTGAGTTAATTCTCACACCTTCTGGAATCCTGTGATGTGTTAAATTCATAGAAAAATACAATTCACTGTTAACAGTATAAATTGGTTGATTGGATGCGATGGATGCAAATTTGTTTGTTTTATTGTTTGATTGATTGCAGTTATTTATATCTCGTCAATTATATTCATTCTTATATTATTGCAAACCATATCTGTGATGCAGAGAAGGAGAGGTTGGAGGGATCCAACCAGATTCCTCAAATTAACTGTATTTTTTGTTTGCTGTGCATATATATGAATTGTTCACCCTGACTGACACCAAAACCTGTTTCAGTGTTGATGGTTGAATATATATTCATCATCGTTGTGATTAAGATTAATCGATAGTGCTAATTGGGTAATTGGCAGAAAATGGCCTAAAATATAATATCTTAAATGTCGTTCTACTGTCAGGTGGATCGACAAAGTTTTAAGGTATAAATTATTTTATAACCGAACTAGAGTTTTAGTTATTTTGTAAAAGTAATTAAAATAGAAAATTTTAAATATATCTTTGATCAAGGTTGTGAAAGAAATCATTTAAAAGGTTTAAACCAGTTTTAAAAGCAGAAGCCAAGAATTTACATACGGGATGGTAAAACAGAATAATTGTTTTCAAAACAGGTAAATAGTGATTTTAAATTAATTAAGTTATTTAATTAATTTAAAAGGGAAATTGACAAATGGAAGTCAGTTGACTGCTAACTGACAGGTAGGATGGCAAAATCAACCGTCGTAATTACAATGGATAATGGAATAAATCGATATTCGTTAAGTTTAACGAATAGTGTAAACTCTAGATAATCTCTGATTGACTATAATTAAAGAAGTTATCGAGTTGTATAGTATAAATGAAGTTAACTACTGTTTAATAAGATTTTCAAATATAACGACTCTATTTTTAGTAAAGAGCGAAGTTAACTATTTCTAGTATAGTTAATGTTAAAGTTAATTGTTGTTTTAAATTAATAATAACATAAAGAAAAGATTTTTAATTGGGATTCAAGCGGCGACCAGGTTGGATCAAAGGGGAGATAAGTGTTTATTAAGAGATTTAAAATTTAAGTTTTCAAAGTAGAATGGGAAATGATATTTGTAAGTGGATGCAGAGAATTCAAATAAGAATTTTACTTTTATTTGAAATTATGTAAAGGGATTCAATTGGAATGAACTATTTGAGGGAAATGATTATAAATTGACAATAAGTCGAAATATGGTAATAGATTAAGTTCTAAGCTAAGTATTATGAGTTGTAAAGCAGATTAGTATAAGCAATTTGGAAACAAATCTGACAAGGTTTTAAAAGGGTTTTAAATCAAAATTTATGAGTTAAATGTTAAGAAATTGAATTTAGCAAATATTGTAACTGAACTAAAGGATTTAAAACAAAAAGGAAATCCATGAAATAGTATGGTATTAGAATATTGGTAAATGGATACTTGGAACTAAATTCCAAGTTAAAAGTGGCGTTTATTTGATATTTACTTAATCCAACAAATTAAGTAAATAGAATTTATTGGCAAGGGTTTTCAAATGTAAGAAACGGTTTACGAAACCAGGTTGAAATCGAGATGGTAAAGGAGATTGTAGTGAGGTGTTAAGTGACAAACTGATATTTATTCTGAGATAAGAATGGGGTCGATCAAGGTCTGAGAGGTAATTAAATACCCCAACTTGAATGTCTTCGCAATTGTCGAGGAATGTTATTAGTTGAAACGAGTTAAAGGTGTTGTGATTGGTGTGATATCCCATACGAGAGGTATTGAATATTGGTGCGAGATTTTGAAATTTAAATGATACTACAATGTAGTTTCAATGAAAATAAGAATATTTAATTTCGAATTATAAGTCGACCTTTGCTTTAACCCTATTAGAATTGGAAACGGTTAATACCATTAAGTACAATATATATATATATATATATATGTATGTATGTATCGAGATACTCGAATATAAAGGAAATGAAAAAGGTTTTTAAAGAAAATATATCGATGTTCTAATAGAAGTGGAAAGATGGGTATGTATATACGCTCAAAAGCAATTAAAATAGTTTTTGTTATAAATAAGAATAAATATATTGTTTTCAATACGTTGGAAGATTTAGAGGTTGATTAACCAATTTGTTAAATATATTTTAAGTAGGCCAAGTAAGCCAAATACAGTATCAGTGAAATCATTGACACGATTGTTATTTGATAGTTAAATCACCGACTATCAAATTTGACTAATACAATTGTTGGTATGGAAAGACCGGGATCGAATTCATATTCGAAAACCATTTCGACCAACAAATACCTGAAGATATTATAAGAAGATCGAGATGGAGCGTTGAAGACCGTAGATCTTCATAAACAGAAGAACCACTAATATTCTCTGCCTTGCAAGCAGAGATAAACTGTGATTCTGTCATGGTTGGAATCTATGGGTTGCAAGGACTTCTCGCAACTGATCCTTGGGGTGATTCCTATATGAGATGCAGTAGGAGAGTGCCTTCGGTTCATCCTGTTCCTGGATGACTTGTATTGACGAATGTTTGACAGAGTATTTCCAATGGACCACGTACGTTGATTTCTTCAAACGTATAATAGTTGGTTAGCTCCCAACTAGGATATTTTTGTGGACGTCAATTAGTGATATCTAGAGGATCCGACGATGTGGCATTCAAAGTGAATGGTGGCCAGATGTTCGAAAGCGAATTCTAGCCTCAATCCTCATCAACCGGGAAATGACAAAAATCGGGCAGGCAGCATGTCTATGTGGGTCGCTCCCATTAGGGTGTATGATCACCTATCTAGAGAAATTCCATTTGCTTTATTATTCTATATTCGATGCTGTCCCTTTTCGGGAGGCGGTTGCTGATCCCAATCGTCGGTGATATACATTCGATACACTCAAGCGAAATGAGTGGTCGGTCATGTGAGGGCTGGGTTGCAAGACGTTCTTGTTGAACCCAGTGTATTCGCCTCTAGAGATACACATGCACAAGGTGGTCCCATACCTTTCCATGTTAGAACCCAATCTCCAATAAGCACCCGCGGTTTTCGATTGTATAATATATATGTGGAGCGTGAGATGCAAGCGTTCCACTAGATTGTTATTTAATTGTATTTAGACATTATGATAATATCAAAATAAGTTATGATTTCAAAAATGGTTTGGGTTATAGTAAGGTAAAAACCGTCCATGTTTATGTGTAGATTGGTCCTCCTATTATCCTTTGATTTCATAAAGGATTTTTCCAAAGTTAAACAAGTGTGTGTTCTGAGAATTTATCACTGATAGTATTCCAGACTGACCCGGTGTATTTTTCTTTGCTTCAAATGTGCTCAGGTCAGACCGAGTGTATTTCCAGGTAGGTTCGCTTGGAGTTTCAGGAACTAGAAGCAGGAGGCTTCACCGCTAGTTATATAAAGTTATTTTCCACTGTGACTGATGCATGTTGTACTCTGATGATTGGTATGTATATACAGTTCTTTTGTATATAGAGATTTGATATTATATTTTATTCGTTTCGCTGTGAGATTCTGATGTGTTCTTCTTCTTTCTTCTATTCTAATATTTATTTCTTTCTTTTCTCACCCTCTAAATTCTTTCTCATGATAATCTGGGGTTCGATACTTGGGTTTTTGGCAAGTAATACGGGTTTATATATTATTGTCGAAAATTCAAGCGTCGAGTTTTCCCCAGGTTGTTACAGTGGTATTAGAGCTATTGGTTTAGTGATAACCATGGCTCTATGGTGTGACTCGATAGTGATTGGGTTAGTAATACCCTAGATTGAGTTGAGTGTATATATGAGAGCGCGTATTTGTAATCTGATATAAAAGTATTTTTGAAATTATTTTTTCCTAATTTATTTTATAATAAAATAAAAGTAATGATTATTATAATATGGGAAATTAATTGGATTTGTTAATGTTGATTGTGTGATGGTGTGCTCGACCTCATGGATATAAACCTGAACATGAATTGACTTGGTTAAAACTAATTTGAAATAAATAAGTTGGATAATCAATCCAAATTCAATAAATCCGAATGGATAATTAAAGGAATAAGTGGTTGAATAAGAAGTCATTACGATAATCTCATATGGATTGAATTGTGTGAAAATTTGGTTGATATGAATGATATGAATGTTTTGAACCTTATTGATATTGTTTTGGGAACTAATGAAATCCATTTGAGTTGAGAAACAGGTGTAGAGGTGCCGATCAGCTTTAAAAATCCATCCAAGACGAAATTTTAGAGTTAATCAAATCCAGTTTGAATAGAGCTGCGTAATAACTAAGACAGCTCAAGTATAAATTATCGCTTATCGCGTAATAACGCTCGCAAAAAGGTACGCCAACGCAAATATAAAAATTTTGGTTTTTATTTGGGTTTTGAGTTTGGTTTTTTTATTTTTCCAACCATGAGAGTCGTTATATATATATATATATATATATATATATATATATATATATATATATATATATATATATATATTTCTTGAACCAGCGAATTGGAGATGTACTCCGTACAGGGGAGACTCTGCCGAAATTTTTCCAAAATTTAAGGTATCAGAATTTTTTTGAAGATTTTTGGGAAATTCTTTTATTTGAATTTAATTTGATTGTACGATCGATTAGATTTGTTTTGGGAATAAAATCGAGTTTTAAAATTTATTATTTTTGGAAAGATAATAGGGTTTTAATGTTCTTTCAACCTTAGCAATTTCGAGGACGAAATTATTTTAAGGGGGAAGGAATGTAACGTCCCGTATTTTCTGGCCATTTTATTGAAATATTTTATTTGTTTAAAATATTGATTTGGATTTAAATAATCGATTTAACCATTTTAATTTGAATATTTATTTATTTTAAATATGATAATAATATTTTATTTTTGAGAAAGTGTGGATTTTTCCATATAACGTGATCGAGAGATTTAAAGTGGTTTAAATATGATTTATTGAATTATATTAGCGATTTCGTTTAGAAAATGACGTTATAATGTTTAATTTATAATTTAATTATAAAACGAGCTGCAGCAGCGCGGTAGTTCATAAATTGGCATTTTGAACTTTAAACGGCCGTACAAGGCCCAAAATGAGTCGGATTTTCTCGAAACAAGAAACGTATGAATCTGTTGGATAATATTTTTCTAATGAAAGAGAAAAATCGAGTTTTCGTGTTGTAGATTTTGTTTAACGTCCAAATCAAAATTTGGAAAGGTCGCTATGGAATTCCTGTATATATTATATCGATCATTTATATAGAATAAATGGTTTTTAAATAATTTAAGATCGATTTGGCTTGAAATTCAACCTGGAATATTTTATTGTGGTAATATATGATATTCCGATTGTGTATGGCCAATTTCAATATTTTAATAATATTATATTGAGGTATTTTAAAATTAGTTTATTTTCTTTGAATTGGGCAGTTATAAAAGGGACTTTATACAAACGACCTCAGTTTTCGACGAAACAAATTTTATTGGGGCTGCAACAGTAAATTATTGCTAGATTTCAAGTGGCGTGTCAATCGTGGTTAATTTGTGAGAGTGGCAAAATAAAATACAAAATAAAAACGACTATTTGGACGTGAACAAGCGCCGTTTGAGAAAACAGACTCGGAATACGACGAAACAAGTTTCATTAGGACCGTTATCGTCAAATTATACTATGTCGTCCATTCGCATCTCGAACGGAGTTTGTATGTAAGCGCGGCAGCGAATAAACAACGTTCGAAAAAGCGATAGGTACGAAATAAAAATCGTTAGTCAACATCGTTCGTCAAATCAACTTAAATTATATTATTTTCACACTATATATACCCCAATTCAAAACCATATTTCCCCAATTTCTGAAATCACCCATACATTTTGCAATAAAGCCCTCAGTTACAAAATCAATTTTATCTCCACATCTGAAATGAATCAGTGAGGGAAATCTGAAGTGAAGTTGTAAATCTGGTCGATGCCTAGCTCTAGTAAAAAATGGGGGTGATTGGAGCACTGTGGTGGTCGGAATCGTCCCAAAACCCTGACTGGACAGTTCCGTTCTTTTCAGAAATTGAGAAGCGGTGGTCAATTTTAGGAGTCTAGACCGGTGGGAGGTGAAAGAAGAGAGATAGACCTTCGTTTTGTCTCTAATCTGAGGCTCAACGGTGGTCTGAGGTGGTCGAGGCGGTGAGTTGATCGGAGGGGATGATTTTCGTGTGTTTCTGGGAGCTGACGGTAGGTTTTGGGTGTTTATGGCGTCGTCAGGCGTTGGTGGTGTCGCGGCCTAGGGGGATCGATGCTGGAAGGCGAGAGGGTCACATCGGTGGTGGTCTGGTCGACCCTAGTGGCTTGTGGCAGCGGAAAATGAGGGATAACCGGAGTACGTTCATACACGTTTTCTGGGCAGAGGAGGCACTGCTGGGTGTCGGGTTTGAGGGCAGTAGCAGCTGACTGAGCGGCGGTGGCGAGAGAGGTCTCAGGTGGGTCTGATGATCGACGGTGGAGGCAGGGCGTTCGATTGAAGGTGGCATGTTCATTGATGTCAAGGTTCAAAAGAGGAGCATCGGGGAAGAAGAACTCGTAAAAGATGAAAACGCGTTTCATTTGTCTGACATGGCAAATACATTTAGTAAAGGTAATTAAGTTATTTATTTATTTATTAATTAGTTAATGATATATAATTTATGCAAACTTAAAATAGGCATAACTTTCACATACGATAACGAAATTTGACGAAACTGGATCCGTTGGGATCACAGGGACGAGATCTAGACAATGGCATTGACTAGCCACTGATCTGATGCAGTGGAAATTTCAGTAAATTTTGAACGTTCATCTCAAATTAGATGCAACAAACGCATCAACCGTTAACCAGAATATAATCTGGTGAGTTAATTCTCACACCTTCTGGTATCCTGTGATGTGTTAAATTCATAGAAAAATATAATTCACCGTTAACAATATAAATTGGTTAATTGGATGCGATGGATGCAAATTTGTTTGTTTTATTGTTTGATTGAGTGTAGTTATTTATATCTCGTCAATTATATTCATTCTTATATTATTGCAAACCGTATCTGTGATGCAGAGAAGGACGTGTTGGAGGGATCCAACCATATTCCTCAAATTAACTGTATTTTTGTTTGTTGTGCATATATATGAATTGTTCACCCTGATTAACACCAAAACCTGTTTGAATGTTGATGGTTGAATATATATTCATCATCATTGTGATTTAGATTAATCGATAGTGCTGATTGGGTAATTGGCGGAAAATGGCCTAAAATATATTATTTTAAATGTCGTTCTACTATCACGTGGATTGACGTAGTTTTATGGTATAAATTATTTTATAACCGAACTAGAGTTTTAGTTATTTTGTAAAAGTAATTAAAATAGAAATTTTTAAATATATCTTTGATCAAGGTTGTGAAAGAAATCATTTAAAAGTTTTAGACCAGTTTTAAAAGCACAAGCCAAGAATTTACATACGGGTTGGTAAAACAGAATAATTGTTTTCAAAATAGGTAAATAGTGATTTTAAATTAATTAAGTTATTTAATTAATTTAAAAGGGAAATTGACAAATGGAAGTCAGTTGACTGCTAACTGACAGGTAGAATGGCAAAATCAATCGTCGTAATTATAATGGATAATGGAATAAATCAATATTCGTTAAGTTTAACGAATAGTGTAAACTCTAGATAATCACTGATTGACTATAATTAAAGAAGTTATTGAGTTGTCTAGTATAAATGAAGTTAACTACTGTTTAATAAGATTTTCAAATATAACGACTCTATTTTTAGTAAAGAGCGAAGTTAACTATTTCTAGTATAGTTAATGTTAAAGTTAATTATTGTTTTAAATTAATAATAACATAAAGAAAAGATTTTTAATTGGGATTCAAGCTGCGACCAGGTTGGATCAAAGGGGAGATAAGTGTTTATTAAGAGATTTAAAATTTAAGTTTTCAAAGTAGATTGGGAAATGATATTTGTAAGTGGATGCAGAGAATTCAAATAAGAATTTTACTTTTATTTGAAATTAGGTAAAGGGATTCAATTGGAATGAACTATTTGAGGGAAATGATTATAAATTGACAATAAGTCAAAATATGGTAATAGATTAAGTTCTAAGCTAAGTATTATGAGTTGTTAAGCAGATTAGTGTAAGAAATTTGGAAACAAATCTGACAAGGTTTTAAAAGGGTTTTAAATCAAAATTGATGAGTTAAATGTTAAGAAATTGAATTTAGCAAATATTGTAACTGAACTAAAGGATTTCGAACAAAAAGGAAATCCATGAAATGGTATAATATTAGAATATTGGTAAATGAATACTTGGAACTAAATTCCAAGTTAAAAGTGGCGTTTATTTGATATTTACTTAATCAAAAAAATTAAGTAAATAGATTTTATTGGCAAGGGTTTTCAAATGTAAGAAACGGTTTACGAAACCAGGTTGAAATCGAGATGGTAAAGGAGATTGTAGTGAGGTGTTAAGTGACAAACTGATATTTATTCTGAGATAAGAACGGGGTCGATCAAGGTCTAAGAGGTAATTAAATACCTAAACTTGAATGGCTTCACAATTATCGAGGAATGGTATTAGTTGAAACAAGTTAAAGGTGTTGTGATTAGTGTGATATCCCATAAGAGAGGTATTGAATATTGGTGCAGGATTTTGAAATTTAAATGATACTACAATGTAGTTTCAATGAAAACAAGAATATTTGATTTTGAATTATAAGTCGACCTTTGCTTTAACCCTATTAGAATTGGAAACGGTTAATACCGTTAAGTACAATATAGATATATATGTATGTATGTATCGAGATACTCGAATATAAAGGAAATGAAAAAGGGTTTTAAAGAAAATATATCGATGTTCCAAAAGAAGTGGAAAACTGGGTATGTATATACACTCGGAAGTAATTAAAATAGTTTTTGTTATAAATAAGAATAAATATAATGTTTTCAATACATTGGAAGATTTAGAGTTGATTAACCAATTTGTTAAATATATTTTAAGTAGGCCAAGTAATGCCAAATAAAGTATCTGTGAAATCATTGACACGATTGTTATTTGATAGTTAAATCACTGACTATCAAACCTGACCAATACGATTATTGGTATGGAAAGTTCGGGATCGAATTTATATTCGAAAACCATTCTGGCCAACAAATACCTGAAGATATCATAAGAAAATCGAGATGGAGCATTAAAGACCATTGATCTTCATAAACGGAAGAACCACTAAGATTCTTTGCCTTGCAAGCAGAGATAAAATGTGATTCTGTCGTGGTTGGAATCTACGGGTTGCAAGGACTTCTCGCTACTGATCGTTGGGGTGATTCCTATATGAGATGCAGTAGGAGAGTGCCTTCGGTTCATCCTGTTCCTTGATGACTTGTATGGACGAATGTCTGACAGAGTATTTCCAAAGGACTACGTACGTTGATTTCTTCAAATGTATAATAGTTGGTTAGCTCCCAACTAGGATATTTTTGTGGATGTCAATTAGTGATATCCAGAGGATCTGACGATGTGGCATTCAAAGTGAATGGTGGCCAGATGTTCAAAAGGTGATTCTATCCTCAAGCCTCATCAACCGGGAAATGACAAAAATCGGGCAGGCAGCATGGCTATGTGGGTCGCTCCCATTAGGGTGTATGATCACCTATCTAGAGAAATTCCATTTTCTTTATTATTCTATATTCGATGTTGTCCCTTTTCGAGAGGCGGTTGCTGATCCCAACCGTCGGTGATATACATTCGATACACTCAAGCGAAATGAGTGGTCGATCATTTGAGGGCTGGGTTGCAAGACGTTCTTGTTGAACCCAGTGTATTCGCCTCTAGAGATACACATGCGCAAGGTGGTCCCATACCTTGTCAAGTTGGAATCCAATCTCCAATATGTGCCCGCGGTTTTCGATTGTATAATATATATGTGGAGCGTGAGATGCAAGCGTTCCACTAGATTGTTATTTACTTGTATTTAAACATTATGATAATATCAGAATAAGTTATGATTTCAAAATTGGTTTGGGTTATAGTATGGTAAAAACCATCCGTGTTTATATGTGGATTGGTCTTACTATTATCCTTTGATTTCATAAAGGATTTTTCCAAAGTTAAACAAGTGTGTGTTCTGTGAATTTATCACCGATAGTATTCCAGACTGACCCGCTATATTTTGCTTTGCTTAAAATGTGCTTGGGTCAGACCGAGTATATTTCCAGGTAGGTTCGCTTGGAGTTTCAGGAGCTAGAAGCAGGAAGCTTCACCGCTAATTATATAAAGTTATTTTCCGTTGTGACTGATGCATGTTGTACTATGATGATTGATATGTATATACAGTTCTTTTGTATAAAGAGATTTGATATTATATTTTATTCGTTCCGCTGCGAGATTCTGATGTATTCTTCTTCTTTCTTCTATTCTAATATTTCTTTCTTTTCTCACCCTCTAAATTCTTTCTCATGACAATCTGGGGTATGATACTTAGGTTTTTGGCAAGTAATATGGGTTTATATATTATTGTCGAAAATTCGAGCATCGTGCTTTTCCTCGGGTTGTTACACATACATAATTCTAATTAGGTATAGTTAATACGTCATTAGGCATAACAAAACGCATTTAGTCACCGTTTAATTTCATACCACGCAATACATATTATTTTACTTAAATTCTGACTTAACTATACTTAGACTCAGGTCCATCGAAATGCCCAGACTTCTCATTTTTGTTTCCCATGGCAGTGTTTAGTGGGTTAGGCTAAAACGTTTAGGTACATATGATATTATATTAGGCACATATAATTCAATACATAGATACGGTTTAATCAAACAGTTAGGACTTAGGCATATGATTTGGCACGTTAAACTTATTTGGGCAAGTTGAACCGCTATTAGAAAAATATATAAACAGTTACCATTCATAATTCTTCCACACGAAGAACAGATGGTCCTTTTACTCCATGATCCTCCAACGTTATTTCTTCACGTCCCATTTCATTGGAGAAAACTAACTACCCATAGAACAACCCATTTCCGAACGCCTTCCTCTGTTTTGTTCACCATTTGCTCTAGTCTTTAGTTATAAAAATGCCACGCAACTCCCTTTGAATTTCCCTCACGCTGCTCTTCCCATGAACTGCCATGCACCATACTCCTCCATGCATGACAGAAGGCCTTCCCTACTTCTTCGTCCTGCACACTTTCGCCCATTGTATCCTTCTTCTCACCACGTTAAGTACTTTCCTCCTCACTATTCCATTTTCGAACCCAGTCCTGCTGCTTTCGATCCCCCAACAACACTCATAAACATGAATATGAGCCCAGCTTCAACTTTTGCACGCCGTACTCTCTACAACTTGCCTTCTATCCATGTCATTTCTTCAACCCAACTCTACGCCTTCTGTCTTATTATTTCCATACCCTCGGCCACCCTCCTGAACTCCGGTGAACCACCACAGTCCCTCCTCGACTTCGGCGTGAACCATAGTCAACCCCCACACTGACTTCTCCACTGTATATCACTCCAAGAAGTACAAACTGGTGTTCATCTCCGACGCCATCCAGCTCAGACGATCCTCTCCCCTGACTAACCGACACTGCGCCGCTGCCTGTCATGCTAAGCTAATATAGCGTGTTTTTAAGGAGGGTTTATATTTGGAGATGGAATGGTCTTTAGTATGGATGTCTGAAAAATTGTGAACCAGTGTATTTATATTCCAAGAAAGCTTGGCTCCCACGTTTATAGGCAGTTAGGATAACAGTGGTAGGATTAGGTGAGCATGATGCTTTCATTTTTCTCTTTTCAGTTGATGGTGGTCTGTACTGCAGTGTTAAAAAGAAAATACAAAATGGGGTAGGTACCTATTTTAGCTGTGTACCTGACTTCTCACTTCATTTATCTGGGCGAAGGTGAGATAGGTAGAACACAGTAGCATGTGTTTTCCTGTCAATTAGGTTGTAGGTGCGAAGGGAATTACAGTGGTGCAGCATAATTTACTTTCATATACTTAGCTGAACCGTAGGCTCGTTGGGCATTTTAATCCTTGCTTTGATTCTAAGGAATAGATTAGGTAGCTCCACTTTTAGATTCAAGGCGGCAGAAGAGAAAGGTTAGGATGTACGTTTTTCAGTGTTCTAAACCATGGCATGTGCGTTTTCGTTTCCTTCGCCTGGGAGGATGAAATGAGGGCATTAGGTAGGCTTCAACTTAGAGTACTGGTGAATATCAGTTTGCATGTGAATGGATTTGTTGAAAAGAAAATTCAGTTCAGCGAGTTTCAGCAGTTTGGGTAGGTGATATCTTCCATGTGCGACTGCAGTGTAGGATATTGGAAAAGAAAACATAGCATCTGCTTCTACTTACTTTGGCTTTAAGTAACAGGGTATGTTGGATTGGCCGATTTGATTTGAAAATACGTCACATATTGAGTTTTCAATTCACCAGCCTAGACTCTATGCTTTAATACATAAGACAGAAGAATGACTGTAATATTGGGTACTCTATTTACTTAGATATAAAGTTGTATGTATTATAGTTTGTTTTAATATGACATTAGATTTTACGCTTACCGCTATTCAACGTTAATCGTTTAATTCACACTGCCACACACAACTTCCTAACACACCGGAAAAGGATAAGCCACTACGTCTTGGCTTTCCGGTTTCAATGAAATCAATTTTGTTGAATACCGACTTCATTTGCACAATGGCGTTATTTTAAATTTATCGGTTCACCCTTAAATTACACATACCGATAAAACAACTCCGAATGACCCCAAACTGGAAATGTAGCAATAATTAATTATATGTTTTCCAATAAAACTTGTTTCATCGTAAATGGATGTCGTTTGGAAAGAAAACCATTTTTAATGCTTATGTAATATATTGAATGATTTCCCGTATGCGAAGCACGTGCCTCATAATAAGGTAAACAACGCATTGATTTGAACGTTCTATTCGTTATGATTATTAAATTTCATCGTCGATTGTTGTTGAGCGTTTTATACTCATATCGATCTACAAGAATTTCACAATGTAAATTACGAAATAACGCGACATTTACGGGTTTGGATTATAGTGTATATAAATTTAACGTTCAAGCTTCATTATATAAACGGATTATATATTATAAATCCATATAAAATTCTAAATCGATATTTAAAATAAAGAAATATATTAAATATCTGACCCCCAAAAATGCGGGACGTTGCATTCCTTCCCCCTTAAGAGAATTTCGTCCACGAAATTAGTAAGTAATAGGAATGTTTTAATCCTAGTTTTTTTCAAAATAATTATTATAAAATTATCATCAAAATTTCTATGTTATATAAATTTATGAAAAATTCACCAGCACCTCCGCCGCACTACTTGATCAGACCAACTACAAATTCCCCTCCGGACCTCACATCTTATCAAAGAAAACTCAAACCAAATGGCGATCCACCTGAGGGGTATAAAATCAAACACCAATCCATATAATTCAGATATACCTTTTTGTCGAGCACCCAAACTTAAATTCCAAGGCATAGCCATTAACAGCTCATCCTTCTTCAATTAACCCGTGCTCAACTCATTTCCAATGCTAGAATAAATATAGAGTTATTCAGTTTTATTTTCTAATCGAATTTTATTTAAGTTCATTATACTAGAATTTAGTTTTTAATTCATTTAAGTTCTAATTATTAATCATGTGATGAATTTATTCAATCCATCTAACAAACAACCAAGGCACAATTAAAATCAATACACAACTATCTTAACAAAACCAATTAATTTATATTTTACTCAGTTTCCACATTCCAAATTTATTTCATGTAATTCATTTTAACTCCAATATCCATTATTAAATCAACTTGATTTAACCCAGTTAAATTTCAAGTCTATATTCCATTAACTATTTAATTTTCTAATTTATTCACTCCATATTCATATTCTGATATTAATTCTAAAAATCATTCATTTTATTTAACTTATCTTTAAGTTAAATTCCGAACCATCAAATCTCATTTGCTAATATGAGAAATCTCTCGGTTATATTAAATCATTCCAATTTTAATCCAATTTGAATTCCATTCAAATTAGGCCAACCAATATCTCAATAATTTGAGGAATTTTTTTTATGTACAGAAATATATTTGGGTAAAATTATTTCATTTACCCTCTTGAGAAAACAATATCGCGTCAGTTGCCAGTCCAATGCTTTTCAACACTTGAACCATTCAAACAACACGATAAAAAACATTTTTATATAAAATTTACAAATATGCACTCATATATATATATATATATATATATATATATATATATATATATATACACACACACACACACACTCAACTCAATCTAGGGTATTACTAACCCCATCTCTTTATCGGGTTACACTACATAGCCAAGGTTATTACTAAACCAGTAGCTCTGATACCAACTGTGATGACCCAGATTTCCGGTACCTTTTGAGCTGACCAAACAACACCAGTCCGACCCAAATTGTCCTAAAAACCCAAATGCCAGTAGAAAGAACTTAGAGGGTGAGAAGAAGATAAGAAAGAAATATTAGAATAGAAGAAGAAGAAGAACCATCACAACACAGAATCTCACATCGCAGCTGAACAAAAATATAATATAGAAAAAACTTTTATTGAGAGCTTGTAAAACACATACAATTATCAGACTACATCAATTCATCTGGACAGTTATAAGAACCTGTCCTCATACACAACACACAGCGGAATAATAACTGTATAACATCATACATCTGAACTCTTCCAGCTCGTCTCTCTCAACATCCGATAACCTGAACCTGTACAACTCGGTCTAACCTGAGCATTTCAAATACCGGGTCAGTCTGGTGAACCAGAGTGAGAACAACTCGCAAAGTTTAAAGGGAATCATCCAACTTGATTTTAAAGTTAAAAATCTTCTCGCAAGAAAAGGATAATCGTAAGACCAAATCCACACATAAATACAAACGTTTTTTACCTTACGATAACCCAAAATATTTTAGAATCATATATATCTTTTGATATTATAATAGTGTCTAAATACAAATAAATATCAATCTAGTGGAACGGTTGCATCTCACGCTCCATATATATAGTATACAATCAAATCCATGGGCGCTTATTGGGGATTGGATTCCGACTATGACAAGGTATAGAACCACCTGCCGATAGTGTATGTCTAGAGGCGAATACACTGGGTTCAACAAGAACGTCTTGCAACCTGGTCCACACATGACCGACCACTCATTTCACTTGAGTGTATCGAATGTATATCACCAACGGTTTGGATCAGCAACCATTTCCCAAAAGGGATAGCATCGATAGATTAAAGAAGCAAAAGGAATTTCTCTAGATAGGTGATGATTATACATCATAATGGGTGCGACCCACATAACCATCCTGCCTGCCCGATTTTTGTCATTTCCTAGTTGCAAGGCTTGAGGTTATAATCCTTCTTTCCTAGATAGCATGCCACCATTTACTTTGAATGCTACATCGTCAGATCCATCGAAAATCACTAATTGATTTCCACAAAAATACTTAGATTGTGAGGCTAAAGAAGTTTCCCTTCTTTGCCACCAAACTTCGTACGTTTGAAGAAATCAACGTACGTAATCCCTTTGGAAATACTCTGTCAGACATTCGTCCATACAAATTTTCCTGTGACTGGACAAACCGAAGGCACCCTCCTACTGTATCCAAGAAATCACCCTATAGATAAGTAGCGAGTAGTCCTTGCAAATCCGTCAATTTCAACCACGATAGAGTCACAGCATATCTCTGGACGCTAAACCAGAGATTATAAGTAATTCTACCATTTTACAAAGATCTACGGTCTTCAGTTTCTTCGTCTGGATTATTATATGATATCTTTAACATTTCGTATTTTTTGGACAGAATGGTTTTCGAATATAAATTCGATCCCGGTCTTTCCGTACCAACAATCGTATTGGCCAGATTTGATAGTCGGTTATTTGACTATCAAATAAACAACCATACAACCATAAAATAAAAATGGTTTTACTGGTTAAGTATTCAGCATTACTTGGCTCATTTAATTATAAATAATAAGTAAATGGTTATTTTAAACTTCTAAAACATTCTATATTTTAAAACATGGTATTCGATTCTCATTTCAATATATTAATCTTCTTAAAACCCTTTTCAATCTATATTTTAAAAAATCTTTAATAACCATATCAAGTTTCTATTTTATTATTATTTCAAAACATCAATTACACACCATTTATTATTTATCATCGATTAAACTCGTCAACTGTTATGACCTCTCCTTTAGTTTCCTCATTTGAACACTATACTCGTAACATATCTTTTAGAATAAACCCATTCTAAAACTTATATTCTCACTTTGAAAACATCGTTATATCTTCACAAATCTCCTTTATTTCCTTTTCTATGGAAATAACTTTTCATATTCTCAAGCCCGTTTTAATTTCCTTTTATTTTTGGAATCTATATATATTTCCGGTTTCTTCAACTAACATTACATTATTATTTCTCAAAATAAATTCCTTTTTACATCTTCATCCTTACCATTAATATCATCCCTCAATAATCCTAAAGTTATTCAAGTTGAGGTATTTTAAATTACCTCTGATACCTTGAACAACAACATTCTTATCTTAACTCATCACCAACCCATTATATTCTACTTCTAATTAATTTAATCCTTTTCCTGTTTGAAAATCTCGTTTGAAACCCCCTTGTTAAGTAACGTTAATTTAAACTTAACATTTTCGCCTCACACTCGTTTTTAAACTCCTTTATACCCCTCTAGTTAAATATAAACCTTTTTATCTTGATTCCCTCTTACTTAATTTAAATATCAAGTAAATCTTATATTTAAGCTATCACATTCGCTTAAATTTACTCTTATAATTTTCTTTATAAAAACTCGAGTTTGAATATCAAACTCGTTATCGACCCCTTTTTTAAAATCCCACTAGGTTCCATTACCCATTTTGCAAAACTCATTTCAATTTCATTAAGCTAAATTAAATGAATTCCAATTAAACATTAACTTCTTAAATTATTTCAATAATAAATTACTTCTTCGTTAACAACCATAGAAATAGTTAAGTTCTTTATTAACTAAATAAATAGTAAATCTCTTTTTAAAATCTTATAAAATTAAAACAAATATTCATAAATCTATTCCATTAAATTAATTTAAACCAAATCAATCAAATAACCAATTCCACTTAAAACATGATCATCTTGTTAATCAACTCTAGTTAGCCCTTCTTTTAAATTAATTAATAATATAATTAATTTAAATAATTCCATTTAATCATTCCTTGAGAAATGTTTAATACCGGTCTTAATCGTTGTGTTAATTTCACTTTGTCTGCTTATGAATTTAATTACTTAGAAACTTTAAATAATAAATAATGCATAATAATTTCCTTTTTTATAAAACCATTATTCAAAATAATAGTTTTCAAAAATTTATCTTCAGTTAAATAAATTTTTGTAACTTCATTGCCGTCAATTCATCTGACGGTAAAAAAAATGATATATTTTTGGGCCAACTGCTACCGACTACTCAACCAATGCTGTCTATTGGTTAAAACAGAGAAAACGTTGAATTTAGATTCAACAATCAATAATCCAATCCATCAGTCCATCATATGGGTTAATCAGTTCGCATAATTTTAACAAATAAATAAACAATAAATTTGAAGGATCCAGTCGGGTCCCTACAACCTGTTTTCCCTACATCCAAATATTTTATTTCAAAAATATCATTTATTTCAATAACAGATATAATATTCAAAAATCAATCAATAACAGCAATCCAAACATTCATTTATAAATTCAACATGTTTATATTATTATAAACGTGACCAATTAGGTAGGTTATCTCCATCGGTTACAACCGTTAAAAATAATGATTGATAAAAATTAAATTAAACGAATGTTTAATTTAATCAGTTCAGTCACCACATATATATTCAGCATCCATCAATCAAATAACAATCATAGCACACAAACATTTACACCCGACTTATATAAATATAAGTGGGATAAAAACTGAGTGAGTTGAACTCACCTCGATTTCCACTTGTCGTTAAAACGGTTTGTTTTACAAGCCTCCAGCTGCGTTCAACTTTGTTCGTTCCACTTCCATAATAATACGCTTGTTAACGTTGTTCCAACATTCCTTGTCTTGTTCAATTCCGTGCACGTCTGTTACAGTTATATATTTAGGTTATTTAGCACTAAGATAAATAAATAGTAAATTAACTTAATTTAATGACCAATAAGGTTAATCACGTTTAAATCATGTACCAATATTCATGTTTTATAATTCTTGTGCTTGGGCTCATATTGTTACCAATTTTATGCTTTAATAAATTTTCCCCAAAGTGCAGTTTTTGTGGTAGCGAATGCTGTTCATTTTATTCAGCAAGTATGCTGACATACTGGGTATTATATATATGGGGTATGGGCAATGTTACAATTCTGTTATGGATAAATTTGGCCATGTATTAAGATTGAACCATTATCCATATATAAAACAGTTTGGTCACGTTAATGTATAAGATAAGGTATATAATATATATGGTTAAGCACTACTGAACTAACCTAGACCCCGTATAAACTCTAATCCACTTACGTTATTATACTTAGAAAAATGGGTACGTTTAAACCTACTTTGGCACACAAGAAAACCACTATACAGTCACGTTATAAACTAATTAGACTTAACTAACCTGTATTTGGCATTTTGTAAAGTTGATTAGTCATACATAATTCTAATTAGGTACAGTTAGTACGTCATTAGGCATAACAAAACGCATTTAGTCACCGTTTAATTTCATACCAGGCAACGCATATTCTTTTACTTAAATTCTAACTTAACTATACTTAGACTCAGGTCCATCGAAATGCCCAAACTTCTCATTTTTGTTTCCCATGCCAGTACTTAGTGGGTTAGGCTAAAATGTTTAGGTATAGATGATATTAGATTAGGCACATATAATTGAATACTTAGGTATGGTCTAATCAAATAGTTAGAACTTAGGCATATGATTTGGCATGTTAAACTTATTTGGGCAAGTTGAACCACAATTAGAAAAATATATAAACAGTTACCATTCATACTTCTTCCACACGAAGAGCAGATGGTCCTTTTACTCCATGATCCTCCAACATTATTTCTTCACTCCCATTTCATTGGAGAAAACGAACTACCCATATAACAGTCCATTTCCGAACGCCTTCCTCTGTTTTGTTCACCGTTTGCTCTAGTCTTTAGTTATAAAAATTCCATGCAACAACCTTTGAACTTCCCTCACACTGCTCTTCGCCATGAACTGCCATGCACCATATTCCCCCATGCATGACAGAAGGCCTTCCCCACTTCTTCCTCCTGCACACTTTCGCCCATTGTATACTTCTTCTCACCACGTTAAATGCTTTCCTCCTCACTGTTCCATTTTCAATCCTACTGCTCTCGGTCCCCCATCAACGCTCATAAACATGAACATGAGCCTAGCTTCAACTATTGCATGTCGTCCTCTCTACAACTTGCCTTCTACCCACGTCATTTCTTTAACCCAGCTCTACGCCTTCTGTCTTATTATTTCCACACCCTCGGCCACCCTCCTGAACGCGAACAACCATAGTCCCACTTCTACTTCGGCCTGAACCACGGTCAACCGCCACACCGACTCTCCACTGTATAGCGCTCCAAGAAGTACAAACTGATGTTCATCTCTGACACCATCCAGCTCTGACAATCCTCTCCCCTGACTAACCGACACTGCGCCACAACCTGTGATGCTAAGCTAAAACATCGTGTTTTTAAGGAGGGTTTATATTTGGAGATGGAATGGTCTTTAGTATGTTTGTCTGAAAAAGCGCGAACCAGTGTATTTATATACCAAGAAAGCTTGGCTCCCACGTTTATAGGCAGGTTGGATAACAGTGGTAGGATTAGGTGAGCATGGTTGAAAAGTGTTGAATGTAATCCAAAGGATGCTCAGGTTTAATGCTTGGTCAAAAGAGAAGCTGAAGGGGCAAAAAGCTATTTGGATAAGGAGTCTAATTGACATGTCTCTTAGTAACCAAGCATCATAATTAATTACTTGCTTAGTTTTTTGTACTAAAGTGGTGTTTCAAAGCCTATAAATGTATCCATTCTCTGCATTTGAACAAGGCAGAAAAATTGCAATAAAAAAAAAAAAAAAAAAAAAAAAAAAAAAAAAAAAAAAATTGTTCTCTTGCTGTGCTTAAATTTCTAACATTGTGGTATCAGAGCCATGGCCGACGCAGGCAGCAACACTACCGTCATCAATCAGACTTTACCTCTGTTCAAGGGTGAAAATTACGAGTTCTGGAGCATCAAGATGCAGACGATGTTGAAATCTCATGGCTTGTGGCAACTTGTAGAAACAGGAGCACCAAATCCTGATCCGAGACCAATCGAAACAGCAAAGCAAGATGCAAAGGCGTTATACTATATTCAGCAAGCCGTACATGATTCGGTATTTGCAAAGATTGCAGCAGCAAAAACAGCAAAAGAGGCCTGGACTATTTTGAAGACTGCATTTCAAGGAAGTTCCAAGGTAGTAGCCATCAAGTTACAGGGGCTGAGACAAATGTTTGAGACACTAAAAATGAACCAAGGTGAAACAGTTCAATCTTTTCTCACACGTGTTACATCAATTGTCAACCAAATCCGAAGTTGTGGAGAAGATCTTTCTGAACAAATAGTTGTGATGAAGGTGTTGCGTAGTTTGACGACCAAGTTTGATCATGTTGTGGCAGCGATTGAAGAATCCAAAGACCTGTCCACATATACGTTTGATGAGTTGATGGGATCACTGCAGGTCCATGAAGCCCGTCTCAGTCGATCAGAAGTAAATGATGACACTAAAGCTTTTTATACCAAGAGCGAGTTCTCAAGCAGGCAGCAGCAAGGCAGAGGCCGAGGAAACGGAAGAGGCCGAGGTGGTCACGGTGGCAGAGGTAGAGGCAAGCCAACTGACAACCAACAATATTATTATCAACCAAAGAAAGACGTGGAATGTTACTACTGTCATAAGAAAGGACATTTGCAAGCTGAATGTTACAAGAAAAAAAGAGAAGAAAATCGAGATAAGGTGTGTAATTACTGTCACAAATCTGGTCATGTAGAGGCCGACTGTTACAAGAAGAAAAGAGAAGAAGGACAGGCAAGTTTTGTTGAGGAGAAGAACAATCAAGCACGGCTATTTATGGCCAAAACTGATGAAGTAGAAGATGTGAGTCAAATATGGTTTCTGGACAGCGGATGTTCAAATCACATGACAGGTTTTAAGCACTTGTTTGATGATTTGGATGAGTCATACATGAAGGCAGTAAAGCTTGGTGATGATAAAGAGATTCATGTTAAAGGAAAGGGAAGAGTGGCTGTGCAATCTAGCAGCAGCACACGGATGCTACATGATGTATACTACATTCCTCAGCTGTCGCAAAACCTACTTAGCATTGGCCAAATGATGGACAATGGGTATACCATCATATTTGAAGGAGACAATTGCAGAATTGTGGATGCAGCCTCAAATCAAACATTGACAACAATCAAGAAGACACAAAACAACTTGTTCCCTTTGGAGGTAGCGAAGGTGAAAAGCAAAGCTCTTGCAGTCAAGGAGAATAGTTCCAGCAACTTATGGCATTTAAGGTACGGTCATTTGAACATAAATGGTTTGAGATTGCTTAATCAAAAGAAAATGGTGGTTGGGTTGCCGGATATTGATGATATCGGGATATGCGAAGGATGTGTGTATGGAAAACAATCAAAGTTGCCATTTCCAAAAGACCGGTCGATGCGTGCAACCAAAGCTCTCGAGTTGGTGCATACCGATTTATGCGGACCAATGGAGGTTGAGTCGATGGGAGGAAGCAAGTATTTCATGTTGTTCATTGATGATTACAGCAGAATGACCTGGGTATATTTTCTTAGCTACAAAAGTGAAGCATTTGGATTGTTTAAAAAATTCAAAGCTATGGCTGAAACACAAACAGGAGCTAAACTGAAAGCTCTAAGATCAGATCGTGGTGGTGAGTTTCAATCAAAAGAATTCAAGCAGTTTTGTGAGAATGAAGGAGTGCTGCAGCAATTAACTACCCCATACACACCTGAGCAAAACGGTGTGGCTGAACGCAAAAACCGTACCGTGGTGGAACTAGCAAGAAGCATGTTGAAATTAAAGGGTATGCCAAATCAGTTCTGGGCAGAAGCGGTGGCAACAGCAGTATACATTCTTAATATGTCACCAACTAAGGCAGTAATGAACAAGACGCCGTTTGAAGCATGGTTCGAAAGGAAGCCCAGTGTGGGACATTTGCGTGTATTTGGGTGCATTGCATACACCCTCGTAGCTGCACAAAACCGCAAGAAGTTGGATTCTAAATCGGAGAAATGTGTGTTCATTGGATATTGCATACAATCTAAAGGCTATAGGTTGTACAATCCAGTGACAAAGAAGATTATAGTCAGTAGAAACATCATGTTTGACGAGAATGCTAGCTGGAACTGGTCCATCGAGGAAGACAACACATCAGTAGCAGTTGTAGAAGAGGAAAAAGAAGAAGACAGTAATCAACAACCGCAAGCTGACACAAGCACAAATGGCACACCAAATCAGACGGTCGATTCTATTTCACCACCAAGAAGGGTAAGGTCCTTACGAGAACTATATGAAACAACTCAAGTTATGTATGTAGCAGACCCAGTGTCGTTTGAAGAAGCAGCAAAAAGAAAAGAATGGATGCAAGCAATGAAAGAAGAGATGAGCGTAATTGAACAAAATCATACTTGGAAGTTGGTGGAATTACCCAAAGATCGCACAGCAATTGGAGTTAAATGGATTTACAAGACAAAATTTGGAGCCGATGGTAACATATTGAAATATAAAGCAAGGTTAGTAGCTAAAGGGTATGCACAAAAGCAAGGCATAGATTATGAAGAGACATTTTCTCCAGTGGCTAGATTTGAGACGGTTCGACTACTAATGGCATTTGCAGCTCAGCTGAAACAACCTATCTATCAATTTGATGTGAAATCAGCTTTCCTCAATGGTGAACTAAAAGAAGAAGTGTATGTTGAGCAGCCGGAAGGTTTTGAAGTAAAAGGAAAAGAGCAGTGCGTGTACCGTCTATTTAAGGCACTTTATGGTTTGAAGCAAGCCCCCCGTGCATGGTACAGCAAGATTGATGCACATTTTCATAAATTGGGTTTTGAGAGAAGCAAAAATGAGCCTAATCTTTACGTCAAAAACAAAGAAAAAAGAGGCTTTATAGCTGTATGTCTCTACGTTGATGATATGATTTATTTCGGCACAGATGATGCAATGGTGAAGGAGTTTAAGGAGCAGATGATGAATATATTTGAGATGACTGACTTAGGAAAAATGCATTACTTCCTAGGTCTAGAAGTTGAACAAGAGAAGGGAAAAATATTTGTATCCCAACGCAAATATGCAAAAGATTTGATAGAAAAGTTTGGGCTAGAAAACTGCAATCCGGTATATACACCGATGAATACAAATGAAAAGTTGACAGCAGTTGATGGTTCCGGAGCAGCAGATGCAACTCGGTTTAGAAGTTTAGTAGGAGGACTGATGTATTTGACACACACAAGACCAGACATCACACATGCAGTTGGAATGGTTGCAAGGTATATGCACAACCCAACTAAAAATCATATGGGAGCAGCAAAGAGAATTCTCCGATATATTGCAGGAACAACAAGTTATGGTCTATGGTACAATGCAGTTGATGAGCCTTGCTTAAAAGGGTATAGTGACAGCGACTGGGCTGGAAGCATTGATGATCGAAAAAGCACAACAGGTCATTGTTTTTTCTATGGCAGTAGCATAATTAGTTGGAGCTCGAAGAAGCAATCAACGGTTGCACTATCAACTGCGGAAGCTGAGTACAATGCAGTAACAGCAGCTGCATGTCAAGGAGTTTGGTTAAGGCGCTTGTTAGAGGAGCTAAATTGTGAACAGAAGAATGCAACAATTCTCTATTGTGATAATCAATCAACAATTGCAATTGCCTCCAATCCAGTGCAACACAGTAGGACAAAACATATCGACACCGGACTCCATTTTGTGCGCGACTTGATTGAGCAAAGAGTGATTGAGCTACAGTATGTGAAGACAGACAAGCAAGTTGCAGATGTATTGACGAAATCACTTACTCAAGAAAAGTTCAGCTGGTGTCGTGACATGATGAATGTGTTAGACTTTGGATTAAGGGGGGTGTTGAATGTAATCCAAAGGATGCTCAGGTTTAATGCTTGGTCAAAAGAGAAGCTGAAGGGGCAAAAAGCTATTTGGATAAGGAGTCTAATTGACATGTCTCTTAGTAACCAAGCATCATAATTAATTACTTGCTTAGTTTTTTGTACTAAAGTGGTGTTTCAAAGCCTATAAATGTATCCATTCTCTGCATTTGAACAAGGCAGAAAAATTGCAATAAAAAAAAAAAAAAAAAAAATTGTTCTCTTGCTGTGCTTAAATTTCTAACAAAAAGCTGAAACCCTAGAATTCTTTCATTATTGAAAATCTGTTTTTACACCGATGCTCTGGTTACACCTTTATACAAATAATGGGCCTTCAGCCCAATAGTCCAACAAACAAAAGAAATAAAAGAAACCAAAACGTTACAACCAAACTATCCTTACAACACGCATACAAATTACACATAGAAACCAAAATACAAATGAAATCAAAGTCCTAACTCTACACCCCCTCCTCAAGATTGACCTGCACAAAAAACAGATCAATCTTGACATGAAAAAAATTAGTCAGACCCAGTTTGTGTACCAGAACTTTATGTTGGTCAGCACCCAGGGGCTTTGTCATAATATCTGCTAATTGTAATGCAGAGCGAACATATTTTGTAACAATAAATCCAGACTGAATGTTTTCTCTGATATAATGAACATCTAACTTATTGTGTTTAGTCCTCATATGTTTTGTTTTCTCATGAAAACATGGATCTTGGGCAATGTGCATCGCAGACATATTATCACAATGTAAAACAATAGGAGTAGAAACAGATACCTCTAAATCTGCAAGCAATCTTTCAATCCAAACCAATTCACTAGTAGCATAGCTCATACTCCTATATTCAGCCTCGGTGCTGCTTTTAGAAACCACTTTCTGCTTCTTTGTTTTCCAAGAAATCAAAGCACTTCCAAGAAAAATGCAATAACCAGATAGTGATTTGCCTGAATCACTACACATACCCCAATCAGCATCACAATAAGCACGAATATTAAGTTCAGAATTAGTTGAAAGCAATAATCCTAAACTTACAGAACCTTTCAGGTACTTTAGAATGTGGACAGCAGCATTAAAATGAGGAATTCGAGGAGTTTGCAAAAACTGACTTAACTGCTGAACAGCATATGAAATATCTGGTCTGGTTAAATTCAAGTACAAAAGTTTACCAATTAATCTTCGATAAATTTCAGGATCTACCAAAACATCTCCTTCAAAATTACTTAACTTTAATCCTTTTTGCATAGGGAACAAAACTGATTTACATTCCTCCAAATTATAGTCCCTTAAAAGGTCAAGAATATATTTTCTCTGATTTAAATAAAAACCAGACTGTGTCCTTGAAACTTCAATTCCTAGAAAATATTTAATATCACCCAAATCTTTTACTGTAAAAGTCTGATGAAGATCAAGTTTTAAAGCATCAATGGTAGATTGATTATTACCAGTAATAAGTAAATCATCTACATACGCTACAACTACCACAAACACATCAGAACTCTTGAAAATGAACATAGAGTAATCTTGTACTGATTGAATAAAACCCCAAGCAATTAAAAACTTACTTAATTCTTGGTTCCAACATCTAGAAGCTTGTTTCAAACCATAAATTGATCTTTTAAGCTTACAAACTTGATTTGAAACAGCTTTGTTATATCCTGGTGGAGGCAACATATATACCTCTTCTTGAAGAAATCCATGTGAAAAAGCATTGTTAATATCTAATTGATTGACTATCCAATTTCTCACTGCAGCCACAGCCAAAACAGTTCTAACTGTTGTAAATTTAGCAACAGGGCTAAAAGTAAACTTGTAATCCTTACCAGAAACTTGTTTATCCCCTCTTGCAACCAGTCGAGCCTTATATCTTTCAACTTCACCATTTGGCTTGAATTTGGTTTTGAAAACCCATTTGCAAGCAATTGTCTTCTTATCCTTAGGGAGCTGAACCAAATCCCATGTATCATTCTTTTCTAAAGCAACTAATTCCTGCTCCATGGCTTGAACCCATTCTGGAGAATCCTTAGCTTGCTTATAAGAAGATGGTTCATGTGATGAAAATACATTGGCAAGACTATGTAATTCATCATTAGACAAATGTGCAAAAACAGGTTCAGTAAACACATTAAAAGACTTAGAAAAATTGACATGTCTTGAAGGAAATTTTCCAACAATATAGTCATCAAATTTCTTTGGTATTTTACAAATTCTGTTTGAAATTCTGGAGGGTATTGACTGATCATTAGAAGTATCATTTAAAGGAACAAATTCTGATTCATGTTCAATTTCATGATTATTTGATTGAGGAGAAAAATTCTGTTGATCTGGAAGAATAGGAGTATTTGAAATAATAACAGGTGAAGAGGTTAAATCATGTTGACTGGAAGAATTTTGGGAAGGTTGAATAACAGACTCATAATAATCCAAGGCTGGATTAACAGCTTCTAATTTGTTAGGTAAAGTGTCAGAAACTAAAACCTGATCTGATTCTTTCTTAAAAGGAAAAATGTTTTCAACAAAATATACATCTCTACTGAATAAAACTTTATGTGTTTCTAAATCATACAATTTATATCCTTTTTGTGCATGTGGATATCCAATTAAAACACATTTTCTAGCTCTTTCAGCAAATTTGTCATGTAATTTCTGAAAAGAAAAAGCTAAACATCCAATGACTCTAAGATGTGAATAATCAGGAGATTTTTTCATCAAAAGTTCATATGGTGTCTTCCAATTTAACACTGAACTAGGCATCAAATTAATAAGATGAGTTGCAACTAATAAACACTCACCCCAAAATTTGTAAGACATACCAGCATGAATGCGAATTGTTCTTGCTGTCTCTATCAAATGTCTGTGCTTCCTTTCCACTCTGCCATTTTGTTGTGGATTGCCTGGAATAGATCTTTGATGTACTATTCCTTTGGTTGCAAATAACTTTCTACAAGCATCTTGAACAATCTCAGTTCCATTATCAGTTCTGATTACTTTAATTTTTTTATCAAATTGTGTCAATGCATACTCAATAAAAGTAGAAACAACAGATAAAACTTGAACTTTAGAATGAAGCAAATATGTCCAGGTATTTCTAGTATGATCATCAAGAATAGTGAGAAAGTAAGTTTCACCAGAAAGAGCTGGTCTATGATATTTTCCCCATAAATCAATATGAACCAAATCAAATTCAGAAATAGCATAAGAATCAGAATGAGGAAAAGGAAATTTATGATGTTTTCCTAATACACATGCTTCACAAGAAAATTCCTTAAGTATTCTGCCTGATAAAAGATTTTGCAAACATTTCATTTTATTAAAAGAAGGATGACCTAGCCTAGCATGAAGGATATCAACACTAGGTCTATTACAAGATGTTATACTATTGTTGATAGAAGCAAGAAAACAATTATTATCAACTACAGAACAACATTTTGAAACAGATTCATGAGAAAAAGAAGAAGAGGACAATCTGTATAAACCAGAAATTCTTGAACCAACAGCTTGAATTTGATTAGATTCAAGGTCCTGAAAAAAACAAGAGGAACTTGTAAATTTCACATTGATCCTGTTTTGATCTAAAAGTTTTCCTACTGACAGAAGATTATTTTTGAAATTAGGAATATACAATACATCTTGTAATTGAAGATTTCTATTCAAATTTACAGTTCCAGTATGATAAACAAGAATTGTAGATCCATCAGGCAGACTTACTTTAACAGGAATCTTAGTTTTCTTTAATGAAGCAAAACATGTTATATTAAATGTCATATGATCAGTTGCTCCATTGTCAATTATCCAAGATTTTTGAGCAAAATTTGTATTAAAATTTGCTTCAAATTTTGAAAGATTTTTACCTGCTTGATTAACAGAAGAAGCAATTGGATTATCCTCCAAGCAAGGATTGAATCCAGATCCATGCACCATCTTCATAACATGATTATACAAAGCAGACACCATTACTGGATCAAACTGATCTTCTTTAGTCACAGCAGCATTCACATTTGCACTTTCATTTCCCTCTGGTTTGCTTTCAAGAATTCCTTTCTCAACAGTATTAAAACCTTTTGAAGCTTGTTTGCCTTTAACAGCTAGATCCTTGTTCCACCATTCAGGATAGCCTATTAATTTGAAACACTGATCCATCAGATGCCCTTTTTTCTTGCAGTGATCACAGAACAACTCACTTTTCTGTCTCTTAGCCTCCCTCTTTATGCTCTGAAAATTTTGTTTAGTAGAATTTTTCATAACATTGAGAGCATTCGTTTCAGGTAGATTCAAGCTCTTCTCAGCAAGCTTATTCTGTTGCTCAACCTGCTGCAATATGTAATATGCTTTATGTACTGTAGGAAGAGGATCAGTGCTCAATATATTTGTTGTGACTTGATCATATTCTTTTAGAAGTCCAGACAGAAACTGCATAAGTTTGTTGCGCTGATCGTTTTCAAGAATCCTTTTAAGAATTCCACACGAGCAATTCTGCAGAACACCACATGTGCACTCTGGAAATCCTTCAAGAAGTTGCAATTGATCCCATAATCCTTTCAGTTTACCATAATACTCAGCAATACTCATCTCATTTTGATATGTAGAAGTTAAGCTCTTATGTAATTCAAATACCTTTGGTGCTGAAGTCTGACCATACCTCTCTGATAATTCCTTCCAGAGTTGAAATGATGAATCTACAAATATGAAGCTCTCTGACAACGCCTTATCCATGGAATTCAGAATCCATGACATCACCATATAGTCGTTCCTAACCCACTTCTGATAATCAAGAGAGTCAATGGAAGGCATCGGAAGAGTACCATCGATAAACTGTAGCTTGTTTTTCGCAATCAACGCCATTCTGACTACTCGACACCAATTCAAGTAATTCGATCCAATTAAGATGTGATTTCCAAGCTGTAATCCAGGATGATCTGAATTTGAGAGGTAATAAGGATCGTTGAAGTTAATCGATTGATTTACTTGGATAGGAGAATCCAATTGAGTTGAATCAGAACCATCGTTCACCATTTTGAGGAGAAAAGAAGAAATTAGAGAAGAGATCGAAGAAGGAGAAGAAGAAAAGAAAATCAGATCTGATACCTCAGCTCTGATACCATGAAAAGCTGAAACCCTAGAATTCTTTCATTATTGAAAATCTGTTTTTACACCGATGCTCTGGTTACACCTTTATACAAATAATGGGCCTTCAGCCCAATAGTCCAACAAACAAAAGAAATAAAAGAAACCAAAACGTTACAACCAAACTATCCTTACAACACGCATACAAATTACACATAGAAACCAAAATACAAATGAAATCAAAGTCCTAACTCTACACTTTTCATTTCTTTTCTTTTCAGTTGATGGTGGTCTGTACTGCAGTGTTAAAAAGAAAATACAAAATGGGGTAGGTACCTATTTTAGCTGTGTACCTGACTTCTCACTTCATTTGTCTAGGCGAAGGTGAGATAGGCAGAACATAGTAGCATGTGTTTTCCTATCAATTAGGTGGTAGGTGCGAAGGGAATTACAGTGGTGCAACATAATTTTATTTCATATACTAGTTGGACCGTAGGCTCGTTGGGCTTTTTAATCCTTGCTTTGATTCGAAGGAATATATTAGGTAGCTCCACTTTTAGATTCAGGGCGGCAGAAGAGAAAGGTTAGGATGTACGTTTTTCAGTGTTCTAAACCATGGCATGTGCGTTTTCGTTTCCTTCGCCTGGAAGGATGAAATGAGGGCATTAGGTAGGCTTCAACTTAGAGTACTGGTGAATATCAGTTTGCTTGTGAATGGATTTGTTGAAAAGAAAATTCAGTTCAGCGAGTTTCAGCAGTTTGGGTAGGTGATAACTTCCATGTGCGACTGCAGTGTAGGATATTGGAAAAGAAAACATAGCATCTGCTTCTACTTACTTTGGCTTTAAGTAATAGGGTAATTTGGTTTGGCCTATTTGATTTGAAAATACATCCCATATTGAGTTTTCAATTCACTAGCCTAGACTCTGTGCTTTAATACATACGACAAAAGAATGACTGTAATGTTGGGTACCCCATTTACTTAGACATAAAGTTGTATATATATTATAGTTTGTTTTAATACGACATTAGATTTTATCGCTTACCGCTGTTCAATGTTAATCGTTTAATTCACACTGCCACACACAACTTCCTAACACACTGGAAAAGGATATGTAACAACCCGTATTTTAAACAACACGTTATAACATAGAATCAAGGCAGAATTAAATGTTAAAATCTGAATCAGGGAAAACGGGTTGCGCCATTGCGTTCGTCTCGGAAAAATACGCGAAATAGAGTCCGAAATTTCGTAATCGGAGTCCGTATGATCAAGATATGGCCTCGCAAAGTTTCACGAAAAATTCAAATTCAAAAACAAATTCAAATTTTCAGAATTCAGGGTAGGCGGGAAAAATCCCACCCAGACAGGTCGACAGGGGGGTCGACACTAGGGTCGACCTCCCCCAACCAGGTCGACACTAGAGTCGACCTGGGGGTCGACCTCTCCCTAGGTCGACTGGGGAGTCGACCTGGGTGTCGTCCTGGGGGTCGACCTCCCTGGTCGGCCAGGTCGGCCTGGTGCACCTGTTTTGGCTCCTGGGTCTTGTTTTGGGGGCTTGTGACGATTTTGGATGGCTCAGACCTATTCTAGGGTTAATCTAAAGGCTGAAATCAATTGCCTACAACTATAAAAAGACCCTAAGACCTAGCTTAAATCATACTAATTCATTTTAGCCTCATGCAGCCGCCATTAAACCTAGAACTCTAAATTAAAAATACAAAGAACAAAATTATAGAAGACGAAGGACGATTCTTGAAGGCTACAACTAGAAGCTACAACAACTACGACGATTTAGACAACGGATTTGGGGCTATTTGATTTAAAGTTTTGATTTGGATTGCTTGCTTCATATTGTAAGTTCTATGTCACTTTTCAGGCAAAAACGCTGAAATAACATGGACATGCTATGAATTGAAACCGGATTTAGGAACTATTATTAATCCATGTTTATATTGTTTAACTTTGAATCAAAATTTGGGAATATTGCTATGTTAATGTTGCAAGTTAAACTTATCATGATGTTGATGTTGTTATGAATCACTTGGGCTTAATTTTATTGCAAGTTGAACAAATACATGTCCATGGAATCATTATGTTCATTGAAATCTTTATGTTGATTAAACCATGCCCATGATGTTAATTAAACCATGTCTATGATGTTAATGAAACTATGTCTGTGATGTTAATATACCTATCATGTTAATGACAAATTGGGAATTGCTAGGTTATGATGAAAAGTTGGAATCATTATGTTTATAATGCTAGATGAGAATCATTATGTTAAAAATGCTAAATTGGAATCCACTATGCCTATTAGAATTACCATGCCTTTAATGTTTCATGTTTGTAATAAAATTATTATTATGCCCGCAATGATTATTATACCTATGATGTAAAGTTGAAATCATCATGTTAAACTAAGTTGGAAACATTACTATGCCAAGTTATCATCATGCTAGTATTGAAAACATGTGATATGTTATAACCTGTTTATTATGCAAGTGATGTTGGAATTGTCACGTATGCCTATCACATGTTTGGTGTTATTCCCCTTTATCTCTTAAATTGTTTATGCTTGTGAACGAAGTACGTTTATATACGTTGGGGATACGATTGGGTAGAATAGGCAAAACTTGAATTGATTATAATCATAAACCGTGAAATTTGGCATAAGTAGAACATGAAATATGGCACGAAAACTTGACTTGAACATGCCATAACTTGACTTGAAACATGCCTTAGTTGTGCACGAAATTGACATATGAACATGCTATGAAAATAGCATGAATCTGATAAGAACATGGGCATGACTTTAGAAAACAAGAAAGTGGCCAACTCGAGGTTGGGTTGAGTTTGTAGTGTAAATCTGCCCGGAACCGCCCGGCAAATCCAGTTGCTACAAACAATAGGATCCAATGTGGGTAGTTGGTCACATCGCGCTTGAAACCCGAGGTTGGGTTGAGTTCGTAGCGTAAACCTGCCCGGAACCGCCCGGCAAATCCAGTGGCTACGAACAATAGGATCCAATGTGAGTGGTTCGGTGCATTAACGAATCAATTAATGCCAATTAGGGTTAAGTCATGAACATGAAAAGACAACTTAACCAACTTGAACACGATTTGTAGGGCTAAGTCATGAACTTGAAACGACAACACTTAGCCAACTTGACATGACACATGAGCGGGTTAAGTCACGAATTTAAATAACATACTTAACCATCTTGACATGACTAGACTGGAAAAGGATTAAGTCACGAATTACTTGACTTAATCGGTTAGGCGGGTTAGGTCACGAATTACATGACCTAATCTGTAGGCGAAACCCTAGACATGACCCTTTTCAGCAGTAACCCTCTAGATGTATCAAGGTACCCTGGGGCTAGGCCGGGTGGGGCACGATTACTGGGCTGATTGTAAGAGGTGAACGACGGCAGTGGGGTATGCCAGTGTAGGTTCGGTGGGCTACGGTCGTGCACGTATTCCGGAGCAGACACTGGGTATCTATAGATTTATCTGTTCATCTTGAATCGTGTCAGGGTTTGACACCCTAGGGCTGATACACCCGAAGGTGGACCCAGCACAGGTGACTACATTCGTGATTAGCCGTATGACACGGACACTTGACGAGCTAGAACTTGTAGGGAGCCGATTGACTAGATAATCGCTCCGTAGGACCCCGTACTTGGGTCAGACCCCGTTTCAGGGTCATTTCATGATATTGGGCCATGGGATTTATTTCGTGATTAACTAGTGACATGGGCTTAGTATACTAGTACGGTCGATGCAAAGAATCTTGAACATGTGATGCTTTATTTGACTTGTCTTGACTTATCATGATCACCTTAGTCTATCTTATCCACCTTGACACCATTCCCAAGTTTAGTTCCAGTTCATACATGACATGATGTTTTAACCGTCTTTACACTGAAAGTAACTAGAACTTACTCAGTCTTTATGACTGACCCTTTTCCTTTCGCCTCTTTTTCTTTCGTTCCCCCCCCCCCCCAGGTTCTCAGGGAGAAAACACTAGCTCTTAGCCTGGATATCACTTGCTTTGGCTCAGCATCTATGGTTTGCTATGGCTGCTTCTTTTTACTGCACTTGGGGAATAAGTTGTTTTTCTGTTTTTAAGTCATTGCTTCTTTGGCTATTATTACAAGACAGTTGTAAGGAAGTTGTTATCTGAAATGTTTGTAAGAGACATGTTTTATTTTGGAATAAAATGAAGTTCTGTTTTACTCATAAATTCTTCCGCTGTTTACTTAATTATTTATTTATGTTCTGTCTTGTGATAATTCTGAGATGTTACCTCGATAATACCCCTCCAAAACTAGTGCATTCCCTTTGTGAGTGACTCTAGCGGAGGTGGGGTGTTACACGTGGTATCAGAGCAGAAGGTTACCAAGACTGGGCAAAAGTTTTGAAAACCTTTTGAATTTTTTTTCAAAACCAATTACAAAGAAGCACTTTTCAAGAAAAGTTGGTTTATTTTAAAAGGCTATTACCCAAAAAGCCATTAGCTCAATCTTTGTTTCGTCGTTTGAATCTTTTCCTTTTTCGTTTTCAGCTTATCATGGCCGACGATCTTAATCTTCCCGAGGGTGTCAATATACCCACTTGGTTCCGTCGTTTCCTCGAGGCTCGGGCTAATGTGGCAGGCCCAGCCAATCCTCCTCCTCAACCTCCGTGAGAAACCGCTTTTTCAGAGATATGCAAGGAGTTTAAGGCCATGGGCGGAAAGGATTTCCTAGGAACTGAGACTTTTGTTGAGGCACGGAATTGGTTGAAGGAAACCGAAGACTTGTTTGTTATCTTTGAGGTAGAGGACAATAGTAAAGTACAGTTGGCAGCGTGGCTCATGAAAGAGGAAGCTTCTTATTGGTGGGAAGTCACCAACGCTACTCGGCCCATTGAGACTTGGGCGGACTTTAGAGGGAGATTTGGGCTTAAGTTCTTGTCATCGGCAGAGGAGAGTCTCCAAATGGAACGGTTTCCGGCCCTTAAACAAGGAAATATGACAGTTAAAGAATACGTGAACCGTTTCAATCAGCTTGCTCGCATCGGATTGGAGTTAGTCAACACTCCTCAGAAAATGGCGCTGCGTTTTGCACGAGGCTTGAACGAGCCACTACATGGTTTGGCCATGACTCATGTGCCCATGGGGGCGACCTTTGAAAGCTTGGTGGATATAGCCCTACTGTATGAGGAAGATAAGAAGGGCAAGAAAGAGGTCAGGCCCAACGATTCTCAGAATAAGAAGGTAGACCCCGAGAAAGGAGGCAAGAACGACAACTCACGTGATAAAAGGAAATGCAATTTCTGTGGTACGGAAAGGCACATAGCCAAGGATTGTAGAAAGAGGAAGAGAAAGCAAGGTGAATGTTTTCATTGTGGGGAGACTGGACATATCAGCAAGGACTGCCCTAAGAAACAGACCGGACCTTCTGGGGGTACATCTTTAACTTCTTTTTCTAGATGCTTTGTTTTATCTTGTTATCTCCTCGATCCTATCTTGAGAACCATAGGTAGAATCTTTTTGGATGTAAACATGTAATTGAAACATGTTATGATTGCAAAATGGTTGCAAGTGGTCACAAGTGGTTGCAAGTGGTTGCTCGTGGATGCATGAATACACATTAGGCACTAGATCGGCTCAGTCACAGTTTCATACTTGCATATGCATGAGTGTTTATTTTGGAAACTTGGTTGTGCTATCATCTGGTTGTTGCATATGATTGAATGTTTGTGCACTCATGTAGAAATTATGAATTATAATAGGAAAATTTTGCATACATATTGGATTCATTTCACTAAACATGTTTTGCATTTAGAAGATCAATCAGGCCCGATCATTTGCATTAGATAAGGAACATATACACACACTTTCTGCATATGTTCATACAGCATTAGAAATCTTTTAAGGACAATGGCTGCCTGTGGATGATGCTTTGAGTAGATGGATGATGGATGGTAGGATACGTTCTTCCTAACTTGAAGATTTCGGGGACGAAATCCTTTAAGGAGGGGAGAATGTAACAACTTGTATTTTAAACAACACGTTATAACTTAGAATCAAGGAAGAATTAAATGTTAAAATCTGAATCAGGGAAAACGGGTTGCGCCATTGCGTTCATCTCGGAAAAATACGCGAAATAGAGTCCGAAATTTCGTAAATCGGAGTCCGTATGATCAAGATATGGCCTCGCAAAGTTTCACGAAAAATTCAAATTCAAAAACAGATTCAAATTTTCAGAATTCAGGGTAGGCGGGGAAAATTCCGCCCAGACAGGTCGACAGGGGGGTCGACACTAGGGTCGACCTCCCCCAACCAGGTCGACACTTGAGTCGACCTGGGGGTCGACCTCCCCCCAGGTCGACTGGGGAGTCGACCTGGGGGTCGACCTCCCTGGTCGGCCAGGTCGGCCTAGTGCACCTGTTTTGGCTCCTGGGTCTTGTTTTGGGGGCTTGTGACGATTTTGGATGGCTCAGACCAATTCTAGGGTTAATCTAAAGGCTGAAATCAATTGCCTACAACTATAAAAAGACCCTAAGACCTAGCTTAAATCATACTAATTCATTTTAGCCTCATGCAGCCGCCACTAAACCTAGAACTCTAAATTAAAAATACAAAGAACAAAATTATAGAAGATGAAGGACGATTCTTGAAGGCTACAACTAGAAGCTACAACAACTACGACGCTTTAGACAACGGATTTGGGGCTATTTGATTTAAAGTTTTGATTTGGATTGCTTGCTTCATATTGTAAGTTCTATGTCACTTTTTAGGCAAAAACGCTGAAATAACATGGACATGCTATGAATTGAAACCGGATTTAGGAACTATTATTAATCCATGTTTATATTGTTTAACTTTGAATCAAAATTTGGGAATATTGCTATGTTAATGTTGCAAGTTAAACTTATCATGATGTTTATGTTGTTATGAATCACTTGGGCTTAATTTTATTGCAACTTGAACAAATACATGTCCATGGAATCATTATGTTCATTGAAATCTTTATGTTGATTAAACCATGCCTATGATGCTAATTAAACCATGTCTATGATGTTAATGAAACTATGTCTGTGATGTTAATATACTTATCATGTTAATGACAAATTGGGAATTGCTAGGTTATGATGAAAAGTTGGAATCATTATGTTTATAATGCTAGATGAGAATCATTATGTTAAAAATGCTAAATTGGAATCCACTATGCCTATTAGAATTACCATGCCTTTAATGTTTCATGTTTGTAATAAAATTATTATTATGCCCGCAATGATTATTATGCCTATGATGTAAAGTTGAAATCATCATGTTAAACTAAGTTGGAAACATTACTATGCCAAGTTATCATCATGCTAGTATTGAAACCATGTGATATGTTATAACCTGTTTATTATGCAAGTGATGTTGGAATTGTCACGTATGCATATCACATGTTTGGTGTTATACCCCTTTATCTCTTGAATTGTTTATGCTTGTGAACGAAGTACGTTTATATACGTTGGGGATACGATTGGGTAGAATAGGCAAAACTTGAATTGATTATAATCATAAACCGTGAAATTTGGCATAAGTAGAACATGAAATATGGCACGAAAACTTGACTTGAACATGCCATAACTTGACTTGAAACATGCCTTAGTTGGGCACGAAATTGACATATGAACATGCTATGAAAATAGCACGAATCTGATAAGAACATGGGCATGACTTTAGAAAACAAGAAAGTGGTCAACTCGAGGTTGGGTTAAGTTTGTAGTGTAAATCTGCCCGGAACCGCCCGGCAAATCCAGTTGCTACAAACAATAGGATCCAATGTGGGTAGTTGGTCACATCGCGCTTGAAACTCGAGGTTGGGTTGAGTTCGTAGCGTAAACCTGCCCGGAACCGCCCGGCAAATCCAGTGGCTACGAACAATAGGATCCAATGTGAGTGGTTCGGTGCATTAACGAATCAATTAATGCCAATTAGGGTTAAGTCATGAACATGAAAAGACAACTTAACCAACTTGAACACGATTTGTAGGGCTAAGTCATGAACTTGAAACGACAACACTTAGCCAACTTGACATGACACATGAGCGGGTTAAGTCACGAATTTAAATGACATACTTAACCATCTTGACATGACTAGACTGGAAAAGGATTAAGTCACGAATTACATGACTTAATCGGTTAGGCGGGTTAGGTCACGAATTACATGACCTAATCTGTAGGCGAAACCCTAGACACGACCCTTTTCAGCAGTAACCCTCTAGATGTATCAAGGTACCCTGGGGCTAGGCTAGGTGGGGCACGATTACTGGGCTGATTGTAAGAGGTGACCGACGGCAGTGGGGTATGCCAGTGTAGGTTCGGTGGGCTACGGTCGTGCACGTATTCCGTGGCAGACACTGGGTATCCGTAGATTTATCTGTGCATCTTGAATCGTGTCAGGGGTTGACACCCTAGGGCTGATACACCCGAAGGTGGACCCAGCACAGGTGACTACATTCGTGATTAGCCGTATGACACGGACACTTGACGAGCTAGAACTTGTAGGGAGCCGATCGACTAGATAATCGCTCCGTAGGACCCCTTACTTGGGTCAGACCCCGTTTCAGGGTCATTTCATGATATTGGGCCGTGGGATTTATTTCGTGATTAACTAGTGACATGGGCTTAGTATACTAGTACGGTCGATGCAAAGAATCTTGAACATGTGATGCTTTATTTAACTTGTCTTGACTTATCATGATCACCTTAGTCTATCTTATCCACCTTGACACCATTCCCAAGTTTAGTTCCAGTTCATACATGACATGATGTTTTAACCGTCTTTACACTGAAAGTCACTAGAACTTACTCAGTCTTTATGACTGACCCTTTTCCTTTCGCCTCTTTTTCTTTCGTTTCCCACCCCCCCCCCCCCCAGGTTCTCAGGGAGAAAACACTAGCTCTTAGCCTGGATATCACTTGCTTTGGCTCAGCACGTATGGTTTGCTATGGCAGCTTCTTTTTACTGCACTTGGGGAATAAGCTGTTTTTCTGTTTTTAAGTCATTGCTTCTTTGGCTACTATTACAAGACAGTTGTAAGGAAGTTGTTATCTGAAATGTTTGTAAGAGACATGTTTTATTTTGGAATAAAATGAAGTTCTGTTTTACTCATAAATTCTTCCGCTGTTTACTTAATTATTTATTTATGTTCTGTCTTGTGATAATTCTGTGATGTTATCTCGATAATACCCCTCCAAAACTAGTGCATTCCCTTTGTGAGTGACTCTAGCGGAGGTGGGGTGTTACATGATACACCGCTACGTCTTGGCTTTCCAGTTTCAATGAAATCAATTTTTTTGATAACCGACTACATTTGCACAACGACGTTATTTTAAATTTATCGGTTCACCCTCAAATTACACATACCGATAAAACAACTCCGAATGACCCCGAACAGGAAATGTAGCAATAATTAATTATATGTTTTCCAATAAAACTTGTTTCGTCGTAAACGGATGTCGTTTGGAAAGAAAACCATTTTTAATGCTTATGTATTATATTGAATGATTTCCCGTGTGCGAAGCACGTGCCTCATAATAAGGTAAACAACGCATTGATTTGAACGTTCTCTTCCTTATGATTATCAAATTTCATCGTCGATTGTTTTTTAGCGTTTTATATTCATATCGATCTATAAGAATTTCGCAATATAAATTACGAAATAACGCAACATTTACGAGTTCGGATTATAATATATATAAATTTAACGTTCAAGCTTCGTTATATAAACGGATTATATATTATAAATCCATACAAAATTCTAAATCGATATTTAAAATAAAGAAATATATTAAATATCTGACCACCAAATATGCAGGACGTTACAAAATATTAACAGTGTAATGAAAGGGGTTGAAGATGGAGAAGAAGAATGATGAAAAAATTCGAAATCAGCTCCTATTTATAAGATTTGAAAGGTTGCAACGCTTCTGGAACGTTACTAATAGTGAAATGACACTTCCTTTCAAAATAAAAAGTATGATAGTTATTTGTTGACATAGGTTAATGTATGTCGACATTTCCTTGTATAAAATTGAGTTTTGAGCATTTTTGAAGTGTTTGTGTAACGACCGGTATTTTTAAGGTATATAAATAATTTATTTAATTATTTAAATAATGGTTTGGTTATTTAAAATGACCAGAATTAAATAATATTGAATCTTTAATTAAAATAAATAATATAATAATATATTTAATTTCTGAAATAGTCAGAAATAGTGGAGTTCACAATATGGTGTGAATTGGATCATCTGTGATATTTAATTCAGTTTAGAATTGAATTTGAATAACGAATATATTATTTGAACGATAGTTGAACGTATAATTAAATTATAATTATAATTAAGCTCGAATGGCGTTGCAGTTCGTAATTTGGCGATTCGAACTTTAAACGAATATACAGAAGCCGTTTTAAATCGGATTTCTGTGAAATAAGAAACATTCAGAGCTAGTGAAGTATATTTTTCTAATGGATAAGAAAAATAGAGATTTTGTCATGTAGATTTTGATTTATGATCAAATCAAATTTTCAAATAATCACTATAGAATCGTTTATCGACCGTAACGGTTTATTTGATATAACTACCTACTGGTTTCGAATTTAGACAGGATTCTTTTGAGACGTAGTGATAATTTAATTTTTAGAATTTTACTGTAATTTTTAATCAATTAAATAAGCAACTTTTTATTTGGAGTATTTTGCACCCTTAATCAGCGATTTTGGGGTTCCATAATATGAGTTAATCTACCGGTATTTTTATATTTTTGAAATTGTTGTACCTTACTCGTCACAATGGTATTTTTATTTTTGTCGTTAGCAGTCCGAATGAGCACATAATTTCATAATAGAAGGGTCCCCGTCCATCCCCTATTTGTGGCTTCCCATTGCATACGTATATTTAAATACAACATAATATACCCTCCACGCTTTATTTTCCTTTTAAATACTTGGTTGTTCCTTAGCCCCTAAAACTATTCTATAAATAAGGCTAAACCATCTCAACTTAGAATCATTTTCCCATAGTCAAAACGGTGAGTCACCATCTGTTGAAACATAAATGAGCAAACCAAAAATCTCCATCTCAAAGTAAAATCCAAAACAACTCAAGAAAAATCATAAAATCTATATATTTGAAACCGATAAAGCACGAGCTTCAAGCTCGTATAGGTTGTGAGCTATTCGAACGGTTTTTTTCCTTTCTCCGAAATACTTACAGCAACTGCCGCAAGATACTGTAGCAAGTAGTGTTTATCCACGAAGTCGTGGTTTGAGTAGGGGGTCTGGTCTCGATGTGGTGGTGTTTGTGGAGAGGGTGATAACCAGAATCGACGACGGCTGGGGTGAACTTAGCATGGTGAGGGGAGTTTGTCAAAATCGTTGGGAGAGGTACGACTCTTTGTTGAAGGTTGCGATACCAGAAAATGTCACGGTGTAGAGGAGCAGGTCGGAATCTTACAGATGGCGCTGGAGGTGAACTCATGGGGCCTGTCTTGTTCGCGGTAGCCAAAGAGGCGCTAGGACGGTGTCAGTTGAGTCTTTGATGGTCTCCTTTACTGGAAGGGAGTGGATCGAAGTCTGAGACAAACCTGGAGTGCTAGCTTAATGATACTGGGAGGAACAGTCGTATGTGGCGAGTTCAAGTTGAGCGAATTCAACAATTTGGATATGAGAACAAGCTAAATCCAAGTGAGAAAGAGGGATGATCTTGATTTCAGAAATAGTCAAGAGGAAAGGGAGAACGACTGATGTAAATGTTTGGTCATGGTGTTGGGGAGCTCCAACATAATTCGAATATTAGACTGGAAGAGGAGAGATATGTTAAGTGGGTGGGATGAGTTTTTAACCATGGATTTAGGGCCTGCTAAGAAATATAGGTTATAAGTAATATTTAATTAGTTGTTTAATCAATGTTGAATTTGCGTTAAATTTGTAATGTTGATATCTCCTCCATATGTTACCGAAATTCAGCGAAACAAGATCCACTGGGATCGTAGGGACGGTGGCTACACCATGGAGCTGACTGGGAGTGAATCCGAGCTCGTAACAATTTATAGCAAAATAAATTGTCTGTCTGAATCAAGTGATGGTCATCGTTATTAGCGATGATCGTCCAATGTGAGTAAAACTCACCAACTCTGAACAGTTATATTTTATAATGTATTCTTAGAACTGATAAGTATCTATTGATTTCTGTGTGTTAACTGTTTGGATGAACTGCTAGTCAGTTGGTTTAAATTATATATATATATATATATAAATCGTTAAATATATATTGATTCTGTTTAGCAGAATATTTCATATGGAAATGTAATCGATGTTAAGTATATTATTTAACATCTGTGATGCAGGGAAATAGGTTGGAGGGATCCAGCTGGATTCCTCAATATTTATAATACTGTTCTGTTCATATATTGTAATATATGATGTGATATATAATCTGTTGTGGATTATGTGTGTTTGAATGATATCGGTTACTGTTATTTGGTATTTTAAATACCGTAAGAAATACTGGGATGAAAAAGGGGATTTTCAAAGTATATTGTGAAAATAAATTATTTATAGAAAATCAATGAATTTTCTATATAAAAGGAAAAAGATTTTATAAAAGGAAATAAGTATAAAATCAAAGAGTTAAAAGAAAATATTTGTGAAAACAAATATAAAGGAAATAAGTATAAAATCAAAGAGTTAAAAAGAATATATTTGTAAAAACAAATATAAGGAAAAATATATGTAAAACAAATATAAAGGAAATTATTTGTGAAAACAAATATAAGGTAAAAATATTTGTAAAACAAATATAAGGGAAAATATTTGTCAGACAAATAGAAAGAGAAATATTTCTAAACCATTTACAAATAAAATAGAAAGAGAAATATTTGTAAACCATTTACAAATAAAATAGAAAGATAGAAAAGGAATATTTATTTGTTAAACAAAAAGAATTGAAAAGAATTATTTATCTGTTAAATAAATAGAAGTATGAAGTAAATATTTATATAGGAAGAAATATTTATATAGGAAATAAATAGAAGTATAAATGAAATATTTATTTAGAAAATAAATAGAAGGATAAAAGGAATATTAATTTGGTTAAATAAATAGAATTGAAAGGGAATATTTATTGGTTAAATAAATAGAATTGAAAGAGAATAGTTATCTGTTAAGTAAACAAATAGAAAAGGAATTATTTGTATAAACAAATAGAAAAGGAATTATTTGTATAAACAAATAGAAAAGGAATTAATCAAAGGAGTTAATCTAAAAGAGTTAATCGAAAATAGTTATTCAAAATAAGTTAATCGAATATTAGTTATTCAATTAGAGTTAATCGAATAGAGTAAATGAGTTAGAGTTAACCAGTTAGGGTTAATCAATTAGGGTTGACCAGTTAGAGTTGATCAATTAGAGTTAACCAGTTAGAGTTAACTAGTTAGAGTTAAATTTAAATAGTTTGAGTTAGAGTTAACCAATAGAGTAATTAAATAGAGTTAATTGAATTAGAATAAATCGATTAGAGTTAGTCGAATTAGGAGTTATCGAATATTAGAATTCGAATAAAGTTAAAAGGAGTTATCGAATATTAGTTATTCGAATCGAGTTAAAAGGGGTTATCGAATCTAGTTATTTGAGAGGAGTTATCCAATTTAGTTATTCGAAAGGAGTAATCGAATCTAGTATTTCGAAAGGAGTTATCGAATATTAGTTATTCGAATCGAGTTAAAACGAGTTATCAAATCTAGTTATTTGAAAGGAGTTATCGAATATTAGTTATTCGAATCAAGTTAAAAGGATTTATCGAATATTAGTTATTCAAATCGAGTTAAAAGGAGTTATCGAATATTAGTTATTCGAATCGAGTTAAAAGGAGTTAATCGAATTTAGTTATTCGAAAGGAGTTATCGATTAGTTTAATCGAAAGGAGTTAATCGAATTTAATTATTCAAAAGGAGTTATCGATTAGTTTAATCGAAAGGAGTTAATCGAATTTAGTTATTCGAAAAGGAGTAACCGAATATAGTATTCGAAAAGAGAGATTATCGAATATCGTTTATTCGAAAGAAAGAGTAATCGAATATTAGTTACTCGAAGTGAGTTAAGCGAATATTAGTTATTCGAAGAGAGTTAATAGGCGAATTCGATTATATCGAATTCGGGAAAGTACTTATACTTTTCGGTGTTTAAATCAAGATTTATTTATTTATAAATCAAATGTTTATTTATTTATTCACATTAAAGAATAAAAGTTATAATGGAATTTAGATGTTTCGAAAGTAGGGATTAAACGTTATCGTTATAACCAATGTTTTCAATAAAGAAGTGGATTCGTAAATAGAATCCGAGAGTTTCGTAAGGAAGTTTGTTAAAGGTTTAAAGGATAAACTTTGTCTATTCCAAAGTTAAAACGTTGTTCAGTTAAGGTCTGAGAGGTAATTATACCCCAATTTTATTGACTTCCTTCCTAACTAAGGAATGGTAAGGTTTGATAGTGAATGATGGTTAAGTGAATTTAGTAAATGGTTTGAGTTGCCATAGCGATGTTTTATTTAAACATCTGTTTAAATCCAATGAAGGAACTTTGGAAATGTTTTCCAAATAAGAAATCAGAAATGTTTTCTAATATAGAAAACAGGAAATGGAAATGTTTTCCATTGATTAATAACATATATTTTCTAAAATTAGAAAATAAGAAATGATGAATATATGGAAACAGGAAATGACAAATGAAATAAATTAATGATAAATTAATTTAAAGGATAAAAATTGATTAGTGATTGATCGATTTAATTTCCATCTGGAAATAAGATCGTTGTTTGTACATGTGTTTTTCTTTAATAGTTAACTCATCGACTATCGAAGTTTTCGACCATTTTAACGTTGTTAATATGGAGAGACCGGTTGGATTATTATTCGAAGAACCACTCTGTATTGGCATAAGCGCTGTGAATCATATATGCCAAAGATAATTGAAGACGGAGTAAAGTGCAAGGGCTATTGTATAAATCTTAGGTAAAGATTGCCTAAGATGGTTGTACTGAATAGTGCCTTCGGTTTGTCCAATCCCGGGACGACCTGTATGGAAGAATGTATGACAGAGTATATTTAATGGATCACGTAAGTTAATCTCTTCAAACGTATTTACGTTTGGTGGCGGAGGAATTCATTTCTCTTAGCTGTATACCCATTGTATTTTTTGGGGATTCAATTTGTGATTTGGCAGGTATGACGATGTGACATTCAAAGTGAATAAATGTATGATCTATCAGAGATAAGTGTGGCCTCTTGCCTCACATCCGGAAATGACAAAAATCGGGCAGGCAGCATGGCTATGTAGGTCGCACCTATTTGGGTGTATAATCATCTGATCTAGAGTTTCATTTAATTTTTAAAATCTATTATCGATGTTGTCCTATTCGGGAAACGATTGCTAATCCCAACCGTTAGTGATATACATTCGATACACTCAAGCGAAATGAGTGGTCGGTCATGTGTGGCCGGGTTGCAAGATGTTCTTGTTGAACCCAGTGTTTTCCTCTCTAGAGGTACACTAGCGAAAGGTGGTTCCATACCTTGTCATAGTTGGAAATCCATTACCCAATACGTGCTTGCGGTTTTGATTGTATACTATATATGTAGAATGTGAGATGAAAGCGTTTCTACTAGATGATTATTATATTGTGGTTGATAGACATTATTATAATATCAAAAGGTTTTAGATATAAAGATGTTTTGGATTCTCATAAGGGAAAAACCCGTTCCGTTATACGGCGTGGTCTTATGAGATATCTTTTACTTGTTCAAACCGTTTTTAACTGTTTTACTCATACCAGTCCCATGACTGACCTAGAGTTTATTTTGTTTTGTTTTCCCTAAACTCTTAGGTGCCCAATTTTGTACGAGTAGTCAAGTAGTCGGGATTTACAGATAAGAGCTGGAGCAGGAGGCTTCAGGATCATATAGCTACTGTTTGTTTCCGCTGTGTTGTAAGTGTTGTACTTTGAAAATGATATGTATATTCAAGTACAAATTTATATTTCAAAGTTATTATATATATTATATGTTATTTGTTCCGCTGTGAGGTTCGTGTTACTCTGATGTTGTGTTCTTCTTCTTCTTCCATTCTAAGTTTCTATCTTATCTATTCTCACCCTCTAACTTCTTTCAATAACCATCTGCTATTTTCAACTCTTGATGTTCAATATGTGTTGTATATCGGATAATCAAGGTCGACTTTTTCCGGGTCGTTACAGTTGGTATCAGAGCTTAAGTTAAGTAGTTACCTTGGCTCTGTGGCGTGACTCATATGAGATGGGGTTAGTAATAACCTAGGTTGAGCTAAGTGTATATATACAAGTGAATGTATTTGTTATTCAATATAAAATGATTTTATATTGTGGAGCTTTGTTGTTTGAGTTGTTTATGGGTTGTAGTCGATCAGTTTGATCCACTGTATCGGTAGGGATTTATAAACACTCGAATATGATGAATCGACACGATATGTTTTCAAAAGTGGGTAAATTAAAATAAGTTTACAAAAAGTATATCTTGATATAGAGAAGATATATATATATATATATATTGGAATTATAATATATTGGATATATTGGTTGTTATTATAATCGAGTAAAATTATAAATTAAATGGTTATGTAAATAACCGATCAGAATTCATATAAGTGAAATATATGAAATCGAAATGAATTAAATCTGAAATTAAATCAGAATTGGAATTAAAATCCCAGAATTGGGAAAAGTGTTTGTAAATGAATCTGGATTAAGTATAAGGAAATTTTAAAATCCTGGGAGATTTTAAATTATTTACAGACGCTGAAAGGATATTTTGAATTGATTTCAAAATGGAAATATTCAGAAATGGTTTTGAAAGCTGATATAGTATTGAACTCACTTCGATTACTGGGAAATAACTCTGATGATGCTGGCCACATCATCAGTGTTCATTTTTGAGGTGTAAGTGATAGATTGCTGCCAGAGATTTTGTTTTTGAATTGTTTTGAGAAAACAAGTTGTTTTGAATCCTGTAAGGGAAGTTAGATTTTTGAGAAAAAAACTGTTTAAAATCCCAAGAATAGACTGTTGAATTAAAAACAAATTTAAATAGAAATTTGCGAAGGCATATTAAAAGTGAGTTAAAGCCAGTTAAGTGGAAGCTGTATTGAAATGGAATAATATCAAGTCAAAGTGGAATCTGGCTTGGATAAGCGAATGGTTGTGTTGGAGATAAAAGTGATTGGAGTTTGATTGGTATGACATTGGTATATGCTGAATTAGCAGCAGACGTAAAGGATATAATGATATGCCCGACAAAAAGGTACAAATTTATATTATATATTGGGTATGAGATTTTGTGAGCCGATTTGGCAAGCCGCTTGGCTGTTTGATTTTCTTTTGGATTGGGAATAGCCCAGAGAGGCGAGTTGTAGTTGTACCGATTGACCAGTACAAAGGAGGTGCTGGCGAACTTTTCCGAAAAGTTAAGGTGTTAGAAAATTTTCAGGATTTTTGAAAATTTTCGCTGATAAGGAATAATTAATATTTAATTGAAATTAAATTGGTTCAGTTGAAACTGAAGTTAAGAAGTGAACAAATAAATTCTAACCAGTCGATAGGGTTTGTTTTCTACCTTAGCAATTTCGAGGATAAAATTATTTTAAGGGGGGAAGAATGTAACGACCCGTATTTTTACGGTATATAAATAATTTATTTAATTATTTAAATAATGGTTTGGTTATTTAAAATGACCAGAATTAAATAATATTGAATCTTTAATTAAAATAAATAATATAATAATATATTTAATTTTTGAAATAGTCATAAGTAGTGGAATTCACAATATGGTGTGATTTGGATCGTCTGTGATATTTAATCCAGTTTAGAATTGAATTAGAATAACGAATATATTATTTGAACGACAGTTGAACGTATAATTATATTATAATTATAATCGAGCTCGAATGGCGCTGTAGTTCGTAATTTGGCGATTCGAACTTTAAACGAATATACATAAGCCGTTTTAAATTGGATTTCTATGAAACAAGAAACATTTGGAGCTGGTGAAGTATATTTTTCTAATGGAAGAGAAAAATCGAGATTTCGTCGTGTAGATTTTGATTTATGATCAAATCAAATTTTCAAATAATCGCTATAGAATCGTTTATCGACCGTAACGGTTTATTTGATATAACTACCTACTGGTTTCGAATTTAGACAGGATTCTTTTGAGACGCAGTGATAATTCAATTTTTAGATTTTACTGTAATATTTAATTAATTAAATAAGAAACTTTTTATTTGAAGTATTTTGCACCCTTAATCGGCGATTTTGGGGTTTTACAATATGAGTTAATCTACTGGTATTTTTATATTTTTGAAATCGTGGCACCTTACTCATCACAATGGATTTTTATTTTTGTCGTTAGCAGTCAGGATAAGTACAGAATTTCATAATAGAAGGGTCCTCGTCCATCCCTTGATTGTGGCTTTCCATTGCATACGTATATTTAAATACAACATAATATACCCTCCACGCTTTATTTTCCATTTAAATACTTGGTTGTTCCTTAGCCTTTGAAACTATTCTATAAATATGGCTAAACTGTCTCAACCTAGAATCAATTTCCCATAGTCAAAACGGTCAGCCGCCATCTGCTGAAACATAAATGAGCAAACCAAAAATCTCCATCTCAAAGTAAAATCCAAAACAACTAAAGAAAAATCATAAAATCTATATATTTGAAACCGATAAAGCACGAGCTTCAAGCTTGTATAGGTTATGAGCAGTTCGAACGGTTTTTTTCTTTCTCCGAAATACTTACAGCAACTACCGCAAGATACTGTCGCAAGCAATGTTTATTCACGAAGTCATGATTTGAGTAGGGGGTCTGGTCTCAACGTCGTGGTGTTTGTGGAGAAGGGGTGATAACCAGAATCAGCGGCAGCTGGGGTGAACTTAGCATGGTGAGGGGAGTTTGTCAATATCGTTGGGAGAGGTACGGCTCTTTGTTGAAGGTTGTGATATCAGAAAATGTCACGGTGTAGAGGAGCAGGTCGGAATCTTACAGGTGGCACCGGAGGTGAACTCATGGGGCCTATCTTATTTGCGGTAGCCAAAGAGGCGCTAGGACGGTGTCAGTTGAGTCTTTGATGGTCTCCTATACTAGAAGGGAGAGGATCGAAGTCTGAAACCAACCTGGAGTGCTAGCTTAATGATACTGGGAGGAACGGTCGTATGTGGCGAGTTCAACAATTTGGATATGAGAGCAAGCTAAATCCAAGTGAGGAAGAGGGGTGATCTTGGTTTCGGAAATAGTCAAGAGGAAAGGGAGAATGACTGATGTAAATGTTTGGTCATGATGTTGTGGAGCTCCATCATAATTCGAACATTGGACTAGAAGAGGAGAGATATGTTAAGCGGGTGGGCTGAGTTTTTAACCATGGATTTAGGGCCTGCTAAGAAATAAAGGTTATAAGTAATATTTAATTAGTTTTTTAATCAATGTTGAATTTGCGTTGAAATTGTAATGTTGATATCTACTCCATACATTATCGAAATTCAGCGGAACAAGATCCATTGGGATCGGAGGGACGGTGGCTACACCATGGAGCTGACTGTGAGTGAATCCGAGCTCGTTACAATTTATAGCAAAACAAATTGTCCGTTTGAATCAAGCGATGGTTATCGTTATTAACGATGATCGTCCAGTCTGAGTAAAAATCACCAACTTTAAACAGTTATATTTTATAATGTATTCTTAGAACTGATAAGTATCTGTTGATTGTTGTGTGTTAACTGTTTGGATGAACTGCTAGTCAGTTGGTTGAAATTATATATATATATATATATACATATATATATATATAAATCGTTAAATATATATTGATTCTGTTTAGCAGAATATTTCATATGGAAATGTAATCGATGTTAAATATATTGTTTAACATCTGTGATGCAGGGAAACAGGTTGGAGGGATCCAACGGGATTCCCCAATATTTATAATACTGTTCTATTCATATATTGTAATATACGATGTGATATATAATCTGTTGTGGATTATGTGTGTTTGAATTATATCGATCACTGTTATTCGGTATTTTAAATACCATAAGAAATACTGGTATGTAAAAAGGGGATTTTCAAAGTATATTGTGAAAATAAATTATTTATAGAAAACCAATGGATTTTCTATATAAAAGGAAAAGGATTTTATAAAAGGAAACAAGTTTAAAATCAAAGAGTTAAAAGAAAATATTTGTGAAAACAAATATAAAGGAAATAAGTATAAAATCAAAGAGTTAAAAAGAATATATTTGTTAAAACAAATATAAGGAAAAATATTTGTAAAACAAATATAAAGGAAATTATTTATGAAAACAAATATAAGGGAAAAATATTTGTAAAACAAATATAAGGGAAAATATTTGTCCGACAAATCGAAAGAGAAATATTTGTAAACCATTTACAAATAAAATAGAAAGAGAAATATTTGTAAACCATTTACAAATAAAATAGAAAGATAGAAAAGGAATATTTATTTGTTAAGCAAATAAAATTGAAAAGAATTATTTATTTGTTAAATAAATAGAAGTATGAAGGAAATATTTATTTAGGAAGAAATATTTATTTAGGAAATAAATAGAAGTATAAAGGAAATATTTCTTTAGAAAATAAGTAGAAGGATAAAAGAAATATTCATTTGGTTAAATAAATATAATTGAAAGAGAATATTTATTGGTTAAATAAATAGAATTGAAAGAGAATAGTTATTTGTTAAGTAAACAAACAGAAAAGGAATTATTTGTATAAACAAATAGAAAAGGAATTATTTGTATAAACAAATAGAAAAGGAATTAATCAAAGGAGTTAATCGAAAAGAGTTAATCGAAAAGAGTTAATCGAAATGAGTTAATCGAATATTAGTTATTCGATAAGAGTTAATAGAATAGAGTAAATGAGTTAGAGTTAACCAGTTAGGGTAAATCAATTAGGTTTGACCAGTTAGAGTTGATCAATTAGAGTTAACCAGTTAGAGTTAAAGTTAACCAGTTAGAGTTAGAGTTAACCAATAGAGTAATTAAATAGAGTTAATCGAATTAGAATAAATCGATTAGAGTTAGTCGATTTAGGAGTTATCGAATATTAGAATTCGAATAAAGTTAAAAGGAGTTATCGAATATTAGTTATTCGAATCGAGTTAAAAGGAGTTATCGAATCTAGTTATTCGAAAGGAGTTATCGAATCTAGTTATTCGAAAAGAGTTATCGAATCTAGTTATTCGAAAGGAGTTATTGAATATTAGTTATTCGAATCGAGTTAAAAGGAGTTATCAAATCTAGTTATTTGAAAGGAGTTATCGAATATTATTTATTCGAATCGAGTTAAAAAGTGTTATCGAATATTAGTTATTCGAATCGAGTTAAAAGGAGTTATCAAATATTAGTTATTTGAATCGAGTTAAAAGGATTTAATCGAATTTAGTTATTCGAAAGGAGTTATCGATTAGTTTAATCGAAAGGAGTTAATTGAATTTAGTTATTCAAAAGGAGTTATCGATTAGTTCAATCGAAAGGAGTAATCGAATATAATATTCGAGAAGAGAGATTATCGAATATCGTTTATTCGAAAGAAAGAGTAATCAAATATTAGTTTTTCGATGTGAGTTAAGCGAATATTAGTTATTCGAAGAGAGTTAATCGGCGAATTCGATTATATCAAATTTGGGAAAGTACTTATAATTTCCGGTGTTTAAATCAATATTTATTTATTTATAAATCAGGTGTTAATTTATTTATTCACCTTAAAGAATAAAAGTTATAATGGAAGTTAGATATTTCCAAAGTAGGGATTATAACGTTATCGTTATAACCAATGTTTTCAATAAAGAAGTGGATTCGTAAATAGAATCTGAGAGTTTCGTAAGGAAGTTTGTTAAAGGTTTAAAGGATAAACTTTGTCTATTCCGAACTTAAAACGTTGTTCAGTTAAGGTCTGAGAGGTAATTATACCACGACTTGATTGACTTTCTTCTTAACTACGGAATGGTAAGGTTTGATAGTGAATGATGGTTAAGTGAATTTAAAAAATGGTTTGAGTTGGGATAGGGATGTTTTATTTAAACATCTGTTTAAATCCAGTGAAGCAACTT